>CM051242.1:144282735-145482735 GCA_027917425.1 Gastrophryne carolinensis
AAGCCTGCAGAGCTTTCTACACCATCAGAAAGCGACTATACTAACTCAAACCACCAGTGAGGGTCTGGATGAAGATCTTTGATGGGGTCATTGCCCCAATCCTACTTTATGGCAGTGAGGTTTGGGGCCCAATCACTTACCCAGACCAGTCAAAATGGGACCCAAGCCCAACAGAGACCTTTCATCTAGAGTTCTGCAAGTACCTCCTCCAGGTCCATCGCAACACCTCCAACATGGCGTGCCGGGCAGAGCTGGGCAGGTTCCCACTATGGTTCCAGGTGCAAAAGAGGGCGCTGTCATTCTGGGGGCACATACAGAGCAGCAGCCCCGACTCCTACCACCACAAAGCCTCCCTGAGCCATGGGGCCCAGAACAAACCCTGCGCCCTCCAACTGAGTCTCAGTCACCTGTCCAGCCAAAACCCCCGACATGCCCTGACAAAAGCCCAAATAAAGGGGGCGATAGAGAGCTGCCAGGAGCAATATGTAGAGGATTGGAAGAAAGAAATAAGCAACTCTCAGAAACTTACCGTCTACCAATCACTAAAGAGGGACTACACCATGGCCCCATACCTGGAGAGGCTGCACCACCCCAAACACAGGCAGACCCTGAGCCTCTATAGACTGAGCGCCCACAGCCTGGAGATGGAGGCAGGCCGGCACAGGCAGACATACAAGCCGCGGGAGAGCCGACTGTGCCGGCACTGTGAGCAGGGGGCCCTGGAGGATGAGGCCCACTTCCTGCTACACTGCAGCAAATATTCATCCACCAGGGACACTTACTTCCAGAGACTCTCCACCTTCATCCCAGACTTTACCTCCATAGATTATCTATCTATCTATCTATCTATCTATCTATCTATCTATCTATCTCATATCTATCTATCTATCTATCTATCTATCTATCTATCTATCTTCTATCTATCTATCTATCTATCTATCTATCTATCTATCTCATATCTATCTATCTATCTATCTATCTATCTATCTATCTATCTATCTCATATCTATCTATCTATCTATCTATCTATCTATCTATCTATCTGTATTGGGCAAACCCCTAGAGGCCCAGTTTTGGCAAGTTCAGCCAAACATTGAACAAAAGTGACAGTACCGGGAATGGAAAAGATAATAGTGGTCGTGGGGTGAGCTTTAAAAAAATGCGGCAGGAAACGGTTGTACACTTACCTGAGCCAGCTGGGGCTACAGAAAGATGGCCACCGCTCCCATGAGGACACTGGCTGCAGCCAGCAGCACTTCTAGAGCCAGCGTTCGGACCGAACTAGAACATGTACTTCTGGCTGAAGTCCGTGTTCGGGTTTGGGAACCCAATCACAGAGTTTGGTAGGAACCCAAACTTTGCGGTTTGGGTTCACCTAACACATCTATCTATCGCATATCTATCCATTTATGTATCTGTTATGTTGTACAGCATGGGCCTCCTCCATTATATCTCTCTGTTCCCTTGTCACAGTCAGTGCAGCACTCTCCTCTTGTATCCAGAGACGGGGGAGTATAGATGATGAAGTAATAGCTGTGTGGTTGTCGGTCTATGTATGGCGGCATCACCTCGCCATCAATAAGCACCCGCTCACCCAGCAGCACTGCCTGACACCTGAGTAATGGGCTTGTCCCCACGCTTTATAAACCTGCCAGGGAAATCAAATCCCTTTTTAATAGCTGAATTGGTTGTAAATCAGTCCTGTCAGGGTTAACCCCTTCTCCACCATTGTTGTCAATGCCACACAAGAGACTAATTCTGCCCAATGAAGTCATCAATAGCCAACAAATCTTTATAGACTTTCCCACTAGTTGGAAGCGACAAGAGTGCCGACTGACCTGTACCCCAACCTAAACTTCTGCCTTCTAAGCATTACCCTAGTCTGATTTGTGCAATAAGTATAGTACTGCTGCAAAAGGTATTACAAAATATTTACTATTTTAGTGCACTTTAAATAGTCAACTGTTTTTTTAAAGCAGACCAAAACCCATGACATCCATAAAGTCTAAAAGACTCTAGAGGTTGGTAAATATCAGATTTGGGATGTGTGTAAACCCCTGGGAATCGCCTGTAATCTTACCCCCATTCAGCCTCTGGGGACATCCACAGCACCCCTTCATCTAATATGTGAACCCATGCCAGGCGTATCTGAATAGCCGGAGACAGTGGCCAGCAGGAGGTGCCCAGCAATCCATTTATCTCGATTGCTGGGCATTAATATGCACGGCAATCAATGCTGATTGGAAAAGAGAACATGCATGCGCCATGGGAGTGTGGATTAAGGTAAGATTTTGGGTGATCCCTGGAGTTGCGATGCCCCTGATTATCTATCTATCTATCTATCTATCTATCTATCTATCTATCTATCTTTCCTCTGTGTAACATATCTATCTCATTCGTCACCCAGGTGCATAACTATAGGGGGTGCAGAGGATGCGACCACCCTGGAGCCCATAAGATCCAGGGGCCTCTGCTCCATGTCGTGTCCTTGCGAGTATCTATCTATCTATCTATCTATCTATCTATCTATCTATCTATCTATCTATCTATCTATTTAATTCAAAAAGCTTTATTGGCAGGTCCAAAACCTTTAGAATTGCCAAAGCAAAAGAGAATAACAAATTAGGTGGTTCATGTAGAACATAAGGGAGGTGGGGTGAGTTGGAGATATATAGGGGACAGTAAGGGGTTGGGGTGGAATATAGGGGCAGTATAGGAGTATGGAAGTCCTTGGATTCTAACTGTCCTCTTAGTTGGTGGTAGGTGGAGACATATAGGGGGCAGTAGAGAGGTGGGGTATAGGGGCAGTATAGGGGTATAACAGTCCATGGTGTCTCATGTTCCTCTCAGTTGGTGGCAGGTGGATACATATTGATTAGCTATTTCCAGGGTGGGCTCCTCTTCCCCCAGTAGGGTGTGGAATTTCCTCTCTTCAACTATGAAGGTGAAATCCGGAATAAGGGTGGAGAGTCTCTGGAAGTAAGTGTCCCTGGTGGATTAATATTTGCTGCAATGTAATAGGAAGTGGACCTCGTCCTCCAGGACCCCCTGCTTACAGTGCCCGTCTCCATCTTCAGGGTGTGGGTGCTCAGCCTATCGAGTCTCAGGGTCTGCCTGTGTTTGGGGCAGTGCAGTCTATCTATCTATCTATCTATCTATCTATCTATCTATCTATCTATCTATCTCATATCTATCTATCTATCTATCTATCTATCTATCTATCTATCTATCTCATATCTATCTATCTATCTATCTATCTATCTATCTATCCCATATCTATCTATCTATCTATCTATTTATCCCATATCTATCTATCTATCTATCTATCTATCTATCTATCTATTTATCCCATATCTATCTATCTATCTATCTATCTATCTATCTATCTATCTATCTATCTCATATCTATCTATCTATTTATCCCATATCTATCTATCTATCTATCTATCTATCTATCTATCTATCTCATATCTATCTATCTATTTATCCCATATCTATCTATCTATCTATCTATCTATCTATCTCATATCTATCTATCTATCTATCTATCTATCTATCTATCTATCTCATATCTATCTATTTATCTATCTATCTATCTATCTATCTATCTATCTCATATCTATCTATCTATTTATCCCATATCTATCTATCTATCTATCTATCTATCTATCTATCTATCTATCTCATATCTATCTATCTATTTATCATCTATCTATCTATCTATCTATCTATCTATCTATCTATCTCATATCTATCTATCTATTTATCCCATATCTATCTATCTATCTATCTATCTATCTATCTATCTATCTATCTATCTATCTCATATCTATCTATTTATCATCTATCTATCTATCTATCTATCTATCTATCTATCTCATATCTATCTATCTATTTATCCCATATCTATCTATCTATCTATCTATCTATCTATCTATCTATCTATCTCATATCTATCTATTTATCTATCTATCTATCTATCTATCTATCTATCTATCTCATATCTATCTATCTATTTATCCCATATCTATCTATCTATCTATCTATCTATCTATCTATCTATTTATCCCATATCTATCTATCTATCTATCTATCTATCTATCTATCTATCCCATATCTATCTATCTATCTATCTATTTATCCCATATCTATCTATCTATCTATCTATCTATCTATCTATCTATCTATCTATCTCATTATAGCCACACCTCTGTTCCATGTGATTCCTAGGTCATCCCCAATGAGGCTTACAGACTAAAAGTAAACTGCTTATAACTCTTCCATACTTTAATAAAAACTGAGATAAAATGATGGCCAAAGTTGGGCTTTGAGGCCTTTTAGCTGCTGCCCCGATGAGAAATTGATGGAGCTCAGTTTAAGAGTAACTTTAGCAATTTCTCAGGGAATCTTCTGGAGATAATCCTGATCCTATATCCGATCCATCAGCAGACACATCAATGCGGCCGCTTCTAGGAACCAATTCGGGGCCCTCCCCTATGTGGCTCCTGACACACAGATGGAAATCTCGGGAATTCTTTGCGGAATGCTTGTTTTGTTCTTTAATCCTCCTTCCCCGTTCCCTTGCTTGAGCTCTTTTTCCAATAGTCAGTAGTTTCTGGGCTCCCAAAGCTTTAGGATGAGTTGTATCGAGCTGGGAATTTTATTAACATCCACAAACACTTTGCAAACACCCGCAAGGCTGGTGGCATCGATTTCTAATTAGGCTCCTGTAATATGCAGCAGATTATAGCGAGGACAGTAAGAGGGGTTCCAGCACATCAAAGAAGAGCTCTGGCCAGAGGGACAGAGCTGCAGGCGTAGAATCACAGACAGGCAGCAAATCAAAGGGGTCTCTGAACAGAAGGAGGGGTGGGAGGGCGCAGGTTTAACCCCCCCCCCCATACACCCCCACCTCCTAGATATCACTCCTACACAATCCGGGATCTTTTATCAATATCCCAAGAGCCGCTAAAACGCACCGATTTTGTGTTTGTGTAACTAACTTGTATCAGATTTAAAGCAACAACAATTCAAGGCCTGACATAGAAGTTCCGATGCCGGCAATAAGTAGGAATTCTTCCGTTTCCTTTTTTTTTACCCGGAAGCCTTCGACAAGTTTGATAAATAATAAAAATTAAAGATAAGTAAAAGAAATGATATAAAGAAAATGGGGACGTGAGTGAAAAAAAGGGAAAAAGGAGAGAATGTGACAAGAAAGAGAAATTATAAGAATGCAAGAGTTAGAGAAAGTAATTAGAAAATAATATAACGAGAAGATCTAGGGGGATAGAGTCATAACAATGCTCAGACAATGAGAACAGAGAGAAAAAAGGCAAAGCGTACCTATATATTAGCGAGAACTGACAGTGAAATGAGGGAATGGAGCAGAGGAAGGTTAGGACAGACAATTCATGGTGAGACAGGAGAGGTGGGAAAGTGGTGGAGAAATATGCAAAAGACCTAAAGTAAAAGAAAAAAGATGGAGAGCTAGCATGAGATAGGGACATCATGGAAAGGGTCACAGATAGATGAGGACATGGGGAAGTTTACAGAAATCAAGTGAAAAGTGTGAACCGAAAGTAAGGGAAGAGAGTTGAAAGAATTGACGGTTAGCAGGAGAATAGCAAAGGAGAAAAGGGAAGAGAAACAAATACATATACATATATCAATGATATTTATCAGCCTGACAGGTAAATGGCAGGAGAGCAGATGTGAGGTAGGACAAAAGGTAGAAAGGGGGAATAATAATAATAATGGGGAATAGGTGAGGAGGACATGGGAAACAGAAAATAAGGAAATAGTATGAAAGGGAAGCAAGGGAAAGGATAGCGAGTTAGCAGAAGAACTTGCAAGTAAGGGAAGAATACAGTCCGAAAGGGTAAGCAGTAAACTGGAGGCAAGGCAAACTATGAAAATAGAAATATATATCAGATAAATATCATATATATATCAGAAATATATATATATTAGCAGAGAGATGAAGTATGAAAATCAGTAGGTGAAGTATAAATGCTAAAGAAGTAAGAGAGGAGTGTGAACAGGGGGGTGCTTGCCAAAGAAGAAAAGAGGGACTGGGTGTTAATATCCAAACATTTTCAAATGAAATGGAGAAAGTCGAGGAGGCAGGATAGAGCTCCACTTTTAAACAACATATCAGGGGTGGGGATTGTAGGTTTGAAATAGGGTTATATGTTTGTGGTACAGTAATTGGACTGTAAAGAATATCTACAGTATATATATAAGAATCCAGACACCCGTATTGCTTTCAGTCCCCGGTATTACTTTCTGAGACTTATGAAGAAGACAGAGAAAAAGAGAGAGAGAGAGAGAGGAGGGGGAAGAGGAGTGGAGCTGGACTCGAGCCTCATAGATCAGGAGTAACACATAATTTGTTAATTTATCAAAGTGACGGAACTTTGATTCCCATCTTTCATAATGATAGGATGTTAATTAAACGTGTAAGGTCACTTACACCAACGACTCACTCAGTGTGTTCACTAATTGAACTCCCGGCTTCTCAGACTCGGCATCATTTGTCCACCCTGTCAGGACAGCCCTGTTTAAACTGCTTCTCCTATACTTTACATTCATCTATAAAAGGTGCTTTAGGGTCCTTCAGAATTAAAAATGTCATATGTTTAGGAAGGCTATAAAGACAAAACAAAGCAGACCCCCAGATCTGTCATAGTGAAATGTCTCCTCTCCTGCCTTGAAGTGAAGGAGGCTACCTGTTCCCAGGGGCATACTGGCTATAAGGAGAAATGGAGTAATCCCAGTGGGCTGTACTTCTTTGGGGCTGAGTGGGCTGGGATGGGTTGGGAATACGCCCAGCAGACAGCCTACCTCACCCAGACAGACTGCAATTGACTCATTCTAACACCCCCCTGCCATCCCAAGTCTCCCCCCATTGCCAGTCACACTGTACCCTCCAAGATCTTGTAGCCCCAATACCATTCTATAACTTTAGCATCCTGTCTGTTTGGGGCCGTTCCAACAGTATCTGCCCCTCCATTACTACCACTTCAGTACCATGGCCATGGAGTGGCCATATCGACTATGCCTTGGCTGATGAGCGCAGCTTGTGGGCTGCTCATGGGCTGGCCGAGGCCAGTAAATTCCAGTCTGCCTCTCGATGTACCTACAAAAGTTAGGGCCCTTTGACAACACTTTGATGGGGCCTATGTACTAATGATGAGCTATCAGATACTAAGGTTTGCTTCACTAGGTTGACACATCCTTGTATATTCTGTGCTCTGACTTTCACCCACTAAATAAACATATTGTTTCTCATTTTTAATTGCATTCTGGAGTGTCATGACTCTCTCCAACTGACATTTGATCCTTCTTACATCTTCTCATGGGTTAGTTGAAAAATACTGGGAATTGTAAGCCCCCCTCTTATTTTAGTGTGCAGTAGATCCTGCGATGGTGGCATAGGACGGCCTGAAAATGGCAGAGGGAGCTGTGGGAAGCGGCTCGAGAATATCAGTGTTTGAGCGCGGGACTATTAGCAATTGACCGCGGGGGGTGGGGGGCGGGGGGCTTAAGGTGAGTGTAGCGGTTTTTTTTTAAGCCTGCAGCTTGACCATTTTAAGGACTGTGAAAGGCCAATGTAGAGGAAGGCTTGGACATCAACTGCTACTACTTTCAAGTATTGAAAACTCCCACAACAATATATATTCCCATAACAAAATTTGTGTTAGATTTTATAAGCGTATAGGTGTTGTGGCTCAGAATTTATAAAGGTGAAGCATAACCTTTTGAGTCCTAGGAAGTTATGACCTATTCCAAAATGTATACAATGTTTCTTCCTATATGCTGGGTGGAATTTACCAACAGTTCAGGTTGAGGTACCCATGTGAAGTAGTAAGTCAGGCCTAATGTTCTGCACTGGAGCCTTAGTTCTCACCTTCCAAGTGGACCAAAACCAATGGCCCAACGGCCCTGGAATCCATAAGATTCCGGGGCCGCTAGATTCCCCCCCCCCCCCCTCGGGGCATTCTGAATAGGAAAGCCCCGCTGTGTGGAACCCCTCAGGCCACCCGGAAACCTTCTTACCAGTCCAACGGCACATGCGCGACATGTCCCATCAGGTAGGACAGATATTCCTGTCCATTAGTTGTTGTATGCCTATTAATTTTTAGGGCCTGGGGGATACTTTCATACTCTGCTTATTTATTTTTTGGTCATATGGTAATTTGTGTCTATAATTTCTTTTTAACGAGAGGGAAATCCAACTTGAACTGAGGGACTGAAACGTTGGCTTGGTTAAATGGTTGTGGCAACCATTCATATAAATCTAACCTGTAAAAGGGAAATGTTTGGCAATATCGAGCATAAATTTGGTCTTACTGAGGTATGTGTGGTGACATACTGTAAAGGCGCCTACTGAGGACTCACATAAACCTGGAGCAGGCCATTTGACCGTTTATGATATGTCAAATGAATAAGGTGTAATCACAGGCTTGGACAAGCAGCTATGACATGTCCATGACATTATGTAGATAACATTTCTAGGGGGTGGGTGGTATTGGGCAATCCTTTGGTGTAATCCCTATACAAACTATAGCTCTTCATCTCTCTTAGGCTTGTCTAATATGATCAGTTGGATGGGTAATCTCTGTATGGGAATAATGTGTGGATTACAAAGTTGGTAAGTACCCTAGCATGAATGGAGACAGACACAAGGCCTGTCATGAGTGCAACAGTACCAAATGCTTGACCCCAACGTAAAGCAGCTAAGGGTTCCATGACCCAGTCTCTTGGCCTAATATGCTGTGAGTGCATATCCTACCGTCATGGAACAGATTAGACGCGAGTGACGGCGCCCCACTATGGGTAGGTGAGAGGTATAAATGCTGTCATTGTTCCTTTGACCTCGACGCACAATAAGTGGAGAGCGGTAAGTGTGTTTTGCTTGGAGGTAATTTCATGCTGTATAGATCTGTGTTTAGATAACGGTTTGGAACACATCACGGAGACACTTTTAAAAAGAATTTGTCATTAGAGATATAAACACTGGCTCGATCCCAATCATACACCTGGATAATTTCAGCCATCTAAATGGCAGACACACACTTTCCTTCCCCCTTTCCATGCAGTTCTCTCAATTGGTACCCTCATTTCGCCACGGCTTTAAACAATATGTATATCCACTGCTGAGTGCTAGTGCCTTAACCTGTTCCCTGCTGCCAGAGTTAAATACGGAAGGCCCATTCAGTCAGTGTGATGATGAATAAGGGTGAGATTGATTTATAAAAAGGTGGGGGAAATGAATTCCTATTCTCCAGATAGAGATGGTGTATGTCTATTATTCTCAGGACAGGTTGGAAAACAATACCAGATGCTTTATAGGTTTCTAATGTCACAGCTACCAGGAGGTTAGTTTTTGATTCCTAAGCATCTAGGTGTTTTTTTCTGGGCTTGTACATTTAACAATAACTAATTCTAGATGAAAGCCTAAGTTCTAATCTGAGCATTTACTCTAAAAAAGCCCAACTGCTGGAGGGGTGAGTATACAGCTGGTATTTCAGGTTCTTCCAGGAATTAACTGCACATGGGTATCCCTATAGGACATTACAGTCCTAAATGTTTCTTGATGGTGTAGGCATGCTTTAAGAACATATTATTTCCATCAGAACCTTAGGCTAAATCTATTTCAGGATCTTGTTTCTCTGGTGTTAAGCTTAGCTACCACTTTACTTGAAAAAGTCATTTATTTTATCCACATCATAGTAATTTGACTACAGTTTAATATGCTATACATTGCAGAGTATAGAAACCACAGCTCTTGGAAGTAGGACCTGAAGGACCAGATGACCGCCAGTCACTAAAATAACTTTAAATCAATGTCTTCAAAGAGTTGAAGTCTATAAAATAAATATTGTATTCCTTATGTCAGGAGTCAGGACAGTGGCAAAGACATTAGGGGCGATCCTCCCCGATCCTGACCACAAATTGAAGCTGGAGGCTCATGTCAGGTTGACCCCCCCTCCATTAGTGGTAGACTACAATGGAGCCCTCTATACTATCACTCAAGTCCAGCTCGCTCCAATTCATTAAACACAGTACAACATGAGGTGACATTTTTTTTATAATTACTCTGGCTATATAGATTTTTCTAAAAACGCAAATTAAATAAGAACATTGACAGGTGTAGCTCTACACAATGGGAATACATTTGAGTGTTCCTGGACAACCACTTTGCCTGCTGAGAAAATAAGAACCATCATGCAACCAGCAACTTAATTTAGCAGCATGACAATGACCCCAAGTGTATAGTTTACGTCATGGAAAACTATCATGAAGGTATCATAAACCTCAACAGATGTCATCAACATAATCATGAACGAATGGCTTGGCCCCTGTAAAACCTTTAAAGTAGACCAAAACCTGCATTTTTAACTGGCATCCTCTGATTTGAGTACCTTTGGCCAATTGTCACTGCTCCTGCTTCACTCTAATCCCAGATACTACCGCCTGTTTTAGCTGTTAAGCTCCACCTCCCCATTGACTAGCACTATTGTGTGTAGCAATGATGTAATTGCCACAACGATGCAATGACTGATCACCTGCAATCCTAAAGAGAAGGAGAGCAGAAAATCAGTGTTCCTGGACAATTTGAAAAGTGAAAATATCCATTTCTAGTTCTACACCCTAAGAAGGAAGTAGTGACAGAAGCTTGGCCAAATGTATTTCACATATTCATACAGTATAGGCAGGGGAGGAGGGCAGCTGCTATTTGGCCTATGGCTTGTGGTGGGTTGTATGCACCACTCTGTGGTTAGGGCACTCTAGAGAGCAGGAAGTCATCAGCATGGAGCAGTTCCATAACCCATCCCAGACACACAGGGTCATTTTGGTTTGCTGTTTCTCTGTTCAGTGCCATGCATGTTTCAGGATGGGGCAAAGGTTCAGACTAGTTCCATAGCCTATAGAGCAGAGCAAAAATCTGGATAATACCTGGTTTGAGGTATCTTTTGGCCGGGGTGGGAGGCAGCTGCTGGAGAGAGTGGCACTGGCCTTCAGCTGCCCATGTGGGGGGCCAAGGAACTGTTGCGCCCCCCCCCCCCAGATGCTGCACTATGTCTTTTGCTATGGGTTCCAGTGAAACCTATGTATACCCCTGACACAAGGTTATATTACACTGAAATATAGATCAGTTCATATTTGGGAAAACATAGGGATCTGCTAGACCAGCTGGGTCTACCAGAGTATTCTTAAATGTAGAAATACCATGGTATTTATAAGTCTATACAATAGAAAGCATAACATAATTTCTACAGTTAACGTTTTGCATCTCCTGATTGATCTTTTGTGTTTTCCTTTCCTTTTCAAGTTTGTGTTCAAGTACCTGCATGTTTTGCCAGTATCAGTGGTTTGGGAAACACTTTACTTAATGGTTGCTTGGAAAGTCATCTTGACGAATCAATAGAGTTGCAATAATGGAGGACTCGAAGAAGGCTGTACAAACACTTCACTTACTGACATAGCTAAGGGTGAGTTCCTAATTAAATAGTGGCTGGTCCTCTACTTACTAAATAATACATTTTATCTATCCAATTCTATACCAAACCTGGTAGATGAGGTAGAGGTTTGGGGTTTGATTTGACTGTTTTTCCAATATTGATAAGTATTTTTTATTGATTCTATTAATGTATTATTTTTTAAATTAAAATTGATAATAATGCCAAATAGCACAGGCCTATCGCCCATTACATATTTTAAGATGCATTTAAATCTAACTTCTATTAACTGTTATGATAGAAATGTTTTTTTAGTGAATTTGAAATAGGATGTTTTTATTTGATTTCAAATATGAAATTGATAAGACCATGATGACGTAAATATATTGGACTATTTTACAAATTTGTTAAATCAATTTGAAATTTAAAATAGATAAGACCAAAATGGTCACCTCAAGGCAGACATGGCCTACTTCTAGAATTAATTTGGGATACTTTTAAATTTTATATTTAAATTTTTAATATTTGGAATCAGACTCAGACTGCTCTTTTTAGTGGTTAGTATAATGGTCCAACAATTTATGTCTAGGGCACATTTGTTAGGAATATGAGACAAGGACTAGGTAGACATTATTCTCTATTAGCATCTCGGCCTAGTCTCAAACTTAGTCGAACACTTCAGCAATGCCAAAAAAGAAGAGTGGAAGCCGATATCAAGATAAATGCACCAGTGCCCCCCAGGAGAGTAGCAGGCAGTCCAGTGCAAGAGACAGGTGAGAAACGAAATCTCAGCTGATAATGTTGGTTCTGGTATTGGGTCTGCTCCACCAAAGTGTACTTTACCTTCAGTAGAATTCTAAATCTAAATCAGACCCAGACTGCTCTTTTCAGTGGCTAGTGTAATGGTCCAACATTTTATGTCTAGAGCATGTTTGTTTCGAATATGAGATGAGGACAAGGTAGACATTTTTCTCTATTAGCATCTCGGGCCTAGTCTCAAACTTTGTCGCACACTTCCGGCAAGGCCAAAAAAAGATTGGAAACCGACATCAAGTAGGCCATGCAGTGCAAGAGACAGGTGAGAAACGAAGACTCAGCTGGTAATGGTGGTTCTGGTATTGGGTCTGCTCCTCCAAAGAGGACTTTTACTTTCAGTAAATCAGTATTCTAAATCTAAAGTTAGAATCAACCATTATAGTTCTATGTACTTTATGCGTTCAGAATGAATAAATTCCTATGCTATCAGATGAAATGAAGAGAGTAAAAAAAATCAAGAAAAACTAGCATAATTTTACAGGTTTACGTAAACAAAGGCAACGTCAATTTATTACCAGTAAATTCCAACTCACTTTAATAACTAGATACTTAAAAGGTGTGCCGTATAATCCCAACACATATGCTTGTGCTATTAGAATGCCACAGGCAAAAAAAGAATCAACTGCACAGTAGGTAGGACCACGGATACATACATTCACACAGAGTAGGAACTCAGCTTGATATTCCTGATCTCGGCGTGGTGCATTACGCAGCACAGCAGGCCTGACTCACACATCACGATGCCAGGTCATCATGTGCCCCCAGCTACTCTTCTGTATCATCTCCTGTATCCTGTATCTGTTCCTATTCTTCAATAGCTCTGACTCCGGGCTGGCAACCTCCGAGTACTGAGTGTTACACAGCTCACCATCAAACACCTGCACTGAGCTTAGCCCAGCTAATTCCATTTCATTTTTCGCCAGCCTAAGCAGATCTATCAGCTTGGGTGCGCTGACTGATTTATAGAAACAAAGGAAGTAATTTACTAAAGGGGCAGCCTGTTATGGTGGACTGAAAACAAGATGGGTTAGAAAAAGGTTTCTGAATGTGGAAGAGCTTATAATGCAATTAAATTGTTAGTCACGTTGATATGAATGGCGAATGGCAGTGTTTAGGTTCTCTGTAACCTAGGAGGGGTTTCTGGTGCATAACTTTTTGGTGTTGAAGCAGGTTATTTCATCATGGAATCTATAAGGTGAGACTTTTTGCCTACAAGTAGAATTCTACGGCTTGAGTTTAGAAAAAAGTAGTGATACCTTTAGCTCAGTGTTTCCCACTAGTACAATTGATAGTACAACCGTTGGGGTGATCTTATGCTGTATATAAAGTCTGAGAGTATAGATGAATGGAATGATAATGAATTGTTACTGACATGATGATGAGATATACTCTTGAAGATGAGGATGCCTTTTCAGGCTCCTCCTCTCGAAAAGATGCGTGACCCTTTATTGGGTCCTAACTTACTTAACCCCAAATAGGGCGTTGGTGCTTAATCATGCTCTAATTATATTCTACTGGTTCCGGGTTCAGGCCATACCCGGTCTTTTTTTCATGAGCATTTGATTATGACCCCCCCTACTCGTAAAAAATGCAAGAGGATAATATCCTCACTTTTATTTATCAAATTATATTGACACACAATTTCATTAAAATATACATATTGCACTATATTCCATACATAGTATTGGTCCGCATACTGTTGTCATGACTCTTCACTCACACATTCTCTTATTGGTGTTTATTTATCTAGCTTTTCCACATTCTACTTTCCTGGGGGGCAGACATGTTTCGCCACTTTTTATTGGCTTTCTCAATGCCCTTTTTAAAGAGAAATGAGAGGTCAGAGTATACACTGAAATCAAACCATTTACATTGGTGTCATTCATATTATTGAATAAGTAAGTTTCGAACAGTACCTGTGTGCCTATATGTGCATAAGACAGCCAACTTAGCAGTTTTGTTATAGGATAAACACTTATGTTATTTCCACACTGTTTTTTCGAGAGGATATTGGAAGGACACCATCATGGAATACTTCTAGTATTGGCCCTTTGGGGAATACTTCTATGGCTTGAGTTTAGAAAAAAGTAGTGATACCTCAGTAGCTCAGTGTTTCCCACAAATAGTACAATTGATAGTACAACCGTTGGGGTGATCTTATGCTGTATATAAAGTCTGAGAGTATAGATGAATGGAATGTTAATGAATTGTTACTGACATGATGATGAGATACTACAAATGGTAAAAGATATTTGTTTGTTATATATATTTATTCATCATGAAAAGCAACCAGTATGGAGTGCTGAGGAAGCCATGGATTTGGTGAAACATGTCCACCCGAATGCATAAAAAATACAGTCCAATGTAAAGACTATAATTGATCATGATTTACGAAAATATTATAGTAATACGTTACGTAGAAAATTTGATAATCACCTGTATAGCTATTTAGCATGATATAATAAATGAAATTCTTATTATACGGGGTGTTTTTAGTAATGTGAAATTGGAGGCCCTGGAGACTAAAAGACCCCTGAGCTGTCAGAGTTCCTATCCTTGGGGCTTCCCGAATTGGGATGCCCCACAATGTGAAACCCCCAGATGCCCAGATCCACTTCCCCTTCTCCCGAGCCCTTTCTATGCTGCGGCAGTATCCCCGCTTACCCCTAGCCGTGCCCATGCCCTTTTTGGAAGAGTGGCCTCGGCATGCTACGGCTGCAAGGTGGTGACGCACTCGGCTCCCTTTGGCGCTGCTCAAATTCTTACCTGTCTAGGCGGCTTAGCCGTAAGCACCAATGAAGGGAGCCGAGTGACAGTGAGCTTGCTGATTGGTTGAGCGAGCTGGTCAGCCAATTAATGCACTTGCCCGAGTCTGTGACATGGGATCAGAGTGTATAGGATGACCAGGGGAGATACACACATCGGGGCATCCCAATCCAGGATGCCACTGCACAGAGGAACAACACACGGAAAAGTGAAATTCCTCTATGTTGTTCCTCTTTAAAATCATTCCACTGAGAGTATGAGACATCATAATTGAGTGTGTTATTGGGATAAGCAGGGTTAATAGCCTAAAATTCTTACTAGCAATAATCAAGGACACTGGGAGTAAAAAGCTGCGGGCATGAAGCCCTGCAGGCAAGCTTATGCACATGGCAGTGGTAGGAGGGGTGTGGCTATAGGTCTGATGTCAGCATAGCTTTCCTAGGTCTGCTTTTAAATCCTCATCCTTCTCCCCACAGGTTTTCCTGTCTTAGAAATGACCAACTTAGTTACTCCACCTGTTCCAGTGGTGCAAGTTTTCACACACGGCAGCATGCCCAGATGCTCCTACAATAGGATGGGGCATGAAGCCATATAATCAAGCTGCAGCATGTTGGGACTCTGGTATAGCTAGTGGAGAAGGTTTTCATCCTGTCCCCAATCAGCTTAGCAGAGCTGGAGAGAATTGCTCCCAAATTCTGTGCTCCACATTGGTGACCAACCATTGATAGACCACATCACCGCAGAGATCCTTATTTTTGAAGCGTCAGCGCCACACAGCACCAAATTTTTTGACCTAAGCATCACTCAGTGTGGGATTTAAAAAAGAAAAAACAGCAGCGCCAATGCCGCCGTCAGCTGGCGTCTTATTTAACACTAGCACCTAAAACGATGCAGTGCCAGGCACTCTGGTTGCCGCAGCGCCAGATGAAACCTGAAGGTCAAGATCCCATAGAGCACAATGGGCAGAACTGGATTGTATTGTTTGCATTCTGACTTTTCAATATTTGAAACACATGACCTAGATGGGCCAAAATTTTTTTGGGGGGGATTAGTAAACTTGCCTTTAATGGCTTCTTTTGCTTAAAGTGGACCAACACCTAGGATTTTGACTATCCTGGGTTTTGGTCCACTTCGGTGGGGCACCCCGATCGGGGGTGCTCCGCTGTGTGAAACCCCCCAGAACGCCCGTAAACACTCACCTCCCCACGCTCCTACGCAGGCGCTCGTCCAATCAGAGAGCTCAGAGCCGCTGTGGGATGCACGTACAAGCGGCGTCCAACCACAGCGGCTCTGAGCGCTGGAGGCCGTGTCTCGCGCTTCCTTCTATCAGGGAGCGCGCCCCGCGCCGGCCATTCACAAACGGCCGGAGCGGGTGCGCGCCCTGCTAGAGGGAAGCGCGAGACGCGGCCCGTGCATGCGCCGTTGGAACGGGGTTAAGGTAAGGTTTGTGGGCATCCTGGGGGGTTTCACCCCGCGGGACATCCCGATTTCAGATGCCCCGCGGGGAGGGATCTGATCGGCCCGGGAATCTTATAGATTTCCGTGCCGATCCCTCCTGGTTGTTGGTCCACTTTAACAATGTGTAATTAGGACACCAGCAACTAAAATGCAACCCAAACACACTGTAAAGTTTGTCCCCAGCAGTGATTTCTTGTAACTGTAATGAAAAAACACTGACCATCGCCGGAAAAATATAGCACCAAAGATTTCAAGGAGGAAAAAAATCCTAAACATTCTGGGGAGCACCAGAATAACCACAGTACATTCTCACTGGCGCTGGGATAATCGTTCAGCGGGTCCAACAGGCGCTGACATCCAGCGGGTCCAACAGGCCGTCCAATACCTAAGTGCAACAGTCAAAGCTAATCAGTAGCGTTAATCTACGGAGCCAGAGAAGACGGGAATGCCAGTGCTCCGAAGCTGGCACTATAGGCCCAAAAATGATGACATCATAAATAGAGAATAAAACAGATTTTGTTTAATTTTACATTGTTCACTGACTAAACAGAAGCTTTAACATTTATGTAAAGTCTAATTAGCTATATACAGTATATATATATATATATATATATATATATATAGTTATGTGTATAGGTATGTTATATTATTTTTATGTTTGTGTATTACTTTATAACAGCTTTATTATATCTATAATTTTTCGACATAGCCAAGTGAAATATGTTAGCGTGCTATGGGTCACTTGGCATATGAGCATTGTTCTTTGCTTTATTCTATAGCCCGGTGTTCCTTTGTAGAGGATCCAGCACTCACGTAGCGTGCCCTCTAGCTGTTGGCCTCCTGAACACGAGTCCCTCCTCTCCAGGCCTCCGTCTCCCTCTCTCTTTACTCCCATCCTGGTGGTGTCGAAATCAATTAAAATTTAGATTGGAAGTGTTGCGCGGAGGTAAATATTAAAGCTGCAGCTCTGCTAATTCCGAGCATCGATCAGACGGGATGAGGGTAATACATTATTTTGACAAGATACATTCCTTCTCAGCTGCTCCTATCCACATATTGATTTTCTCTCCACTTGCTGCAGTTTAAGCTAGAGGCACCTAACCCTGTCTATGCCCAATCACCTATCCCCGCTCACCTGCCTCTCTCCTCAAGCTCTGTTGCTTTTCTCCCTCCTTCCATCATCTTCCGCCGAGTCTTTCCATCTCCTTTACCTTTGAGCCTTTCCCTTAAGAAATGTCTCTTTTATATTAATTCTAATCTCTTTATTGCCTAGCTTTAATTTCCTAGGCCGGCCATGCACAAAACAGTTGTTTTGAATATTTTCAAAAAGTGAATTGAACCGTAGCATTACAAGCACCTAAAACCAGCAAAAACGGTTAATTTCTTTTAAAAAATATACTGTTCAGAGCTAAATAATGAAGTATAAGCAAAAATAAGCAATATGATGAAGCTTGGTTTCATTGTGAGGCCAGTCGAGAAATTTTTCATGTCACATTTTTTCATCACTCATTTTTAAACTATTGGCTGATAAATGTATAGAGTTAATATAGCTGTTCAGAGGCTAATAAAAGGGGACATATGGCATTCGCGGTGGTGCAATGCCCGGCTTCTGGGGAATTCCGAAAAGATATATAAGGTGAGTGATTTTTGTTTCTTATCATATGACTAATAGAGGACAATATGCCTGAATCAAGTCACTATGCTAGGAGTTAGCTTTATCTTGGATATCAGAACCTTTATGTTTTTTGAAGCTGAAATAAAAGACACCTGAGCACTGGATCTTTTCTCCGGATGTATTAAAGTGGCTATACTTGCCCTCCAGACCAGCTGATTTCTACAAGTCACCATCCACACACATCCTGGCAAGGCCTCACTGGTCTCCAAACAGCTGTTCTGGGTTATCTGGCACAGAGGTCACATGACCTGAGCCAAACAAGTTAATAAACCATGCTAAAATGCCACTTTCATTTAGGTGAAATCACCGGCTGCTGGCGGCTCCCCCTCTCGAAAATCTAAACTCCTTGTCCTAACCCCATCCTTGCCACATACATACCTGTGTTTTTTGTGGCTTTCTAGATACCCGATAAATAAATCCTGGTGGCCTTGAGACATTGTATAATCATAATGAAGATCTAATAAGGAAGAGATATTCCATGAAATAATATACTGATGTGCCTGTGGATGATATTTATAGATGTTCTGATGGTACGCCATAGCATTTCTTGAGAAGTTGTGATGGTATATGTGTAGAGGGAAACATAGGCCAACAGTGACACTAGGTTTGGGTGTCCTATGTAAAAAAAAAAAGAAAGTGGGCCATCCCAAAGCCTTGAAAAGGAGGGGTTCTGATCCTGCCGACTACGTCAAATGTAAAGGGATATCAAAGTTTAGATACAAGTAGACAAGACGAAGACAGGCTTCTTCTCAATATTTATATAGTCTAACTCATCATGCAGTATGCCCTCTCACATCGTCCCTCTACAGCCTCCCATAATTCCCAGACCTAAAAGGACCTGACCAGTCACAACTGTCACCTAGCTAGCAACCATACATCCCTAACAAGCTGCAACCTGAAATGGCCAAACTTAAAATACCTGTTCTCAAAATCACCCATATAGGTACAATACATCTAACTGAAATAATTAAACATATTTACAACGACTGATTAGAAAGAAACTGCACATGAAATATGAACTAATTTAAAATAAAAAAAAAAATCCTTTATAGCACAGGTTAAGCCCCATTACATTTTTATTCAGCTTGCACTCCAGATATAGTAATGGAACTACTATTAGAAAGCCCCTGGAACAGGGCAGTTGGAATTAGGTTTAAAATAGTCACATGTTAAAGTGGAGAGAATGGGTTGACTGGCTTGATTCAGCATTTTGGATATATATATATATATATATATATATATATATATATATATATATATACAGTATATAACAGGAATTGATGAAAAGGCCTGACCTAAAGACCACTCTATATTTACAGTATTTTATTTATTATTTTTTTCTTTATTTTATTACCTACACCATATTTCTGTACTCCCAAGCTTTCTCAAACATTGCTTGCCATATTCAGACTTATAACCCATCTGTCTTCATATCCACTTGCCTATAGGTCTATTTAGAGGAAGCGCTCTCAGGCACACAAACCGAAGCAGCTGTACACCACAGATTCCCATTAATATTACTGCACAAGTAACGCCTGATAATAGGGGTCGCTCCGCAGACCATGTTAGCCATTGAGGCTAGTTAAGTGGGGGAGAAAAAAAAAGAGATGTATTGCCTGATTGTCTGCCGGTGTGAATCATCTGCCAAATCATATCTGCTTTAAAGATTTATTTGGGGCTTATTCAATAAAGCAGTGCAAAGAACAAAAATGTACTTGTGGTGCAAGCCAGTCTGATTTCTATTCTGAAGTCAGTTAAATTCCCATTGGTTTCTGTGTGGCATTGTATTTGTATATAAGCGAAAATCTTCTACATTTGGGAAGAGTGTGTACACACACATACAATGCAAAATAGCAGTTTAGTTTTTCAACTGCATTTATTTAGCAATAAAGAGTTCTAAAGCACCCATATAGAGTTCACCTATATGTAGTTAGAATTATTACAAATAGCATTTGAATGATCAATGTTCATTGGTAGTGTCAGGCAAACCCAAGCCGCAATGTTTGGGTTTGTTCCAAAACCCAAACACGGACTTCAGCCTGAAAGGCATGTTCCAGTTTGATGTTGGGCCCGAATCCAAAGAAAGTCTGCTGAGCAGCCCATCAACCAGCTTAAACTAAAGTGTGCAGCAGGTAGGAACCTGCTGTACAACTTACCTGAGCCCTGCAAACCTGTCAGCGGTCAACGTACTTTCCGCTGTTGGGGGTCACAGACATTTGCTGGCACGTACACCATCCCGCTTAAACAATTAGCCTATATCCTACGGTACCTCTAAAACCAACCTTAGGTCTGAGGTATCTGCATAATTTATCAGTTTATTTCACATCTAGCACTTGCTCTGGATCTACATTTGTTCTGGACCAATCACATCCCAAACCAGAAGCGCCATCAGAGAGGTTCCCTCTCAAACATGGCGCCACTCCTGCGACATCCACCATTCTTCTGGCTCCAGGTTTATGTAGGTCCATGAATGATACAGTTTCACACCAGTGATGAGCAATAAATAAAATCTGATAAAACTAAATTAAGTCTCAAGGCAAAGTGGGACCGGCATCTGCCCAAGGTGCTGATGTCGAGCCTGGATGTCATCTAGATATCTCATAGGGTGTCCAACGTTATTCTGCTTTATTCAATCCAGCTGCTAATATATATATATATATATATATATATATATATATATATATATATATATATATAATGAATATATAATATGTATAATGTATTATGATATTGTACAATTCTGATTGGCAGAACAGGATTGGCACATTTGCAATATAATATAGGGTGAGCCTCATGTCGACTTATTTTAACCAAAGAGCCAAGTAAAGTGACCCAGGCAAACTGATCAACCGTAATCTTTATTTGATCTGACTCCTTTCAGCTGATGAAAGGTGAAATGTAATTGGCTGTTAAGACTTACCATGCATCATTGCCATTTGAACTATATTATTAAAGAGACTCATAATATCCTTCAGCTACCGATCATCTGCCTAACAGGCTTAACTGGCCTAATGAAAAATACTTTAATATTTGCCAGCCAGTATCTGTCTCCATTATTTGTTGCAGCCTCACCTTTTGTGTGAAGAAATATTGGGACTATCAGTTTGCGGTAACCAGAACAACCAATCAGGACTTTAAGTCACTGCAGGGACTTTCAGTATTTGAGGTAATGATGACCGATTCATACCAGTGGTCTGCTGTGCACTGGCCATCATAAAGATAATAATTTAGCTGTATCTGTGCTATGCAGGATGCAGAGGTAAGGTTAACAATAGGGATTTGAAGCTAAATCAATGTATTACTTGACAAAATGGAATTTCTAATGGGCAGAAGCAAATACATTGGATATAGGAAGAGAATATTACAGAACAAGTATAGGGTAGGGGAATATGGGGTTTATTAAAAAAAAAAAAAAGAAAAAAAATTTGGGGGTGAGAACGAGAAAAATATACCTTTGGCCAGTATAGCCATGCCCAGGCAGCTGTTCTAGGAGCCACCTAGAAACGTTATGGTGACAAGGAATTGTATAAAACACAAGCAAAGTCAGGTTAATACACTAAAGGTCAAGGGTGGGAAAGATCATCTTGTACTTGTGGCCACCTGCCCAGCCAGCTGTTCAAAGACAGACTTTGAGGGTTTGAGGTACCCAGGAAAATAAAGGAGGGCCAATGTTAAAAATAATGCAATCTTAGCATCTGAAGATTAATATTCGGTAGGTTCACCTTGTACCAGAATTTACCTGTCACATGGAGAGGGCTTGGTTCCTAGCAAATCAATAGAATAGAACCATTTTGAGTTCACCAGAGACTGATGAGAAAAAAATGGGAGAGATGGGAAAGATCTATTTGTACCAGGAATCGCCTAGTCCAGCATCTGTTTCAAAACACCAGTTGGATGAATCATGATGCTAAGGAAATAGGTAGAACAGGGCCATTTAAACTCATCAGTTCTGATATGGGAAAGGTCTTCCTGGCAATTGAGTATCTGCTGGTATTCTCTCACTCTACCAGGAAATACCCTGAGCGGAAAACCCAAAGGGGGTCTGTATTTTCCTCAAAGAATACCTATTGTGACCATGGAGATTTTTCTTTAATTTTCTTTACTGAAAGAAAAGATAGTCAAAGACTAACAGGAAGGGGGCCATTCCATCTAAAATGTGAGGATTGCTGAATTCCTGGGTCAACTTGTAGGGTTGAAAGTCAAGATAAACAACTTTAGATCCTGTAACAAACCATGCTGAGCAATCTGCCAACATCAGTAGAGATGCAATAGCAACAAGCCCTTTATCCAGCACTTTAAACATTTGTCTTTAAATGTAAATGCATTTTTAGGGTTAATGTTTAAGGTCACTTTTTGGTGACTGTAGCATAGTATAAACAATATACGTTGAAACCTGTCTTTTGTCTAAATGAGGAATACTTGACAAGTGCGGCTTAAAGTTCCAAAAATATTAACAACTCTAAGTAAGGAATATTGTAGAGCTGATTTTTCCACAAATGTCTGGTATGTTTTATTTTGCCTTTTTCTAGATTTATATGCCTCTGGTGAAGCCCTAAAGGAATTGATGAAATGCATAGGGAAATATTAGTAAGGGATTTATGATAATCAGTCAGATATTAAAAAAGTAGCGAATATAAGCAAAATCATAACGTTGAAAGATAAGCATTAACTGTAAAAGTATAAATAGATGTCCATATAAATCTATGATGCTGAACATGTGCTAATATTTGTCCACATTGACAGCCCTTCTTTTAGAGCGTTATAATGTATTTGAGTCAAGTTATTCATCATAATATTACAGTACAAGTTATTTTAAACCATAGTATAATTACTTCTAACCAAACTCCCATTTTGAATTTCTCAGCAAGATCCTTGCTAATGTTTACAAATGTGCGATATTATATCATTTATAGGAATTCAACAGTTTACCAATATAAATTACACAAGTTTTCAGGAGGTAATCATGTAGAGTGGCCATTTGGGTTATTTAATACATTGTCAATGTTGTTTGTAGTGAAAGGGCGACTTGCTTAAGTCATGGCTGTTTAAATGGATCAAGAATATTTTCTAAAGAGCGTATTGATATTGTTTGAACAACTGATACAGGCCAGGGAGATGTTATTGCCGAGTGAACCAAGCAACCTTTCCAACAATAATCCAGTGGAAAATGGAATTAAACAATACTGACTGTATCAGGGAGTTTACATTAAATGCAATAAAAGTAATAACTGATATTTGACTTTAATCATGATCTGTCACGTTGGTGTATTTTTGAATAATTCAACTTAAAGTAATAACTTACCATATATAACCAAATATGTATGTTATGGTTCTTTGCGTCATGATAATTCATCAGAATGTGGAGTGGCTAGGCATTCTTGAAGACATGTTGTTATCAGTCTAAATGGCTTGTTTACTGTATATTGGTGGGGAAGCTATCATGGTATACAGATCATTGCTAGGGTGGTTTGACAACCAGACACTTCTGAATATGGCATTAAGACAAGTGGTTAAACATCTGAAAAATAAGGAAGCAAGACCTGTTGCTCACCTAGCAATGGAATGGTTTAATAACCATTTGGTGAGTAACTGGCCAGTAGAAATACTACAGCTCAACACAATGGTATAATTGTCCATCTAGTTTGAGTTTAAATATGTTCAGTAATAATTCTATAAGTAACTGACCCTGGAAAACAATGTTGTGAACGGGCCACTAAGCTCAAGTATATAGTACAAGTATATAGTATAGTATAGATAAATATGTTTAACTGACCAATGGAAACCCTACTGTGCTTCATATTGCTATAAACAGGCCACATAGCTTGAGTATGAATATATTTATTATTAACTCTAGGAATAACTGGCCAATGTAAAACATTACAGCTCATTACAATGGCACTAAACTCTACAACCTAGCTTGAGTATGAATATTTATTACATAACTGACCATATACAACTCTATGGCTTATCGTCCAAGCTGTCCAAATTGATTGGGTTTAAAAATGCTCACTGGAAACACAATGGTCTAATCTCGCCACCTAGCTTATGAATATATTTAATCATTATTCTAGAAGTGAACGGATCTCCAAAAACACTACCCCTTGTCACAATCATATTATATATGCTGGGAGTAAATGCCTATTAAAAACACTACGGCTTATTACTGTGGTATAAAACAGACTCCTTAGATCATGTATATAAGCAACTAGCCATCACAAACAAAACAGCCCATTATTTTGGTACAAACCATTCATGAAACTAAAGTAAAAATAAATACTGAAATAATAAAAACAACTGCTGGTCATTAGCAAGGAACTAATCTTTCACTGTGGTAGACTTGCCGGTACAAATACATAGCGCGATGATGGGAGTAACTGGTGATTGGAGTAATATAATGTTTCATTTTCATGCAAAAATACTAGAAGTAACTTGTGATTCGAAACCCTAAAGCCCTTTGCTGTGGTTTAGACCAGGTACGAATGTATACTACAATCTCTTGACAATGACAAAAACAGTATGGTTTAGGGCCCTGGTTCAAAGCTGACCCAGGTCAAGTATGAAACGTTATGTAGGGGTACCAACACACTTTTTTGGAATTTTCAGGACCATAAATTAAAACCACCTAGCTTAAATATGAAGGCGTACTAAATAAAATCTAGGAATATACAATGAGTTGCACACTATAGTCTATAGATGTGGTTGTGCTCAAATAATAATATGTACTAAAAAATATCCAGTGAAACACTGGATATTTAAACATAGTTTAATATTATGTAGCAACTGCCTATCTAGGTAGACTCAAGCCAAGTTGTTTATCAGTAATATATATATATATATATATATATATATATATATATGTACTGGGATTACTCAAGAGATCAGTTCCCACAACCTCAAACGGCTGATATAGTGGCAATATTTCACCAAAAGAAAAGTCCACATTGCCCGAAACTGTATAGGCCATAAACAAGCAACAAGAAACGAAGTCGTCAATTAACCTCAGGCTAGACATAAGTTAATTTAAAAAGAGAGTTTAATCTGGCAGAATGTGGATTGTGACAAAAACTAATGATGCACTAGAGGAAAAAAGTTGCTTCTTGTAGAGTATGTAATTCTTGTGTTGCCACAGGTTTCTTCGTAATGCCTTAATCTGAAACCTCTTATAAAGGCTACAAAATGCAGTGCTAGGCTATTGGGGAGTTAAAAGTTGTTCTAGAGTCTGTTCCTGATGGCTGGCTTTTGTACTTCTTGGGTGAAGAGCTCGGGTGGGTCCAGATGCAAGGAAAAATACAGCTAACACATATTATAGCCTCACAGCTACCCTTGTTTTAGGTGCATCCATATTCCATCTTTGGGCAAGTAGCTTTTGGTAAGAACCTCTACACACAGAACTTGCTACGGTATGTTCTCTACATAACAACAGTTATTAGTAAAAATAATAGTACAATTTTGACTTGACTTCCAACATTGCACATTCGCTCCAATTCCAACAGCCATTGTCTACAGCTCACCAAGTTCAGTGAATGGGTCAGTTATAGACAAGAGGACAAGAACCAATGTATGTTGCTGGTAGAAAAACGTAAAAAAAGTAAAATATAAAAAGTAAATATAAATATATATATATATATATATATATATATATATATATATATATATATGAGAGCTGTAATATTTCCATGACAAACCACAGTTCACACTTCCCCACAGTAGTCTTACAATCAAGGAACCGTCGCCAGAAATTGTTAGGCCCAAACATATCATTTTCCATCCATACAAACTGCTAAAACTATTAGTGACCCTAATAGTGTGTTCCTGACTTGTCTCCTTTTATTGCTTATTGGCTCTGAATCTTTCTCAGCTCAGGTTCAGAGAGCGGGTCAGGTGCAGACAAAGCGGTTTTGCAAATATCTTGTCCAAAGTGCCTTTATCGTTTTAAGTCAAAGTGCTGACATAGGTGGCATAACAAATACATTTGTTTTAGTTGTTTTTGGTTACTTATGAAATATAATGGTTGCTATGTTGTATACACACCCCTATTGCAATATAATGCTCTGATCAGGTGCTCAAGGGATGCTTATGCTCTTGGAGGTGAAACAATAAAGGAAAAAGAAAAAACATATTTTTTTCATTTATCGCTATATGGGAAACCACTGACTTTCCTTATACAGTATATATATACTTTTTTAAGTTATGTTTTTTAAATTAAATGCATTTGGGTACTATAACGGGTTTGACCTGGCCTTGGTTCCCACTATTCAATCCACTTAGAGCAATGTTTCCAAACAAGCTGTTTTGCACAAGAGCCTATCAGGCGGTCTACCCCAACCCAACCTGCTACCGCCTATACTTTACCCAAGATTGATTTGCTCCATGAATACAAAACTGCTCCAAATGCTGGTCAAAACTATTTATGTACATTTGTGTGCATTTCAAATGCTTTAAATTGCTGTTATACAACATACAACATACAACAACAATATACCACACAGGTGGTAATTGAGTCAAAAGTCAAAACGGAAAGCAGTATAAAAAGGTTAGGAAGCTTCGACTTGAAGCTTGTATGCGGTTCCTATCCAGGATTGTTTTCCAACCCAAAAACAAACCAGCAAAGCAATGGGCGATTGGTGATTGTATTTATTTTGTTTTATGTGCACTACTAAATGCATATGAATAAAATAAAAATATCAAATATTTTTGTAGCACCATCCAATGTCCTAGACCCTTTATAGCCCTTTTGTAGTGTTGGTTCCACAACCCAAAATCATATAGGCAGGGCACTGGGTGTCTTGTTTTCTGCCTTCCAGGGACTTAAGATATGAACTTGTTTTAGGGCATGGACAAATGACAATGTATTGATTTTATTAGTGCAATTTTAAGGCAACCCACTATAAATGCATAACATAATGGGTTATGATTTTGCGTTTATACCCGTTTCACAACCAGGCATGTTCAAGTCTTCAAAAAATGTTGATGGAGGGATGAGTAGCGCTAACACCAGCTAGATACAAAATGGCCTCCTACGACAACTAACATAATATATACTATTTATACAGTATAATAATATTAATATAATAAAAAAAGAAAGATAACACTTTTCCAAAAGGTTTAAATACATTTATTCAGTATTTAAATGGACCCGTTTGTGGACAGACTTTTTCCAGATAATTCTTCAGCCATCTTGTTCCCTGATCGTGTTTCTATTTTCACCTTTTGCATTCTAAACCTGATTTTTTTTTCATTTTCTTTTTCAATTTCCTAGGCTCCTTTGAGTTTTCCTAGCGTATTGCTGATTCCGAGGACTCGTATTGAATATACAATTTTCTCCTTCATTTGGGTTTTTGTCATTTTCCCAAATGCGTATAGACTTATATAGACTTAAAAATGGATAGACTTATTAACGAAACTAAATCATATTTGTTTTTAACATAAGCCTTAATGCCTTAAAGCCATAAAGCCTTGTTTAATAAAACAAATGTACAGTATACTGATAATAACTTGACCAAGACATCTGACCCCTTATAAGCAAGATTAGCATACAATATGATGGCTACCTTGCTTTCTGACTAAGGCATTTAAAAGATTACAGTATTTGTATTGATTTACTTAGAGTGACAGTCTATAAAATGACACGGAGCAACATTATCCAGCTCTAAGGGGGGTCTATTTATCACTGCAGCGTTAATCATGTTGTGTAAAATGAGTTCCTATGTAAATCTACGAGGCCTATTTATTAATCAGTGAACTATTTTAGACACTGATGTATATGATCTGGAAGGATAATACACAAATATGTCTTTTTAATGTTGCAAAAAACTCTTATTAATCGATCTTAATTGTCCCTTCATGCAAAGCTGATATTCTGCACATGCATGTATAATGACAAGTCATAATACTATATACATTATTTACATACACATATTTGCCATTAGTGTCACACTTTAGCTTGAAGATGTGTAGCTGTTTAATTGGTCAATTTGTACTGACAACCAGTGCAAAACATGAAACACAGTATATTTTAACTACTATAATAACAAATATATATTGTAAAATACTATAAATACTTTATGATATATCATTAAATAATATATATATATATATATATATATATATATATATATATATATATATGATAAATCAGAGTGTCGCTTCACTCAATAGTAAACTGTAAGCTCTTATATCAAGACCTAGAAATTGACTTCACTATTGTTAACTTGTTAACATTTTATAGACTTTCCCACTACTCCACTGTCCACTGTAGTGCATTCAATTACATTTGACTGCAGGTCAAACCTGACAGTGATTCTTAGTGTAAATAAACCATAACAGTGGAGAAAATGCTGACTTGATTTGATGTTATTCCATCCCCTTCCCCAAACAGATTTTTACGACATAGCTCCATATTGACATAAAAAAAAGGAAAAAATAAATAAAGGAAGTCTATCTGTATTTAGTTACTATATAAATCAATCGGTTTACAATCTATTAAATCATTACAGGTCCCATGGGACAGCTTATAGAATAACAATCTTTGCATTTTAAAGAGGTTGATATGTATCAACAGACTCAAGTGGAAAAATGGTCCCATTCTACAATACCCCCCTGACTCGGATCCATCATCAAACACTATCCAGCAACCCAAAAACTACAAAATCCAATGGTGGCTGGTCTATACAGTGGTCCATATTGAGGTCTGGTGGTACAAAGCACTTATTACCATTTGTGTCACCCCCATTCTCCTTTCAGATAGTAAACTTGCGAGCAGGGTCCTCATTACCTTTTGTTTCAATCCCTTACCCATTTTTTGTTATGCTATTTACTACTTCGTATGTACATCAATCCTCTGATTGTAAAATGCTGCAGAATGTTGGCACTATGTAAATAAAGATGATATTTATTATGGTTTGTATTATCGGTTCACTTTGAGGCCTTAAACAGTGTTATATATGAATTTTGGGGCATAAGTAATAACCAGGGTTTAGGATCATGCTACATCAGACAGCTTGAGAAACTGGACTTGACCACTGTAACTCTCAGATTATTTCTTATTATAAATATTGTTATTTTTTTTAATAATTCATTAAAGAAATGTGTTACACTGTTTAAATGTGGCCTGGGGTTCCTAAGATCCCTATAACTATTTTAATGGGGTAGGAATTTCACATTAGACATTTGGAAATAACAGCAGCCTATGGGAATTCAGATACAATTTTGTTGAATTTCCAATGGCTGCTGTTATTTCCAAACTTGTAAAATAATAATAAAAATCTGTCTATGCACCTGACCCATAGAATTGCCCTTTCTATCATGGGTAAAGGGGATTTTGATTTTGTAAATTAAAGAAAATGTTTTTGTTTGCTTTTGTGTTTGTTAAGTGAGGGAAAACTCCAGGAGCCTCTAACCATCTCTTGAAAAGTGATATAGCCCCCATTATCTTATATTATTTTTTGGAAAGCGTAAGTAATAAATGTTTAGGGGGTAATACTTCATAGGAGAACTCAAAGTCTCAGATTCTTTATCATTAATGAATAATTAAAGAGAAAAAAACAATGTCCTTGATGGTATTAAAAAAATAAATAAATATATATATATATATATATATATATATATATATATATATATATTATAATATATATATATAATATATATATATATATATATATATATATATATTTATTTATATAGACCATTTTTCTTTTCATTTTCTTGCATTTACTATAACATTTGAACTATTACATTTTGGAATAAAGCAACCAATGGTTGGGGTCCTATTATTTCCTATATGGCATTTTAAAAACAGACTGCGCTTAGTAACGCAGCATATGCTAGACAACATTCTATATTTTCTTTATTTTTTATATAAGACTCAAAAAAGCAGTCAATGGTTGGGGGCTATGTTATATCCCATATGACTACTGGTACACCGATGGCCTGGGGTTTTTTATATACCATATGTAAAGAGACAACTGTTCTAATTTATTTTCATGTAAAATAAAACTATATAATACAACACATTGCGTACTATTTCAATTTGAAATAATTTTAAATATATCCTATATTACTAAAACCAATGGCTTAAGGTCTGGTTATATACAGTAAGGAACTGTGAATGATTTAAAAAATAAAACCAATGGCCTAGGGTTCTTGATTTACTTACAAACAGCTTGTGACCTGCAATATAATATTATATTACATAATATAAGGCAATATAAAGGATGGAATTTAATGTTGTGTGTCCATCCCACTTGAATTAATTGAAATGATGTAGACACATATTTCATCTGAATACTGACACTATGCTTAAATCTGAACATTATTTAGTCATTTAAACTCAATTTATCAAGAGTGGTATAGAAATCATTATTTTTTTTAGATCAGGGTCGTTTTTTGATTTATATGATTTCAAATATTGTATGTTCTTTGGATCTACATTGTATATAACAAGCTATCTACCACTATCTATTTACACTATACACAATGTTATCATTGTGTACACTGTAATTATTCTACACAAAATTCTACACAAGATATCATCATTAAAATTAATAGCACTTTATTTGATATGTAAGTAGCAATCACATTGCTCTTTGATATGCTTCATTGCCTTGCTGATAAATATTGACTTTAGGGAGGGGAATAAAAATAGTGTTATTAGAAGAGTAAAAGACAACTGGAAATAAATTGGAGGGAAGGGGACATTAAGAATAAATGAGCGTTAACCAAACAGAATAAATTAATGCATTAAGTGTTGAAATAATGCTCCTATATCCAGTGTGAACAGAAAGCCCGGGAAGCCAAAATGCGTCAGCAACCCTTATGTCCAACTTCTACACCTTGACATGGCTGAAATGGGCTTTGTCTGACGTGGCTTTACCTTTGTAAGATACTAGTTTAAATTGTAATAAAACCTAGGCCGTGGGTTTAAAGCCAAAGAAGCGCACAACCTTCAGTATAAAGTACTCACTGGACTTTTAGACATGGGGTCAGAGGCAAAAATTACATCACGATTTGGGCTATGGATCTGAGGGGGGGGGGGGTATCTGAAATCCAAGATGTCTACCACCTTTATAATATTAAATTAAAAAAACTAGGCTGTAAATATATAACTCAAGATGTACACCAACCCTACTGACAACAGCCTAATAGACTTGTGCGCTATGGCCCAGATTGTACCCCTGAAACCACCATATTGGTTCATTGCCATTGTGCAGTGTACACATGCATGGAGCAGTGGGCTGCTCTAATTACGGCACCCGGGGAGCAGCTGGGGGTTAAGGTGCTTGGCTCAAGAGCACTTCAGTTGTGTCCTGTAGGTGGGAATCAAACCTGCTACCCTCTGGTCACAAGGCCACTGAAATATAAAGGTTCATTTGCAAAAATGCATTTCCAAAATGCACACCACCTCTACAAACAACACCTTAAAAGGCCCTGAAATGTGGGCTATGGGCCGTAAGATACATTTATACCATTATATCATTATAACAAGTGTCATAAAAAACTGGGGGGGGGAGTTAATTCAAGCCCAGTATCAGAGATAAGCAAAACAAATAGTTTTTTTTAAGTTCCCTAAATGTCAGGATGGCACAGAATCTGAAGATTTAAGTATTAGTTGTGAATAATGTATTTGCTCAAAGCCATTGTGTATTCACCGTTCACACACCAAACCTGTTGCTACTCCCAAAACAATGGATAGCGTTTTTTATTTATTTATTGGACCTGGCTCATTTATGACTTCAACGGGCAACTTTTATTCCTAAGTAAAAAGCTTAAGCATGAAGTTGGAAGTTACACTTGGCACTATACAAGATGTCTTCTATCAAAATTATAAAGTGCATTTTAGGCCACTGTTTCTCAACCTGCAGTACATGTACCCCAGGGGGTACCCGGCAGTGTCTATGGGCTCACCAACAGGGGATGTCTGGTATAATATTTTAACAGTGAAACATTCCATACGGTCTATGGCCTACTTATTATGGTAATATAAATAAATGACCACTCCCTTGGCTGTACTTTGTTGGAACCTCTGTCCCCAGGGGGTTCTTGATGTAAAAAGGTTCTGAACTACAGCTCTAAGCAATTAAAACATGGGGTAAAACAGAGGTCCACTTGAATCCCACCTTAATGGACATTAAAATGCACAATAAGACACAACACAATAAGCCTATTTTATAAAGAATGAATTTGCCATTAATATATGGAGGTGAAGAAACCCAGGGCCTAACCAATTCCAACCAATCAAAGGATATATATTACCCAAAAGAGGGGAGCCCATGGTTGTGGAAGCAGGTCTCGTAAATTCAAAACTATATTGCCAGACAATGGGTGTAAATGCCAAGATTTACACCACCTTCATCATATAGAATTTAAGGACAATATAAAAAAACAACTAAGAACAACTCTATATGACCCAACCCTGATAGGGGAGTATTTAATGAAGAGAACATCTACACTTCACCCGAAGGACTTCAACAGAAACCCCAGTTGAATGTGAGAACAATTTTAAAGACCAGTGTTTTACTTTGTGCTTAATCGTGTGTTGTGGTGGAAATGTCCCAAAACCTTTCAGTACTGTTATGTGGGGAATTTGGCCATAATTTAAATAACCACCTTCCCCAATTTAAAACCTGAGATGCTCGACAAACGTATTAGATTTATGGACATAAAAACTTCAAGGTAGGGTTAAAAACATAAGATATATAGGCCTAGATTCACAAAACATTGAAAAAAACTCTCTTGGTAGTAAAAAATCCAAATTATGAGAAAAAAGCCGCAGAATTTCACTGTTAGTGAATCACTAGATAGGAAGACAATGAAAGTCAATGGCACTTTTTACTACAGGTAAAAAGAGGTAAAAAGTTCAATACTTTTTTCAGGAGTAAAAAAGTGCCATTTACTTTTATTGTCTTCTTATCTGGTGATTCACTAACAGTGACGTTCTCATGCTTTTTTCTCATGAATTGAATTTTTTACTACCATGAGAGTTTTTTCCAACTCTTAGTGAATTAAGGCCATATTGAGTTCAATATTTATTAATAGGGGTTACTGATTCAAGGTAATTTTAAAACCCAAGAGGTAGATTTGAAACCCATTATTATGAATTAAAAAAAGTTTAAGAGACATTCAACCAGGAACCAGGACAAAGCATTGGGCCACCATTTTTCTTGGCTGTGGTCTTGTTCCTCCAGCTACAATCGTTATAGAGTTTATAACTAGGAACGGGTGTGCAGATAAGGTCTTATGACATTTTCTAATTTAAGAGGGAAGCAGGTTCCTTCTAATGTCTATTGGCCTTTTATAAATGAAGAGGTGGACATATCAGGCCTGGCAGGCTCTCTTTAATATACTGGGTAAGACCCTGTGGGGGGGTGGGTGGAGTTTAGGGTCTGTGATGCATACTATTTTAAATATTTCAGCTGACATTTTATTGTTGGGTATACATCACGGTTAGTAAGCCAAGAGCAGGCCCAGAGCTCCGAATCTGGCTGTATGAGAACCATATTGTAGTCAGTTCTGGACCTCAGCTCCCAGAGAGAGATCTAAAAAAAATAGGAAAATCCTTTGCTCCTTATTGGATGTTGCAGTATACATGCTCTCCATGTATTAGTACAAAACCAGAGAAGGATGCAACCTTTACTTTTAACAGTTTGCTGGAAATTTAAACATAATACAATACTTGACTACTAAGACTTGGAGAAGATCGTCACATTCTGATGTTCCTCTCTGATTATTCCCCATTGGAAAAATTCTGCCACTTACCTGTTGAATTTTTCCATTGCAAAGCTATTATGAAACCTGATTTATGGGCACTTAATCATATGTTACGTTGGGAAAAACTCATTCTATTCAAAGAAGCTTGGTGAGGAACCTTTAACAATACAAGGGGTAAAGGAGCGGGCCCCTAATAGTACACTTAAAGTATTTAATAAAGCATTAAATGTACCACTATATTATCGGTCTCAATATTTTTAATGGTTAAAAGTATATAAGCCAAAAAATATAATCTTCTCAGTACTGAATGTAATTGCAATGAAGACGGTATGGGGGGGCTTACCTACACACATCCAATTCCCATTGTTAACGGACACATACATAAATTAAGCTTATTTCGACTTCTCGTAATAGTAGGTAGGTAGGACTTTAACAACAAGACAATAGAAGCCAGCAAAAAAGGCCAAGTGGTGCATCAAATCTTCCTTTTATTTATATTATACATTTTATATTTTACATTTAGACTTCCAATCATGTATATAATCACTTATGATTGGCCGTCTACCTCTGCCGGAATATATTCTAAGCATCCACCCCTCTTTTACACATTTTTATACTGTTAGGGCTAGCTAGATATCATAAAGTAACTTGTTCAGGTTTACTGGCCCCCTAACCTGAAGACGAGAGGAGATTAAAGGGAACTTATAAACTATTGTGTTTAGGGAAGATATACATTTGAAATGTGTATAGGGACAGTGTGGTGAACCTACCGGGTCTGGGAGTCTTGGTATCAGGTGTAAAAAAGGTCCTGATAGGGTAAGTGGAGGGTTAAGTGTAGCAGAAGCTTGGCATGCAGCAGGCGTCCGCAGGCAGCCCCACAGAGGGCAGAGAGAGGCAGTTTAGCTCTGATGGATACACACACTTGTCTCTTAATCTCCGGAGCTCCTGATCAATACGCTATTTCCCTTTGTTGCCAGAAAATTCGATCCTTGCCCTGGAATTAGGTTCCCTGGCTTAATCTAAACGGAAACCGGCCCCAGTTAGCTGCAGAGAGGGGAAGAGACGTGAGAGAGACGGCAAAGGATAAAAAGGCCGCAGTGTGGTGGGGGGAGGAAAATTGAAAAAAAGAAAATACATATAGCATTTAAAAAGAGAGAAATATACATTAATAGCTTAATAGATAAATGTAAAAAATAAAAGACTTCCTAAAAAAATGGAATATCTACATTTTTTAAAAATATTTATAATTTGCAAAAATGTAAAATATGTGTTTGATAAGCAAGTTAAAAGGGCATTAAAATCTTTGTGATTGTATTGTAAATAGTGACTATTTTTGTAAGTCACAAGGGGAGAGAGCTTCACACTTCAAACAAACTTTAGAGCTTTAGCGTATGTTGTCACCGGGGGTCTAGAGTTCCTCAAGAGACGATGTTGGTGAATTGATCCCTACAGCCAGCGTATTAGGTTGTTGTCAATAAAAAAAGGCACCAATGCAATCCATTATGCAATTTAGAGTCTAGGCAGTTTATTTACTAAGGAGAGACGTCTCACACCTAATTATGGAGATTTTGAAAAAATTGGATTTCACTCTGAAGAGTTGGTTGTTTGATGGCAATGAAGCTTTGCGAGCTCTACTAAGTCAATTCTATCCGAGGCCTAGGGTTCAACACTCTATCTTCATGGAGCTGCAGATATACAAGGGTATGTTTTAGTTTCCTTTGTCCAGTTTTATCCTACAACCCAATAAGTATATGTGTGGAAATTGTTAGATCATGAGGACTTTTAAGGATAACCCTAGAACATTTCGATGTGTCCAACAAAATTATCTATAGTATGCGAAAAAGTGGAAGTTATGTTAGATCATGAGGACTTTTTGGGAACAAGGGCTGGTGAGAATTGTTCTATGCATAACAGTCCTCATGTATTGACTTGAATTAAACAGATTAGATCTGACCTTGCATATTGGTCTCTGTTTCACTTGAGGACCTGTGCCAAGGGCAGTATGATCGAAGCAGAGGGACAACAACCCACTGGATGAAATCTTAACTATGATTATTTTTGATTTGTGGGATCTTTTTAGATCTCCTCTACTGTACATTTGCTATGAACTTCAGCAGTAAAGTTGGAGGAGGTGCAGGGGTAAGTGGCAATCAGCTGATCCATTGTTAACCTAATGGCTCAACGTTTTCTTTTTTAAGAGAAACCTGGACTACCTTCCTCCTCGTCTTTATATGCATCAGCCCTATGCTTTAGCCCAACACTATAGTTGCGTTTTGAGGCATCTTGTCTTTTAGTGCAATGATTTATTTTTTCTCGCAAGTGATGTTGTAAAAAATGGTTGTGCTTTGATATAAAGGAGAATCATAATTAAAGAGTGCCTAGGGCGACATAAGCCTAGTATGCCTAGGGTGGCTTAAGCTATGGTGGGGTAAACCTTTGGGTGCCTAGGGTGGCGTAAACCTAAATAGAGCCTCTCGTGTATGTATGCCAGGTTGAAAAGTTCATAATGTTCCAGTGTCTAATGACATTAACAAAACATCTGTGACATCTGTTTCCTAAAAGTCGCATATGTTGAGATACTGTAATATTCCTACATACTCTAAACCTTGTAGCAAAAATGATTCCGTGAGTACCTCGTACAGTGGTAGGTAGTTGCCTGCTAAAGCAGTTAAGTTACCATTGACCTGTATCAGTGACTCATGCACTTATTGTAGTCTAGCTAGATATTGTCCATGCTCTTCATATGGTAGGTTGTCTTCTGGTTCCACCTGGTAGACTTGCATGCAGTTTCAAAATACTTTTGCTGCAACAACTCGCTGAAACGTGTCATTGTAGGGTACCAACTATTAGGCCACTCTACATTACCCATACATACTTGCTTGCTACACTAATGTACCTTGCATTTTGTACTTTATGGAACTCTTGCAAAAACTAGATAACTAGATTGGTATGGTCCATGCTCTTCAGAAGGAAGGCTGTCTACTGATCCTGAATGTATCCTTGCATGGAATGCCAATAACCCCTTGCTAAAGCAACTCACTGAAACCTGCTATGGTAGGGTACCTACCATTAGGTCAGTCTACAGATAACTCATAGTTACATGCTATAGTAATGTGCTTTGCTTTTTGCACTTACTTTATGGAACTTTTACAAAAACGTAATAACTAGTTAGGTATGGTCCATGCTCTTCAGAAGGTAGGTTGTCTTCTGATCCCACATGGTATACTTGCATGGAATGTGAATGACCCTTAGCTACAGCTCTTTAGGTGGTATTTGCTATAGTAACTCGATGAAATGTGCTATGGTAGGGTACCTGCCATTAGGTCAGTCTACACATACTGATCTGTACATGCCACCCTGGACTTTACTAAAGAATTTTGCTTTTATTAGATATGGCCCATGCTCCTCAGGGGGTAGCTTTTCTTCTGATGGTATGCCTGAATGAAAGCCAATGAACCGTAGTAACAACTCATTTCCAAAATATGCTACAGTAGGAAAGTAGGCACCTTTCAGTCAGTAGGCATCTTTTGGTCAGTAGGCACCTTCTGACCAGTAGGCACCTTTCAGTCAGTAGGCATCTTCTGGTCAGTAGGCACCTTTATGTCATTGGGCACCTTTCGACCAGTAGGCACCTTTTGGTCAGTAGGCACCTTTAGGTGAGTAGGCACCTTTCAGTCAGTAGGCACCTTTCGACCAGTAGGTACCTTTAGGTCAGTAGGCACCTTTCAACCAGTAGGCACCTTTTGGTCAGTAGGCACCTTTCGACCAATAGGCACCTTTTGGACAGTAGGCACCTTTCAGTCAGTAGGCACATTTCGGTCAGTAGGCACCTTTAGGTCAGTAGGCACCTTTCGACCAGTAGGTACCTTTCAGTCAGTAGGCATCTTTTGGTCAGTAGGCACTTTTAGGTTACTAGGCACATTTCGGTCACTAGGGGCTTTTCGGACAGTAGGTACATTTCAGTCAGTAGTCATCTTTTGGACAGTAGGCATCTTATGGTCAGTAGGCACCTTTCAATCAGTCTGAATTTACTCATACTTAAATGGTACCCTGTACTAAGGTGATTTTACTTAACAGAACTTATACAGAAACCAGAAATCCTAGAAACTAATCATCATCATCGACCATCACTACAGATAACAGAATTGTGGTTGCTATGGGTTACCACAGTTAGCACATCACTATAGCCCTCTGCTCAGCATCGGTCTCTGAATTAAGAAGCGTATATACTTCTTATGTTTCCTAGGCTGATAACTTGATAGCCAATGAGAGTTAAGGCATTTCTTTTCAAAAGTCATAGTAGGAGCAGTCACCAACTTGTCAGAAAATAACTGCTCAAGCCCTATAGTGAAATAAAAAAATTCTATCCAACATATAGAGACTCATGGAAGTTTTCTATGTAGACAATCAGCACAATTTATATCTAAGAAATAACTAACATATCACCCCATGCACCTGCCCCACATCCCCGGCATCGCCATGCAAAAGAAGTAAAAGTTTTGCTCAGTTGTGGCTCACCTTCTGTTTGTCATCCAGTTTCTGGCAGCAGCAGACTTCAGAGGCTTCCTTCAAGAGAAGGAAAGAATGAAACCAGAGAGAACTAACCAGGAAAGTAAGCTCTCATAATACTAAGGAATCTCTGGGTATCTTCTGGAATGTCTTCCTCCTGTAAGACTCAGTAAGAGAAGCAGAGAAGGAACCAGGCTGAATGGTTGAAGGGTTTCAGTGTGAAAGAGGAAGAAAGAATGTGAAAGGGAAAAGGGGGAGGTAGAAAAGGGGAGGGGGATATGGTAATTGTAAAAGAGGAAGGAAGAACGTGGAGGGAGATAATAGGAATGTAAAAGAAGAAGAGAGTAAGGAAAAAAGGAATGTATGATAGGATTAATGGAGAAGAAGAATGGCAAGTGAAGTAAGGGAAATTGTTAAAGATCAAAAATGTAAGCAAGAAAAGAGAAAGAGGTATGACAATAGAAAGGGAGAAAGAACAACATAGAGGAACAATAACAGAACAAGATGAAAGTAGATGGGAAATAGAATAGGATTGTGAAAAGGAGGAAAGATTATATGTGTGACGCAAAGAGGAAAGTTAGAGAAATAGGAGAAAGGTGAGGCTATGGAAATCACTGTAAGAGGACAAAAGAAGGTGCAAGGGACAATAGAGGTATAATACAGAAGGCGATATAGAATATAAAAAAGTCTTTGTAGATAGGATGCAAGAACAAATGTGAAAGAGAAGGGTAGATATAGCACAAAAGGAAAAAAGGAATGCAACAGTAATGGATAAAGGATATTCAAGAGAGCTAAGAGGTAAAAGGTGAAAAATGTGGAAGAGAAGATGAGGTGTAATGCAGAAGGAAAAAGAATGTGAATGGAATAAAGAATATATCAAAAAGGGAGAGCTGACAGATAAGGGAAGATAAAGGTGAAAGTGAAAAGGAAGTATAATATAGAAAGAAGAAAGAATGAGAAAATAATAAAGGATAAAATTTAAAGGGAGAGATAATGGAGCTAAAAGAAGGAGAATGTGAAAGAGAAGAAGATGTATATTACACGAGAGAAGAAATAAAAAGAGGAGATATAATAAAGAGAGCGATAGTAGATAAAAGTTAGCGCAAAAGAGCGGAGGAGGTATAATAGAGATGGAGGAAAGAATGTCAGAGATATTAGATAAAACTTGAGTGTGCAAGATAAGAGGCAGTATAATACAGAAGGAAGAATAAAAGTAAAAGGAATAAAAATATATAATTAAAGAAGGGATAAAATATGACTATGAATGATAGGGGAAGATGTAATACAGACGAAAGAAAGAATGTGAATAAAAAATATATAATAAAAGGAGAGATAATAGATAAAATATGTTTGTGAAAGAAAACTGTGAATAAGGAAAGATTGCAAAGGAAAAGAAAATATATAATGAGGGGAGAAGTAATAGATAAAAGAATAGGATGTGAAAGGTAAAAAGAGGTGTAAACCCGAATGAAGAAGAATGTTAGATGAAGTCTAAAGCAGAGATGTAAATGTAAAAGAATAATGGAGATAGAATATAAGGAATGCAAAAGTAGTAGAAGAAGAGGTGTGATGGACAGGGAAAAGAAGAAAGAAAACACAAATTAAAAAAAAAAGGAAAGAATGTGAAAGCAGGGAAGGAGGTGGGAAAGAATATATATATAGAGAGATATAAAGGGTGGGGGTAAGTAAGAAAGAATGAGAAACTTTTAAAGGAAAGAGAAAAAAAGGGGGGAAGGTAAAAAGAAAGGAAAAGGCAAAGAGTAAGTCAATGACTTAATTAGAATGGAAGAAGAAATAGAGTAAAGATGAGTGTGAAAGGAGTAAAGGAGGTGTATAGTGAAGATAAAGCGTTGCCAGGGGAAGAAGGGAAGGTGAAAGGGCAAAGTAGAGGAAAATAAAGGTGGTACAGGTTTTGAAAGGAAGGAAGGGAGGATATGGAGGTCTCTGACCAGTTCTGAAGAGGAGGAGACGGAAAAAAGGAAGGAAGGAAGGAAGCAGACAGAAGAGGAGAGGGGACGTGGAGCTGCTGCAGTCTCTGGGCTGTTTCGGTGAGTGTCAGCCAGGACTCCTCTCCGCCCGGAGAGAAGCGGCAGCTGAAAATATATGTAGAGGCAGCCAGTGTCTGGGATCGATAGAATATAATTTTCCCCAAACTCGGAAAATAAAGTTCATAGATGATCAAATTTGAAAACAGATGTCGAATCGCGATTCTAAATAGGATTCGATCCCTCTCAATGCACTGTAGATAATATTTGGCCTGCCACTTGATGAGAATGAGTGATTTCATTTACACAGGGTTGTTAGGGAGTGCTAGATAAAAAAAAAAAAAAAAAAAAAAAACTTGTTTTGCTGAAAATGGTTTTCTTACCCACCCTGAGCCCCCTCCTCGCGCCGCATGTCTTCCCCTCCTCTCCTCCTTTCCCCCTCCTCCCTCCTTCTCTCTGCACTGATATTTGGTGTATGTGGAGGGACCCCTAAAGTGAGATGGATGGATGTCACCCCCCTGGGCTGTCCTCAGAGAAAAAGAAGGGGGGGGGGGGGCAGATGGCACCAATAAAAAACAGAAAATCCAGCGAATAAATGAGAGTGTCGGAGCGCGGAGCCCCTCACCCGCCGCCCGGCCGCCCGCAACTACAATTACTTATCGACCGCTTCTCCCTCCAGAGCCGCCACTGGCTGCAGACAGCGAAAGAGCACCCAAACCTCATCCCCGCCGCCACCTCCTTATTATAGAGAGGGGGACATTCATCACCCCACACCGCGCCCGCAGGGGAGCACTACAATGCCCAGCAAGCCACCCATGAAAGGCAAGGGACTCGCCCGCTTCTCTTCAAAGAGAGTTTACTAACTTAAAAACTTTTCACAGAGTAGCAAAGGGTTAAAGTAGGAATCCGGTGATATGATGGCTCACCCGGTCCTCTTCTGGCTGTCATCATCTCCACCCCTGACACCTCTCACCCTTCAGCCTCTGCCAATACATTCTCTCTCCATGCCCAGCTGTCATCCTCACTGATTCTCCTTACCAGCTATCCTGAGCATTGCCACTGCTCTCTCTGTCCTGCTGTCCTCAACATTACAACTGCTCAGCTGTCATCATTACTGCCACCCCTGCTCAGCTGTCATCCTCAGTGCTTCTCCTTACCTCAACACTACCACTGCTCTCTCCCTCAGCTGTCATCATTACTGTCACCCCTGCCCAGCTGTCATCCTCACTGCTTCTCCTTACCTCAACACTACCACTGCTCTCTCTGCTCTGCTGTCCTCAACATTACAACTGCTCAGCTGTCATCATTACTGCCACCCCTGCTCAGCTGTCATCCTCACTGCTTCTCCTTACCTCAACACTACCAATGTTCTTTCCTTAGCTGTCATCATTACTGTCACCCCTGCCCAGCTGTCATCCTCACTGCTTCTCCTTACTTCAACACTACCACTGCTCTCTCCCTCAGTTGTCATCATTACTGTCACCCCTGCTCAGCTGTCATCCTCACTGCTTCTCCTTACCTCAACACTACCACTGCTCTCTCCTCAGCTGTCATTATTGTCACCCCTGCTCAATTGTCATTATTACTGCCACCCCTGCCCAGCTGTCATCCTCACTGCCACACCCCTGCACAGCAGTCATCCTCACTACTTCTCCTTACCTCAACACTACCACTGCTCTCTCCCTCAGCTGTCATCATTACTCTTACCCCTGCTCAGCTGTCATTATTACTGCCACCCCTGCCCAGCTGTCATCTTTACTGCCACACCCCTGCCCAGCAGTCATCCTCACTGCTTCTTCTTACCTCAACACTACCACTGCTCTCTTCCTCAGCTGTCATCATTACTGCCACACCCCTGCCCAGCTGTCATCCTCACTGCTTCTTCTTACCTCAACACTACCACTGCTCTCTCCCTCAGCTGTCATCAATACTGTCACCCCGCCCAACTCACTGCTTCTCCTTACCAGCTGCCCTGAGCATTGCCACTGCTCTCTCTGCTCTGCTGCCCTCAGCATTACCACTGCTCTCTCCTCAGCTGTCATCATTACTGCCACCCCTGCCCAGCTGTCATCCTCACTGCTTCTCCTTACCTCAACACTACCACTGCTCTCTTCCTCAGCTGTCATCATTACTGTTTCCCCTGTCCAGCTGTCCTCCTCACTACTTCTCCTTACCAGCTGTGCTCAGCACTACCAGTGCCCTGCCTGTCAGCTGTCATGATTATGGCCACCTCTGCCCAGTTGTCATCCTCACTTCTTCTTCTTCTTCTTCATATAATCTATCCTCAACACTGCCTCTGCTCTCCCTATCAGTTGTCATAATTGCTTCTTTTCTAAACTAGCTAAAATTCTCAACATTGCCACTGCTTTCCCGGTCAGCTATCATCCTCACTGCTGCTCCTATACTAGATATTCTCAATACTGCCACACTTCTCCCCATCTGCTGTCATCAATGCTTCGTCACCATACTAGCAACTATTTTCCTCAACACTGCCACTGCTCTACCTGTCAGCTGCCATCCTCACTTCTTCCCCCATACCAGCTCTCCTCAACACTGCCACTGTTCTGTCAGCTTACATCATCACAGTTTCTCCTTACCAACTGTCATCCTCCTACAAACTGCCACTACTCTCCCTGTCAGCTGTCATTCTCACTACATCTTATCAGTTTTCCTCAGCACTGCCACTCCTCCTCCTGCCCAACGGTCATCCTCAATACTTCTCCTATACCAGCTATCCTCAGCACTTCCACTACTCTCCCTGTCCATCTGTCATCCTCACTGCTTCTCCAATACCAGCTATGCTCAACACTACCACTGCTCTCCCTGTCACCTGTTATCATTACTTCCACCAATCATACATACCACCAACCATTTTCCTGAACACCGCCACTGCACTCAATGACAGCTGTCATCCTTACTGCTTGCCTATATCAGTTATACTCAACACTGCCACTGCTCTCCCTGTCAGTTGACATCCTCACTACTCTCCCAACTAACTGTCATTCATTCTACGCCTCTGTGTCAGCTGTCATCTTCGCTACCTCTTTCTACTAGCTGTCACCTCCTCCCAACGCTGCCACTGTTCCCCCCTTTCAGCTGTCATTCTTGCTACTTCTCTCTACCAGCTATCATCTGTCAATTGTCATCCTCCTTACTTCTTCCTGACAGCTATAATCTTCCCCAGCACTGCCATTATATTCGGGGCAACTGTCATCCTACCTACTGTATCAAACGCTGTCACTTATCTCCCTCCCAACTGTCCATCACATTGCTTCTTCCTACCAGCTGTTATCTTTCCTAGCACTGCAACTTCTCTCTCTGTCTGTTTAACCTCACTACTTCTTCCTGCCAACTGTCATTGCCACAATATTGCCACATCTCTCCATGGCATGTCAGTCCTGCTACTTCTCCCTTCGAGATATCATCTTCCAACTGGCCAACTGTCGTCCTCACTAGTTCAACACTGCCACTTCTCGCCCTTCCAGCTGTCATCCCCCCTAGCACAGCCACGGCTCTCAACTGTCATCCTATCTACTTCTCTTTAACAGATCTCATTCTACCCAACACTGTCACTTATTACCTTGCCAATTGTCATTCTCATCAGAAATCACTGTAAATGGCATGCACAGAACAGGGACCTATGATGGATGAGGGATTGTGATATGTGTGTCTGAATATACAGTACTGTGCTTGTAAACTTTGTGAGTGGACACTTACTGCCCACGCAGCTTCTGTCATGCATGACTGGCCTGACACTTTTTTAATTTACAAAACATGTCATGCCTTTCATGCCTAAAAGAGGGAATGTGCGCAGTATGTGTCTGTCCACTAAGATTTCAAGCACGGTGCTGTATCTTCAGACACACAAGCCGTCACCGATCATAAGTGCCAGATCTGTGCATGCCATTTAGAGTAATTTCTGCTAATTCAGCAAGTTTTGTGACTTTTCAAGAGGGAAAAAAGTAAAATCGCCCACAAAAAATCTGGGAGAAATAACCCTTGCGTCTTATGAAGTGTTCCCGTGGCTTCTGTAGCAGCTCAGGCTTTCTTCCTTTGCTTCAGCATGTGGGCGTGGCCTACATACAGGTGGGAATGGCCTATGAATGGCCAGCGTCCAATCACAGGCATGGCCCGTAAATAGGCCATGCACACCTGCCTGTGTCTCTGTGAGTGTTTCTATGTCTATGCATGTGTGTCTGTGTGTGTCTGTATGTGAGGAGTGCTGGGCATTGGAGGACTGGCAGGCACACATGATTAGGCAGGGGATGCCACACACTGGCTGTAATAACGGATGTCACACACTGCCTATAATGATGGATGCCCCTTACTGGCTGTTATAGTGGATGCTGCTGACTGGCTGTAATCAGGGATGCCGCACACTGGCTGTTATGAGGGATGCTGCTTACTGGTTGTAATGGGGGAGGGCACTTACTGGCTGTAATGAGGGATGCCGTACACTGGCTGTAGTGGGGAGTTCCACACAATGCCTGTAATGAGGGATGTCACTTATTGGCTGGGATGAGGGATGCCACACACTTGATGTGAAGAGGGATTCCACTCACTGGCTGTAATGAGGGATGTCACACACTGCTTGTAAGGAGGGATGCCACACACTGCTGTTATGAGGGATGCTGCTCACTGGCTGTAAAAAGGGATGCCGCTCACTGACTGTAAGGAGGGATGCCATTCACTGGCTGTAATGAGGGATGTCGTACACTGCCTGTATTGGGGGGATGCAGCACTTTGGCTGTAATGAGGTATGCCACTCACTGGCTGTCATGAGGGATGCTGATCACAGGCTGTAATGAGGGATGCTGCACACTGGCTGTAATAACGGATGCTGCACACTGCCTGTAATGGGGGGATGACGCACACTCTCTGTAATGCTCACTGGCTGTAATGAGGGATGCCACTCACTGGCTGTAATGAGGGATGCTGCTTACTGGCTGTAATGAGGGATGTTGCTCTCTGGTTGTAATGAGGGATGTTGCTCTCTGGCTGTAATGGGGATGCCACTCACTGGCTGTAATGAGGGATGATGCTCTCTGGTTGTAATGAGGGATGTTGCTCTCTGGCTGTAATGGGGATGCCACTCACTGGCTGTAATGAGGGATGCTGCTCACTGGCTGTAATGAGGGATGAAACTCTCTTGCTGTAATGGGGATGCCGCTCACTGGCTGTAATGGGGGACACCGCACACTGCCTTTGATGAGGAATGCTGCACACTGCCTTTAATGGGGGATGTCCTCACTGTCTGTAATGGGGGGGGTTAGGGGGGATTTGCACACTTCCTGGTATGGGGTGATTGGGGGGAGGGAGTTATTTTAGCACACTATTTAGTTCAGAACTTTTTTTGTTCTAATTTTCTTTGTGTAAACCCTGGGTGCGTCTTATGGAGCAAAATGTTTGTTTTTTTTTTAAATAATGTATATTGGTGAAATGTTTCTTTTTTAAGGTCTATTATAAAAGGACATTACATTTCTAGAGTTTAGAGATACTTTTATTGACACCGTCAGTTTAGGAAAGTCACAAAGCTTCTAACAAATTCATTTACAAAGAAATTTGAAAAAAAAAAACACCTTATTATGTTGAAGTTGAGAAACTCTTCAAACTTTGTTTGGATACTGGTCAACTGACACAAAGAGGCTCCTCCTATTCACATAAATCATCCACCCATCTATGGTTAGACATTAAGGCTGCATCTCCCATTGGAGTCACTGAAAGCCAAGACAGCATTAAAGTGGCTCAAAAGCCGCACGCTGCATCCTCTAAAAGACTCCAGGGCCAGCTGCTAGTCTGCCCCCCCCCCCCCCCCCAGAATCCAGATGACCCACTGTGTGAAACTTCTGGGGTCGCCAGTTTACCAGTGACTCCCATGATGCTGTCTTCACCGGCGGCCACATCCCCCGGCTTCCTAGTAGCTGAGGAGCGCTCCCGTGTTCAGCCATTCAGGTAGGCTGGGGCATATGGAACCAGGACATTCTTGAGATCAGCCAATCGGTGATCTTAAAAATGCCATGCAGATGGTGAGGTGGTGGAAAAACAAATTTTTCTTAAAAACCACCGTCGAGCTGGCTATATCGCCTGAGGTAATTAGGCAGATTGGGATCATTGGGGGGACCCAGAAAGGCTTTTGTGCCACTTTAAAGCAGACTTGCCCCTCCCTGGCTGATTTTCCGAAACAACACTCATTCACACCCCCTTTAAACCGGAGAAATGTCACCTCTCCCCTTGGTCCCCCAGCAAAATTGAGGTACAACACCCAATTTGGGAGTCCTGGTTTAAATTGCCCCATCCCCGCAGCCCTGCAGCTCAGCATAGTCACCTGAGGGACTAGAAGCCACAATACACACTGTTGGTGGCTGCAGTTTTTTGCTTTGGTTTCTAAGGGGCAGAATTTTTAAGCATGTTTGTTCCAGGGCAGTGACTTAAAATGGACCAACACCCAGGATTTTGACTATCCTGGGTTTTGGTCCACTTCGGTGGGGCACCCCGATCGGGGGTGCCTCGCTGTGTGAAACCCCCCAGAAAGCCCCGAAAACTCACCTCTCCCCGCTCCCAGGTGACTGCTGCAGCCAATCCCCGTCCGCTGCCGCCTCCTGCGTGTCCCTCTTACAGGGAGTGCACCCACGCCGGCCATTCACAAACGGCCGGCGCGGGAGCGCGCCCTGCTAGAGGGACGCGTGGAAAACGTGGAAAAGGTAGGATTGTGGGCTTCCTGGGGGGTTTCACCCCGCGGGACATCCCGATTTCGGATGCCCAGCAGGGAGGGATCTGATCGGCCCGGGAATCTTATAGATTCCCGGGCTGATCCCCCCTGGGTGTTGGTCCGCTTTAACAGCCCTGCAACCAACATTCTTTAGAAATAGGTCATCAATGACCCACCCTGCATTTCTTTCAGAATAGATGTCCTTTAAAGATAACCAAAATCCACCAGAGATGGAAAATCAAATTAGCCAATCACCCTGCCAATAGACCTTTCACTGAGAGCAGAAAAAAACCTTTTCACTTTCCCTGACATATTTTACATCCCATTTTGGCTCCTACAATGCGACAAGCCCTTCTTTGGCACGCTAACGGTCGCTGTCCCCAGGGCCGGATTATTAGGGGGGCGCAAGGGGTGAGAGCCAAGGGGCCTCCACCACTTGCCCTGAAAAGGGGGCTTCCACCACCCTTTGGGTTATGGTCTCGTCCAGGAGGCTTTTCAGTCAGTGGGAGTGGGGGGGTCTTGCAAACCTGCAGCCAAAACCACCACAGGGCCGGACGGGGAGTCTAGAGCAGCAAAGCCACCATCAGCAACGCTACAGTGATGGGTGGGTGCAGCAGGGCCGGCTCCAGGTTTGTAGGGGCCCTTGGTTCTCCCTACCTTCTGAGCTCTCATTAATTGCCCTCCATTCCATGCCATCTTCTCCATTGTTGCTGATCATCCCCTATTGCTGAGGCTAGCCATGAGCAGGTCTGCACACAACACCCAGCATTCGGTGGTTAGGTCCACTGTTAAATAATACCATGGCCACGTGTGAGCCTGAGGGGGGCCCTTGAAGATACCTGGTACCCTGGCAATTGGCCAGGTTTGCCTTGTGCTGGTGCTGGCCCTGGGGTGCAGAGCTGTCAGTCGGCGGCTGCTTACTGCGCATAAGCCACCAAGCACAGCTGCTGGGAGCTCAATGCAGGGGAGCTTGCTGGGCGACTACACCCCCCTTCTCTAGAATGGCAAAGCAGGAATTCCCGAGTAGCATGCACCTGCCCAAGGGTGGCACAAGGGACTCGATCTGACATTCCACGAAGATGGCGGGTGCCAGACAACCACCAATCAGTTACTTGGCTGAACTATTATTAAAAAATAATAGTAATGGAAAAAAATACTGTATCTGGGGCCTCCACTAGATTTTGCGCCCGGGGCCTCCACCACACTTAATCTGGTCCTGACTGTCCCCCAGCCCTACAAAGGGTATCTCAAATGGGTCTCCAAATAAAAGGGGGACTAGACTTTTTTTTAGAGGAACTGTTGCTTCTGAACCCCTGAATGTTAAAGTGCACCTATACTCAGAGGGAAGTTTATGGCACCACCTTCCATCCCCAGTCCAGTGCCCCAAAACAACCTATTTCTTTTGTTTCTAAAGTATTTGCCTAATATTCATTCAACACTAACTGGATGCAGTTGGCCATATTGCTCCCTGGCCGAGCAGCCCTGCTCCCAGCAATGATGCGTTCAGTCACAGTACACACAGCTCAGCAATAAGGAGCACTTCAACCTAACTGCCATTAGGGCTGATTCAGCACTGTGAGAATTTTTTTTCCTCAGGTTTTTGTGAGAAAAAAAAATGTATCTTGATTTTTTTTCTCTGTGCAATTCATGTTTAGCTAGGAAAATGTGTTATAAATTTGCACAGCTAAAAAGATGCAAAAAATTGCACTGTGGAAGAAAAAAAATTACATTTTTTTCTCACAATTTTTGTGAGAATTTTTTTGTATTTTGCATTGTATAAATCATTATAAAAATGTTTCGTCTCACAGAAAAATGTGAGAAAATAATTCTCACGGTCTTGAATAAGCCCTAGTTTTAGTTGTAACTGGGCTAATTAGCATATGTCAGGCCATTCATCATAATAGTATTTCTGTTAGCCTTTTCATGAATATCGGGCAAAGGCTTTAGTAAAAAAAAAGAAATACGGGCTGTTTTGAGACAATGGCCTGGGGATGGAAGGTGATGACCTAAACTTCTTTTCTGAGTATAGGTGCACTATAATATAGGGGAAGAAAGTCTATTCCGTAGCACAGACTATCGCTCTAGTTAAAGCAGACCTAAAGAAAAAAATAACCCATTTTAACCCCCACCCCCTGGGCATCCTAGCTTCTCCATTTAGAACCCCCTAGGCAGCCCGAAAAACAGGCAAAATTCTCACTCTCCAGAACCACTGCCCATTCACTGCTCAACCAGTGACCAATAAGCCTCACCAGGAGGGTAGACGTGTACATGCCATGACTGCCTCACAAGTCTTTCAGGCAGCCAGGTGTGGGACAAGCGAGTGGTACTGGAATGCAGACCTGTTGAGTATCTCTGCCTGCTTCCTAACATGCATCTAGCACGGGGGGGGGGGGGGGGGTTAGGCAAAGGACTGGAAACTGGAGGTCTGCTTTAAGGTATCTCATGCCCACAAGTACCTGAAGACATCTGTTGCATCTTTCTCTTTTCTCATGTAAAATCCTAAAGAAGAGTTGAAGTGGATGTAAAGTCAAAAGTGACTTCAGGAAAACTGGGACACCGCAGAGGGGACACCACATGTTTACAAGGGCATGGGTGTGGTGGGGGTGAGATTAAGAGATGGGGCTTGTTTGCATGATTTTAAGGAACAAATAGGGGCTGTGGCTGCCCAATTCAGACATCTAGGTTGGCAAGCATGTGCTCCTCATAAACCCCCATTGGCCACTGGCAGTCACACGAGGTAGGATTGTGGTTGCAGATATTTTCTACAAGGTCTAGATATTTTGCACTAATAAGGAAATAACCAGCCCCTTGGTTCATCCAATAAAACATTAAACACTCCCCATGGCTGAACCTGAGGTTTTTGGGGGGGGGGGGGGGCAAGAAGTTGCTAGATCAGTAACCAGGCCTTGAGAAAATAGAAAAAGCAGAATTCCAGATGCCTGTCCCGTACTTTAATAGTGGCAACATTGATAACATTGATGCCATCAGAATTTTGCCAGGATCCAATAGTCCTGTATGTTCGGACACTTGGTCAATTCTACCCTATAGAACAAAAGTTATTTTGAGACAGTAATGCAGTCACTTCCCTCCTGCATCTACTTGATGAGGGATCTTAGAGGCCTAGTGGCTTCTTGGTGATGCCGGCCATAAACCTAATCTATGTGGGTTTCAGAGGGAATGGTCACTCATTTAAAACCCCAGCTAGGGGTAAAGGTATTAAAACATGGAAACTCTAGGCCTTGCCATGCCTGAAAGCAGAACAAAACCCAGCAGCAGCTGGCCCTGAAATCTAGCTTTTCCCTGGCACATCCCGAATCGTGATGCCCTCGCTGTCTGAAACCACCCAGTTCGCCCATAAAAACTCACCTTTCCAGGCTCCAACAGCACATGCACAGTCTCCCATCCAATAAGAGCAACTTGCTGTGACTACGCCCAGTTTGGCAGAAGTTTTATACACTTCAGGTGTATATGTGACCCCTCCTATCACAAGCCGATGTGTTTATATGGATTTTTAATAATACACAATTTCAGGATACAGCTTTAATTAATTAGCCATCTAATCCTGGTGCCAAATATCCTATACAATGTAGGTTGGGACCCTGAAAGGGTTGGGTTTAGTAGAGATCCCATTACAGCAGCTTCTAGTCTAAGCTCTATATAGGACTTAGAAATGCATTTGTGGGTAACATGGCTGGTGACTTGTTTGCCAGTGATGTGGGTTTTTTTGGTTCTGGGCCTAAAGCAGCTCATCAGAAGGTAGGACATACCAGTTGAGTTGGGGTGGCAGGGGTAAATTTAAAGCAGGTCAAAACCCATGCGGCCGTGCCCTGCAATCTAAAAGATTCCAGGGCCGGCCTCTAGTCTCCCCCCTTGGCTTCCCTGTGGATGTGCTCGCTCCTGCACACAGCTCTCAATATCTGGGCACAAGAACGCGAGCGCCCGAACAGTGTGCCGGAAATACAGCCAGCCGACTGCACCTCGTCACAATGACACTTTTGAGAGAGCCAATCAGCGATCTCAAAAGTGCTGCAAGGCATGGCGTTGGCTACCAATAGGGGTGGCTGGGGTCTCAAAAATACCTTTCCAATCTCTTTGTGGAAGCTACATCCTAACATCTCCAGCAATTCTGCTGGTCACTGTGGTCAGGACACCACAATGAAGCATTGGCTAATGGGGTCAGATACACGCATGAGATTAGTGCATAATCTGAAAGAACATGTCCAACAGAATGTCATCTCATTCCATATAGCAGTCAGCATGTTTCATGGTCCTCTCTGCAGCTCTCACTATCCGGAGACGTCCCCAGTACAGCTCATTCACTCCCACGCTGTATGTTATTGACAGATTATTGTGCTATTAATTTCCCCTCTAATTGCTGCTCCAGCGCTCAGGCTGATTGCAAAATTATCAGCAGCAGATGAATAAATCTTGGTCAGAACATGGAGGGATTGCAGCACTTTGGGATGGAAAGCGGGGGTTTGAGGGGCTTGCGAAGGGGCATACAAGGTCATCCCAGAGAGGGAACTCAGTGGATCAGCAAACCAAAGGGGGTAGGCGAGGGTGTTGCTCATGGCAACAAAGTAGTTTGAAAGTTGACAGTTGTAGGGTTGCTATGGAGAAGTTCTCCACTTTGACACTATACTGCCCCGACAAATAATAAATCCCCCTTTCCATTCATGATGGACACTGTGTCAGCGCTCTATCTGTGTGTCTATCTATCTACCTATCCATCCATCTACCTGTCTGTCTGCCTGCTGGTTCGTCCATCCTTTGCTCTCTTTCTATATGCCCACATCTATCTATCTATCTATCTATCTATCTATCTATCTCTCTTTCTATACACCCCCTTTCTACAAAATGGGTGATGGTTGCTGCTGTACTAAGCTGCACCCATTGCAAAGCTCAATTTCACTTCTGCATTGTGCTCCCCCCAGCGAAATTTGACCCTGCAATTGGCCACTGTTGATCACATGGTCCAGTTTTGGGGGGCCCAGAATCGTGGAAGAAGATACCAAACCATGTGAATGCTGTCAGCAAATTGCTAGTACAGATTCTGCTGGGGGAATTGTTGTGCACATAAGTAAAATTGGCCTTGGCAGCCATTGTATGCGTGCGAGGGGGAGGGGGTGGTGGCAGTTGGGATGCCCCCGATACTACATAAGTACAGCAGTGGCCAAAAATGGATTTTGCCTGCTTGAAAGCAGACCTCCTGCCAAGCCAATATCAGACATTGCATGTATAATGGGGCAGACATATTTCCCATTATGTTTTGGGGCAGGGGTCTCAGCTTTTCTCTTCATATTGGGGAGCAATCTATACTTATCTGTTTATATACAGGAAACGGTCAGCTTGTAGGCAGACCCTAGTATATTTAGTAGGGGGGGTTAGCTTATATTTTGAGAGGCTGGGAGGCATTGTGAGGGATTATGTGTTGAGGGGCAGGGGGTTTAACTCGCTTCCCTCTAATGGGGAGAATTCTATATAGCACAGTGAGCAGTTTTTGCGGGCGTGAAAAAAGCATACATCCATGGTGCTAAGTGCCAGCAAACCCCAGTAGAAGTAGTGGTAGTTTAAAGTAGTTGGGGCTTTAAAACATGGGGAATTAGAGGAATTAGGTCTTGAGAGGTCGGGCACAAATATAGAGGTTCCAAAACTTATAATGGTGCCCATAACATATTGTGCAGCCTTTAATTATTTTTTAAAGCATGAGCTCTTGTGAATTAATAAAAAAGTGCCCTCCCTTGGAGGGATGTGCAGGCCAAACGCAGTATAAATAGTGGGAACCTCTCACAGTTAGGGTTAGGGAATTGGGCTAGTGGAGAATTAGATAGGACAGGTGTTCAGCTTCTCTCTCCCTATTGAGGAGCAATCGATCATTCGTGTATATATGAATTAGGGTCAGGCAGAAATATGTGGGTGCTGAGACATCTAAGCCTGCCTATTGCACTATGTGTGGTCCTGAGTTGCATTTTTGAATTGTGAGCTCTTGAGCCTCCATGAAAATTTGCACTCTCATTGTGTAGCCACTTGAGCCTCCATGAAAACGTTGCACTCTCATTGTGTAGCCACTAGGATTAGTAAGTGGTAGGAGTCTCAGTTTCTCTCTATAATAAGGATAAGGTATGAACACAGGGGTACCTATAGAACAGTGCGTGTTCTTGAATTGCCATATTAGCGCATGAGCTCTCCTGGCGACCCATAAAAACTTTGCCCTCCCACATGCAGCCCTCTGTAAAAATAGTGGGGTCCAATATATATATAACCGCCGCTAGAGGGGTAGGAGGTGGGGCTCTCAGCTCCTCTCTCTATAATGAGAAAGTGGTATGAACATTGGGGGTGCTGCAACCTTTTGGGGTGCCCATAGCACAGAGTGCATTACAGAATTGCTGTATTAAAGCGTTGCGCTTCCATGGTTTAGAGTACAGGCAGCCCCCACTAGTTAAGTAGTGAGGTTTTCAGTTAAATTCGCTATAATGAGGTTGAGGTATGAGTATTGGGGGTGCTGCAAACTTTTGGGGTGCCCCCCAGAATTGCTGTATTAGAGCATGAGCTCTGAGTGCAAATAGCCCCCATTATGTAGGTAAGTGGTGCGGCTCTCATTTCCCCTCGCTATAATGAGGATGAGGTATGTACCCCAATGTATGTATAAAAATGGGTAAGTTATGAATATGGGAAGCTGCGAACCTTTAGGGTGCTCATAGCACTATGAGCCAGGGTGTAACGAAAAAACTGTGTACATGATGGCATAGTGTGTGGGAAGACCCCAGTATAAATAGTGGGGGGCTCACTGACATAGTGTGGGCCTGTGAGATATAGTATAGTATTCAGGGGGAGCAGTCTCAGCTACTCTGTATATGTTAGGGAGAGTCTCTAATGATCTGTGTTTATGTTTGGTCTAAATGGGGGGCAGTCATTTAGGGCACCCATAGGGCATTCCTGAATGCTGTATTAGAATGTTAGCTCTTGTGGCCTCATTAGATCCTTGCACTCCCATGGCTTAGTGTGAAGACAGGTCCCAGTATAAATTGTGGGGTGACATTTTGGGAGGAGGCCTATAAGGCACGGTAAGGGATTAGGTATTGAGGATCAAGGGTCTTAGGCTCCTCTTTTTTATTGGGTAGCAGTTTACTATAGTAATATTCTATATAACTACTATAGTATTTGAGTAAGGGTTTGTTATATATATGGTGGTGCTGTGTCATTTTAGGGTCACCACAGCATAGTGAATGTTCCTGAGTGTGAGTCCTTGTGGGCATAAAAAATGTACACCCATTGCATAATATATGGGCAGACCTCAGTATACTATTAGTGTGGGGGGTCCTCCAACATTTGGGGGGTTGTGAGACATAGTGAGGGATTAGCTCCTCTCTCCATACTGGGGAGCAATCTATGGTCATCAGTGTCTAAAACGGGTGAGGGTCAGGTATCAATATGTGGGTGCTTATAGACTAGTGAGGGTTTTATGTATGGAGGGGCAGGGATGTCACTATATTATATATATATATATATATATATATATATATATATATATGTGTATGTGGTCCTAAATTGCTGTATTGAAGTGTGAGCTCTTGTGCCTCCATAAGAACCCTAGTATAAATGGTGGGGGTCTGCTGACATTTGGGGGACTGTGAGGCATAGTGAGGGGTCCTGTATTAGATGGCAGGTTTCTTAGCTCCCCCTTTTATATTGGCTAGCAGTGTAGATAGAAATATATGGTTCTGGTATAAATAATTGTAGGGCACCCATAGCACAATGAAGAGTGTGACTTTTGGGGTTCTGTGAGGCATGCATCAGTGTCAATATGGGTGAGGGTCACATATCAATGTGGGGGTTCCTATAGACTAGTGAAGGTTTTAGCTCAGCTCCTCTCTTTATATTTAGTAGCAATTTTGATAAATATATATGGGTCTGACATAATTATGGGGGTGCTGGGGGTCTGTGAGACATTCATCATTGTCTATGTGGGTGAGGGTCAGGTCTCAATTTGGGGGTGCCTATAGACTAGTGAAGGTTTTAGCAGAGGTCTTAGCTCCTCTCTTCATATTTGGTAGCAGTTTAGATAAATATATGTGGGTCTGATAAAAATATGGGGGTGCTGGGACATTTCAGGATGCCCATAGCACAATGTGAGGTCCTGTGGGTCTGACATTTTGGGGGGTCTCAATATCGGGGTGCCTTTAGACTAGTGGGGTTATGTATTTAGGGACAGGAGTCTGCTGTGTTGTGTGACAAGGTAAAAGAATGGATAAGGAGGGATGAAGTATAAATGGGTGAGTGCTGAGACGTTTTAGGGCGTCCATATCGCAGCGTGTGGCTGTATGGTGAGTGTAAGCTCTTCTGGCCTCACACACACAGTGCAGGCTGGTGGCGGGAAGCCTCCAGTATATAAAGCGGGGTCCTCTAACATGGCGGCGGCCTGTGAGGCCGTCCTGTCAGAGCGCGCGGGTGTCGCGTGCCGGCAGCACAGGGTGCGGGAGGGGGGTGTAGGTGGGGGTGTAGGTGGGGGTGCAGCAGGGTGCCGCTGGAGGGTATTGCGGGGTCGGTAGCGGTGCGGGGTCGGTGGCGGCAGCGGTGCGGGGGGGGGGGGGGGGGAGTGTGTTTGTGTCTGTCTGCACTCCTGGAATTATGAAAAATACCGGCATCGACATTGGACTTCAGCTTCGATTAGGGGAGATGGGACATGACAAGGCGCGATCAATAGCCCGGCCGCCCTATAAAGTGTCAAGTAATGAATCAATTTCGACTAAATTTTCCATTTTTCAGGAGCCGTTCCGAGAGAGAAGAATATCCTCTTTTGTAAAGATATTATTATCGATTTCGGCGGCAATTTGACATCAGGGGTAGTTAATTCCACTCAGAATAAAATTGAAAACACTTGAGAGGAGAGAGAGGAGGAGAGCGGCCCCAGACAAAGGATGGCCCTTGCCTGTGTGTGTACAACTCGGTGTGTCTGTGTGTATATATATATATATGTGTGTATACTTGTATCTGTGTGTATATCTATGGGTATCTTCTATATGTGAGGGCTGCAGGGGTAGCTGGTCTGTCCCAGCCACAAAGAGACCACACACAGGGGAGATACTTCACTACAAATACACAATTTCCTCTCAGAAACTGGACACACACAACTACACAACTGTATCCTATCATATAAACACTATACAACTGTCTCATATCTCTCAGGAACTGGACACGCACGACTACACAGCTACTGTGCATAACAATACTACACAACTGCCTCATATCTCCCAGAAACTACACCCTTACAACTATGCAACTACATCCTATCATTAAAACACTATACAATTGCCTCATATTTCCCAGAAACTGGTCACTCACAACTATCTCCTATCATATAAACACTACACAACTGCCTCATATCTCCCAGAAACTGGACACTCACAACTACATCCTATCATACAAACACTACACAACTGCCTCATATCTCCCAGAAACTGGACACTCACAACTACACAACTACATCCTATCATATAAACAATACACAACTGCCTCATATCTCCCAGAAACTGGACACTCACAACTATACAACTACATCCTATCATATAAACACTACACAACTGCCTCATATCTCCCAGAAACTGGACACTCACAACTACACAACTATATCCTATCATATAAACACTACACAACTGCCTCATATCTCCCAGAAACTGGACACTCACAACTACACAACTACATTCTATCATGTAAACATTACACAACTGCCTCATATCTCCCAGAAACTGTGCACACACAACTACACAACTGTAGCCTATCATAAAAATACTATACAACTGCCTCATATCTCCCAGAAACTACACCCTTACAACTATGCAACTACATCCTATCATTAAAACACTATACAATTGCCTCATATTTCCCAGAAACTGGTCACTCACAACTATCTCCTATCATAAAACACTATACAATTGCCTCATATCTCCCAGAAACTGGATACTCACAACTACACAACTACATCCTATCATATAAACACTACACAACTGCCTCATATCTCCCAGAAACTGGACACTCACAACTACATCCTATCATATAAACACTACACAACTGCCTCATATCTCCCAGAAACTGTGCACACACAACTACACAACTGTAGCCTATCATAAAAATACTATACAATTGCCTCATATCTCCCAAAAACTGGACATTCACACAACTACACAACCGCACCCGATCCTAACAACACTATAAAATTGCCTCATATCTCCCAGAAGCTGGACACTAGCAACTAAACAACTACATTCTATCATAAAAACACTATACAAATGTCTTATATCGCCCAGAAACTGGACAGTCACAATGGCATCCTATGATAGGCTGGTTTCACACCAGTGCTGATGCAGAGTGCTTGTGCTTTGAAAAACTGCACATAGTAATCTTTGGGCGCTTTCACATGTATTCAGCATTTGCAGGGCACTCCACAAAAGCCCTGCCTCAGCGTCCTGAGGGAGCAGTGCTAAAGATGTGAGTGGAGAGCGCTAGTGCTGAACGCCCTCCACACGCTGACACCAGCGTTGGCAATAAAAGCGCGAACGCTGCACAATCAGACTGGTGTGACACCAGCCTTAGGCCACTTTAGGACATATTTAACAAACATAGATACATCATATGTACAAAATCCATTTGGTTTGATACAGACAGACACACTGATCAGTATGAGTGGCAAGATTTGATACAATGTATAGCTCCTAGTTCTCACTATGGATATTACAATACACTGCAGAAAAAACACTTGTAAATATAACAGAAAAACAACTATATACACCTATTTACAAATGCACCATCTGACCCTATGAATGTAAAAAAAGAAGCTGTATACAGGAATCATACTATGCCCCTTATGCAGGGAGTGACTGTCTATCCACATGCGATATCTACCTTACTTTCTATGCCTGATTAGGGCTTATTAGCTAAATGTGCTCAAGGTAGATGGAGGGGGATCATTATCAGAAGGGATGGTAGGAAAATGAGCGTGTGCAGTGAGTATTAGGGATGGACGAACCGGAATTCGCTCCGAATTTCAGGGAAAATTCGATTCGGCGCGAACCCAAATTTTTTTTGGTTCGTGCCGATCGAATTTTCCCTGAAATAAAAAAAAATGCCGGCATGGTGGGAGCGTGCAGGCCGGCTACGCTGTCAGCGGGCGGCGGCATTTGTTTAAAAAGCAAACAGTTACCTGCATGGCCGCTCTCAGGCGCCCTCTGATGACGAGTCCTCTGATGAGCGTGGAGGCCGGCGCCGCTCTCAGCTGTCATCAGAGGACGCGTCATCAGAGGGCGCGTCATCAGAGGGCGCCTGAGAGCGGCGCCGGCCTCCACGCTCCGACCATGCAGGTAAGTGTTTGCTTTTTAAACAAATGCCGCCGCCCGCTGACAGCGTAGCCGGCCTGCCCGCTCCCACCATGCCGGCATTTTTTTTTTCAGATGAGCGATTCGTTAAAGTTCGATTCGGGTGAACCCGAATTTCTTGGGGAAATTCGGCGAATCGCCCGAATCGAACTTTCAAGAAGTTCGCTCATCTCTAGTGAGTATAGCTAAATTTAGTTTAACTGAAACAATTTTGCCAGTTCAAAGGGTAGGATGGCGAAAAAGCCGCCTGCCTAACATGTCGGCGGGGGGCTTGCCTATGCCCCTCCCCTTTGCCAGAACAACCTGCTGCCCCTCTGCATTGGCTCGGTGTTCTTCCATGGGTTCCGTGGAAGTACTAGGGTCAGGGCCTGGCAGTCTGGCCCCTGTTGTTTTGATTTTTTTTTTTACTTTACTCCTTCCAGTTGACGTGTCGGCTTGCCTATACCCCCACACCAATACCTGCAACCCCACCAGCCATGGGATTGTAGAAAAGCCCAGTGCTCCTTGGCATTTGGGCCTGATGTTCTTCAAGGGGTAGTTCAGCCCTTGAGCCCTGGCTTACCAGGCCTCTTATGTTTGGCTCATTGGGTTGGTAAACTTTAAGGGAGAGGGTCACACACCCCCAAAAACCAAAATAAAAACAAGCCCTAAAGCTTACCAACCCAATGCACCAAGCATATGGTTTGGTAAGCCAAGGCTCAAAAGCCAAACTACCTGCTCCTTGCCCTAGTACTTAGCCCCTATGCTCGTTGGCACAGGTGTTATTCCAGTGGTCGCCCACATGCTGAGGGGCACTGGGTTCTTCTGCGACCCCTCTGGTGCTGAGGTGGCATGCTGGGTCAACTCTAGCTTCAGTCTGGATCCCAAGCCCATCCAGCCCATCCCTAATCATGAATACTGGCGGGTTTTGATTAACCCTTTAAGTGCCAAGCACATATAATCTACGGGGCTGCTTCTCCAACCATTAAGAGACAGTCCCATAGATTCCATCTTTCGTGCACAGTCTGTTTCTAATCTCCAAACAGCATCTCAATGGAAATTAGAGTTGATCTTTGACTTGGCTATTCCAGGGCCTTTCATTTCTTTTGTTCCCTATGCTTTGGTAAATTTTGTGAAATGTTTAGGGTAATTGTCATGTTGCAAAGTTCACCTTAGACTGAGCTTTAATCTTCTGACAGATGGTGTCATATTATTACCAATTTTTCAGTGGATGGTGACCATCCCAGAAACCAGTGCAGCAGACGAGTTTCAAGCCAAAACCTTTCCACCATCATGTTGAGTTAGTATTGAGTTTTCCTGGTAAAATGCTCTCTTTGGTTATAGCCAGACATGTCCTCTGGTACTTTAACTAAACATATCTGTCCTAAATTCACTGTTGGCACAGATTCTTTGCTCTGATGTTCTGTTTGGATAGTTTGCACGTAGATTTCACTTAGGTTTCACTGGGCTTTGTTTCTTGCCCCCGGGGCATCTCAATTTTGGATGCCCTGCTGTATGAAACTCACTATCCATTTTTTACAGCGCTGAGAGAGCCACTGGAAGATGTACGTTTTTCACCCCCCCCCCCCCAAGCTGGGAGGGTTCACACAGCGGGGCATCTCAATTTGGGATGCTCCAAGGGAAGTCCAGCATACAGTCATGGAATCTTTCAGATTCCAGGTCGGCCTGCAACAGGTTTGTTCTGCTTCACTCAATTATTATGATTATTACTTATACTAACAGTAATAAGAAGAAGAATTTGGGGATGTTTGGGGGTTAGCCCAGTGTAATGGGTTTGGACAAGAGTTGTTAAAGTCATAAAGCTTGAATGAGGGTAGGTGTGAATGGTTAGATGGCTATGAAAGGTATTTTCTAGTGTTTGATGAGGTGGAGAACAACATGATAGTGGACAACCTAAGAATTTGTAATAGTAGTGTACAAGGAGTCTTATTGAGGTTATTGAGGTGCAAAGTTTTTGGATGGCAGGTGCAGGTGCTCAAGAGTGTTAGATGAAGGGATGGTGTTGCTGATTTCAGGGCTGTCCATGATTTGGAGTTTTTAGACTATGGCAATGTTGTGTAAGTACAGATGGAAGTTGGAACTCGGTTCAGAAAATCGTGATTGTATTGGATAAGGGATATGGGAATTCTGTTTGATTATTTGAAGCTATTGGCTATTGAGTTATGGCTGTGTTGGTGGTTTGTGTTATGAGGTAGAGTTATTTTAAGCTGGGGAATATAGCTCTAACACACCTAGCTGAAGCGTTTTGGGGTGAGAAAATGTTTGAGGTCAAAAATGCTTCAGGTCCATATTGGGCTGCCTCCGGATATGTTGTTGTGTACAGTGTTATCTGGGCAAGCTGAGCTCTGTAGTCTTAAACCTTCTTTGAAGCTCTCTGGGGAAAGTGTCCAGCATCCCACGTACCTTCTGCTCATAGCATCGTTGCTTAGAAATGTTATTTACCTAGAACAAAGGGGTCAACCTGTCTGACTCCAGTGACCTGACTTCCACAATGTCCTGCTTCCTTAATTTATGTTTTAGGCAGAGACAAACTACATGGGAGACCCCAGAGACCAGCAATAGAAGGGAGAGTGTCAGCTAATGTCTGGCCAGTGGTCTACAGTGGTCACGCTCTGGATGGAGTTCAGTGCAGTGACTGTAGAGCAGTGGGCATATGGTGCACATTGTGTCAATGTTTAATAGTTTGATAGATGGATTGATGAACTCGGCAAAACAGTAAAACTGCTGATTGGTAACAAAAACACACACAACACAATCTCAAAGATGGAATGCTGGCTGGTTTATAGTAGATAGGTTATGGGATTATTATTATTATTTTTATTAGTATTATAAACAGTTACATATATAGTTACATAGATAGATAAAAAATATAAACAGGCAAAACAAGATATAGTACTATATACTTTTCCATAGAAATATAAGATAGATAGATAGATAGATAGATACTCTGTTCCCCCCAAAAATTAGACCTACCCCAAAAATAACCCCCTAGTAAGATTGTTCAGCTTTCTTTGCTAATGCTTGAAATATAAGCCCTACCCTGAAAATAAGCCTAGTTACAATTCTTAATCCAGCTGCCGGGCTTTAGCAGATGGACAGGAGCGGCTGTAAAGGAGGGTGAGAAGACATCAAGTCACACAGGTAAGCTTGTCTGTCGGCAGTGAAATTTCTTATCTTGTTGGCTCTACCCCAGCCTGCCGCCATGCCAGGCACATGGCCGAGTCCCCTAAATAAGACCTGTCAGATAGATAGATAGATAGATAGATAGATAGATAGATAGATAGATATGGAGAAAAATAGAGATGGATTAGAAATAGATGATAGATAGATAGGATAGATAGATAGATATGAGATAGATAGATAGATAGATAGATAGATAGATAGATAGATAGATAGATATGAGATAGATAGATAGATAGATAGATAGATAGATAGATAAATAGAGATAGATTAGAAATAGATAATAGATAGATATACATGAGATAGATAGATAGATAGATAGATATCGATTAGGAATAGATGGTAGATAGATAGATAGATAGATAGATATGGGATGGATAAAAAGATAGAGCGAGAAGAGAATGATGGATAGACAGATTATACATATATATTCTAAGTATGTCACACACCCCGCTTTAGATAGTCATTACACTTGGGTTATACTGACCTGTAGATGGCGATCTTGCAGAGATGTCAATAAAAAAAGGAAGACCCTCCCGGTCCATAAATACCTGGTACCTCCCACTCATTCCCCAGTCTTTCATCTCTGCAGACGGCGAGCAAGTCAAAAGATGGATGTCTCCTCCTTGCAGGTAGCCGGGATAACTCCCGGCCCCTCTATTGAGTCTATTTCTGTCCGGATCCCTTTTAACTGATTTTACTTTGCCTCCCAGCACAGGCTGCTGGTTCGGACAATGGTAGACGGCACCCTATGGTGCTTAGGAGCTACGCTCCACCGTGAGACCCCATACCAAGGGGTAGGCGGTTAGCCGGGTTGGTGATCCCGGCTTGGGATGCCCTGTCCCTTGGCCTCCCACCCTAGCGTGGATTCCCCGTCTCCCGGATACCCTTAGGGTTGGGGGCTTGTCCCTTGAGGGCTTAAATGTCGTTGGGTCCTTTATTGTATGTGTGGAGTTTGTGTGGGCACTCGGTCACAGTGTGTGTGTGTGGGTGCTTGTTTTGTGTCACTGTACTTAAACCGGACCTTCACCATGATTTAATGAAAAGCCCAAACTCTTAAAAAACAATTCCTCAGCATCTAAAATTAATATATTTGACATGTTTAGTCACTAATTTATTATACTTTCCCCCACTGGGCTGCAACTCTGTTCAGGAATTTAGGATACGGGCGCCGCCATCTTGACTCAGAAGCATCACACTTACTGAGGAGAGGAGAGTGGGATAAGGTACAGGGGGGCGGGTTATAGCTGTGCTTTGCTCAGACAGAGCAGAGCTGGGGTCAGGGAAAGGTCAGCAGTCCCAGAATGCAGAGCAGCACAGTCACTTCCTGTTTGCAGGCACTTCCTGTTTGCAGGCTGCCTGCAAAAATGGCAGCTTCCATAAGCCGCCATCTTGTATGTTTAAAGGCTTATAAAATGCAGTAGATGCAGGTAGGATGATTTTTAATGTGAGCAATCTGTATGTACAGGGTGTGGGAAACATATAAGATAGACTCTTATTTAGAGTGAAGGTCCGCTTTAAGCACGGCGGTACCGCGGCCCCGTGCGCTGATGGCGGCGGGGGAGCTTCTTCCCCTCAGGTGCGGGGGGTGGGGCTGGGCGTCCGCGAGATCGCCTACGGCCTGCCCCCGTGCTGCTGGCGCCGCTGTTTTTAGTTCCCGGCTACTGGCTGGGAGCGAAGGGGGAGGGGCGGGGCCGGGCGCGACGTGCGAACTGCGCCGGCCCACCCTCCTTCTACCACTGATTACTCGCTTTTCTCCTTCCTCCGCTTGTGTGCGTGTGTGACGGTCGGCAGTCTTTTTGGTCGGTGAGTGGCCCGTGGGGGCCCCATTAGTTTTTGTATATATACTGCAGGGGCACACAGCTCAGGTTGCCATGCTGAGCTCTCCGCTCCGGAGCCCACACTGAGCCCTGTATCCTCTGCACGCGCCGCTCACCCTTAAAAGAACAAAGTTGTGGTCTCCATTAGCTTTTGTATATATCCATGCCCCTTGTCTGCAATGCTTGTCTGTTGACATTATTGGACATTTACTTGTATGGGGTCTGATTGCTGTGCCTGTCTTTTGTCTTCCAGGTGGACCCTTGTTACTATTAAAGGGGGGTTCTCCCAGTCCTGGGGTCCCTGGTGCTAAAATTGTTTCCTGTAAAATTCCTCCCACGCGGGACTAAAAGGGGCATCCCGGGTAGCATTGCTGCGTAATTCCCTCTGGTCATCGTGACCAATTATATAAAAAATCACCATATGGAGGCTCCCCAGAATACGGGACCTGGGCTCCCCTCGGGGCAATCCAGGCAGTGTTTGGGGTGTGGGGTATCCCTTTCGGGGGATGATGTATTTCTTTGTGTACCATGTGCGCAGCGGACTATTACGCGGCAGTCCGGATCTCCGGCATCCGGTTCTGCTCCGCCGGTCTCTTCTCCTACTCCCCCCCATCTGATCCGTATCCTCATGTGACGTTGTCATGGGTGGGGAGTCGCATTCTGAGGTGTGCGCCAGATTGGCCAATCTTGAAAAATTATTTTCTAGTGCTGTGGCCAGAAAGGCCCCGGCTAAGAGAAAACATTTGTCTACAGCCACGCAGGCCTTTGATTTGGATGAGTTTGACTCTCTGGACTGGTCCGATTGGCCCCCGCTAGAGGAGCTGTTTGAGGAGTCAGATGGGTCTGATGATCAGCAGGTTTTGGTACTGATACCGAGCAGGGTCAGGGGGATTCGTTGGATACCTCTAAGGTCCTGGCTCATATGTTTGAGGTCTTGGCTATTTCTCCTCCTGAAGCAGCTCCTCCGCAAAAGGGGGAGTTCTTTGAGGCGACCAAGCAGTGCTTGAATTTCCCTTATCAAAAGCATTTTGATGGCATTATTCTCAAAGAATGGGAGAGGCCTACTCGACTTCCAGGTGTTCCTCCGGGTTGGGATAAAAAATATCCCTTTCCGGTGGAAAGCACTGGTCGTCCCCTCCTGAGGTGGATGCTCCTGTTTTGGGGTGGTCTAGCACCTCCATTTTGCATTCTCCGGACTGTACTACCCTCAAGGATGGTGAGGATAAACGCATTGACCAGATGGCTTGTCATGGTTTTGCCAGTGTTGGATCGGCCTTGCGGCCTGTTTGTGCTGCGGCGCTCTTATTGGTAGCTGCCAGGTCGGTTGTTAGAGAACTGTTGACTACTTCTGGGCTTGACCCGGCTAGTGAGGAGTTCACCGCCCTTAAGCGGTGTGAGTTGTTTTTGTCATTTGTACTAGCCGCCTTGGATGACACATTGGCGATGTGTAGTAGAACTTCGGTCTTGCTTGTGGCTATCCGGTGGCCGGTTTGGTTGCGCCAGTGGGCGGCTAATTTTGTGTCCAAAAAGTCGCTTACGGCCCTTCCCTTTGTGGGGTTGTGGCTCTTTGGAGAAAAATTGGATTCGGTTGCAAAGGGTGGTAAGTTACCTCAGCGTAAGAAGCAGCGTCGTCCCTTTCGGGGGGCAGCTTCCTTCACTCCTTCCTTTCATAGGGCCAGAGTTGGCAGGGGATTGGCCTTCTCCTCCTCCAGAGGTGATTCCTGGAACCGGGGCAGGGGTCGGGCCCGTCCAGGACACAGCTGGGGCTCTAAGCCTAAGGCCGCTGCCAAGCCGGCTCAGCAATGAGGGAGCGCCCTCACCCTTGCGGGTGGGGGGACGGCTGCAACTCTTCTCCCGGGTCTGGGACCAAGAGGTCTCGGACAGATGGATTCGGGAAGTGGTGTTTTCCGGTTACAAGCTGGAGTTCGAGTTCCGGCCCCCTCCCAGATTCTTCAGGTCTCGGGTACCTTCAGATCCTCTGGCCGCGCAGGGGCTCCGGGCGGCAGTAGCAAATCTTCTGGACATGGCTGTCATTTGCCCGGTGCCTCCCTCGGACCGGGGCCTAGGCTACTATTCCAATCTGTTCATGGTGCCCAAGAAGGACGGTTCCGTTCGTCCCATTCTGGATCTGAAGTTACTCAACAGGTTCGTCCGTCCCCGGAAGTTCCGCATGGAAACTCTGCGTTCGGCCATCTATTCACTTCGTCAAGGGGACTTCATGACGTCCATAGACATCAAGGATGCTTACCTGCATATTCCAATCTTTCTGGCACACCAGAGATTTCTCAGGTTCTTTGTAGAAAATCGCCATTTTCAGTTTGTGGCTCTTCCGTTTGGCCTTACCTCGGCTCCAAGGGTTTTCACCAAGGTGCTAGCAGGGGTATCCACATCGTGCCTTATCTGGACGATCTTCTTATTGTGGCTTCCTCTCTCAGCCAGGCGAAGCTAGATACCAGGACTGTGGTAGCCACCCTGGAGAGATTCGGCTGGGTGATCAACTATCCCAAGTCTTACCTCTCTCCCTCTAGGGTGGTGGAGTTCCTAGGAATGTCTCTGGATACTTCTCAGGCCAGGGTGTTCCTCCCCCGGCCCAAGGTTCTTCTGATTCAGGAATTGACTCAGCGTCTCCTATCCATCCCTCGCCCGTCCATTCGGCTGGGGTTGCGACTGGTGGGATTGATGGTGGCATCATTCGAGGCGGTTCCCTTTGCCCAGTTTCACACAAGGACGCTCCAGCTCCATCTCTTGGGGGCCTGGGATGGGTCCCCGCTGTCATTGGATCAGTCTTTTCTGATGTCCCCCTGGGTGCGGCATTCCCTTCGGTGGTGGCTGGAATCAAGCAATCTGACGAGGGGCAGATCCTTTCTGACCCCTCATTGGGAGACGGTCCCCACGGATGCCAACCTGTCAGTTTGAGGGGATTTTGGAAGGATCTTCAGTTTCAGGGACTGTGGGGGCCTCAGGAGGCACACGATCCCATCAATGTTCTGGAGCTGAGAGCCATCAGGTTGGTTCTGGCTCACTTGACTCATCAGTTATAGGGCTTACCGGTTCAAGTTTGGTCGGACAGTCGGACGGCGATCGCCTACATCAATCACCAGGGAGGGACTCGCAGCAGGCGTGCCCTCGGGGAAGTGTCTTTGATTCTGGCTTGGGCAGAGAGCAATGTCCCATGCATCTCGGCGGACTCCCTGAGCAGGTGCTCATCTCGCCGGGGGGAATGGTTGCTCAGCCCCAAGGTGTTTCGGTCGCTTTGCCACCGCTGGGGGACTCCGGAGGTGGACCTCTTTGCGTCTCGTCACAATCACAAGCTTCCGGCATCTGTGTCTCTCTCGCGGGATCCGCTGGCTCTGGCAGCGGATGCCATGTCTCTGAACTGGAGGGATCTGGGGTTTCTGTACCTGTTCCCTCCGTTTCCCATGGTGGGCAAAGTGGTGCGCAAGCTGGTCCTAGAGGGCGCGTCAGCAATTCTGCTGGCTCCAAGATGGCCAAGACAGGTTTGGTTTGCAGACGTGGTAAGGTTGACAGTGGATCAGTTAGATCTGCCCCTTCTGCCGGATCTGCTCACTCAGGGTCCACTGCTCTACCCCAATTTACCAACGCTGGCTTTGACAGCGTGGCTGCTGAAACCTCCATCTTGAAGGAGGAAGGTCTTTCTGATGCTGTCATTCAGACTCTGATTAGGGCTAGAAAGAAGTCTTCCTCTGCCATCTACTATAGGATTTGGAGGTCTTATATTGATTGGTGTGAGGTCCGGGCCTTGCCTTGCAGGGTGTTTTCTATCCCTAGGGTTTTGGAATTTCTGCAACATGGTCTGGACCTGGGTTTGCAGCTTAGTACGCTGAAAGGGCATGTTTCTGCCCTGGCGGTTTTCTTTCAAAAGTCTTTTGCTCTTCATCCTCTGGTTAAGACCTTTTTCCAGGGGGTTACGCATGTGCGGCCTCTTAGGAAGCCTTTGCTCCCAGTTTGGGATTTGAATTTGGTTCTTTCTGTTTTGCAGGGTCCTCCTTTTGAACCTTTGCAGGATATTGCACTTTCTACGCTTACTCAGAAGGTTGCGTTTCTGGTTGCCATCACTTCCGTTAGGCGTGTATCGAAGTTGGCGGCTTTGTCCATTAAGGCCCCTTACTTTGAGAGGCATCAGGACAAGGTTGTTTTCCGCCTCAAGCCAGATTTCCTTCCTAAGGTGGTCTCTGCCTTTCATCTTAATCAGGACATTGTTCTACCCTCCTTGTGTCCTAAGCCCAGCAATGACAAGGAGAGGGTTTTGCATTCTTTGGATGTGGTTCGCTGTGTGAAGTACTATTTGGTGGCTACTTCCTCTTTTCGTAGGACTGACGCCCTTTTTGTGGTGCCCTCTGGGCCTAGGAAAGGTTTGGCTCCCGCCAAGTCTTCCATTAGTAAATGGATTCGCCAGGCCATTGTTGGGGCCTATTCTGCCAAGGGGAAGGTTCCCCCCCTTTCGTGTTACTGCTCATTCTACTCGGGCCGTTGGGGCGTCCTGGGCTTTCCAGCACCAGGCCTCTGTTGAGCAAGTTTGTAAGGCTGCTACTTGGTCTTCCGTTCATACTTTTTCCAAGTTTTACAAGGTTGATGTGCGGACCTCAGCGGATGCAGTTTTTGGCCGCAAAGTTCTGCAAGCTGCAGTGGTTTAAGTTGGTACATTATTGCTTTGTTTTGGATCCCCGCCCTTTATGGACACTGCTATTGGATGTCCCAAGTGTAATGACTATCTGAAGCGGGGTGTGTGACATACTTAGAATAATACCATTTTGTGAATACTCACCTGTAAAATGGGTATTATAAGTATGTCACACACCCCGCTTCACCCCGCCCTTTGGTATTTTGGATCCTTTATATGGTGAACCTTTCTTACTGTTATTGGTTATTTTGGCTCTTCCTGGTCCCTTTGTTTCCTTACTGCTGTTTTAATACTGGGGAATCATTGGGAGGTACCAGGTATTTATGGACCGGGAGGGTCTTCCTTTTTTTATTGACATCTCTGCAAGATTGCCATCTACAGGTCAGTATAACCCAAGTGTAATGACTATCTGAAGCGGGGTGTGTGACATACTTATAATACCCATTTTACAGGTGAGTATTCACAAAATGGTATTTTTGAATAGATAAAAACAGATTAGATAGATGGATTATACATAGATTTGGGAATAAATAGACAGAGCCATAGTTAGTTACACAAATGGTTCCATAGATAAACATTAAGAGAATTAGAGAAATATGATAGAAGTAAGGAAGAAGTAAGATAGTGAAGATACATAGAAATCAGGTAGAGATATACTGTAGCAGTGGAGGCACCAGGCTTCTCACAGGCACCCATAGATGCTCACCAGCTGGAGCCCCTTAGTGCCCCCCTCCCACTTTCATGGCTGTCACAAGTGAAAATCATCCACTTGACCTTGTGCTTTTATTTTCCCTGGTGTGAGCGACTGCAGACGTGACACCCACGGGAGCAAGTGAGCTCAAATCGAGCAGCGAAAGAAATAATTAAACAGGATCTTTGTTGGCTCGTGGTCATCCTGCGGAAGAATCGCGCTGAGCCGAAGCCGCTAATAGCCCGGGAGAGGATTGCCGATGAAGTCTGGGGGGCCTATTTATAAAAAAAGGGTGGAAATCAATATTTTTCTATTTTATATGGGAGACACCAATTTTGACAGTTTGGTCCATTTATAATTCCGCAGTAGACAATGCCTGAGCTCATATTTTCAGCAAAGAAAATAATTCTGGAGCAAATTGTTTTTACTGATAGATCTCACTGGTTTATGGAGACTTTCAGTATGTATTTTCCTCTGAAATGTCATCCATAAATCTGCTTCTTGTTTTCAGGTAGAAGGATTTTGAAGAGGGAACTTTTTCATGGATCTTTTTCCTAGTATGAGTGTCTTGTTACAGGTCAGTTACTGAACATTGTACTGAGGACTCTATAGGTCCTCTTCATCAGTTCTGTTGTATTTTTCTGGGTCTAGATCATGGGTGCACAACTTGCGGCCCAAGGGCATGCAGCCTGCACTGCCCTCACTTGTGGTCCCAAGCACCCTTAAAGAGGTAGTGAGCAGAGTTTTCCTTGCAGTGCAAGGGGATGACCACTAGAGAGCAGTGTGTAATCTCCGAAGCACAACGTCGGGCACAGAAAAACTTCTTTGTAGAAGTGGGTGACACACATGTGCTACTGGAGTGTTATTCGTGTTGGTTGTATCTGGAGATGCCCCAGTAGACTCTGCCCAGCTCAACTTTGCCTACCTCTTCCCTCCTTACCTGTGTTCATTTTACCTCTGCCTACCTCTACCTACCTCTTTCTGCCGTGTGTCATGTTAGCTGCACTCCCCTCACCTCTACCTATCTCTATCCACTTCTTACCACCTCACCTCTATCCACACTTATCTTACTATCTCACCTCTGCTCATTCCACCTCTGCTCACTTCCTCCTGCCTCACCTCAATTCTCCTTTCGCTGCCTTACCTCGGCCCACTCCTTCCCACCCCACTTCTTCATATCTCCCCTCTACCCACCTCACCTCTTAACCTCTACTAAAAAAACCTTACCCTGCCTTACCTTTGTCCACTCCTTCTCACCTCACCTCTGGTAACCTTACCTCTTCCACTTCATTTCGCCACACCTTTGCATATACATAAAGGCAATCACAGCTTACAATTCAGGTTCTACTGATCTTACTGGCATATGTCTAGGTGTTCAGGCTCTCTTCAAGACTGACTTCCTTCAGGACTGCCACAGACTACCTGTCTCCTGTATGCTGGTGCTGGCTTCCTTCTCCTCTCTAACATTCTCAAAGGTTCCCTTCAGATAAAGAAACTGTTAGGACCCCCTTTTTCCCTTGTGATCTGATGTTATCAATACTCTATCCACTTTGTTCCTGGTAAAATCCACTATCTACAGCTAAATAATGTCTCTCTCAGTGCCTACTCCTGAGAGAGGGTTCTAATATTTCCTAATTGTAGTTGGTTAGCCTGGCTGTGAGCGAGCCTGGAAGGCATGACCACTGTGGGTTGACAGACTCACTTTCACTGGGAGTGCTGAGGAATAGGGGTGACTGGCTCAACCACATCTAGAGCATGGTCACTGAAAAATGGGAAGAAAAGCAGAAATGGATTACAGGCACGTGGGACAGGTATCACATGAGCTTTTTTTGCCTTATTATTGTTTCTGCCAGGGCTCTCTCTTTAGGCACTTACCCTCACTTCTGTTGTAACCCAATTACATACACAATTTGCTACAAGAACTATGATTCTGAATCTGGTAAAACAGATCCTGCTCAGGCCCCCAAATAAATATGCAATGTGACCAGATTCCCCAAGATTTGAAAAGGAAAAGGCAGCAATTGCTGGGCCTACAAACTAAGGGAGCTCCTAGTTGCAACTATTGTCACTGCTGAGGTACAAGCTTATAAAACCCAGCATGTGATTTGAAGGCCTGAAGTGCATGAAAATTACACAGACAGTGAGCGGGAACAAGCTTTGGCAACAACAGAAGGATAGGTGTGGGATACGAGCTTTATTAAGCTGGTAAAGAGTCTAGAGGCCTTATTAGGGTTTTAGATTAAATAGAACAAGGTTGGACCAAATTAAATAAACAATGTAAAGGGTATCCGCACACTAGTAAGGCAGGGTGCCCGACCCGGGGTGGTCCCACACCCCAATTATGCAAAAGGATAGAAGGAATGGGTCCGCACACCTTAAAAATGTAAGTCTTTAATGAAAATTATTAAAATCATCTCCAAAAAATTGTCAAGAAGCAGTGCTAAAATACAAAGGTAGACCCAGAGTGACACAAAACATACAAGACCTTCTGACGCGTTTCGGGTATTCTGTCAGCCCTTAGTCATAGATAATGTATCTATGACTAAGGGCTGACAGAATACCCGAAACGCGTCAGAAGGTCTTGTATGTTCTTGACAATCTTTTGGAGATGATTTTAATAATTTTCATTAAAGACTTAAATTTTTAATGTGTGCGGACCCATTCCTTCTATCCTTTTGGACCAAATTAAATGCCTGCAGAAGAGAGAAGATCTTTAGAGACCAGCTGGACCCCTTCTGTCAAAAAAGAAAACAATATTTTTATCTAACTACCTGTAAAGAAAGTGTTAGGAGTTTAAGTTGGTGAAATCAAACCTCAGTGTTGAATTGCTTCCCCGTCAGTTTATTTGGTGACCTGAAACAATTTCAGTACAACCATTTCAACAGAATTGTTTTGGGTTGACTCTTGGCGGTCAGGTTATGGTGTTGTAATGATGTGTGTGTACAGTATAAAGAATTGTATTATGAAAGTGTCTGATGGTCAGGTCATGTTAGAGGAAAAGTGATCTGTAAAGTGTAACAGTGTAAAGATTATAACAGAAGGAACGTGCCGCCGAAGGAATCCTAACATCTCGCTGGCCCTTTTTGGATTTTTTACAAACATGGATTAAAAATTGAAGGGATTGACCACCCAAATAAAAGAATAAAGAGTATTAATCTTTTGTCCCCCTCAGGTTCTACTCTGGTGATCAGCAACTTACCTGATCGCATCCTGCATCGGCCAAGCCTGAACTCCCCCTACCATCAGTCACGGGGCATTGTAGTAGTAAATAGTGAATAAAGAGGGCGTGGCAGCACCCCTCATGACTGATAGGGGGTCACATATCAACTGCTCAACTGCATAAAGTATGTTCTTCCATTTGGACATAGCTGAACATGTGTATGCACATGCATCCCACACCGTGATGTTTTTAAGGTGCACCATTTCCGCCAGTGAATTGCTAGTAAATCTTGCCCCCTGGATTTATTTAAACCTTTATCCTAGCTCTCCCTGACTTTTTTCCTGACCCTTTCCCTTGGTGCAATTCAGCACAATATTTAGCGGTACAATTGTTTAAAAAAAATGGACAGCTCAATAAGGAGCTGAATTGCACTAAATTATGAGAAAAGTTTTCTCTCAAAAAACGCAAGAAAAAAAAAATCTTACAGTGCTTAATCAACCCCACTTGTCTCTGACTTCTTTGATTGTCTACTTGGCTTCCCCTATGGACCTACAAATCTCAGCTGACTGCTTCTGATCTTAGACTCAGACTGAGAATCACTGTAGCCTGTCTCTGCTACTTATGCTGTCACATATTGGTTGTAGCCCCAGGCTACAGGATGCTACAGGATGCCTGGGCGAACACATACTCACTGACACACTGGGTCAGGTTTTTATCCTAAGTTCCTGATGGTCAGGGTGAATTTTGTACAAGCACTACTTGGGTTGGCCCAACTTTTTGGGTTGGAAAGTCTCCTGGCTTAGACTCAGATTTCAGACTCAGAATCCTTGTAGCCTGTCTCTGCTACTTATGCTGTCACACATCAGTTGTAGCCCCATGCTACAGGGTGCCTGGTTGAATGCCTGGGTGAGGTTTTTATCCTAAGTTCCTGAAGGTCAAGGTGAATTTTGTGCAGGCACTACTTGGGTTGGCCACTTGGAAAGTCTCCTGGCTTAGACTCAGATTTCAGACTCTTTCAGAATCCTTGTAGCCTGTCTCTGCTACTTATGCTGTCACATATCAGTTGTAGCCCCATGCTACAGGGTGCCTGGTTGAATGCCTGGGTGAGGTTTTTATCCTAAGTTCCTGAAGGTCAAGGTGAATTTTGTGCAGGCACTACTTGCGTTGAGCACTTGGAAAGTCTCTTGGCAAAGAAAGCACTAGGGCACAGACAAAGGTGCTTGAGTGAAGTAGAATTGCACATGTTTGCAACACTAACCACTAAGCGCATTTGCCAATTTAAAGGCATTCGCCCTCACATTCCAGCAGAAGCTCATGTCTGAGCCTCATTTCTGTAGATGTGTCCCAGACATACACTACATGCAATTTCCATTGTCTGTTGAGACCTACTAGTTTCCTAGGTTTCAGGTGGATGAGCTCCCGCCATGCCTGTCCTTTCCCACCATCAGGAGCATACATTATAATTATTATTGTTTATTTATATAGCGCCATCATCTTCCGTAAAGCTTTACAAGGTATGATTACAGACAAGGTAAAACATACAGTACAGGGAACAATACAAAACTAGATGCCACAAGGTTCAAACCAGGTGTTGTGAGCACAGGAGACAATGCGAGCTTACAGTCTGGTGAACCAGGGTTCCTTGCAGATTTCAGGACTTAAGAAATTGGGTGTGCACTATAGTCTAATCTGCATCTCGACCTTAAATTCCAAACTTTACCTTGCAACAATCTTATAATTGTACTATAGTACAGTGATCGGTCAGATTTAGAATGTAACACTCTAGGAATTATATTAAAAGTTTATTGCAGCATTTTAGGAGGAACAAAAGAAAAAAAAAGAAAAAACACACCGTGGGGGATGTTGTTTCACACGTTACTATTTGGGCTGTAAATGCGTCTTTTTCCTATTACGCCATTTTTGCTACAGTTGTGCTTTATGTCCTCCACCTCTCTGTGATACAGCGACATGTTGCTCCTTAGCAGCTTGAGTGTTTCAGGTATCCAGCCATAAGACCCGCTGTCTACCCGGCCCTCCCTCTTGCTGTCTTGAAATGTATTTATGCAGCAGGAGTTGTAATAAATTTGCTCTGATCAAGCTTCTTAGAGAGAACCTGCATGTCGAAATGTGATTTATATTTGCAGCTAGTATCTGGCTTGTACGTTGGAATAACAGACAAGCCATTGAGCAGAAGAGCAGCAATTTAAATGGTTTTTCTGCTATTGCAGTCGCTGTACGCTGTCTGTCACCGCCACTGGAAAGATAATTTCCAACCTTAATAAAACACGGGAGATCATTTCAAAATAAGGAGTTGTTGAAATCTCTTATCTTCAGCCAATTTCAGGTGGAGTCCAGTGGGCTAAGCCATTGTATTGATCACTGTGTTTCTTTGAAACTTTAGTGATGAGCTCTTCCCTCCGTAGTTTCCCAGTAAACTCAATAGTGAACAAATAAAAAGGTCCCTATTTCTTCCAATGATCGCTGGATTTACCTGTAGGCATATACTATAAGCAACTCAACAGTGATTAGGTAAAAGGCTCCCTATGACCTTTTAGAAGTTCAGTTTCATCCAAGGATGAATTTTTCCAGTAGACACATGGCTATAATCAGGATCCTGACCTGAATTTGATCTATGCCCGTAAGTTGATCTCCAAAAGTTGATCTCCAAAAGGAATCACTTCCTGTCGCTCCCACAGTGCAGGCTCGGCCAAAACCAAGTGCGCTGATTGGCCTAGTGGCCCGCTCAGCTGAAGGCAGCCAAGTGTGCCACCAGCCGCATCCCCTGCTCACCTTCTAGCTATGGCATGTCCATGCCGCTCATTCAGAAAGGCCGCAGCTCAGAGACGCGCCAAGGGCTCCAGGATAAGATGAGTGGATCTGGGGGGTTTCACACAGTGGGACATCCCAATGCCCCAAGGACTGTACCTTGGACAGCCCTGGAGTCTTTGAAAGATGACACACACTTTTAGCAATTTGTTTAGCAGTGTATCTCTGTGGTTTGATACAATTTTATAGTGCACAAAAATAAAAAGAAGACTGTGAGGAAGCAGGCTTATCATTGCACTCTGATTCCCTGGGTGTGAGGAACTCGTCATAATTTCACACATGGCCTGCTCATTGTAGATCTGTAAACACAGGCCTGGCATTGTCTCCGGAAGGGGGGGGGGGGGCTAAGCCTCAAAGGCCCTCCAATGACAAGAGTCATGCCTAAGCAAAAATGAAGACACAAGGTCTGTAACCACGCTCATCCCCTGCTGTGAGCCTGCTCTGGCCACATTGCTTAAAAAACAAAACTCAAGACATAAAGAATTATGAGCGTGCGGATCTCATGTCATTCCCCGACATCAAAGGAAAGAGATATGAAGTCCCTGGTTAGGTGCCATATAGAACAGTGGTGTCTGGTTTCATAGTGTGCGCAACATGCAACTGAGTTCATGGGCACCAGGACCAGATTTCTAGGACCCTCCACCAAAAAGTTATGCCATGTATCAGTTTTTAGGAATTTTAGCTAACCACTGCTAGAGGAGGAGCCTGAAGTTTTTCTCCGACAGGAGGGGGGACTGTCTCACCTGTGTATAAAAATCCAGAGATTCGGGAATACCTTTCAGGAATACCTTTGTCTTACTTCCTGAGGGTGACATGTGGACCAGTATCTCTGCTCTACATGTCCCCTGTGGCTGCCTGTGTCACTGCATATCATCTATTTGCAGCAAGGTAACTGACATTTTCTCTTCTTCTCTGATAGTAGCTTACTCACTTGTATTTGCCCTTGTGATCTGTATATGTATCCATGTAATGTATGTATATAGTTTGTCAAGTGCAATTATCTTGATCCCAAACCCTCTTGTCCTCGCTTCTTGGCTCTATTACCCACTACCAGGATTGGCTTCTGGCCCGATATAGTCTAGTTAATGGAGCAGGGTGTATCAAACTAGAGCTGGTGGCAGTCTTACGGGGCTGGAAGGGCTCTAATTACTGGTGGTAGCGAAAGGGCCCTGCAGCCTGTCAGGTTCTTGAAGGCCAGCATGAATTCCATACAGCAAGAATTACAATACTGGAAGACAATTTGACCAACTGGTACCAATGGGCCGTGCTTGCCAGTATTTAAAGGGACACGCAGATCTGTTAACACAAGCCTGACATTGTCTCCAGGGGGGCCTTAGACTTACAAACTCTCCGAGTCATGCCTAAGCAAAAATGGAGACACAAGTTTTGTAACCTGGCACACCCCCTGCTGTGAGCCTGCTCTGGCCACATTGCTGCAAAATCAAAATTCAAGACATACCGGGCCAATATTTCATAAAGAATTCTGAGCCTGCCATGTATATGAATCATAAACTGACCCTAATATTGGACATGCAACTGGGGTTGTGGGCACCAGAATCAGATTTCTAGGACCCTCCTCCAAAAAGTTATGTCACATATCAGTTTTTAGGAATTTTAGCTAACCACTGCTTGAAGGCCTGTATTTAGGGACCATACAGCATGAATTACAATGAAGAGGTGGAGGAACCTAGTGCATAAGGCGTGTTCACTGCCCCTGTCAGGAACAAGCCGGGTTTATAACAAAAGGTAGTCATGGATTAGGCGAGGTCATACTCTGGAAACACAGCAGGAATTCAGATGCACAGGAAGACAATTTGACCAACTGGTACCATTGGGCAGGCCTTGTCTGTATTTAAAGGGACAAGCAGTCACATTTTCGCACACAGAGTGTGCACACAACTGCGCCTGGGCCCATTCAGATAGAATATGAGCATGTGCCCAAACCCCAAATTATAAGAAGTAGTGTGCATGATTTGTTTGGCTAGGCTCATCAATGCGCAAATGCTAGTGCATAACATTCTTTGAAGCCCATTGCTGCCAAATAGGAAAAAATGCACATGGTTCTAGGAGATTGTCCTCCCTCTTAAAGGGCCACTCCAGCCAGCATGGCCCAATTTCCCCCCATAAAAAAATCACTTACCTCCGGATCAATCCAGCTCGGATGAGCATCCGACTCCAGAGCTGAGAGCCACCATCTTCCTTCCACCCACGTGATGCCATCGTAGAGCATGTTTAAATGGGCAAACAGGGCTGCGCATAGTGTGGGTACTGTGCCCCCCAGCTCACCCATTTACTTGGATGGTGAGCGGGAGTACGGACAGTGCAGAGAGCGCACTTTACAGCGGTTCGAGCTTTGCGGGGAGAAAGATTTCAGCGCTGGAGTTCAACGATCAATCATGCAGAGGTAAGTACTTTACACAGCCCCCGCCCTGACTTAGCGCTAGGGAAGGGTGGCAGGGTAGGGAGAACTTAGAAAACGGGCCATGTCAGCTGGAGTGAAGGTTTGGTGAAGGTTTCCCAAGATGAACCTCATGGAATGCCTTGATTAGAGGAGGAGCATGAATATTTCTTGCTGGTTCCCATGAATGCTCCACAGGCACATAACCCCTCCATTTTCAATAACTGAATCCAAACTGCTTCTCAGGGCCAGATTATATCCAAGGGGCGTTTGACTCTGGGCATCCACTATTTGCTTGTTGAAAGGACCTCCCCCACTTTTTAATTGTGGTCATTGGGAGGCCAAGGCATCAGATATGCAGTAAATATAAGAAGGGGCTCCTGTTTGTATCTGCAGGAACAGTTTTCAAGATCATCTTGGGTAGCAATGGCAGGGCCAGGATCTGCGCAAGGAAGGAGTGTGTAGGCAGAAAACAATGTGGACTCTGCAGCGTGGAACTAAAATGCTGGTAGCTTGTGCCCCCCCCCCCCCATTGCGCCATAGGGGGAGCACCGGGAAAAAAACTGCCAAAGATGACTGCTGAGTCCAACAGAGGTGGAGAAGAAGAGGTTCAGCAGCTATGTTAGCAGGATTCCCCAGATCAGGACAGATTGAGTGACAGACGGCAAGTGGCACTGTCGTAGGCTTGTTCAGAGTGGGCCAAAATGCAGTGGTTTGCTATAAACTGTATCAGCAGGTCTCCACCGGATTTTTTTCCCAGGGACCTCCACCACACTTAATCTGGCCCTGCTGTTATTGGCTGCTTCACTGGGTATTGCTGGCTTGAGCAGAGACACATGAACAACAGTGGGCCGGAAGGGAAGCTGGGAGAGGAAGTTCTTATGCCACAGGATTAATAATATCCTGATAGCAAATGGCCCATGAACTTGGGTCCCAATTTTTTGAAATTCTAAGTAGAGAGAAAGAGCTTGTCCATGACTGCAAAGCTCTGCTCAGGTAATCGTTTATCTTAAGATAGATATCCACAAGACACAGGGCCGCCCCATCGGGTGGGGGGGGGGCAGACCCAGTGTAGCGGGCCCAGGCCCTAAGTGGCCCAGAAGGTGCTCTGCTCTCAAAAACTTTGCTCGCCCTCTTCCGCTGGTCCACCCCCCACCCCCTGCAAGGAAAAAGCCTTGTCAGCAACTTCCCATGCCGCCGCCTTCTCCTCAAATCTGAAGGAAGATGGTGGAAGAAGGAGGTCTGGTGCAGAGACGCAAGCTCTGTGCAGCCACTGGCCCCGTCCACCACCCGCCTTTCCCTTCAGATGTGAGGAGGAGGCATGGGGAGCAGCTGTGTGGACTCCAGGCTCAGTAGGGAAAGGTAGGATCTTCATACCTTATTCACTGGGGGTGGGGGTGGCAGAGGGTGGCAGAGGAGGCAGGCAGACACACTGACCAAATTAGGAGGCCCATGAGGGGCGTAACTATAGGGGGTGAACTGGGGCTCAGGAGCAATGGCGTAAGATAGTGTGATAGGGCTCTGGTGAAAACATTAAATGGGGCCCTTTAGTGGCTCATACAGTAAATGTTATCTCTTTTAATTTAATCAGATGCAGCTAGACAACTAATGACTGAAACAGCAGAGACACATGGAGCTTCCTTTCTCTAAATGATGCCAAGTGGCCACAACTATGATAAATAAGGTGGAGGAGCAACAATGATGCGCCCCCCTGATCTTCCGGGCCTGGTGCAGTCGCACCTGCTGCACCCCCTCAAGTTACGACCTTGCCCAGTTGGTCAAGGGGGCCCCATCATTGTTGTTCCTTTACCTTCTTTATCAGATTTGTCCTCACATGGCATTGTTTCGATTAAAGATTCCATTTGTTTCTGCTGTTTCAGTTAAAGCAGAACAAAACCCAGGAATTCAGATCTTGTTCCATTCTCACAATTTCGGGATGCCCCACTGTGTGAAACCACCACTGTGTGAAGCATGTAATCACTTATCCTTCCCTGTTATAATAGAGCATGTGCAGGCTCTCATCCAATGAGATCTGTCTGCTATGACATTTGGCAAATGGCTCTCACTGACACTGCCGCATTCCCAGCTGAATGGCTGAAAACAATGAGAGATGTTTGTCGAATGACCTAGTCACGGCAGACAGCTCTCATTGGATGAGAGCGCGCACATGCGTTGTTGGACCAGGGAAGGGTAAGTGATTAGCGGTGCCCTGTTATCTTTTTTATTTAACAAGAAAAAATGTATTTATACATTTGTGTAGGATTAAAACGGGGAAGGGGGGGGGAGCATTGGGGCTGTATGGGGCCCCGAAATTCCTAGTGGTGGCCCTGACGGACTGCGGAAAGTGTCTCAGGGCTGGTTTGAGGGGATTGGGGCAAAAAATGGCCCCTGAAGTGGAGCTGTGATAAGACTTGTTATATGCAAATTTGTCCAGCGGAAGAAATCTGTATTAATCGCCATGGAGAGATTTATTTGTCCAGCTTGGCCATTATTCTGATGATAGGCAGAGCAGTGTGACAAAAGAATCTGTAAAGACCCACAGAGACGACACCATAAACATCAGGTAAACTGCGAACCCAGGTTGGAGATGATTTGAGTAAGCAGAACAAATTGGTGAACCAACTTCCCTAATGAAGACCTGTGCGAGAACTGTGCAGAAGGGAGCCCCTCAAGGGGAACGAAGTGTGCCTTGTGCCATAGATATGTGGGGACAGGAAGGGGGCATAACAGCCCTGCAGGTCTGGCTGAAGAACCCTTGTTCCAAGCGCAACCCTGCCTTGGTGCAAAAAATTGTGCATAGTCTTTTCCCAGTAAAAGCCACCAGAAGTGGCAATTTGTCCTTGGATAGCCCAAAGTGTCTGGCCAACAGATGGTCATGAGAGATGTGCATTATGGCGACATCCTTCATCCTTGGTAATTGAATATACCATAGGATTGTGAAAGACCTGGATTCTCCTCAGGGGGTAACCGCAAGCACATAGAAAAAACGCACCTGGACCTGTGACACGCTCCCCTACCAGGTTGCCCCATAGGAATGTCACTAGCTCTAGTTTGACGCAGCCCTGGTTCATTAACAGGGTTATATTGGGCCAGAAGCAAGCCCCAGTAGCGTATACTATAACTGAGAAGGACAGACAAGTGGGTTCAAAATCAAAATAACAGAGCGGCCCAAAATTAGGTTATATATTTACTCGCTTTAAGAGCACACTAGACCTAACTATATACATACAACGAATATATATATATATATATATATATATATATATATATATATATATATACAGGTCAGAATGGCAGATACAAGTGGTAAGTTACAATCAGAATGAGCAGATGAAATGTATGTCAGTTAGGAATTGGTGCAGGGCAACCACAGGGAGGCGTTAGCCAGCCTGTGAGTTCCTGCCTCTTCCAGCACAAAATGCTGTTGTGACATCCCCCAGAAACATACAGCAAGGGAGTTCCTTCCCCGAACACATGGATGGACCCCACCCTAGATCCATGGCCACTGTTTTACCTTGTTGCTACTGTATGAGTGAAGCAGTGGGTTTCTCATAAGAAGCCACACTGCTAACTCATTCACACATGTGGGGTTGCTGCAGGGAGTGATCTAGACACCCCATTAAAAGCCCCCTGTGTTCTTTTGTGGACCAAAACCCACCGCGACTGGCCCAGGAATCTATAAGATTCCCAGGCCAATCCATTCCCTCCCCCCGGGGCATCCAAAATTGGGATGCCCCGCTGTATGAAACCCCCCAGGTCGCCCCATACACCTTACCCAATTACCTTGTTTCCCGGTCAGAGAATTAAGATTATTATTCCAAAAACACAGAGCAATCAATGATAAAACAACACACTTTAGGTCAGCTTTAACTCTTAAAACATTATATAAAAAAGTCCAAGCTTCTGGGGTGGTTCCCCAATCTGAGAGTATCCTCTAAGGCCAAGGATTTTAGTGACCTTCTATCACAGGGATGTTCAAAACACTGTAGCAAATTCCACCACGTGTATATAACAGCAAATTGCTGATGAGAATCTGGTGCCCACCACCTCCTTCAAAATACTCTTACCAGATAATAATAAGCTTTAGTGCCTTATTAAAAATCCTCCATGTTTATTGGATAGGAGAGCCGGTTAAATATTCTGGTCCCCGCTTTAACAGGTGGAGGTGTGCTTGAATGCCTTATTAGATCCTCAATATTCCATTCCTCTCTTGTTATTATTCCTATCCCACTTTGGCTTTTAAAATTGTCCCAGATTGGACAAACCACATAGAAAGGAAAAACCAAATAGAAAAATCTAGCGTAATATTGTTTTAATCATGTGCACTGGTTAAGTTAAAAATGCACTCACATAAAAACAATGTATATCAAGTATTTAGGAGACGCCAGGCAAGATTCTCACCAAACCCTCAATGTGTCTAGGCCGACTGATGTCTCAAAGGGTGGGAGGGGAAGTGAAGTATCCCTGGACTGTAGCTTGCCCGCGTACTAATAAGATCCGTTCGCCGCCGTCAACGCGTTTAATTGGTAACCAACTTTCTCAAGACTCAAAGAAAAGATTTAAGATTGGCATGGCTTCCAGTAAGATTCCCACCACTTGATTATATTGGACCAAAACCCAGGATTTTGACTATCCTGGATTCTGGTCCTTTCCCCCGCGCGTGAAACCCCCAGATCGCCCAAGCCAACTCACCTCCTCCCGGTCCAATGGCATATGTGCAGCCGCTCGTCCAGTCAGCGCGCTTGGAACCACTGACATCACGTCGTCTAAGCCTTTGTCTAAGGCCAGTGGCTCTGAGCGAGCTGCAGGCGCATCCCCGCTATCCCTAGCTGCGGCCGCAGCACCAATCACCAGGATTTTGACTATCCTGGTGATTGGTCCTTGCCCCTGGGGCAGCCCAATTTGGAATGTCCCACTGTGTGAAACCCCCCCAGATCACCCACTCAACTCACCTTTCCGCCCTTCCCATGGCGCATGCGCGGGATCTTGTCCAATCAGCGCTTTATGTTGTGCATACTAATACATTCTAATGAGCGCGCCCATCTGAATGGCTGGGCACAGGCGCATGCACAGCTACATGGATGTAAGGAATGCGGCCATGGCCCGCGATCTCAGCTAGGGATCTGGGGGGGAGGGCTCACACAGTGGGACATCCCGAATCTTTTACCTTCCTCTCCTGCCATATTTTTTGGCTCTGCTCTTGTTCTTTTCTTGTACTTTTTCTCTCTTTTGATATCATGGCTTTTAATTTCATGCCTCTTTTTGTCTCCTTTTATAACTCTCTAATCGTTTTGTTCCATTTTCTCCTCCACCCCTCCCTCAACTATATTGTTATCTTTCTATATTCCTACTATTTCTTTCTCTCGCTCTCTCTCTTTCTCTATTCTCACCACATCCGCAAGATTTATACTCTCTCTTTTCTCTCATTTTCCTTTCCTACCCATTCTATCCCTCCCTTTTTCTTTCTTTTACCTTCTTTCCAGCGTATTAACTTGATCTCTTTTTATTCCTTATCATTTCATCATCTCTATTTTCCAAATTATGTCTTTATTCTCTTTTTATGCTATTTTATAGATTCTTTTGCCCTTTTTATTATTATTATTTCTTTTTTCTTCGCATGTACAAGTACAGTATACTCACAGAATGAATCAGGAAATAAAAGATTGTTGAGGTATAGTGGCATTTTAACACTCATTTTGTACAGTTTGAAGGTTTTGTATTTATTTTCATTCTCATTATCCCTAACTCTACTGTACTAATTTTTACTTCCTAACCAATTACTCCCCCTTTTTTGTCTCTGGTTTACTGTCCCTCTTGTTTCATTCTCTTTTCCTACATCCTCTTCTTTCTTCCTATTCCTTTTTCTAGGTCTCACCCACCCCATATTTTCAGTCTTCTTTTTCTTGTTACTGCCTAGAATTGCTTGACAGATCAGACCAGTTATTTCTGGGGCTTCCTCTCCAGCAAATTATCAAATTCTGCTCCCCACCCAACTGCTCCAATATGTTTGTGCTCAGTAGCTATTCACAGGGCTTCTCCGGGTGCCACAGAATAACTTTCTTCCTACATTTTTACTTAGTTCTGCAAATCCGGCTGTTTAGTTTTTCTTTTTCTATTAACTGTCAGACTGCTACTGCTTTCCACTAGAAGGATGTTCCTGCGCCACCCAGTGTCATTAATCAGTACTGCTACCTAAAATCACTGTCCGCTAAATGGTTGTACAAGGTCACAGGTCAAAAGAGGACATAAGGTCAGGTCTTGTGTCTCTAGCGCAGCAGAGATGACTGTTTTGCGACCGCCATTCCCTGCTCCCCTCAATCCATCTCACTCTAGACCCTTCCTGTCTGGCTGGTTTAACCTTTAGCGTTGACTATTTATCTTTATTACCCCCTTCCCCCACCCCACTTTGTCTCTGCGTTCTTGTCTTCTCATTCAGATGCATTTTTTCTCATTTTTCTATATTGATCCTTCTTTATGGTGGTCCGCAGGACTCTGCCGCGGGCCTCATTCTGTATGCCACATCTAATCAGTGCTTTACTTAAAGATCAGTGCAGCTGCCCAGTGTATAGGTGAATGATGACGTGATGGACCCCAGGATGTGGAAGCCCATCAAGGAAAAACTCTACAAGAGATCAACTCTATTGGCCTAATTCAAAGCCTCACTATGAATGCTCAGTATTGTATGGAATCGAACTCAGAAACCAGGATTTTACGAACGCTTGTATTATTCAAAGCCCCGTTCCGAGACATTCCCCTCGATTCAAAGAGCAAAAGTTAAGTGATTTCGTATCGAGAATCGTAAGTTTGGGTGGGTGTTTGTCATTTTTTCTGGTTTTTTTGGCCATTTCGTATTCGCACGATCGTTCGCGCATAGACGTATATGAACATACGCATTTCGTACGAGAATCGTATAATTTGCGTTAGTTCGTGTGTTTTTCCCGTCCAAATCGTATTATTTGCGTCCGATCCTATTTTTTACGTCCTTCACATGGGCTTGCGCCCAATTCAGAGAGGTGATTGCTAATTGTTTGGAAGCCCATTAAAGAGCTGCTTTACGAAATGTTTGCCGGCAGCTATTTGGCCTCGGGAGTAGGATGGAGCGGAGCGAGTTTGTGGCACATCAAGGGCTTATGCTTTTTGGCATTGAGTTGATCGAGATGTCTGAGAGCAGATTGCCCCTGCGTCGTCGCATGAACATCGATAGCATGAATGATGTTGAGCTGTTCGAGCTGACCAGGCTTAATCGCGCTTCCCTCCATAAATTATATAGTGAGCTGCGGCCATGGTTAGCCCGCACCACAAGGAAGGGGCATGCAATTTCAGGTATGACCAAGATGCTTGGCTGCCTGCAATTTTTGGCGAACGGCTCGTTCCAGAGGCTGGGTGCCCTCTCCGTGGGGATGTCACAGCCTACGCTGAGCCGCGCACTATCTAAATTTTTGGAAGGCATGGCTGCCATAACTCAAAAATATATTTATTTTCCGGATGATATGGCAGCCAGAAACGCCATTAAGCTTGGGTTTTATAATGTGGCCGACATGCCCAACGTTATTGGTGCAATTGACTGCACACATGTGGCACTCGTACCTAGGGCAGCCGACGAGTATATATATAGGTATTGAGATTGGTTATTATGTTGCCCAACGTGTCATGTAACCTGTTTTCCTTTGCGGCAGCATATTTGTTTATCCCTCATTTGTGTAGCTGCTTTATCTCGGCTTTTCATTAGTCTTTCCCAATAGAGTGCAGACATGTTTGGTGGTTAATTTATTAGTTTGGGTCAAATATCAATTACCCTTTTTGTATGTTTTTGCCTTAAGGAATCGTAAAATGGGACACTCACTTAATGTCCAGGCCGTGGTTGGTCCGGATATGCGGTTTATGAGTGTCCTTGCCGGCTACCCCGGATCGTCCCACGACTCCTATATCCTCCGGCGATCTGGGTTGTTTCGGAGATTTGAGGCAGGTGAATTTTCGGGGGCATGGCTGCTTGGTAAGTGTGTCCTATTTGTGTGTTATTAAATGTGGCATTAATCTTGTATTTGTTGATATGTTTTTTAAGGATAAATTTACAGAAGCGTACAACTGCATTTTTCTTGGCTCATATATTAGGAACTTACCCTAAAAATCCTTGTCTCGCTGTGGCCTTCAGAATGTTTTCCCTTTAGTTAGGATGTCTGTAAGTTCCTTGTGCCTAAATATATTGGTTTGGAGTTTATACCCAAGGATCTTTTGACCTTTGGCTCCTTTGGGACTATTGGTCTTTAAATGTCAAAGTGGACTTAAACTGCATACATTGTAGTTTCCAGAGAAATGTGGATAGGGATCTTTGACCTTTGGCTCCTTTGGGACTATTGGTCGTTAAATGTCAAAGTGGACTTAAACTGCATACATTGTAGTTTCCAGAGAAATGTGGATAGTCCCTCCGCAGCATCCTAATTGTAACATGTCTGAAAACTACAAATATATGTAAAATACAAATACCCTTGGCCGTGCAGATGTTTGTTAATTAATTGGTATATAGAAGTGCCATTTTTATTTAGGTGATACCTTAGTGCAATTTTTGTGGGCCCTAATGTGCCCTGTATTTTTTTGGGAACACTTTACCTTACATCATTATGATATCTGTGAAATTTTGGGTGTTGGTTGTGTTGCCTTTTTAATTTTGATTACATTTAATTCTCTGTTTAAGGTGATTCCGGGTACCCACTTCTACCCTGGCTCATGACGCCTGTGCTGCGGCCCCAGGATGCCTCTCAGGAAGCGTATAACCGTGCGCATCGCAAGACCCGGGCTGTTGTGGAGAGGGCCTTTGGTCTGCTGAAGACACGTTTTCGTTGCCTTGACCATACTGGGGGGGCCCTGCAATATGATCCCAAGAAAGTGATCGACATTATAATGGCATGTGCTGTTTTGCACAATTTTGCCATCATGGAACGTGTCCCACGTTATGTGGACAGCCTGCCCTCTTCAGCCGTCGAGGATGAAGCCGAGAATTTTGAGGGGCCCCCCAGTGAGTCTGGCCAATCTGTTCGAGCCAACCTGATCAGCCAGCATTTTAGTTAACTTTTTTCCCTGTCTCACCATTCTGTATGTCTGTGTTATCCTTTTGGAAACATATGTTGCTTTGCCCTAATGTGGCATTACCTCTAAGTAAAACATTTCGACCTTAATTGTTGCCTAATGTATTTCATGTAGTTTCCTTAGCTTTCGCTGTGCATTGTTACACCTCTTCCAACCAAAATTATCTGGTTTAGGCCAAGCTGTTAAAAAAGTCTTCCCACTAAAAACGCCACAAGTATTGGAAGTGAAATTTTTGTTTTACTTAGCAAATGAAAAATTATAGTGGTTAACAGAAATCAGTCCACATACATCTGTGGTAACAAATGGATAACATTAAAAAAAACATCGAGCACATCTACACCTGGAAGTTAGTGGCACAACCAAACAAGGACACCCAGTCCAAAGGCCAGCCTAGTCCAGTCATTAATATTGCCTGTGCCCAGGGATATTTGGGCATGGCCATAATGTCACACAAACATGTCTGCAAACAGGAGGAGCACCAACCAAATACATAGGTAAAGCCATAAGTGGCCAGATAAACTCCACATAGACCTATGGCATTGGCTAGTGGCCTTAAGCATTACTCTAAGGAGCTATATGGGAGCAAATACAAAACACAACCTGCCAGAGCAACACAAAATGGATTGTTTGAAACCTCAAAGGACAAGTAAATACAGTGGGGGTTAAGAGAAAAGATGTCCCACACACCCATGGCTTAATAGGGTGGCTGCCCATAATACCCAGGTGGAGGTCCAGGTGGAGGTCCATGGGAATGGGACCTAGCCTGGGCCATGGCAGCATTGTGAATTTGAAACTGCTCCACAATGTTTCTCTGCATATTGGTCATCTCAGCCATGGCTGACTGGATGCCATTACTTGCATTGGCCACGTTGCTGTTGAGGGTACGCAACTCCGCGAGGATGCCCTGTAGACTGGTATGGATGTTCACCATGTCGGCATGCCTTTGCTCACGCTCTGTAACGAGCTGGGCGTCATAAGAGTCCCTTTGTTGGGTCCATAATTGAAGCAGGGCACTCTGCCTCCCCTGGGAAATTGTGGGGCGGCGTAATGGCGTCCGCCGCACAATTACCCTGGCTCTTGGGCGTGCCCTGCCGCGTGGTGTCGTACCCTCAACAGCAACCGGCCTGCTTTGCAAATCCTCAGCAGCAGAGTGAACACTGGGGACTGTAGTGTCAGTCTCCCCATGTGCAAGCACAATGGATGGAGATTCACTCTGCTGCTGAGGATTGGCCAGAGAAACATTATCGAGCAGTTCCAAATTGGGACCCAGGGGGAGTTCATCCGACGTGCCCTGTACGGAGACATCATCATCTTCCTCCATGTCCTGGATCTCTTCCATGAGTGTGCGGGTCTGTAGGGACATATCAAAAAAAAAAAGGCTAAGTTTGCGTCCCAATTTAGGATTTCAACAGTTTAACACATTCTTAAGCACTTGTTAGTATTTATGCTACTAAATTAACTTACCGAAAATCTCTGATCTGGGCTCCGATGCTGTACGGACCTGGTAGGCATAACCAAACTGGGGGGTGAGTTTACCCTTGCTGAGGGATCATGCTGGGCTGAAGAAGAGAAAAAAATACCACGTAAACACACACACATAACCTTTTTTTTGATAGGTAATCAAATATAGCTCTATTTGTAATATTAGTCAACTCTAGAGCAATGGTGACCTTTGTTCAAACCCACGCAAGTTTACATAGGTGCAATGGCTCGGACAAACTGCTAAGTGACCTCAGTTCTAAGTCATGAAGTGTACCCAGTCACCATCCAACTTTCAAGGCACATTTTTGGATTTAGCCTACCATTCGCTAGGTCCGGGGTACTCAAACAATTGTTTGAAACGCCCATTTAAAGGTATGTGGTGAGAGGTGAATGTCTGGCCATGGTGCTGACGCAGGGGGTGTCTAGTTAAAAATAAAGACACTGGTGGAGGGGCTGGAGATTTCTAAGTGCCAACTAATAAAGGCTGCTTGCCCTTGCTGGGCTGGATGGGCCAGAGCTGAGGGGACAGGGATTGGATGTCTAAAGGGGGGAGTTAACGTATTGATGGTGATGGGATGGATGGGCCAGAGCTGAGGGGACAGGGATTGGATGTCTAAAGGGGGGAGTTAACGTATTGATGGTGATGGGATGGATGGAGCCAATCTGTTACAAATGTATGGGGCTTATGTGGGGGGGGGGCATGGGGGGACTGGGGCACATGGGCCAGAGCAGGGGCAGCGGGACACGATTGTGGCCAGTGAAAATTTAAATAAGTTACTGTGTACCTTGCAATGCCACTTCCTGTGCAGTACTTCATATTGCAATGCTATGTTTCAGGGAGCCATGACATTGGGCAGGAGACCAACCACTACATGGCCCATCAAGGGGGCAGCTCTGAGCACGTCAACACAGAAGTAACTGAGTGCAGGGCTGTCTGGGCAGGGGTCCTTGAATGTGGTGGCAAGGCCCGCATTGGGACCCCGGGCCGCCAGTTGAGTCTCGCTGCTCTTGGTCACATATGTTTGTGGGTGGCTAATTAAATTGTTAACTCAAACACAACTCACACAACCAAAAGGCAACCCATACATAATGATGTGTGTTTTGTGATTGTTTCAAAATATCTCACTTATCTTGCGAAACTTCATGACTTTAACAATCCAATTGGACATTTGATCTTTGCCATAATGGCTGTGGGCCTAAATGTGTGATTCCCAGGGACCAAAAGAGGACACAAACAGCCACAGTAGTGCGAGGCCAAGCAAGCCAAACCATAGGGGCATCCCGTTATCTTGTTACTAGTGAACTGTAGATTATTTAGCAAACAGGCAAACATGCAGATTTAAGAGTACTCACCGTGGGTACGGGTCGGGGAGTCTGTGTCCCTTAGACCAGCATGTCCACCGACCGCGACCGGATGGAGAAGTCCAAGCACAATCTCCTCAGCAGGGGTAAACTCCAATTTAGATGGAAAGCCACCTCCAGTTTTCATGCTGAAAAGAGAAAATCGTTTGGTACTCAGAAAAGGGGCATACAGCACATCCCAAACATTATATTTAGCGAAAACATTTATTTACCTGTAATTATGCCTTTTAATTTCTTTTTGCCGTACAGCATACTTCAGATCAGAGATTTTCTTCTGAATTTGGGACACATCTTTCCTCTCTTCCCCCGCTGCATTTACTTGTCGGAGGATGGTTTCAAACAATTCCATCTTGCGCTGCTTGGTGGTGTGTTTGGATTTGCTCCCATATAGCTCGTCATAGTATAATGTAAGGCCACTAGCCAATGCCATATTTTGGTCATGGGAGAATCTCCCACTCAACTGGCCGCGGCGCAATGTGCGGCCAGATGGTTGGCTTGGCTGCTCCTCCATGTGTGCAGACACATGTGGTGACATTATGGCCTGGGGCTGGGTAGGGGAATGGCCGGATTGGTGGCTTCCCAATGACTGGACTGGACTGGCCAAGGGACTGGGTGTTCTTGCGTGGCTGGCCACCGAACTTCCAGGTGTAGATGTGGTCATGGTTGCAATTCGGGGCCCTCTTGGGGGGCTAGGTTCCCGGCTGGTGCCAGGTCGGGGGCTCTGTTCCCGGCTGGTGCCAGGTCGGGGGCTTCTGGCCCTGGATGGGGTTCGGGCCCTGTAGGGGCTTCTGGCCCTGGATGGGGTTCTTCTGGCCCTGGATGGGGTTCGGGCCCTGTAGGGGCTTCTGGCCCTGGATGGGGTTCTTCTGGCCCTGGATGGGGTTCGGGCCCTGTAGGGGCTTCTGGCCCTGGATGGGGTTCGGGCCCTGTAGGGGCTTCTGGCCCTGGATGGGTTTCTTCTGGCCCTGGCTGGGCTTCTGGCCCTGGATGGGGTTCTTCTGGCCCTGGATGGGGTTCGGGCCCTGGATGGGGTTCTTCTGGCCCTGGATGGGGTTCGGGCCCTGTAGGGGCTTCTGGCCCTGGCTGGGCTTCTGGCCCTGGATGGGGTTCGGGCCCTGTAGGGGCTTCTGGCCCTGGATGGGGTTCTTCTGGCCCTGGATGGGGTTCGGGCCCTGTAGGGGCTTCTGGCCCTGGCTGGGCTTCTGGCCCTGGATGGGGTTCTTCTGGCCCTGGATGGGGTTCTTCTGGCCCTGGATGGGGTTCGGGCCCTGTAGGGGCTTCTGGCCCTGGCTGGGCTTCTGGCCCTGGATGGGGTTCTTCTGGCCCTGGATGGGGTTCGGGCCCTGTAGGGGCTTCTGGCCCTGGATGGGGTTCTTCTGGCCCTGGATGGGGTTCGGGCCCTGTAGGGGCTTCTGGCCCTGGCTGGGCTTCTGGCCCTGGATGGGGTTCTTCTGGCCCTGGATGGGGTTCTTCTGGCCCTGGATGGGGTTCGGGCCCTGTAGGGGCTTCTGGCCCTGGCTGGGCTTCTGGCCCTGGATGGGGTTCTTCTGGCCCTGGATGGGGTTCGGGCCCTGTAGGGGCTTCTGGCCCTGGATGGGCTTCTGGCCCTGGATGGGGTTCTTCTGGCCCTGGATGGGGTTCGGGCCCTGGCTGGGCTTCTGGCCCTGGATGGGCTTCTGGCCCTGGATGGGGTTCTTCTGGCCCTGGATGGGGTTCGGGCCCTGTAGGGGCTTCTGGCCCTGGATGGGGTTCGGGCCCTGTAGGGGCTTCTGGCCCTGGATGGGGTTCGGGCCCTGTAGGGGCTTCTGGCCCTGGATGGGGTTCTTCTGGCCCTGGATGGGCTTCGGGCCCTGCTGCGGGGCATGGGTTTCCGAACTGCCCTACTTGAAGGCATGGCCGGTGTGGTCTCACTTGTGCTGCCTGTTCTGGGGGCAGAGGTGGTGGGTGCTGCAGTTGCCAGCTTCTTGGCTGCAGGGGCACGGGGCTTGGGTCCCCTTTTTTTGGTACCTGAGGGTCCAGGATCCCTTGGTGGGGCCGAGGTGGGAGTCTTGCCTCTCAGTTTTCGGCCAGCTTGCTGGGACCTTGTGGTGGGGCCCTCCGCGGTCTTGCTTGCCTGGGGTCGCTTGCTGATCGCCTTTTTTGGTGCCATCGTACAGAAATGCTCAAAGAGAATGAGCTTGGGGGGAAAGGACCTTTAAATAATGAGCCCAGCGTGTGACGCCTATGCGCACGACTACGCGCTCGTACGAACGTACGTTCGAGCGGAACCAGGAAACCGCTGGGGTTTCACTTATCTGCTGCCTGGAAGAAGACTAAAGATGGCGCCCACTATCTTCACCCGTCAACAGGAAGAGATCCTCATGCTGGTAAGTGGCTGCCTGTGCATTTTAATAGAATAGTCAATGATGGCCTAAATGTAAATGATGCGTTGGGAACTAGTTTGGGGTCTCTTAATGTTTAATCACTGGCTCCTCACACTTCATCCTCAAGGGCCGAGCCTGGCCACGTTTTCACCTGTCTATGCTGATGTCCTAATTCGGCCAATTGCTCCGGCTTAGCAACAGTTAATTAACCTGTGGAGTAGCGGGGCGAGCTGTCAAACCTGGCCTGTCTCGGACCTTGATGCGGATGTTTGCGGAACACTGTTTTCCTAAGCCATAAAAACACAACGGGAAGCCACACACGTGGTCCAAAAGCCTAAGCATTAGGCTACATCTTGGATGTTTAAAACATCCTAACATGCCATAGATGCAGGTGGCCTGATTCTTGATGTTGGCTATTATCTGTATGTACATGGTGTGTGATACATATAACATAAGACCAGACTGTCAATCACAGTCAACGTCCTCTTTAAGGCACTCCCCAAAAATGGCGGCCATTCGAAATGTGTGTGTTAATGACATTAAATACTCAACTTGTGATGCAACACATATGGGTCTGTGTGTAAAAGTAAAAGCTCTGTGTCCATTATGTTTTTCAGATCATGCTTCAGCGCCGGTATGACTTCGCGCCCAATGTGTGCGAGAAAAGGGACATCGCCCGGGAGATCATCGCAGAGATCCACCGTGTGACCAGCACCACCTTCACTCACACCCAGATAATGCAGCATTGGTCGGACCTGAAGCGTCTGCACATGCCCCGGGTGCGGAGGTTTTTTGGGATCCATTTCCCAAGTAAGTACAAAGCAATTGCATGGTATATGTTCCAAATGTCTAAGTTCTGCCTTTATTTATAAGGACTTTTCTTTGGTAGTGTTGGAAATGGATTTCAGAATTCGCCGCACCCGGAGACGTACAGGCCGACCAGTGCTGCATGACTCTGCATCTGTGAGTGAAGGTGGTGGATCTCCCGGGCGACGGACCTACCCCTCCTCTGTGGCCTCCTCAGACCAGCCCCTGGACCTTACCACAGAGGAGGGGCCAAGGCGCGTGGGCGTGGAGTCATACCTGGCCACGCATGGGGAAGGCTCTGGTATGTCACTCTTCATGTATAGGCACAAAGATATACATGGCAGGCCAAAAACTAAGTTATCCTTTATTATGTATTTGTAGAAGCTTCTGGTGCGGGTGAAATAGTGGAGGAGGAGGCAGCAGAGATGCTGGAAGGAGATCCTGGCGAAGGTGAGTGATGTCAGCCAGACTGGGAGCCAGATATGTTGGGGATAGTGACTCTCTACAAATACTAACCAAATGTCACATGTTTCTCCAGGGACTTCTTCACAGCAGAGCCAGGACCAAGGGCAGCCTGTTGGCCCCAACCAGCCATCTGTCGGCCACCAACTCCGTAAGTCTCCATGCCATTATTCATATTAAGGTTTGGTTAGCTAATAACACACACATAACTAAAGGCGTAGCCAATGTGTAGTTCACACTTTCATGTGGGCACTTCGTTAGCTTAAAGAGGACCCAAACTAGTATTAAGAACCAAAGACTTAGCCATCACACTGTACCTACAGATTAGAAACATGGAAAAACACCCTTCACCCATCTAATGCATGTTATTAGACAGAAAAAAACCAATATTGGGGAATATGGAATGCGCAATATTTACAGGCAGCATGGGATACAGATTGAAAAAAGGAAGGTGCTGCCATGCATTGTGTGAGTGATGACCTTTCCCTCAACCCAGCTATGCTCTGGATTCCCAACGCACCACTGTAACCTACTCCCCTGTACTTTATCCAACTCTCCACTCCTCATTAAGTGTTATGCTTCAGAGTCCAGATGGCGGCGCTGTAATCCCCAAAAAACCCTAACTAACTTTGAGGTGGTGCAGATTCATTTGTGAATAGTTTTTGGTTTTCATTAAATAATGTTGAAGGTCCGGTTTAAGGAGTTTAAACACTTACCTGTGGGAAATGCATTAACTGTATCCCTTTGAAGAACGACATATGTCATGCATTTACATGTATTTGATTAACCCTAAATCTATTTCCAGCATACAAACCGGTCTGGGACTCCTATTTATGTTTATTTCTCTATTGGTTACAGGGATGATCCCCCAAACCTTGGCGGAAAAAAAAAAAAGAATTAAGGAGTTGGTGGCCGAGCTGCTGGCCATACAGGCGACGTTGGGGCCAACAGATGAAGAAGACGAGGAGGATTAGTGCCCTTGGTCCTGGCTCCTTTCTTCCAGTTGTTTGGAAATGTTTACCAATTTTTTAAATTTTTTAATTGGTTTGGTGAAAAACCACAAAAGTTGTTTTAAAAAAAAAAAAAAACAAAAACAAAAAAAAAAAAAGGTTTCCAGTGAAAAAAAAAAAAACAATTTTAGGTGTTTTTACTTGGGCAAAACCCAAAAAATTTTTACAATTATTCCTCAAAAAAATAAGAAAAAATTTTAAATAAATTATATTTTAAGCCTTCCAAAATGTGTCTTTTCTAAGATGCACACACCCCAAAAATTACACAAACCAGAAACAACACACTTCGAAACATATAGACATATGTAAATTATGTGATATTCTTACGTTTTAGGGACCGAGAAATGAAGTGGGATGCAGCCGCTAAGGGGTTTAGGTAAGTTTGAGGGACCGAGAAATGAAGTTGGATGCAGCCGCTATGGGGTTTAGGTAAGTTTGAGGGACCGAGAAATGAAGTTGGATGCAAGCGCTAAGGGGTTTAGGTAAGTTTGAGGGACCGAGAAATGAAGTTGGATGCAGGCGCTAAGGGGTTTAGGTAAGTTTTAGGGACAGAGAAATGAAGTTGGATGCAGCCACTAAGGGGTTTAGGTAAGTTTGAGGGACCGAGAAATGAAGTTGGATGCAGCCGCTATGGGGTTTAGGTAAGTTTGAGGGACCGAGAAATGAAGTTGGATGCAAGCGCTAAGGGGTTTAGGTAAGTTTGAGGGACCGAGAAATGAAGTTGGATGCAGGCGCTAAGGGGTTTAGGTAAGTTTTAGGGACAGAGAAATGAAGTTGGATGCAGCCACTAAGGGGTTTAGGTAAGTTTGAGGGACCGAGAAATGAAGTTGGATGCAGCCGCTATGGGGTTTATGTAAGTTTGAGGGACCGAGAAATGAAGTGGGATGCAGCCGCTAAGGGGTTTAGGTAAGTGGGAGGGACCGAGAAATGAAGTTGGATGCAGCCACTAAGGGGTTTAGGTAAGTTTTAGGGACCGAGAAATGAAGTGGGATGCAGCCACTAAGGGGTTTAGGTAAGTTGGAGGGACCGAGAAATGAAGTTGGATGCAGCCACTAAGGGGTTTAGGTAAGTTGGAGGGACCGAGAAATGAAGTTGGATGCAGCCACTAAGGGGTTTAGGTAAGTTGGAGGGACCGAGAAATGAAGTTGGAGGCAGCCGCTAAGGGGTTTAGGTAAGTTTTAGGGACAGAGAAATGAAGTTGGATGCAGCCACTAAGGGGTTTAGGTAAGTTGGAGGGACCGAGAAATGAAGTTGGATGCAGCCACTAAGGGGTTTAGGTAAGTTGGAGGGACCGAGAAATGAAGTTGGAGGCAGCCGCTAAGGGGTTTAGGTAAGTTTTAGGGACAGAGAAATGAAGTTGGATGCAGCCACTAAGGGGTTTAGGTAAGTTTGAGGGACCGAGAAATGAAGTTGGATGCAGCCGCTATGGGGTTTAGGTAAGTTTTAGGGACAGAGAAATGAAGTTGGATGCAGCCACTAAGGGGTTTAGGTAAGTTTTAGGGACCGAGAAATGAAGTTGGATGCAGCCGCTATGGGGTTTAGGTAAGTTTTAGGGACAGAGAAATGAAGTTGGATGCAGCCACTAAGGGGTTTAGGTAAGTTTTAGGGACCGAGAAATGAAGTTGGATGCAGCCGCTATGGGGTTTAGGTAAGTTTGAGGGACCGAGAAATGAAGTGGGATGCAGCCACTAAGGGGTTTAGGTAAGTTTGAGGGACCGAGAAATGAAGTTGGATGCAGCCACTAAGGGGTTTAGGTAAGTTGGAGGGACCGAGAAATGAAGTTGGATGCAGCCACTAAGGGGTTTAGGTAAGTTTGAGGGACCGAGAAATGAAGTTGGATGCAGCCGCTAAGGGGTTTAGGTAAGTTTGAGGGACCGAGAAATGAAGTTGGATGCAGCCGCTATGGGGTTTAGGTAAGTTTGAGGGACCGAGAAATGAAGTGGGATGCAGCCGCTAAGGGGTTTAGGTAAGTTGGAGGGACCGAGAAATGAAGTTGGATGCAGCCACTAAGGGGTTTAGGTAAGTTTGAGGGACCGAGAAATGAAGTGGGATGCAGCCGCTAAGGGGTTTAGGTCAGTTTGAGGGACCGAGAAATGAAGTGGGATGCAGCCGCTAAGGGGTTTATGTAAGTTTCTGGTTGAGGGTGCGCATGCGCAAGATCTTATAAACAGACGAACGCACGAATCTAAGAGGCCAAAAACCAATGAAAACCAGAGGCAAACGCAAGTAATTGGAAGAGGTTGACGATGGAAGCAGCCGAAAAAACAGGCTGCCGCCGCAACAGGTGAGCACATGAACGTGATTTTTACGATTGGCAACTGACTGAGGCAAGTTCGGGAGATATCATACGAACGGACGTATCTTTTAGGATAGAAACGTATTTGCTTATTGAATCACTCGCAAGTTCATACGAACGCACGAGCGGACGTAAAAAATAGGATGATCGTGAGCCAAATCCAAGCTGTTACATGTTTCTTTGAATCAACCCAATTGTGTACGTGACCGTAATTACGCTGCATGTGCATACGGTTTAGCTAAGCATTTAGGGTTTTGGCTCTCTAAGTCGTCAAAGAAGATGAGTTTGTACCTGTCTCCTTCTGTAAGTTGCCGTGTAGTCCATCCATCTCAGTGTACCGTGTCTCGCGCTGGCCTTCCGCCATACGCATTCTGCCATTTTTTTTTTAATTCTAATGGTTCTTCAAGATGTCCCCAACCTATGTGGCATCCCATATAGTGTGCATGTCATTCAAGACACTTACCTTCTCCCTTCTTTTCCTGTGTGGCATCCCATGTAGTGTACATGTCATTCAAGCCACTTACCTTCTCCCTTGTTTTCCTGTGTGGCATCCCATGTAGTGTGCATGTCATTCAAGCCACTTACCTTCTCCCTTGTTTTCATGTGTGGCATCCCATGTAGTGTGCATATCATTCAAGCCACTTACCTGCTCCCTTGTTTTCCTGTGTGGCATCCCATGTAGTGTGCATGTCATTCAAGCCACTTACCTTCTCCCTTGTTTTCATGTGTGGCATCCCATGTAGTGTGCATATCATTCAAGCCACTTACCTGCTCCCTTGTTTTCCTGTGTGGCATCCCATGTAGTGTGCATGTCTTTCAAGACACTTACCTGCTCCCTTGTTTTCCTGTGTGGCATCCCATGTAGTGTACATGTCATTCAAGCCACTTACCTTCTCCCTTGTTTTCCTGTGTGGCATCCCATGTAGTGTGCATGTCATTCAAGCCACTTACCTGTTCCCTTGTTTTCCTGTGTGGCATCCCATGTAGTGTGCATGTCTTTCAAGACACTTACCTGCTCCCTTGTTTTCCTGTGTGGCATCCCATGTAGTGTGCATGTCTTTCAAGACACTTACCTGCTCCCTTGTTTTCCTGTGTGGCATCCCATGTAGTGTGCATGTCATTCAAGCCACTTACCTGCTCCCTTGTTTTCCTGTGTGGCATCCCATGTAGTGTGCATGTCTTTCAAGACACTTACCTGCTCCCTTGTTTTCCTGTGTGGCATCCCTTGTAGTGTGCATGTCATTCAAGACACTTACCTTCTCCCTTGTTTTCCTGTGTGGCATCCCATGTAGTGTGCATGTCATTCAAGGCACTTACATTCTCCAAGTTTTTACATTCATCGGCCTCCCATGTCGTCTGCTTCCACCCAGTGTTACTCCCCTTTTTTTGTTAGACATCCTTAGGCAACCTTCTCATACCACACACCATTTCCCACCCCCATTGGAGCTGCTACCCCCTGCTTGTATTGTGTTGCATTATTAAAGGGCACCAAGCAGCCTGGACATTTTGCAGAGCCATGTGTTAAATTTTTTTTAAGATCAACTTTTTAAAAACAATTATAAACAGAATTTTAAATATTTGGAGCATAAAAAAACATTCTTGTGGACCAACATGACACCTGTAAAGACAAGAGAAAAACATGTTAACAAAACAGTTTTAAAAATATACCCCTCAGCAACATATATATATGAATATAAATGTGGTCCGGAGGTTCTTGACCTGTCCAGGGCCTCTGAGGTTAAACTGTGGATTGTAGTGCCTCGGGTTCCTCTGTAAGTCCAATGAAGATATTCTCCACTGTTTATTTTATTTGTGAAATGTAGATTCTTAAATCAGGCTTTCACATAACTGTAAAAGTTTACAAATGAATTTAAAAGGTTAAATAAGAAGCCGCAGTTAAGCTGCAATGTATCCAATGCGCATTTCGTCCGGGGACGTTGTCAAGGAATTTCTAATGCATGTGACCTCTCCTCACTTTCAATTAGCTCTGTCCTTGCGTCATCACTTTTGTGCAGGAGTGAGATGGGAAATGTAGTCTTCTGTGGTAGTTCTTCAGTGTGGCAATGCTGTCTATAAGCGCTTCCTCCTGTTTTAGTATCTGTTTGAAACACACAGACTTCCGGCCTCAGCGCCAATGCGCCCCGGCGGACCCCGCTAGTGTGTTTGCGTGCATACACCCAAATGTAGGCAAGAGGTTCAATGCGCCTATGCTGGGCTGTAAAATACACACAAATGAGATCCAATTAACCAGCCACTTATGTATAAAAGAACACACCTGACCAATAGCCTTTGAGGCCAGTGCTTCCTTTGGATCTCCAGATGCCCAAACACAGGCATGGCTGAGATAGCCACAGCACCCGGCCAAGGTACCGCAGCCCAAAGCCCCAACAGTCCTCCCGCTGGCACTGCCCTGCTGACTCCCACACTACCCACTCTGAGCGGGTCACCCACAGCAGTGTGAGGTAGCAGCCATGGGAGACCCACACCCAGAGCTCCCTGGGCTCCCGGCACAGCCCACCACGTTACACCCACCGATCCGGACATGGGAGCCCACAGCAGAACCACAGCAGAGCCAATGGCAGAGCCAAAGGCACAGCAGTGGAGCCACAGCTGCCCCTGCTTGCTCCATGGCCAGTAGCCGGTGATCCAGCGCTTCAGTAAGCCATGTAGGTCATGTATCTCGGGAGCTGCAGCAGGGGTTGGCTCCTCCACATATACTGACACCCTCTCTGTTTGGGCAAAATTGTGGAGGGAGATACAGGCCATGATGATTTGAACATCCTTGTCAGGCTTGTATTGAAGGGTGCCCCCTGTGTGGTCCAGACTCCAAAATCGGGACTTGAAGAGGCCAAATGCACACTTCACAATTGTCCGGGTGCGGTGGTGGGCCCAATTATAGGCCTCCTGGCCATCTGTCTGGGGCCTTCGAAATTGTGTAAGGAGCCGGGGAAGCAGAGGATAACCCAAATCACCTAAAAAGACATCAAAAACCAACATTAACACAAATTAATGACCAAAACACACAAACAGCATAAACCAAGTCCGAAGTGGAACCAGTAGAAGATTGGGAAACATATTTTGTAGGAGGCAACAATTTAGTGTTACCAATGAGCAATCAAATGAGCAGTCAAGCAAACCAGAAGGCAGCATGCATAGACAAGGGGTTTGATTAGCTACAGGGGTCATTTGAAGTAGCCACATGAGCACAGTAATAGTGGTGTAGGGCAGGGATAAAACTAGGCATCCAAAACAAAGTAGCAACACAACAAAAAAGGGCAAATATTTTTTAAACTGGATAAAACTGTGGAAATGCTATGCTGAGAATAGACACACTTACCCAGAAGCCAAATGCCAATCTCAAAACTGGTAAATAAACTCAAACTCGTTGTGGGATGAGCCTGGGAAGCCATACAAAATGCTTAAAAAATGTAAATTCGATCCTACTACGCATTGGAGTGGCCCATCTTGCAGTTTCTGAAATAAAGCCAAACAATCAGAGGGTAAATAGAGTGGCTCCAAGTAATTAATTGCAAATACAATTCTAAATTCAATTCTAAATCCCTGTTCCTCCCCATTCCATTAACAGGGTGTGGGCACACCATCTGTCCAGACTCGCTCCTCATTCTATTAACAGGGTGTGGGCACTCTATCTGTCCAGACTCAAAATTCAACAAGCTATTATATGAGGTGTTAAATTCATTAAAGTCATAAATTAAAGTAAGCCTCCAGTTAAAACATCAAAGTTTAGTAAGATGCCTCCCATTTGACAGGGCTTAACTGCATGCAGATGTTGTGGAATAGCAGGCAGACTCTATGCTTCTAAATTGCATGGGTCGCCAATATTGCCACAATTCTGACAGTCCTGCTTCTGAAAACCCAGTCCCACAGTCAGCAACCGGGGTCATTGACTGACATTGATACATAGTTACACTCATCCCTTCAAGCAGCTGTGGATTCAGTGTGTGAGTGTGTGTAACATGAAAGGCATGCTGATCCTTTTTCTGAGGGAAATCTTTACTCAATTTGTTCTGGGCTGTTTGGAGCTGTTTCTAGAGAGGCCATTTGGGGCAGCTTTATCTCAGTATTCCTGTTTTCTGCACATGGGCCAGGGCCCCTGTTAGTGGTGGAGGCCATAAGACATGGGACGGGGCGCTGCCTGCTTGCAAAATATATTGATATGGAACAGCAGAAGAATCATAAGATGGTTGAGGAAAGGGCAGATTGTTTTCCTTCCTGCACTGAGCACTTTTTGCCTAGAAACTGCCCTGGGGCTGCTAATAGCAAAAAAAATCCCAAGCTGCCAGGAGCCTGTCTTGTGTGGAGAAACAATATTCCACAGGCACACTACAGCAATGCTGCATCAATGCTTCATCAATGTTGCCAGCTAGAGAAGGATTTAATCATTCCATTCTGTGTGGAAACAGATAAAATCTCTGGCTGTGTGAGTTGATCATAAGTCAGATTCCAGCTCAAGTGCAGTGTGTCTGTGTGCTAGCAAGGGCTCCTTCACCTGCCCACTCATGCTTATGTATAAGCAGGGCTCTCATGTGTGACCATTTCACCCATGTAATTCTAGTAGTGCAGCTTTTCCACAGCATATGTATGGGTTTGAGCCGTCTCAAACAGCATACGCCACTGATCGTGAAAGGGGGCGTATGCTGAGATGACTCAAACCCAATACGTTGGGTATTTACACATAATCAGAAATTCTGAGACGCTTTGAAATAGCTCTGTGAGGAAAATATGGATAATTTCTAGCTATGACCTGTTCATGTCCATAAACAAAAGACCTCATTTCAATGCGAGCCTCAAACCATTCTTCAAGTACTCAAAGAATCTCGCTGGTGCCATATACACCTGGGATGGGACTGAGTGAGGGCCACATTTGAGCTTACAGGAAACCCCTGAGCCTGTGCTGGGGAGCATGCTTCAAAGCATAAGTCCAGACATGCTGGTGCCAGTAGTTCATAGAGAATTATGAAGCTGTTGTGCATATTAGTTATAAACTGACCTCATTTTTAGAACCTGGAAAACATAACGCATGTGTATGTGAATCTCTTGTCATCCCCGGGCGTTCAGGGGCTGAGGTGCGGAGAACTCAGTGTAGAAGCCATATAGAACAGTGGGGTTTAGTCTCATACTGTGTGTAGTGCCTGATTTAGGTCTATTGGCACCAGAACCAGCTACCTATTTTCCGTTAGGAAACCTTTGATATTTAGCTAGGCACTGCTAAGAGGCAGAGACCGAGGCTCATTCCTTAGGGGAAGGGGTAGCGTCCCACCTAGGTATAAAGATCTGAAGAACCCAGAACCTTTTGTTTTTCCTCTGGGAGGTTACGTCTTATCTTGTCTCAGGAGGAACCAGGACCGCACTGTGTGATCTTGGTGGCGGTGACATAAACTACGTTTTTAACTCTCTAGCGTGGCTCATTCTTCCAAATACATCTCTAACTCTCTCCTCTTCCTACCCCTATAATGTCTGTCTTATTCCTTTTCTGTATGTGTGTTACTCCCTCTCTGTCTCAACAGCGTCTGTCTCGCTCTGTCTCTCCCACGCTTATCTGCTCTGCCTTTCTCTTTCCTTCAGTCACTGTCTCTCCTCCTACTCACTTTCCCCCTGTTCAGTAGTCAGATAAATCTCTGTCATGCTTTGCATTATTTCTGTTAGGTAACTAATTAACTCTTATCCCTGTTTATAAAACAAGAATGAATATTGATGGCTCAGCTCCAGCAGGAGTAACAAGGGAGAATAAAGAGGCAGATACAGTCACTGGCTGGATATTAGCATCGCAGCATCCTGTATAGAGAGCTGTATCTGCTACCTGTCACATGTAATACCGCTGCCGCCCTGCAACTGTCAGCCATGATCCAGCGCTAGCTAATGCCAAGAGTGTCCTGCATCCACCACTAACTGATTGCTGCAAATGTATGCAGCCCACCATTTCTAAACTTTGGAAGCTAAAGCAGACCAAAACCCAATCATACCAGCCCTAGTGTCATAAAGATTCTAGAGCCTAATGAAAACCCAGGATGAAAGACCTACACTTCTTTGTGAAACCCCCATAGGATTCTTACATTGCTCCTTGCCAGGGTCAGATCAGGGCGCAAGCTCAGGGCAAACCTGGCATCTTCAGGGGCCCACGCTCAGGCTCACCCTTGGCCATGGAATTATTTAACAGTGGACCAACCACCAAATGCCAGGTGCTACAGGGGATGATCAGCAACAATGGAGAAGGTGGCTTGGAATGGAGGGTGTGAGGAATAGGGCAAACATAACATTTCATTTTATCACAGATACAAGTCCGGAGTTCCTCTTTATTTCCCCCCTGTTATGGCTTTTAGTCATCAATATGCATAGGTTCTAATCTCCCCAGGAAGGGGAATTAACATATTACAGACTCCCTGCTGATTCTCTGACACCTCCAGCCTGAGAAGGCTCCAGTGGGTCTGCAGATGGTAGGACCCCTGGCTGTGAGTCCCGTCACATGAAAGATGAGAACCACGGACCAGCGGCACCAACACAAATCAGACCATAGCTGCGCCGCCATGTGTCCCAGCCCCAAACCAGGTATAGAACCAGAACCGGCTCACAAAACTGCACGCAGAGGTAGGTTTCTCTGGGCCCTGCGACACAGGAAAACTAGAAAAATGGAGATCTAAGTCCTGACCCATTTAGGGACCCCATTTTTGGACTCATCGGATGGCCGGCATCCAGCCCAATCTTTTGGTGTCGTATCCAAAGCCATACAACCCCCCTGCTCAAAGTTATAACCCCTAAAGGGTTTTAGGGGCTAAAACACGCTCCAGAACAGTGGGAGCTGACCATCCGTCCCACAGAAGGGAGGAAGTGAAAGGGTCTCGCCGCATAAAGGGTTCACGCGTGCTGGAGGTGTCCATTCACAAGCTTGCCACTTACCTCTTATGGGAGCTCTCATCACCACTACTCTGCAACTGCATACTAAGGTAACTGACCACTGTCTCTGTGTGTAACTTACTGTAACCTGTAACCCACTCAGAACAGCATTTGTATTATTTCATATTCCATCATAGCCAAATGTTTGTTATCACTGCCTAATGTGCTTAAAGCATTAAAACTTATATTTAACTTGAGCGATCTTTTTGCCTTAGCCAAGAATCTGTGTGTCCGCAGGCTTTGGGCCTGGTATTCCTGATAGGAGGGCTCGGACAAGGGTTTTTGGGAATGCGGTCTGTGTGTCCGGAGGTCCCTGGTTGATTGGATCATGTGTATGATTAAGAGCCTGACCAGGCTTGAAACGCGTCATTAGGTGTTTGCCTCTTGTTGCTATTGGGCCATTTTTTCAATTACCTTAATGTTCTCTACTAAAGAGCTGTTTTTAACTGGATGGATTAAAAGCTATGTTTTAAGGAAAGCTGGACAAACCACTGTTACTTTTGTTTTTCAATCCTGGAGGAGTTGTGCCTGGGATCTCCCCGTCCGTGCTATAATTAAGGAAATTGGTGAGCTGGCTATTTTTCTTTGAATTTGTCTGTGATTGGATCATGTGACCCCCGATTCCCTGACAGAGGGCAATTGATGGACGTGCAGAAGGTGGTGAGAACCAGGTGACATCTGACAAAGACTGGAGGGAGATCAGCAGCAGGAGATGACCCATTTGTGGTAGTGGAGCCGAAAGGTGACATGTGACTCATTACTTTGGGGCCCATTAAGATTCTCTTGCCCAAGGGCCCCCACAAAGCTAGAGCCGGCCCTGGTTCAGATTATAATTTTTGAGGTGGAACACCAGCTCTTGGCCTTGCAGCTCATCCCCAGCACCATTATCACCTGGGACGTTGGTCTGGCTGAGATCTGGGGGACCAAGCTGGCTACGGGCACCACGTGTTGTTTATTATTCTTTAAAAAGTCCTTGATGGCTCAGCAGTGAATTGCTTACCTCCTTCCATGCACAACCTGTAGTATTTTGTGTCAAGGCCAGAGCAGCCATAGATCCTCCCGCTGTATCAAAGAAATGCTTTGAGATGGCGGGTAGTAAGACCAGACCAACACCTATTTATTGGTGTTGGTCCACTCCAGGGGGGTAATTCTCATTGTTCCCCCAGCAAAATGTGGTAACGTGATTAGCCAGGGCTGGCTTTCTAAGCTCCTCTCTGAGGTATCCCAGTCATTCAGATAGGCTGGATGCCGGAGTGCGCACAATTCACAAGAAAGCCAGGGATGCAATCCGAGGGGATTCACATAGCAGGGGGATTGGGAAAATCATGATGCCCCAGGGAAAAAAAACTATCACTAGGATAGTGAAAGTCATGGTGATAAGTCTACTTTAAAGTGAACCAATACCTAGGATTTTGCCTATCCCAGGTTTTGTTCTATGTCCTTCTGTGTGAAACCCCCCAGGTCGCCCTGTAAAACTCATTTTTCCCCATCCTACGGCACATGCGCGGGCTCCAATCCGTGTGCTTGCCCGCGCTTGTCAATTTTGGCTAAGACTCAGCTAAGGACTGAGTGAAGCCAAAGCAGCCGAGCGAAGCCTAGCATGCTGACAGCTGCATCCCTGCTACCCCTCAACAGGGTACGTACCCTAAAAGGTATAGCTTAAGGGGGCTGTGGCTCGCGCATGTGTCATTGGATTGAGGAAAAGCTTGATATAACAGGGAACTCAGAGGTTTCAGACAGCTGAGTACCCCAAATCCGGATGCCCCAGGGGAGGGAATCGGGCAATTCTGGAGTCTTATAGACTCCAGGGACACTTTTGGCCACTGCTCACAAGCAAACCCAGGGGATTTCAAATAGAGGGCATCCGGGCACTGTTTTTCCATGGCATAGGGAATTGTCCAGGAATTTCCCATATGGTCATCCAAACTGGAAATTCTACACCCTATGGCATCCCGAACTAGGATGCCCCACTGTGTGAAACCCTAATAAATCTCCACACCCACTCACCTAACCTAACCAATGACGCATGCGCAGGTCCCAGCCTACATTTGGCTAGATGCATACCTGGGGCAGCCATTTGTAATTGGCCACGCCAGCAACCAGAGGCCCGCTCTGCATCATTCAGCTCTCTAGCTGTAGTGATGTCACAGCATCTTCCATAACTGAATGGAGCTGAGCACGCTGATTCTGCAGCAGCTGGGCCGTGTAAGTGTACAGTGGCTTCCTCGCTCACCATAACCCTCCCGCACACTAAGTGCTGTTATTTATTTACAGAATTTTTTATTTTTTAAACAAAACATTTCCACTGATCCGACCCTGCCTCTGGGGGCCCCTGGTGGTTAAGCACGCCAGTGATGCTGTACAATACCTTTTGAGTTATGGCAAAAAATTCACCATGAAACATGTTTTGCTTTCCATCTATTACTGTATAGTCCCTTTTTACATGACCAAATCATTTAAAGGGACAAAGAGGGACACGCACCAAAGCTTTTCTGTTCTCATTTTGCCACAAGCAAGCTTTCCATCAGAGAGGATTAGACATATGATGAAAGTCATCTGTCATCCAGTCGCAGCAAAGTTATACAACACTTGTTGGACACTTGCCTGAAGAGCTAACAGATACTCCTATGTTTTTATGCACAAAAATAAAAAAAGTCCAAAACAAACTAAAGGTCCACTGGCAGAGCCGTCTACATCTTAAAGTGGACCAAAATCCTAAATCACACCCATGCAGGGGCATCCCAATTTGTTGTGTTAAGCCCCTGGTTTCTATAATATACTCAGCTCGACAGAGATCACAAGCATAAGTGGGCTCTCGCCCAATCAAAGTTTTATGCTGTGCATAAGAGTAGAACACTGTTTACACATGAGCCGGCATAGAGCATTGGAAGCGCACACCATTCCTTCAGCAGCTCCTGTGCCAGCCATTCAGTTAGGACAGGTGTGGTAGTGCTCATCACTCATGGTAAGTATGCAATTTCTTTTAAAGTGGAGAATTCCTGGGTTTTGGTTCTTTCCCCCTGATCAAGGTGCGCCCTGCTACAGGGATAACAGGGATGCGGCCGTGGCTCGCGCATGTGCCGTTGGACCGGGAAGCAAGATAAGTGTATGGGGCGACCTGGGGGGTTTTCCCAAATTGATTGGCCCAGAAATCTTATAGATTGGGTTTTGTTCCACTTTAAATGTAATTCTTAAACCATAAGGTGCTGAGCAGATCAAGTAATTTTTACATTTTTTATGTTAGTGGATGTGTGTTTTATGGAGGCAATTTTCATTTCACATCTTCTTGTAGATCTTGGTGTACACTACAAGGATACAAAAGTATCAGTAACTGTTAAATTTTATCATTAAAGGGATGGGCCATCATTCACACTGGTTACCATGTGTTACTGTCAGTTCTCTGTGTTTCACCTCTCCGCACCACGCTGGAAAGAAAAAATCGTGACTGATTTTTCCTGCCTCTGGCGCCCCCCCCCCCCCCCCCCAAACCTGATCACCAGTTAGAGCCTGGAAAGTTTCCGGATTGCTGCCCCTTATGCAAATGTATTTCTCCCCACAGCTCCTATGAGCATCAGCACATTCAACACAGACATATCCAGGACTATTTGAAAATAGCCCTAGTTTTGTGCCATTAAAATAAAAAAAATTACATGCAGGTCCCCCTCCCTAGCTGCTGGCACACCAGGCATAGGAGCTGGGGTCTCCATCATTGGAGACCGAACGCCTGGCCTCCAGCCATACCAAAACACCAGCCTCTGTGGTGCTCATCCCAAGGCCTGCACCGATGGGCACCAGGCTCTTTCACACCCCTTGGCTGTTGGGGGTACGGGTATGTAGCAGAAGAAACGGCAAGTCACTCTCCACCTACCCTTTGAACTAGTATAGGAGGCTACTGAAACCTTAACATTTACTCCTTTTCAGGCTAAAAATAGTTTAATTGGGCATTGTTATTTAAGCGGAAGCCTAACCTAAAGTGGATCAAAACCCAGGATGTTGACTATCCTGGGTTTTGGTCCTTGCCCCCAGGGCACCCCGATCAGGGGTGCCTCGCTGTGTGAAACCCCGCAGGTCGCAGAAACAAACTCACCACCTTCCGGTCCTACGACATATGCATGGTCGCTAGTCCAATCAGCGCGCTCAGATCTGCTTATATCAGCGTGTCTAAGCCTGCGTCTAAGGTGCCTGGTGCAGGCAAACACCCTGCTAGAGGGATAGCGGGGATGCGGCTGTGGCTCGTGCATGTGCCATTGGACCGGAAAATGAAGGTAAGTGTATGAGTGACCTGGGTGGTTTCACCCAGCAGGGCATCCAGATTTTGGATGTCCTGGGGGGAAGGAATCGATCGGCCACTCAGCTCCACTCAGTTATGCAAGATTCTGTGACATCACAGCAGCTAGAGAGATGAATGGTGCAGAGCGGGCCACTGGTTGCCCACCTCTAGCTGGGGGCACGTCTGGACCGGCCAATCACAAATGGCTGGCCCGGGTATGCACTTTGCTAAAGGTATGACCTGTATATGTGCCATTGGATCGAGGTCTAGATGACCCCAGAAATTTAATGGGGTCATCCTAGTTTGGGGTGCCACAGGGAGTGAAAATTGGGCAGCCATATGGGCAATTCCCAGTCAATTTTTTATGCCATGAATAGACAATTGCATATGCCAGGATGCCCCTCTATGTGAAACCCCCTGGGTTCGCCGGCGTTTCCACAGCGCATGTGCACACCTTGGTGGGGATGTGGCAATGGCCTATTGCCACATCCCCACCAAGGTGTGTTAATATTGTTTTTCGCTATACAAAATTTGTCTTTGATTAGGGCCCCCAGGCACAACTTTGCATGGGGCCCTAGAAATGATAAGCCCACCCCTGGAAACTAAAACACTCTTTTCTTCCTAAATATGAACCCCAGCTATTAGCCACGGTGGTTCTTATTGTAGCCTTATCATGCCCAGTACTAAACATCCAATTTCAAACTATTGGTGATGAACCCTAAATAGTTGCCTGAAAGTAAGACCCTTAAAAGTAACTAACCATTGCCACTGAGGACCTATGGTCATTTGGAATAATCAGCATCTACATCCTTGAAAAAACACCGAACTGATTAAAAAACTATCTATTCGTTGGCCACAGTCCTTTACCACCTCTATGTTTTAGGTATTTGTACATTTAAAGTTTTAGTGGCAGATGGATGAACCATGTTTTATCAGTTCAGCGTATTTAAATGAACAACCTGTAGCCAGGCCCACAAGGAATGGGGAAGCTGCCAAGGCTTTCTTGCATATTATTTAGCTTTGGCTTTGACAAGCTTTGGTTGGAAATGGAGGCAGGTGTATGGTGACCCCAAGGGCCCCTGACATTTGAGTTGCAAGGGAGGCTAAAATGCCTTTGCTTGTTTTAATAGAAAAAGGTGCTGGTGGATAAACATGGTGGTACATGTTTTCTCGTGTCTCCTGCTAGCATCCATATGTTCCTCCTCAGTGTGCTGATGATGATGGGATCGCGTCTTTGCACTCACGCTTCCACCTCTCCTGCCACATGCTGGCTTAACTTCCCTTAGGTCTCTTTCGTCATACAGACCGTGTTACAGGATGAGACGTCGTAACCTTGCTGTACATAATTCCTCACCTCTTTCTTTGACAGTGAAGCACGGCGGCGCCTCACTTACAGCCAAAGGGCTTTATTCACAATATGTTCTCTAAATATAGAGCTTCATGCTCTGCAGGTGTGCCATATACAGTACCTCCCTCCATTATCACATAACACCCCACTGCAAACTTGTTAAGGAATTTATTAAGCAGGTAATTGGCTTATTCTTTCTCTTATCAATAATTGCAACCCCCATCCTCCCAATCACAAATCAGGATATTTTTTCACAAACGGAGACCAAAGCTGTTGAAATAATTAGCACAATTTTCTAACTTTTCAGGCTGTTATGGGCCACGCAGAATTTACCCTAGCAAGTAGCTGCCTATTGAAGTGACTCACTAATGGCTTGAGATGATCTCCCTGCTAGCCCGGACCTACAATCATTGATGTTCAACAACATTTTGAAAGTCAGTACTCAACAAAATGGCACATGTAACCACCCAGGAGTAATGATAGCTTGGGGCTGCCTCAATTTATGAGGTATAATGATCAATGTGTTAGATACAAGGGGCCTCTAGATGAACAGTTAATATCCTTTAGATGCTGCACAAAATATTTAGCATACACACCATAATAATTCATGCTAGAACCCTGCACAAGATATGCACGTGGGACCTAAAAACAAAATGTCCCATAGGGTTATTTAATCCTCAGTTCCCCATCTGCTTGAAGCCCATTAGGGTGCCCTAAAATAGACAAAATACTGTCTATGATTCAAGGGCTGCAAAAGCTGCTGAACTGTTTGTTCACTGCACCGCCAGCAACCAATAGAGTTCAGGACTTTTGTGAGCACCATGCACCACTTACCTGATAAGCCCTATTAACCACTGACATGTGACATAGGTACAATAGTGCTAAGGGCTACATTAGGAATTCAAACTTTATGTTCACCTTAAAGTGGAACAATCACCAGGATTTTGTGTATCCTTGCAATTGGTCCCTGCCCCGGGGCCACCCGATGTAGGATGCCTAGAGACGCCAACCTGACCCATTCCTGCAGGGTGATTTTTCTCCAGTCCTGCACTTCACAATGACCATTTACCCCAACACCTGGGCTCCGCCAATTAACTGGGTTGAATATGAGTTTTAATTATCCAAGTCCAGGTGTGTTGAGGTAAATGGTCATTGTGAAGTGCAGGACTGGAGAAAAATCACCCTGCATGAATGGGACAGGTTGGCATCCCTGGATGCCCCACAGTATGAAACCCCCTAAATCATCTACGCCACTCATCTGGCTCCTCTGTGGAGTGTGTACTCCCGGCCTATGTGAATGGCTAGGCTGGCTGTGGGAGAGCGCACAGCTGCATGGATGCCGGCTAAGCACCCGCCGGCAAATAAAGCGTTGTGGGAGCCGTGGGGAAAGGTAAGATTACCCCGAACCTGGGGGTTTCACACAGCGGAACTTCCCGGTATAAGATGCTCTGGGGGCAGGTTAATGGCTGTGGGGGTGATTGGTCGACTTTGAGAATTTGGAACTCTGACATCCAGTGTGGCAACTAAGCCAGGATCACATTCTATTGTCCGCTGTTTCAGAGGAAGTTCCTAATGCTTAACACTGTTTGGCCCAATAAATCTCACATCTACGTTGGTTCCTATAACTACATATTTTGGCTATATGAATTCTATACTATACTTTGGAGCTTTCAGCAAAGGATTTCATTGTTGTTAAGCTCTTATGATTGTGAGACAAGGTGCCTTCATAACTTATTATGAGCTGGAGTGGGGACTATCCGTTCGGAAGCTCTTGTCCCGCATTGTCCCTAGTGTCAATAAATTACAGGCCCCCCATTCTGTAAAATGGTAAAGAGGTCCATTGAACCTCTTAGCAGTTCACAAATGGTTAAATAAAAAAATACATTGTAAAAAAAAAAAAATCACAGTAGTCAATATTATCCTTCCTCTGCCTTCGACCAAGCAGCACCCTCTTCTCAGGCGCGCCAGGCTGGGGGGCTCTCTGCTGGTCCTGGTCTTTTGGCACAAGAGCCAATCTTCTAATGCCCCACCAGCATCTGGTGCTGAGGGGACACAGGTACTGGTTGCCCATGGCCCTAGATTTTGCAAAACCCTTCCAGGAAAATTGACTGGGTCTTAAGGTTGAGAAGTTGACCAAGTTTAGCTACCTATATTTGTGTAACCTTTTAATCTCTGCTTTACAGTGCAATACAAACTAACCTGCTGCTGGGGATGCAGTTGCTATCGCTCCTGATTGCCGTTGGCTGAATATTAAATATGCACGGCAAAAAGTTGTTTGTGTGAGATGGCTAGCTCACCACATAATGAAGACTCTCATGCACGCCAAATGGCACTGACTGGATAAGGCTACACACATGCGCTGTAGGTCCGTGGAACGGTGAGTTTGTATGGGTGATCAGGGGGTTTCACACGGGATGGGCAAAAAACTAAAAGTCAAAACCCTGGGTTTTGTTCTGCTTTAATAATCATGCCAGCAATAGGGCTCGTAAGGACCACTAGCTCAAACCACTTGGGTGTGAGTACTCTTTAATACCACTGGCTCCAACCACTCAGGTGTAAGTACTCTTTGATAACACTGGCTCAAACAACTTGGGAGTGAGTACTCTTTAATACCACTGGCCCAAACCACTTGGGTGTGAGTACTCTTTAATACTACTGGCTTCAACTACTTGGATGTGAGTTCTCATTAATAACACTGGCTCAAACCACTTGGGCGTGAGTACTCTTTAAGACCACTGGCTCAAACCACTTGCGCGTGAGTACTCTTTAAGACCACTGGCTCAAACCACTTGGGCGTGAGTACTCTTTAAGACCACTGGCTCAAACCACTTGGGTGTGAGTACTCTTTAATACCACTGGCTTCAACTAATTGTAAGTACTCTTTAATACCATTTTTTCTTTTTAAGTATCAATGGGGTCAGGACAGTTAAGACCCCCTTAAAAACATTTTTGTGTAGTGTCCAGTGGTTCAAACCACTGGGGTGTCAGTACTCTTTAATACCAAATATTATTGGAGTATCCATGGGGTCAGGGCAGTTAAGGCTCTCTTGAAAAAAAACATTTTTGTGTAGAGTTCACTAGTTCAAACCACTTAGGTGTCAGTACTCTTTAATAGCACTTGCTCCAACTACTTGGGTATCAGTACTCTTTAATACCAATTGTTATTGGAGTATCCACTGGGTCAGGGCAGTAAAGGCCCTCTTGAAAAAACATTTTTGTGTAGTCTCCACTAGTTTAAAACACTACTCTTTAATATCATTGTCTCGGAGTCGGAGCAGTTAAGGCCCTCTTGAAAAAAAAAAACATTTTTGTGTATTGTTCACTGGTTCAAACCACTTGAGTGTCAGTACTGGGTCAGGGCAGTTAAGGCCCTCTTGAAAAAAAAAACATTTTTGTGTAGTCTCCACTGGTTCAAACAACTTGGGTGTCAGTAATCTTTAATAGCACTTGCTCCAACCACTTTGGTGTCAGTACTTTTTATTACTTATTGGTAATGAATTATTCACTGGGTCAGGGCATTTAAAGAGCTCTTAAATAAAACAAAAAAACTTTTTTTGTGTTGTGTCCTCTTGTTAAAACCACTTGGGGGGATCACTGCTCCTTAATATCACTTGTTAAAACCATCTGGGGGGTCACTTCTTTTTAATACCACTTGTTCAAACTACTTGGGGGGTCACTGCTCTGTAATTCCATTTGTTCAGGCCACTTGGGGGTCCCTGCTCTTTAATTCCAGTTGTTCAAACTACTTGGGGGCATTACACTCTTTTGAGCTTTGATAAACTATTTAATTATACAAAGAGGCACACATGAAGACTTCAGAGTGCATTTTTATCTGTGGCAACACAAACATACTGTTCACTTATAATGCCTTCAACTGAGATGCTGGAAGCTAAAATATATAGACACCTAATGTAGAGGAATTATATGTACCAACACAGTGCCTTGAAGGTAAACAATGAGTGCTTAAGTATAACTTTCATAATGAGCAGTCACAAGACTCTTCCATTTGTATGATCTTCTTTTTCCTATTTTCACCTAAGCCTCTCATTTGTCAGAAGTGGTTTATTCCTATGTAAGGAAGAATGAATTGATGTTATTCAAAAAGTCCTTCTCATATTCTCTTTAATCCATTAAATGCAAGTGTTTGCAGGAATACAAGATTGTAATCTGAAAGTCGGCTTTTCTCTAAATATTACACTTGGTAAATCCACAACCTTGGCAAAGTTCAAGAACATCACTAAGGAGATCTTCACCAAATCACAGACATAAATATGGAAATCGTCATCAAACTTGGTACACTGAAGGTTTGGCTTCCACTTGAATTACCATGCCAGTCCTTTTAGGGCCATCTTCTTTGGCATATTCCACTTGCTTCCCAACTAGGCTGTCCACAACCTCTCCGGGCCCTCTTTCTATGGAGGAGAATCATTAGAGTCAGGCATGATGTGAAGATCAATAATGAAAACACATACCACACGGTTAAATGTAGGACTGGCACAAATGCTGAAACTGAATGAGCTGAACATACATCCTTTTATTGCGCCAATCTCAGCACACACATGGGACAAATCACACAGGTATAAAATTAACAAACAGTGCTATATAAAATCACGGGGGCCCACGGTGCACACACGCACAAACCACGCACACACAACATACAACAGACCAAGCTGTAATGATATATTGGAGATTCGGGTGACGGCCTGTTTCCGCGGGCAGGAGCCGGCGAGAGACGCTGATAGCGTTGCCATGGGAGGTGATTGGTGATTGGCCGCTGATATCGAGAAACCACGCCCGTTGTAGGCCGGAACATTACAATGACGCGGAAGGCGTCGTTACAGAAAGCCTACAGGTGATTGGCCGCCTCCAAACCGAGGGAGGGACTTTGTACATATAGTGGGGATGTGGAGGGCCGCCCACCACCCTGACGAAGCTCCGGTGGGCGGAGCGAAACGCGCGTCGGCGGACGGCCGGCCCATCCACGCACATGTCACCTCGCTCCTAGCCCTGCTCCAGCCTACAGCTCCTTCGTTTTCAGAGTGTTGCGCAACACGGACATTGATGGCGGCAGTACCGAGAGATGCTACATTTCCACCACAGCTAAGTACCCGCCTGTGTGAGATACTCATATCCAGTGACTGTAACCAGTACTAGAGCCCATATGGTCATGAGCAGCGCCATAACGGAATGAATACAGCGCAGATGTATGGTATCTAGTATACCACCAATTACTGTGCTTGCTACTATTGGGCTCTCTCCCTACCAGGCATATATAAAAGGGGCCAGCTTGCGGTGACGTCATCCAGTCAGTCTATACTTCAGCCGCATACGGATATGGTGTTGACACCTTTTGTGAGGATGCATGCCACTGACCCACTTAGATAGTTGTTTATCACAGGGCGGTGTGTCATGCCTGTATTAGGCAGAATTGAGCAGCGCTGCTAGCGGGGTGTATGTTGTGTGTGCGTGGTTTGTGCGTGTGTGCACGGTGGGCCCCCGTGATTTTATATAGCACTGTTTGTTAATTTTATACCTGTGTGATTTGTCCCATGTGTGTGCTGAGATTGGCGCAATAAAATGATGTATGTTCAGCTCATTCAGTTTCAGCATTTGTGCCAGTCCTACATCTAACCGTGTGGTATGTGTTTTCATTATTGAGCTTCTGTGGTGGTTAGTAGGACGCCGCTGATTTAGTGCGGCAGTGCACATGCATAGATACAAGAACTCTCTCCAGCCATTTTATACAGTGTGATGATGTGAAGATCTCCTGCTTTATTGTCATCTAAAAACTGTTACATCTATAGAACAGGGTATTTGTCATATGTTATTTAAAACCATGTGTTCATGATTGGAGCTTTGGCTAAAACCATTCCTTGCCATTCACCTTTGGAACCTCCTTCCATTTAAACCATATGTTCCACAGCTTTACCAATCATAGTGTCAGCCAAATGGGCTTCGCTTATCCTGGATGAAGCAACTCTGTCTGTAAGTACTTCAAGAACTGACATCATTTCATCCTTGTGGAATTCTAGCCCATAAACACAGTCAAACCCATCATACTTAATAAGGGAGGGAATGGTACTTGATCTAAAACAGATCCTTTCCACTGTGTCGTTGGGCCGCTGCCTTCAACCATGTTGTATCCTGCAGCCAACAATGTTTATCCTAGGCTGAGAAATTGGTTTGCTAGGTCCCAAGTTATTGCAATGTTTCTTATGAGAGGTCCTTTTCGTCATCATATTTGCTGAAACATCTGCATGTGCTGCTTCAGCTCTCAATCACTGTGTTGCCGCTTTTCTTCAGGGAGTCTTCATTCGTCTGTACATTAATGGGCATTATGCATGAAAATATACTATACCTTCAGCCAGTCTGTGTGTTTTCTGCCAGGTAGGTGTAAGAAATGGAGGTGGCCAACACTTCAACCGCTCGCTCAGGTGATGGCACAGCCAAGGCCTGTGGGATCCACATCCGGTTTATCTTCATGAATGTACGCGTTGGCTGTGGATAGATGGGTTCTCTTGGCAGTGATGACTAGAGATGAGCGAACTTTTGAAAAATTCGATTCGACTGATTCGCCGAATTTTCCGACAAAAATCGTTTCGACCCGAATAAATTCGCGACGAATCGCTATTAAAAACGGCTATTTCTGAGCCTCCTACAGCCTCAATAGGGTTGTAAACCATTCAGCCTTGCTGTAACACGCACAGGATGCGTGCTGGGTTAGTTAAATAATACTTTTAAGAAATATCACATGCAGATCAGAGGCATCGCTAATAGAATCGCAGAGCGGCACAATTGCAGAGAGTTGAAGTGGCATCACTATGAGGGGCAGAAGGAGCCCAAATATACACTGGAGTTGGCCTCAGGAGCCCAAAAATTGGATGAATCACACCCTGGAGTTGGCAGAAGTTGGCAGCAGCAGCAGCAGGAGCCCAAATATACACTGGAGTTGGCTTCAGGAGCCCAAAAATTGGATGAATCACACCCTGGAGTTGGCAGGAGTTGACAGCAGCAGCAGCAGGAGCCCAAATATACACTGGAGTTGGCCTCAGGAGCCCAAAAATTGGATGAATCACACCCTGGAGTTGGCAGGAGTTGGCAGCAGCAGCAGCAGGAGCCCAAATATACACTGGAGTTGGCTTCAGGAGCCCAAAAATTGGATGAATCACACCCTGGAGTTGGCAGAAGTTGGCAGCAGCAGCAGCAGGAGCCCAAATATACACTGGAGTTGGCTTCAGGAGCCCAAAAATTGGATGAATCACACCCTGGAGTTGGCAGGAGTTGACAGCAGCAGCAGCAGGAGCCCAAATATACACTGGAGTTGGCTTCAGGAGCCCAAAAATTGGATGAATCACACCCTGGAGTTGGCAGGAGTTGACAGCAGCAGCAGCAGGAGCCCAAATATACACTGGAGTTGGCTTCAGGAGCCCAAAAATTGGATGAATCACACCCTGGAGTTGGCAGAAGTTGGCAGCAGCAGCAGCAGGAGCCCAAATATACACTGGAGTTGGCTTCAGGAGCCCAAAAATTGGATGAATCACACCCTGGAGTTGGCAGAAGTTGGCAGCAGCAGCAGCAGGAGCCCAAATATACACTGGAGTTGGCTTCAGGAGCCCAAAAATTGGATGAATCACACCCTGGAGTTGGCAGGAGTTGACAGTAGCAGCAGCAGGAGCCCAAATATACACTGGAGTTGGCTTCAGGAGCCCAAAAATTGGATGAATCACACCCTGGAGTTGGCAGGAGTTGACAGCAGCAGCAGCAGGAGCCCAAATATACACTGGAGTTGGCTTCAGGAGCCCAAAAATTGGATGAATCACACCCTGGAGTTGGCAGAAGTTGGCAGCAGCAGCAGCAGGAGCCCAAATATACACTGGAGTTGGCTTCAGGAGCCCAAAAATTGGATGAATCACACCCTGGAGTTGGCAGAAGTTGGCAGCAGCAGCAGCAGAAGCCCAAATATACACTGGAGTTGGCTTCAGGAGCCCAAAAATTGGATGAATCACACCCTGGAGTTGGCAGAAGTTGGCAGCAGCAGCAGCAGGAGCCCAAATATACACTGGAGTTGGCTTCAGGAGCCCAAAAATTGGATGAATCACACCCTGGAGTTGGCAGAAGTTGGCAGCAGCAGCAGCAGGAGCCCAAATATACACTGGAGTTGGCTTCAGGAGCCCAAAAATTGGATGAATCACACCCTGGAGTTGGCAGGAGTTGACAGTAGCAGCAGCAGGAGCCCAAATATACACTGGAGTTGGCTTCAGGAGCCCAAAAATTGGATGAATCACACCCTGGAGTTGGCAGGAGTTGGCAGCAGCAGCAGCAGGAGCCCAAATATACACTGGAGTTGGCTTCAGGAGCCCAAAAATTGGATGAATCACACCCTGGAGTTGGCAGAAGTTGGCAGCAGCAGCAGCAGGAGCCCAAATATACACTGGAGTTGGCTTCAGGAGCCCAAAAATTGGATGAATCACACCCTGGAGTTGGCAGAAGTTGGCAGCAGCAGCAGCAGGAGCCCAAATATACACTGGAGTTGGCTTCAGGAGCCCAAAAATTGGATGAATCACACCCTGGAGTTGGCAGGAGTTGACAGCAGCAGCAGCAGGAGCCCAAATATACACTGGAGTTGGCTTCAGGAGCCCAAAAATTGGATGAATCACACCCTGGAGTTGGCAGGAGTTGACAGCAGCAGCAGCAGGAGCCCAAATATACACTGGAGTTGGCTTCAGGAGCCCAAAAATTGGATGAATCACACCCTGGAGTTGGCAGAAGTTGGCAGCAGCAGCAGCAGGAGCCCAAATATACACTGGAGTTGGCTTCAGGAGCCCAAAAATTGGATGAATCACACCCTGGAGTTGGCAGAAGTTGGCAGCAGCAGCAGCAGGAGCCCAAATATACACTGGAGTTGGCTTCAGGAGCCCAAAAATTGGATGAATCACACCCTGGAGTTGGCAGAAGTTGGCAGCAGCAGCAGCAGGAGCCCAAATATACACTGGAGTTGGCTTCAGGAGCCCAAAAATTGGATGAATCACACCCTGGAGTTGGCAGAAGTTGGCAGCAGCAGCAGCAGGAGCCCAAATATACACTGGAGTTGGCTTCAGGAGCCCAAAAATTGGATGAATCACACCCTGGAGTTGGCAGGAGTTGACAGCAGCAGCAGCAGGAGCCCAAATATACACTGGAGTTGGCTTCAGGAGCCCAAAAATTGGATGAATCACACCCTGGAGTTGGCAGAAGTTGGCAGCAGCAGCAGCAGGAGCCGAAATATACACTGGAGTTGGCTTCAGGAGCCCAAAAATTGGATGAATCACACCCTGGAGTTGGCAGAAGTTGGCAGCAGCAGCAGCAGGAGCCCAAATATACACTGGAGTTGGCTTCAGGAGCCCAAAAATTGGATGAATCACACCCTGGAGTTGGCAGAAGTTGGCAGCAGCAGCAGCAGGAGCCCAAATATACACTGGAGTTGGCTTCAGGAGCCCAAAAATTGGATGAATCACACCCTGGAGTTGGCAGAAGTTGGCAGCAGCAGCAGCAGGAGCCCAAATATACACTGGAGTTGGCTTCAGGAGCCCAAAAATTGGATGAATCACACCCTGGAGTTGGCAGAAGTTGGCAGCAGCAGCAGCAGGAGCCCAAATATACACTGGAGTTGGCTTCAGGAGCCCAAAAATTGGATGAATCACACCCTGGAGTTGGCAGAAGTTGGCAGCAGCAGCAGCAGGAGCCCAAATATACACTGGAGTTGGCTTCAGGAGCCCAAAAATTGGATGAATCACACCCTGGAGTTGGCAGGAGTTGACAGTAGCAGCAGCAGGAGCCCAAATATACACTGGAGTTGGCTTCAGGAGCCCAAAAATTGGATGAATCACACCCTGGAGTTGGCAGAAGTTGGCAGCAGCAGCAGCAGGAGCCCAAATATACACTGGAGTTGGCTTCAGGAGCCCAAAAATTGGATGAATCACACCCTGGAGTTGGCAGAAGTTGGCAGCAGCAGCAGCAGGAGCCCAAATATACACTGGAGTTGGCTTCAGGAGCCCAAAAATTGGATGAATCACACCCTGGAGTTGGCAGAAGTTGGCAGCAGCAGCAGCAGGAGCCCAAATATACACTGGAGTTGGCTTCAGGAGCCCAAAAATTGGATGAATCACACCCTGGAGTTGGCAGAAGTTGGCAGCAGCAGCAGCAGGAGCCCAAATATACACTGGAGTTGGCTTCAGGAGCCCAAAAATTGGATGAATCACACCCTGGAGTTGGCAGGAGTTGACAGCAGCAGCAGCAGGAGCCCAAATATACACTGGAGTTGGCTTCAGGAGCCCAAAAATTGGATGAATCACACCCTGGAGTTGGCAGGAGTTGACAGCAGCAGCAGCAGGAGCCCAAATATACACTGGAGTTGGCTTCAGGAGCCCAAAAATTGGATGAATCACACCCTGGAGTTGGCAGAAGTTGGCAGCAGCAGCAGCAGGAGCCCAAATATACACTGGAGTTGGCTTCAGGAGCCCAAAAATTGGATGAATCACACCCTGGAGTTGGCAGAAGTTGGCAGCAGCAGCAGCAGGAGCCCAAATATACACTGGAGTTGGCTTCAGGAGCCCAAAAATTGGATGAATCACACCCTGGAGTTGGCAGGAGTTGACAGTAGCAGCAGCAGGAGCCCAAATATACACTGGAGTTGGCTTCAGGAGCCCAAAAATTGGATGAATCACACCCTGGAGTTGGCAGGAGTTGACAGCAGCAGCAGCAGGAGCCCAAATATACACTGGAGTTGGCTTCAGGAGCCCAAAAATTGGATGAATCACACCCTGGAGTTGGCAGAAGTTGGCAGCAGCAGCAGCAGGAGCCCAAATATACACTGGAGTTGGCTTCAGGAGCCCAAAAATTGGATGAATCACACCCTGGAGTTGGCAGAAGTTGGCAGCAGCAGCAGCAGGAGCCCAAATATACACTGGAGTTGGCTTCAGGAGCCCAAAAATTGGATGAATCACACCCTGGAGTTGGCAGAAGTTGGCAGCAGCAGCAGCAGGAGCCCAAATATACACTGGAGTTGGCTTCAGGAGCCCAAAAATTGGATGAATCACACCCTGGAGTTGGCAGAAGTTGGCAGCAGCAGCAGCAGGAGCCCAAATATACACTGGAGTTGGCTTCAGGAGCCCAAAAATTGGATGAATCACACCCTGGAGTTGGCAGAAGTTGGCAGCAGCAGCAGCAGGAGCCCAAATATACACTGGAGTTGGCTTCAGGAGCCCAAAAATTGGATGAATCACACCCTGGAGTTGGCAGAAGTTGGCAGCAGCAGCAGCAGGAGCCCAAATATACACTGGAGTTGGCTTCAGGAGCCCAAAAATTGGATGAATCACACCCTGGAGTTGGCAGGAGTTGACAGTAGCAGCAGCAGGAGCCCAAATATACACTGGAGTTGGCTTCAGGAGCCCAAAAATTGGATGAATCACACCCTGGAGTTGGCAGGAGTTGACAGCAGCAGCAGCAGGAGCCCAAATATACACTGGAGTTGGCTTCAGGAGCCCAAAAATTGGATGAATCACACCCTGGAGTTGGCAGAAGTTGGCAGCAGCAGCAGCAGGAGCCCAAATATACACTGGAGTTGGCTTCAGGAGCCCAAAAATTGGATGAATCACACCCTGGAGTTGGCAGAAGTTGGCAGCAGCAGCAGCAGGAGCCCAAATATACACTGGAGTTGGCTTCAGGAGCCCAAAAATTGGATGAATCACACCCTGGAGTTGGCAGAAGTTGGCAGCAGCAGCAGCAGGAGCCCAAATATACACTGGAGTTGGCTTCAGGAGCCCAAAAATTGGATGAATCACACCCTGGAGTTGGCAGAAGTTGGCAGCAGCAGCAGCAGGAGCCCAAATATACACTGGAGTTGGCTTCAGGAGCCCAAAAATTGGATGAATCACACCCTGGAGTTGGCAGGAGTTGACAGTAGCAGCAGCAGGAGCCCAAATATACACTGGAGTTGGCTTCAGGAGCCCAAAAATTGGATGAATCACACCCTGGAGTTGGCAGAAGTTGGCAGCAGCAGCAGCAGGAGCCCAAATATACACTGGAGTTGGCTTCAGGAGCCCAAAAATTGGATGAATCACACCCTGGAGTTGGCAGAAGTTGGCAGCAGCAGCAGCAGGAGCCCAAATATACACTGGAGTTGGCTTCAGGAGCCCAAAAATTGGATGAATCACACCCTGGAGTTGGCAGAAGTTGGCAGCAGCAGCAGCAGGAGCCCAAATATACACTGGAGTTGGCTTCGGGAGCCCAAAAATTGGATGAATCACACCCTGGAGTTGGCAGAAGTTGGCAGCAGCAGCAGCAGGAGCCCAAATATACACTGGAGTTGGCTTCAGGAGCCCAAAAATTGGATGAATCACACCCTGGAGTTGGCAGGAGTTGACAGCAGCAGCAGCAGGAGCCCAAATATACACTGGAGTTGGCTTCAGGAGCCCAAAAATTGGATGAATCACACCCTGGAGTTGGCAGGAGTTGACAGCAGCAGCAGCAGGAGCCCAAATATACACTGGAGTTGGCTTCAGGAGCCCAAAAATTGGATGAATCACACCCTGGAGTTGGCAGAAGTTGGCAGCAGCAGCAGCAGGAGCCCAAATATACACTGGAGTTGGCTTCAGGAGCCCAAAAATTGGATGAATCACACCCTGGAGTTGGCAGAAGTTGGCAGCAGCAGCAGCAGGAGCCCAAATATACACTGGAGTTGGCTTCAGGAGCCCAAAAATTGGATGAATCACACCCTGGAGTTGGCAGGAGTTGACAGCAGCAGCAGCAGGAGCCCAAATATACACTGGAGTTGGCTTCAGGAGCCCAAAAATTGGATGAATCACACCCTGGAGTTGGCAGGAGTTGACAGCAGCAGCAGCAGGAGCCCAAATATACACTGGAGTTGGCTTCAGGAGCCCAAAAATTGGATGAATCACACCCTGGAGTTGGCAGAAGTTGGCAGCAGCAGCAGCAGGAGCCCAAATATACACTGGAGTTGGCTTCAGGAGCCCAAAAATTGGATGAATCACACCCTGGAGTTGGCAGAAGTTGGCAGCAGCAGCAGCAGGAGCCCAAATATACACTGGAGTTGGCTTCAGGAGCCCAAAAATTGGATGAATCACACCCTGGAGTTGGCAGAAGTTGGCAGCAGCAGCAGCAGGAGCCCAAATATACACTGGAGTTGGCTTCAGGAGCCCAAAAATTGGATGAATCACACCCTGGAGTTGGCAGAAGTTGGCAGCAGCAGCAGCAGGAGCCCAAATATACACTGGAGTTGGCTTCAGGAGCCCAAAAATTGGATGAATCACACCCTGGAGTTGGCAGGAGTTGACAGTAGCAGCAGCAGGAGCCCAAATATACACTGGAGTTGGCTTCAGGAGCCCAAAAATTGGATGAATCACACCCTGGAGTTGGCAGAAGTTGGCAGCAGCAGCAGCAGGAGCCCAAATATACACTGGAGTTGGCTTCAGGAGCCCAAAAATTGGATGAATCACACCCTGGAGTTGGCAGAAGTTGGCAGCAGCAGCAGCAGGAGCCCAAATATACACTGGAGTTGGCTTCAGGAGCCCAAAAATTGGATGAATCACACCCTGGAGTTGGCAGAAGTTGGCAGCAGCAGCAGCAGGAGCCCAAATATACACTGGAGTTGGCTTCAGGAGCCCAAAAATTGGATGAATCACACCCTGGAGTTGGCAGAAGTTGGCAGCAGCAGCAGCAGGAGCCCAAATATACACTGGAGTTGGCTTCAGGAGCCCAAAAATTGGATGAATCACACCCTGGAGTTGGCAGGAGTTGACAGTAGCAGCAGCAGGAGCCCAAATATACACTGGAGTTGGCTTCAGGAGCCCAAAAATTGGATGAATCACACCCTGGAGTTGGCAGAAGTTGGCAGCAGCAGCAGCAGGAGCCCAAATATACACTGGAGTTGGCTTCAGGAGCCCAAAAATTGGATGAATCACACCCTGGAGTTGGCAGAAGTTGGCAGCAGCAGCAGCAGGAGCCCAAATATACACTGGAGTTGGCTTCAGGAGCCCAAAAATTGGATGAATCACACCCTGGATTTGGCAGGAGTTGACAGTAGCAGCAGCAGGAGCCCAAATATACACTGGAGTTGGCTTCAGGAGCCCAAAAATTGGATGAATCACAGCCTGGAGTTGGCAGGAGTTGACAGTAGCAGCAGCAGGAGCCCAAATATACACTGGAGTTGGCTTCAGGAGCCCAAAAATTGGATGAATCACACCCTGGAGTTGGCAGGAGTTGACAGTAGCAGCAGCAGGAGCCCAAAAAATGGCCTAAAGACATAAATATGTTTTGCACCATTTGGAAAGTGTAAAACGTGGCACCATGCTGAATCTAGTCGCATGCATCAGGCATTGGTGGGTGGAAATCCTGGCTGATCCATCCCTGATTCATTTTGACAAAGGTGAGTCTCTCCACATTTTTAGTTGACAGACGAGTTCTCCTCGCCGTAACTATGGCCCCCGCCGCACTAAACACCCGCTCAGATGGCACGCTACTTGCCGGGCAGGACAGCTTTTCCAGGGCAAACTCTGCTAGTTGCGGCCACAAATCAAGTTTGGCTGCCCAGAAGTCCAGCGGATCCTCAAGGTGTGTTGGCATGGTCATGTCAAAGTATGACATGACCTGCTGGTTCAGGTCCTGCTCCAGGTCTTCCTGCTGCTCATGAGTAGCCTCACTATGCGGGTGTAGAAAGCTACTCATTAGCGACTGAAGACTGAGGCTGCTGCTGCTGATGGAGCTTCTGCTGCTGCTGCTGCCAACCCCCCCAGCGGCCATGGCAGTGGAAGGTGAGCGCAGAGGTCCCCTCGAGTCAGACCTGCGAGAGTATGGACCATGGCGCAGATAGGCATCGGCCAACTGCCTACGTAGAATGTCTTTGTAGTAGTTGAGTTTGTCCTCCCTCTCGGTGGGTTTAAAAAATGCCCCCATTTTGTGCCGGAAGCGAGGGTCCAATAAGGTGGACAGCCAGAAGTCATCCCGCCGACAGATGGAAACAATTCTGGGGTCACTACGCAAGCACGTGAGCATGCTTCGTGCCATTTGCGCAAGTGACTCGGATGGACTACCTGTCTCCATCTCCACTGCATACTGCCACGGTGTGCCCGGGTCCTCTGTCTCTCCTTCCTCAAAAACCTCTAGCTCCTCTGGCTGCTCCTGCTCCTCCTCTCCTGTCCGCTGACTAGATAAACCAGCCATTTCGCCAAGCCTAAACTGTGTTTCGCTGGGCAACTCCTCCTCCTCCTCTTCCTCCTCCTCCTCCTCCAGTTCAGCTCCAAGGGGGTTCATGTGGCCGTAAGATGTAAACGCCATGTCTCCAGTGCCCTGACCAGCCATGGTTTCCAACATGTGCTGTAGTACATGAAGCAGTGGAATCACGTCGTTCATCCCGTAATCCTGCCGACTGACAAATAAAGTGGCTTCCTCAAAGGGCCTGAGCAAACGGCAGGTGTCACGTATGAGCTGCCACTGGTTGACATTGAAGTTACACAGGGGAGTCCCCCTATCTGCTTGGATCATCAGGAAATCCGTGATGGCTTTTCTCTGTTCATATAATCGGTCCAACATGTGAAGGGTGGAATTCCAACGGGTGGAAACATCGCAAATCAGACTATGTTGGGGGATACCATTCTGACGCTGTAGCTCAAGAAGGGTGTGTTTGGCAGTGTAGGAGTGGCTGAAGTGCATGCAAAGTTTCCGTGAAGTTGTTAGGATGTCCTGCAGATGGGGGGAACACTTCAGAAACCGCTTGACAACCAGATTGAAGACGTGAGCCATGCAGGGGGCATGGGTCAGGCTTCCTTGGCGCAGCGCAGACAAAATGTTCTTCCCATTGTCGGTAACCATGATTCCCATTTTAAGTTTTCTCGGAGTAAGCCATGTTTGGATTTCCTGATGAATACATTTAAGCAGTTCCTCCCCTGTGTGACTCCGTTCGCCAAGACAAACCATGTGAAGCACTGCGTGACACCTCCGTGCCCTGCACACATGGTAGACTGGAGGGGCACTGAGACTTGAGCCTACAGTGGAGGGTGAGGAGATGGCGGAGGATGAGGAGGCCGAGTCGCACGGTGTCACAGGCCCAATGGGCAGAGAGCGCGGAGGCCGAAGCGGCGTGACCTGTCCAAGTTGCTGCTGCAAAGGGACCACATTCACCCAGTGGGCCGTAAACGACATGTACTGCCCCTGACCGTAGTTAGAGCTCCAGATGTCGGCGCTGCCATGTATTTTGCTACACACCGACAGGCTCAAGGACTGGCCCACCTTCTGTTCAACAAAAGTGTGCAGCGCTGGTACTGCCTTCTTGGCAAAGAAATGACGGCTTGGGACTCTCCACCTCGGCTCGGCACAAGCCATCAGTTCTCTGAAAGGTGCAGATTCCACCACCTGAAAAGGGAGCGACTGCAGCACCAGCAACTTGGACAGGAGCACATTCAGCTTCTGCGCCGTAGGATGAGTGGGCGCATACTGCTGTCTCTTGGACATGGCTTCGCTGATGGATTGCTGGCGGGATGCATGACTTGGAGGAGGAGGAGCAGGAGCGACAGAGGATGGGTATGACGCACAGCTGCCTTCGGCTGAGGTGCTGGAGCCTTGGCTGGCAGAAATTGGGAGCTCACTTGGTGAGGAAGCAGACTGGACCACCCCTTGGGAGCCTCGGTTCTCCCAGGTCGTTTTATGGTGACGCATCATATGTTGACGCAGGGCCGTGGTGCCAACATTTGGACCCTGGCCACGCTTCACCTTTTGCCTACATATCTTGCATGTGGCCATGTTACCCTCCTGCGGATGCCTCAGGAAAAACTGCCACACTGCCGAGTAGCTACTTTTCCCACCCCCTGGCCTCACTGATTCACTGCTGCTGTTGCCAACTCCAGGAACCCCTGCTCCACTACCTCCCGATAAGGTAGACTGCCGCACAGCAGGTGCTCTACCCCGGCCCCGGCCCCGGCCGGCTCCAGCCTTTGGAATTGTGCCCCCATGCTGACTGCTACCACCTTGCTGCCTCAGCTGCTGACTCCGGGGCAACCTGCACCCCTCTTCTCCTGATGATGACGATGAAGCCCCTTCATCACCCGGCTCCCAAGTGCGATCGGCTTCATCGTCATCATCATCATCATCACCGGGTTGTGGCTGTACGTCACTGATGTTCGTGGATTCGTCAACAGTGTCTGGCGCAGGAGCTGGAACGCTCGCAGCACCCACGACACTGTCCACATCACTATTTGTCTGCCTAGCTAAAGAAGCCACCTCCATTTCTTGGCTGGGCAGTAGCTGCTGACTGTCCTCTATCTGATGGTCCTCCTCACTAAAGAGTGGAGCTGAACCCAAAGCATAGGATACGTCGCTGGGGGAGGGAACGGCGTAGGCCAGAGGCAATGGGAGGACAGGGACTGCTCTCGGGGCATGCCAACTCAGGGTTGTGTCAGAGGAACCTACCGACCCTAGACTGGGGGTCTCAGACGTAAGTTGTGATGATGTTGTTGATGAGCGCGTCAACCAATCTACCACGGCAGATGCGTTACTGGTGGAGACCCGACCGCTAGCAGATACTGGCAGATTAGGTCTCTCAGCGTGACTCCTGCTGCTACTGGCCCCCAGTCTGATGCGAGCTCTGCCTGCGGAATCTTGGCCTCTGCCACTCCTCTTTTCACTTCCAGGCACTTGTCTGCCCGACATAGTCTAACTGGCGTGGTAGTAGGTGATATTTAAAAAAACCCCGGGCAGCGGTGGGTCTATATGAAACAGAATATAATGCACACCAAAAGTGAGCAGTAACACTCAGCCTCCAACAGGCCTGCTTAGTGTAAATAAGAGAGCTGCTTAGTGTAAATAAAGAGGGGTATGCTATGTTACAGAATGGGATGCCTCAACAGAAGTGCACCTGGCAGGCAGCAGTAAGCCTATGCCCAGCAAAAGTGTCTTATAATATAAATATAATAAGAGCAAATGCTTATATGGTCTTAAACAGAGGCTGCTTTAGTCACAGAATGGGATGCCCCGGGCAGGAATCGAGCTGGCAGGGTACAGTAGTGCTTTGGCCAGCAAAAGTGTCTTTATCAGGCTAATTTCAAATATGATAAGAGCAAATGCTTATATGGTCTTAAACAGAGGCTGCTTTAGTCACAGAATGGGATGCCCCGGGCAGGAATCGAGCTGGCAGGGTACAGTAGTGCTTTGGCCAGCAAAAGTGTCTTTATCAGGCTAATTTCAAATATGATAAGAGCAAATGCTTATATGGTCTTAAACAGAGGCTGCTTTAGTCACAGAATGGGATGCCCCGGGCAGGAATCGAGCTGGCAGGGTACAGTAGTGCTTTGGCCAGCAAAAGTGTCTTTATCAGGCTAATTTCAAATATGATAAGAGCAAATGCTTATATGGTCTTAAACAGAGGCTGCTTTAGTCACAGAATGGGATGCCCCGGGCAGGAATCGAGCTGGCAGGGTACAGTAGTGCTTTGGCCAGCAAAAGTGTCTTTATCAGGCCTAATTTCAAATATGATAAGAGCAAATGCTTATATGGTCTTAAACAGAGGCTGCTTTAGTCACAGAATGGGATGCCCCGGGCAGGAATCGAGCTGGCAGGGTACAGTAGTGCTTTGGCCAGCAAAAGTGTCTTTATCAGGCCTAATTTCAAATATGATAAGAGCAAATGCTTATATGGTCTTAAACAGAGGCTGCTTTAGTCACAGAATGGGATGCCCCGGGCAGGAATCGAGCTGGCAGGGTACAGTAGTGCTTTGGCCAGCAAAAGTGTCTTTATCAGGCCTAATTTCAAATATGATAAGAGCAAATGCTTATATGGTCTTAAACAGAGGCTGCTTTAGTCACAGAATGGGATGCCCCGGGCAGGAATCGAGCTGGCAGGGTCCAGTAGTGCTTTGGCCAGCAAAAGTGTCTTTATCAGGCCTAATTTCAAATATGATAAGAGCAAATGCTTATATGGTCTTAAACAGAGGCTGCTTTAGTCACAGAATGGGATGCCCCGGGCAGGAATCGAGCTGGCAGGGTCCAGTAGTGCTTTGGCCAGCAAAAGTGTCTTTATCAGGCCTAATTTCAAATATGATAAGAGCAAATGCTTATATGGTCTTAAACAGAGGCTGCTGTAGTCACAGAATGGGATGCCCCGGGCAGGAATCGAGCTGGCAGGGTACAGTAGTGCTTTGGCCAGCAAAAGTGTCTTTATCAGGCCTAATTTCAAATATGATAAGAGCAAATGCTTATATGGTCTTAAACAGAGGCTGCTTTAGTCACAGAATGGGATGCCCCGGGCAGGAATCGAGCTGGCAGGGTACAGTAGTGCTTTGGCCAGCAAAAGTGTCTTTATCAGGCCTAATTTCAAATATGATAAGAGCAAATGCTTATATGGTCTTAAACAGAGGCTGCTTTAGTCACAGAATGGGATGCCCCGGGCAGGAATCGAGCTGGCAGGGTACAGTAGTGCTTTGGCCAGCAAAAGTGTCTTTATCAGGCCTAATTTCAAATATGATAAGAGCAAATGCTTATATGGTCTTAAACAGAGGCTGCTGTAGTCACAGAATGGGATGCCCCGGGCAGGAATCGAGCTGGCAGGGTACAGTAGTGCTTTGGCCAGCAAAAGTGTCTTTATCAGGCCTAATTTCAAATATGATAAGAGCAAATGCTTATATGGTCTTAAACAGAGGCTGCTTTAGTCACAGAATGGGATGCCCCGGGCAGGAATCGAGCTGGCAGGGTACAGTAGTGCTTTGGCCAGCAAAAGTGTCTTTATCAGGCTAATTTCAAATATGATAAGAGCAAATGCTTATATGGTCTTAAACAGAGGCTGCTTTAGTCACAGAATGGGATGCCCCGGGCAGGAATCGAGCTGGCAGGGTACAGTAGTGCTTTGGCCAGCAAAAGTGTCTTTATCAGGCTAATTTCAAATATGATAAGAGCAAATGCTTATATGGTCTTAAACAGAGGCTGCTTTAGTCACAGAATGGGATGCCCCGGGCAGGAATCGAGCTGGCAGGGTACAGTAGTGCTTTGGCCAGCAAAAGTGTCTTTATCAGGCCTAATTTCAAATATGATAAGAGCAAATGCTTATATGGTCTTAAACAGAGGCTGCTTTAGTCACAGAATGGGATGCCCCGGGCAGGAATCGAGCTGGCAGGGTACAGTAGTGCTTTGGCCAGCAAAAGTGTCTTTATCAGGCCTAATTTCAAATATGATAAGAGCAAATGCTTATATGGTCTTAAACAGAGGCTGCTTTAGTCACAGAATGGGATGCCCCGGGCAGGAATCGAGCTGGCAGGGTACAGTAGTGCTTTGGCCAGCAAAAGTGTCTTTATCAGGCCTAATTTCAAATATGATAAGAGCAAATGCTTATATGGTCTTAAACAGAGGCTGCTTTAGTCACAGAATGGGATGCCCCGGGCAGGAATCGAGCTGGCAGGGTCCAGTAGTGCTTTGGCCAGCAAAAGTGTCTTTATCAGGCCTAATTTCAAATATGATAAGAGCAAATGCTTATATGGTCTTAAACAGAGGCTGCTTTAGTCACAGAATGGGATGCCCCGGGCAGGAATCGAGCTGGCAGGGTCCAGTAGTGCTTTGGCCAGCAAAAGTGTCTTTATCAGGCCTAATTTCAAATATGATAAGAGCAAATGCTTATATGGTCTTAAACAGAGGCTGCTGTAGTCACAGAATGGGATGCCCCGGGCAGGAATCGAGCTGGCAGGGTACAGTAGTGCTTTGGCCAGCAAAAGTGTCTTTATCAGGCCTAATTTCAAATATGATAAGAGCAAATGCTTATATGGTCTTAAACAGAGGCTGCTTTAGTCACAGAATGGGATGCCCCGGGCAGGAATCGAGCTGGCAGGGTACAGTAGTGCTTTGGCCAGCAAAAGTGTCTTTATCAGGCCTAATTTCAAATATGATAAGAGCAAATGCTTATATGGTCTTAAACAGAGGCTGCTTTAGTCACAGAATGGGATGCCCCGGGCAGGAATCGAGCTGGCAGGGTACAGTAGTGCTTTGGCCAGCAAAAGTGTCTTTATCAGGCCTAATTTCAAATATGATAAGAGCAAATGCTTATATGGTCTTAAACAGAGGCTGCTTTAGTCACAGAATGGGATGCCCCGGGCAGGAATCGAGCTGGCAGGGTCCAGTAGTGCTTTGGCCAGCAAAAGTGTCTTTATCAGGCCTAATTTCAAATATGATAAGAGCAAATGCTTATATGGTCTTAAACAGAGGCTGCTTTAGTCACAGAATGGGATGCCCCGGGCAGGAATCGAGCTGGCAGGGTCCAGTAGTGCTTTGGCCAGCAAAAGTGTCTTTATCAGGCCTAATTTCAAATATGATAAGAGCAAATGCTTATATGGTCTTAAACAGAGGCTGCTTTAGTCACAGAATGGGATGCCCCGGGCAGGAATCGAGCTGGCAGGGTACAGTAGTGCTTTGGCCAGCAAAAGTGTCTTTATCAGGCCTAATTTCAAATATGATAAGAGCAAATGCTTATATGGTCTTAAACAGAGGCTGCTGTAGTCACAGAATGGGATGCCCCGGGCAGGAATCGAGCTGGCAGGGTACAGTAGTGCTTTGGCCAGCAAAAGTGTCTTTATCAGGCCTAATTTCAAATATGATAAGAGCAAATGCTTATATGGTCTTAAACAGAGGCTGCTTTAGTCACAGAATGGGATGCCCCGGGCAGGAATCGAGCTGGCAGGGTACAGTAGTGCTTTGGCCAGCAAAAGTGTCTTTATCAGGCCTAATTTCAAATATGATAAGAGCAAATGCTTATATGGTCTTAAACAGAGGCTGCTTTAGTCACAGAATGGGATGCCCCGGGCAGGAATCGAGCTGGCAGGGTACAGTAGTGCTTTGGCCAGCAAAAGTGTCTTTATCAGGCCTAATTTCAAATATGATAAGAGCAAATGCTTATATGGTCTTAAACAGAGGCTGCTTTAGTCACAGAATGGGATGCCCCGGGCAGGAATCGAGCTGGCAGGGTACAGTAGTGCTTTGGCCAGCAAAAGTGTCTTTATCAGGCCTAATTTCAAATATGATAAGAGCAAATGCTTATATGGTCTTAAACAGAGGCTGCTGTAGTCACAGAATGGGATGCCCCGGGCAGGAATCGAGCTGGCAGGGTACAGTAGTGCTTTGGCCAGCAAAAGTGTCTTTATCAGGCCTAATTTCAAATATGATAAGAGCAAATGCTTATATGGTCTTAAACAGAGGCTGCTTTAGTCACAGAATGGGATGCCCCGGGCAGGAATCGAGCTGGCAGGGTACAGTAGTGCTTTGGCCAGCAAAAGTGTCTTTATCAGGCTAATTTCAAATATGATAAGAGCAAATGCTTATATGGTCTTAAACAGAGGCTGCTTTAGTCACAGAATGGGATGCCCCGGGCAGGAATCGAGCTGGCAGGGTACAGTAGTGCTTTGGCCAGCAAAAGTGTCTTTATCAGGCCTAATTTCAAATATGATAAGAGCAAATGCTTATATGGTCTTAAACAGAGGCTGCTGTAGTCACAGAATGGGATGCCCCGGGCAGGAATCGAGCTGGCAGGGTACAGTAGTGCTTTGGCCAGCAAAAGTGTCTTTATCAGGCCTAATTTCAAATATGATAAGAGCAAATGCTTATATGGTCTTAAACAGAGGCTGCTTTAGTCACAGAATGGGATGCCCCGGGCAGGAATCGAGCTGGCAGGGTACAGTAGTGCTTTGGCCAGCAAAAGTGTCTTTATCAGGCCTAATTTCAAATATGATAAGAGCAAATGCTTATATGGTCTTAAACAGAGGCTGCTTTAGTCACAGAATGGGATGCCCCGGGCAGGAATCGAGCTGGCAGGGTACAGTAGTGCTTTGGCCAGCAAAAGTGTCTTTATCAGGCCTAATTTCAAATATGATAAGAGCAAATGCTTATATGGTCTTAAACAGAGGCTGCTTTAGTCACAGAATGGGATGCCCCGGGCAGGAATCGAGCTGGCAGGGTACAGTAGTGCTTTGGCCAGCAAAAGTGTCTTTATCAGGCCTAATTTCAAATATGATAAGAGCAAATGCTTATATGGTCTTAAACAGAGGCTGCTGTAGTCACAGAATGGGATGCCCCGGGCAGGAATCGAGCTGGCAGGGTACAGTAGTGCTTTGGCCAGCAAAAGTGTCTTTATCAGGCCTAATTTCAAATATGATAAGAGCAAATGCTTATATGGTCTTAAACAGAGGCTGCTTTAGTCACAGAATGGGATGCCCCGGGCAGGAATCGAGCTGGCAGGGTACAGTAGTGCTTTGGCCAGCAAAAGTGTCTTTATCAGGCCTAATTTCAAATATGATAAGAGCAAATGCTTATATGGTCTTAAACAGAGGCTGCTTTAGTCACAGAATGGGATGCCCCGGGCAGGAATCGAGCTGGCAGGGTACAGTAGTGCTTTGGCCAGCAAAAGTGTCTTTATCAGGCCTAATTTCAAATATGATAAGAGCAAATGCTTATATGGTCTTAAACAGAGGCTGCTTTAGTCACAGAATGGGATGCCCCGGGCAGGAATCGAGCTGGCAGGGTACAGTAGTGCTTTGGCCAGCAAAAGTGTCTTTATCAGGCCTAATTTCAAATATGATAAGAGCAAATGCTTATATGGTCTTAAACAGAGGCTGCTGTAGTCACAGAATGGGATGCCCCGGGCAGGAATCGAGCTGGCAGGGTACAGTAGTGCTTTGGCCAGCAAAAGTGTCTTTATCAGGCCTAATTTCAAATATGATAAGAGCAAATGCTTATATGGTCTTAAACAGAGGCTGCTTTAGTCACAGAATGGGATGCCCCGGGCAGGAATCGAGCTGGCAGGGTACAGTAGTGCTTTGGCCAGCAAAAGTGTCTTTATCAGGCTAATTTCAAATATGATAAGAGCAAATGCTTATATGGTCTTAAACAGAGGCTGCTTTAGTCACAGAATGGGATGCCCCGGGCAGGAATCGAGCTGGCAGGGTACAGTAGTGCTTTGGCCAGCAAAAGTGTCTTTATCAGGCCTAATTTCAAATATGATAAGAGCAAATGCTTATATGGTCTTAAACAGAGGCTGCTGTAGTCACAGAATGGGATGCCCCGGGCAGGAATCGAGCTGGCAGGGTACAGTAGTGCTTTGGCCAGCAAAAGTGTCTTTATCAGGCCTAATTTCAAATATGATAAGAGCAAATGCTTATATGGTCTTAAACAGAGGCTGCTTTAGTCACAGAATGGGATGCCCCGGGCAGGAATCGAGCTGGCAGGGTACAGTAGTGCTTTGGCCAGCAAAAGTGTCTTTATCAGGCCTAATTTCAAATATGATAAGAGCAAATGCTTATATGGTCTTAAACAGAGGCTGCTTTAGTCACAGAATGGGATGCCTCACAGCAGACTTAAGATCAGTTCAGTATATATGCACAGTTAGTTACTATAAGCAGCCTGAAAACGCTAACAAAGGCTGGATGAAAAAAAAAAAATCTCCCTGTCAGCCAGCTCCGTTTTTCCTACCTTTCCCTGGCTTTCTGTCTGTCTCCTGTCTGTCTCCTGCCTGTCTCCTGCCTGTCTCCAGCCTGTCCCTGTCTGTCCCTGTCTCCAGCCTGTCTAACTGCCTCAGCTACACAGCGTTCTGTCTGTCTGTCACGAATGCAATAGAGAAATGAGGAAAAGCAAGATGGCCGCCGTTAAATACCGCTGTGTGACGTCACCGGGCTTGCTGGCTGCTGATAGGCTGCATGTGACTGCCCCAGCTTGCACTGGCGCGGGATACATGTCCAGACATGTCCCGCCCGCCATCTTAGAATGCCTGTAATGTAAATGAATGGATGTTAAAGGAAAACTTCGAGTGATCGAATCGCGGGGAAATTCGGATTCGATCCGAATAGAATTTTTCCTGAAATTCGGATCGAATCCGGGTTCGTCCGGATCGATTCGCTCATCCCTAGTGATGACATCTCCTGCGGTGATAGGACACTTGCCGCAAAGCAGGTCAGCACCTCCAATGCATAAAGGGCAAGCTCTGGCCACGTGTCCAATTTACCGACTTGCCTGCTGGAACTCCACTATTGCACACATACCCTTTCCAACATACAGTATGCAAATTGTAGTTCCACATGGTTGGCAAATCACCTATGGGTCTGAAGGCAAAAATTCCTCTGTGGTGCCGATAAGCAAGCAGCAACAGGGTGTGCAATTGGCACGCACTTTATGCAGCAGCTCCTATATGTTTATATAATGGGCCAAGAAGCTTTGCACCACCAAGTTAAGCACATGCATCAACCGACGGATGTGACTCAACCCAGCTTGGCCCAAGGCTACTAATAGGTTCTACCTGTTGTCTCAACCCACCTTGCTGGTTCAGCAGCAGCAACCACTGATCTGTCTGATCAGCTCCTGGGCGGTGTGTCGTCTTTCGCCCAGACAGATGAGTTTCAGCACCGCTTGCTGCCGTTTCCCCGTGGTGGTGCAGGTGCTGACTGGATGAGGTGTCAGGAAAGGGGGAAGTGGAGTAGGAGGCAACAAGTGATGTCCATCAATCCTGGGGATGTATATGCACCAAAGCGTTTCACGGCTCATTCCCAGGTGCCACTACATTAACCCAGTGGGCAATTAAATAGCTGTAACATCCCTGCCCATGCTTAGTTGTACACGTGTCATTTGTTATGTGGAACTTGTAACATATAACATTCCACAGTGCACAACTTATTTTCTCCACAACGTGTTGCTGCAGGGATGGCCTGCCGAGAAAAGTTGTGGCGGCTCGGAATGATGTATGGCAGGGCAGCCGCAGCCATAAGATTTTTATTAGCACCACGCTCTAACTGAGATAACCGGCCCTATCACCATAAGATTTTTTTAAGTTCTCCAGCTCCAACAGCCAGAATGGGAGCATTTCAAAGGCAAGCAATTTTCAAATGTTCGCATTCAAGACCGGGGCTGGTGGGTGAGAATATAGAAAGCTAAACCCTTCCCTGGGATGATGTGGACAGGGTTAGTGGTGGTGGTGGTGGTCTCACATCCTCCCTTTGGGGGGAGACAGATGGCCTTGTGGAGGCGGAGGCAGAGACAACAGAGATATCAGAGGGAGCCTCGGGTGTTTGCATGTTCTTATTTTAATAATATAATAATTAATAATACTAATGTTTTTTGGTTTGCTTTGCAGGTCCCTGGTGATGGACACTGTGCAGAGATTTCCCTAGCTGTAATGACTGGTGGCAAAGCATGCAAATGATCCGTGTCTTACTGTATGTCATTTGGGAACTCTGCCAGTAGTTCCCCCACCAGGTTGCATTTGTACTCTCTAATTTTTCTCTAATCGCGCTCCAGTGGTGGAATCAAGGATGTGATGTTATCTTTATAGCGGGAACCAAGCAGGGGGGGGGCACACAGTAATTGGCACTGTTGACTATGCGGGTAACTATGCAGTCAGTCCGCAAGCACTGAAGCATGTAGTGGCTCATGTGAGCCAGGCTACCCTGTGTCAAGGAGAGGCTGTCCTCCGTGGGAGGTGCCTCCTCCTCCGCATCCCTCCACCCAAGCATCAATGATGCCCGTGAACTGTGATGTGTGCCACCCTTCTGTGAGGAAAAGTCCTCCTCCAAAGCCTCCTCAACTGTCCTTTGGCTGGATGCAGTCGGTCTAGCAAACCCACCCTGTAAACCATGTGTGGACTGGCCTGATACCTAGGAAAATGGCCCTTCCTCTTCCTCCTCTGTTGTCTTCTGTGGCAATATTACATTCTTCTCCATGGCCTGAAGTGTTTTATCTAGCAGGGGAAGGATGGAAATGTTAGCGCCGACGATGGCATCACCAGCGCTGACCATATTGGTGGCACAGTAGCATGGCACAAATGTACCTCATGGAGGCCCACTTATTGGTGGTGATGCATTGTTGGTCCAGCCAGCTTTTTCAGTGCTCAGTCCCTGGGTGTGTCGGCCAGTAGTAGCAAGGGGCTGACCGCTGATGATTTGCACTCTTCCACCGAAATCTTATTTCCTGCAGGACACGTTGGGTCTAGGACTTCGTAATCACCTCTCGGATCATCTTCCACCCACTCCTCCCCACTACCCTCCTTCTCAGCCTCCACATTGCAGAAAGCCGCAGCACTCGGCACTTGGGTTTCCACCTCATCATAGATATCCTGCGATGGTCCGATATCCACGTCCTCTTCTTCCAACACTAGTTGTTGGGCATCTGTGAACCCATATGTCTGCTACTGAGGTAGGGGCAGGTGGATGGAGCATGAAATCCCAGCTAGGAGTGTCATCATAGAGCATTAGTGAATGCTCCATAACTTCTGGCTGAGATGGCCTTGCTGATTTAAAGGGGGATAAGGTGGAGGGCTCTGCAGAACTGGAGAAGGTTGAAGGCAAAAAAATAGGAGGGTGGAAAAAAGGAAAATATATATAATAATACTTACAATGTTTTTGTTTGCTTTGCAGGTCCCTGGTGAACTGGAACTTGAAGCACTGTGTGCCATCTAATCTATCAATGCCTCAACTTGTTCTGGCCTCACCATTCTGATAGCGGTATTGGGGTCTCCAAGAATAGACTACAAAGCCTGGCGCCCGCTGGCACCAGAGAAAGGTGTAGCAAGCACAGATGTAACACGTCCTCTTCCTCCAGCACCAGCTTCATCACCAGCAGCAGCACCACAGCCACACCCCTGTCACTTATCTGCTGATTTCTTCATCTTTGAAGAAGAAGTAGCCTGTCCCTCTCAGTATATCAGTCACCTGTCCCTGGAAGTGGCTTGTGTATGACAATGCAGATGTAGCTATTCTCCACTTTTTTAGTTTCCTGTTATTATTTTAAATACTTCCCCTAGCCCATTTTGTGAAGGGCAATAGTCCCAGTGCTACCCCCAAATTGGCCTCTGACTGAGTTTGACACGTAGAAAATTAATATTTTATTAATATTTTTAATTTATTTTTGTAAGTATTTCTGTAATGTGGTTGTATGCTATCATTTTGAGTACTTTCACTACCCAATTTTGTGTAGGGCAATCGCCCAGGTGTTACCCCCCCCCCCCCCCAATTTGGCCTTTCACACCCGTTAAAAAATATTTAAATTTATTTTATTTATTTATGTATTCCTTTAATTTTGGTGTTTTCTGTTAATATTTTTGATACTTTTCCTAGCTAATTTCATGCAGAGCAATTGCCCTGGTGTTCACCTTGATTTGCAGCCCTCTAGCCCTTGCTACCCCCATTTTACAGCCATTTTTGTTCCCCAAAGTTAATGAAGTCAATGGGGTTCGGTTCAAGTCCGGGGACCCAAACTAAACTTTAGCAGTAAGTTTGGCCGCAGTTGTCAAAGCGGGTTTAATCATCCCAACCTCTATAACATCTATAAAAATGCCTCTTGACCAAATAAGTATCCCCACCTTTATTCTAAGGGTGTTTAGCATACCCAAACAATGGTGCCCCTCAGGGGACATAAAAGATGGCCATCTTTGTTGCCCCCACTGCCCTAGGAACTTGGCAGTGGTGACTTGTTAGGCTATCATGCTTACATGCCTGACATTCTACAATTAGCTGAAGATGGCTTCCCTTTACCTCGCTGAAACCTTATCAGAAGCATCCACTAAGCACTAAACACACTGTGTAATTGTCACTTCTAATGCATCAGCAATATAAAGTCTGGAAGGGAAGAGTTCCGCCATCCATTGGGAAAAAGGTATACACAATAAAATATATTCATTTAACCCTGTCAGTGCCATCTTGGCAATACAGCTCTTACTTCTCATTCTGCCCAGAAAGCAGATAAACATGCCTCCTTTCTCGTCACTCTCAGCAGTGAGGGGGTTCATCACCATTGCAGGACATCCCAACCTTGTTATCCCCTAACAACTCAATCCTTGTAATGCAATAGACAGCGGAGTGATATGCTGCTAGCCCCTCTGGCATTGTAAGGGTTAAAGGTCTTCAATGACAGTCCATCCCCCCCCCCCTTTTCTGGGCACAGACTCTCATACAGTCTCCGGGATCGGCTGACGCGTCCCTAACGCATCTTGTCCAGCCAAGCGCTTGACTGATCAATAACCGATTTAGTTGCTAATCTGCGGCTTTTCTGTAGCTGTCAGTCGGTGATATATGGGCTCTCACCCCACAGGTCATGCAGAATGCGGCTTCCGAGACACCCAATCAAATGCCCCCCCATCAGCACCCTAGGCTATTTATGGCACCCAATTTTGTGAGGAATAAAAAGGGAGGGGGGTTAACCCCGGGGAAAGATCAGGATTCATATTTTCTGATCTTGTCAGTCAGTCACTCAGGTGACAGGCTGATGCATTGATGTTGGGACACAAGGGGTTAATAGCACACCAGTTGGCTAACGTACAAATCGGGACAGAGAAAAAAAAAGAGCAATATGGAACATTCCCAGAACCGGGATTCTGCAGTGCATTGTGGACCCAGGCATTTGGTTTTGCTACTTAGCATAATACCCAAGGCTGGCGAGGCGCTTGCGCTTTCGGGTTAGTGCCCCTCAATTACTATGGAGTGGAATTGCAAGCGCTGTGGCCTGCAGGCAAGGCTTTTGCGGATGCTCAGTGCACCCTGCAAACGCCCAAAGCATATGTGAAAGCGCCCATAGGTTGCTATGGGCAGCTTTATATAGGTAGATATTGGGCACTCGCCCGCAAGTGCAAACGTCCCGAATCCGCACTGGTGTGAAACCAGCCAAAAAGGTATCGCAAATGTGATGCAGCTAAAAATGTAACCTTACCTGACATTTCTCTTTACCTCTAACCACAACTCCCCTACAGCTCATTGAGGTGCTACAGCTAACCCTTGTGGACCTACATCTTGGAATGTACTTGACTGTCCAATTGGGAAGCCCTATACCCTCTTGTTTCACCATACTCTCACCTTGACCTTTCGATCCTACTGTGCATGCACGGGTCTCTGGCAGTAGCCCCTCTCTGCCTGTTAGCCATGTAGGATGGAGAGACTGGGGATACTGTGGGGTGCTGCAGAGTGCACTAATTGAGGATCAAGAAATCACAAGGTTTCACTCTGTGGGCATCCAAAGTTAGGATGCCCCAATGAAAATCTGATAAAGAGGGCCACCTCATTTATATGAATTTTGATCCACTTTGACGGAAGGCGGTCCATGTTAGTCAGAAATTACAGAACTGATGCTGCCTCTTGTATGAGATGCTGTCTATTTATAGTGTGCTCCAAAAGTAAGTTTTGTCTTACCGTAGATCTAGGGGTGGTGGGAAAAACTGTTTGGGGTCACAGTTGACCAGTAATCTCTTTGGTACAAACTAGCCAGAGAGTGTGTATATCCAAGGCTCAGTGCAGGAAGGAAAGAATTCTGCTCCCTCCTCACCCATCCCATGATGCTGCTGCTTTCCAATACTGGTATGTGCCATGCCTAGCAGCAGGCAGTGCTGCCCCATGACTGAGCCCAATATGGGGGGATGAGGGCCTGTCTTATGGCTGGCACCACTAACAGTGGCCCCGACTCATCTGCAGAGAACAGAATGGCTGGGATAAAGGTGCTCCCAATCGCCTTGGCGCCCTCCCCCAGAACAGCCCTGTTTACATCTAATAATTGTACACTAGCTCTCCATTAACCATATCAAGCTGAAATAAAAAAAAAGCTCTGTACTCACCTCTCATGCCCTGCAGCAGCTGCTTCAATGTCTGGCTCTTCAATACCTATCCATCATGGATACGACCAGCGATGTGTGTGTGGGAGCCCCACATTCCCTCAGATAGTGGGAGCACACTGAGGCAATGCCTGACAAACACTATGTGTTACAGTCAGTAGATAGGCATGCTCAGTTTACTGTTATGGCAATGGTAGGTAGAGTACCCTCCTCCAGTTTACTATTGGTGGATGGCCCCAAGTTCTTTAAAGCAGACCTACAACTTAGTACTAGTTCGCTGGAACACTAAGGCTAACCTAACCCACCCCCTCAGGCCATCAGTGAGCCCTACATTAGAGATATACCGTTTCTCAGCAGCGCTCTATCCAATCGGGGATACAAAATAACTACACACATGTGCAACAGCTGAACCTCCTCTAGTAGGAGACCTGCCATCAGACCCCCATCAGAAAGAGCTCATACCTAGATTCTGGCTTTGAGCATAGATGCATCTCAAATCAGGATCATGTCATCAAAGATTGAGGTCAGCATACTGGGAAATGGGGGATTTCAGAGGCAAACGGGGGGTGTAAAAATAATGAGTTTTGGTCCACTTTAAAACGGATCTCCAGTGAAAAATGACTGAAGACCTTTCCACCCCAGGGAAATCCTGATTTGGACAACTTGCTTCAGTCTTGTTGGGGTCAGGCTGGGTTTGTCCACCAATTGTCAGGGCGAGCGCTGCGAGCCCATCTCGCAGCACTTCCCTCACCTCCGTTGCTGCTCCCGCTGCCCGGGTGAGCGCTGCGCGCCCATCTCGCAGCGCTCCCCAGTCCCTCTCCTTACTCGCTCCTGCCAGCTGTCTTCCTCCTCCTCGTGCTGCTTCCTCGCATGGTTCGGTGCCTGTACACCACTGATTGGTGCCTGGTCATCCAATCCTGCATCCACTTCCCCTATTTAAGGGGCACTTCCTTTTCCATCAGTGCCGGATCTTGGTCTTCCTTTGTATGCAGAAAGTCTGTTGTTTTCAGCATTGCTCACCCGTGTACCGACCTTTGCCTGTCCCTGACTCTGAACCTGTGCTGCCAGCCCTGACTTTCTGCCTCCTTTGTACCACGCATTACCTCGGCTGACTGTGTGGCTGAGCCGCTGTTGGGGGGTAGCGACCTGGGGATCACTCGCCGCTGCAAGGCCAACCTGCTTTGCGGCGGGCTCTGGTGAATACCGGTGGCCTCTTAGACTCCGCTCCCCTGACGCGGCACTCGCTATCAGTAACACGGTCACAGTGGATTCACACCTGTGACGCCACACCCGGTCCGTGACAGTAGGATCCGGCCATGGATCCCACTGAGGTGCCACTGATGCCTCTGAATTACCTGCAATAGTGGCTATGCAGTCTCGCCAAAATTACCAGCTCTCCGCCATGGTTCAGCAGCTCTTATCGATTCAGCAACAGCAATTGCCACCAGCCGCCCCAGTATTGCCGCCACAGCCTCCAGTAGCATCAACTTCTAGAATCCGTCTCTCCTTGCCGGCTAAGTTTGACGGGAATGCCAAGTTATGCTGAGGCTTCCTTACCCAGTGTTCTATGCATTTGGAAATGTTGGCAGACCAATTTCCCACTGAACGTGCTAAGGTGGCCTTTGTTATTAGTCTGCTCTCAGGAAAAGCTCTGGCCTGGGCTACCCCATTATGGGATCGCGAGGACCCAGTCACTTCCAATAAACTCGCTTTTGTCTCCGAGTTTCGCCAGGTCTTCGAGGAACCAGCCCGGGCCTCGTCTGCAGAGACGGCCCTGTTGAACTTGGTTCAGGGCAACCTGTCCGTTGGTAAATACGCCATTCAGTTCCATACCCTGGCATCTGAACTGTCTTGGAATAATGAGACCTTATGTGCCTCCTTCAACGTGATTTGCCTTCATCTTTGACTGATCTCATCCATTTGGCCACACGCATCGATGTGCGTTTTTTCGAAAGACATGAGGAACTCCGCCTGGAAAGAGACTCTCAGCGCCCTAGGAGGGCATCCCGTTTGGCTCCTGTGTTTCAACATCCTATGACCGCACATAAGCCCTCCAGTGAGGAGGCCATGCAGGTGGACCGATCCCGCTTAACCCAGCTGGAGAGAACTCGCAGGAGGAATGAAAATCTTTGTTTGTATTGTGCTGGCTCGGAGCACTTCCTGAAAGACTGCCCTATTCGCTCACCGCAACAGGGAAACGGGCGCACCTAGTGAATGTGGGAGAGGCGTCCCTAGGTGTGTGTGCCACCTCTCCACGGCTTACGGTTCCTGTGCTACTCACCGTTGCAGCTACCATCTCCTTGAACCTGACTGCCTTTGTGGATTCTGGCTCTGCAGGAAACTTTATCGAGGCCTTCTTGATTAATAAATATAACATCTCCGTGAATCGCCTCGCAACGCCTCTATTCATAGCTTCGGTTAATGGTGACAGGCTTGATTGCACCGCGCGTTACTGCACAGTACCCCTCCTTTTAAAGATTGGACTTTTTCACCAAGAGAATATTGAGTTCTACGTGCTCCCTCATTGTACCTCTCAGATTTTCCTCTGCCTACCCTGGCTTCAACGTCACGACCCCACTCTTGACTGGAATACCGGCGATATCAAGAGTTGGGGTGCAGGCTACTACAAGACGTGTTTGAGGTCCATTCCGGCCAGACCTGTTCCTGCCTCTGCTCCACTTCCCGGCCTGCCTGTGATTTATAAGGTCTTCTCAGATGTTTTCTGCAAAAAGCGTGGAGGTACTTCCGCCTCATCGATCTTATGATTGTCCTATCAACCTCTTGCCGGGTACTACTCCACCTCGTGGCAGAATCTATCCTCTCTCGGCTCCTGAGACTCAGGCTATGTCATAGCATATAAAGGAGAATCTCCAAAGAGGCTTCATACGGAAATCTTCCTCTCCTGCAGGCGCAGGCTTCTTCTTTGTGGCCAAGAAAGATGGCTCTCTTCGCCCCTGCATTGACTACCATGGCCTCAACAAGATTACCATGAAAAATCATTACCCTTTACCTTTGATTTCTGAATTATTTGATCGATTTCGTGGTGCCAGGATCTTCACTAAACTCGACCTGAGAGGGGCCTATAATCTGATACGTATACGTAAGGGCGATGAGTGGAAGACCGCCTTTAACACCCGCGATGGCCACTTTGAATACCTAGTGATGCCCTTTCGACTTTGCAATGCACCCGCCGTATTTCAGGAATACGTGAACGACATATTCCGGGACTTGCTTTACTCCTGCGTGGTAGTGTATATACTCATCTTCTCTTCTAATCCTGAAGAACATCACCGCCACGTCCAGCAAGTCCTGTCTCGCCTCCGCCTACATTGTTTATACGCCAAGTTGGAGAAGTGCATATTTGATCAGACCTCTCTACCATTTCTTGGGTACATAGTATCTGGTCATGGTCTCCAGATGGACCCCAGCAAGTTAAAGGCAGTGTTGGACTGGCCTCGTCCTTCTGGCCTACGGGCTATCCAACGTTTTTTGGGCTTTGCTAATTATTATCGCCAGTTTATTCCCCACTTTTCGACTATAGTTGGGCCTATTGTGGCTCTCACAAAGAAGAACGCTAATGCTAAGTCGTGGCCTCCTCAGGCTGAAGAGGCCTTTAATACTCTTAAAAATGCCTTCTCTTCTGCTCCGGTGCTTTCAAGACCAGATCCAGCTAGACCCTTTGCCCTTGAGGTAGATGCCTCCTCCATTGGAGCTGGAGTCGTGCTTACTCAAAAATCTGCTACTGGCAGGACTCTCACCTGCGGTTTCTTTTCTAAAACGTTTTCTCCAGCAGAGAGGAATTACTCCATTGGAGATTGGGAATTACTCGCCATCAAGTTGGCATTGGAGGAGTGGAGACATCTCTTGGAAGGTTCTGCCTACCTTGTTACCATCTTTACTGACCACAAGAATCTGTCTTACTTAGAATCTGCCCAGCGGTTAAACCCTCAACAAGCCCAATGGTCGTTATTTTTCGCCCGTTTCTACTTTCAAATCCACTTCCGTCCAGCTGTCAAGAACATCAGGGCGGACGCCCTTTCTCGTTCTTTGGACGTCTCCGGGTCGGAATCCACTCCACAGCATATTACCCCCCTGAATGTCTAGTCCACTCTGCTCCCGCAACCCTGGTACAGGCACCACCTGGAAAGACCTTCGTGCCTCCTCGCCAGCGTTGCAGAATATTAAAATGGGGACATTCTTCTTATGTAGCTGGCCATGTAGGTATCAGAAAATCTTGTTCTCTCATTTCCAGATATTATTGGTGGCCCTCCTTAGAGAAGGGCGTGATGCAATTCATTCAGGCTTGTACCATCTGTGCACATGACAAGACTCCTCGCCAAAGACCTGCAGGCTTACTTCTTCCCCTACCTATTCCAGACACTCCATGGTCACACATGGACTTCATTTCTGACCTTCCTCCTTCGCATGGCAACACCGTTATTTGGGTGGTAGTAGACAGGTTCTCTAAGATGGCGCATTTTACACCTTTGCCTGGTCTTCCTTCGGCTCCTCAGCTGGCAAAACACTTCCTTATGCATATCTTTCGACTTCATGGGCTGACTGCACACATGGTGTCTGACAGAGGAGTGCAATTTGTTTCTAAGTTCTGGAGGGCTCTTTGTAAGCAAATGAAGATTAAATTGGACTTTTCCTCTGCTTATCATCCCCAGTCAAATGGCCAAGTGGAAAGAGTAAACCAAGTCCTCGGCCATTATCTACGCCATTTTGTTTCCGCGCGTTAAGATGATTGGGTCGACCTTCTGCCCTGGGCGGAGTTCCCATATAACTTTAAGGATTCTGAATCTACGAGAAAATCCCCGTTCTTTGTGGTGTACGGTCATCCTCTTCCGCCACTGCCTTTGTCCACGTCTTCTGAAGTACCCGCTGTGGAAGAACTCACACGGGATTTTTCCACCATCTGGCAAGAGACTCAACGTGCGCTTTTTCAAGTCTCCGCTCGTATGAAAATTAGCGCTGATAAAAAGAGAAGAACTCCTCCTGTTAACTCTCCTGGAGATAAGGTGTGGCTTTCGGCGAAATACATCCGCTTCCGAATTCCCAGCTACAAATTGGGTCCCCGCTACCTGGGTCCTTATAAGATCAAGCAACGGATCAATCCGGTTTGCTATAAGCTTCACCTTCCAGCATCTCTTCGTATCCCTAACTCCTTCCACGTCTCTCTTTTAAAGCCAATAATTTCCAATAGTTTTTTTCCGAAAATCCTGGAGCCCGCTCCAATTTCTGGTACCGCGGACGTTTTCACGGTGAAAGAGATCCTGGCCTCTAAAGTCTCCAGAGGCAAAAGATATTTTTTGGTCGACTGAGAAGGCTGTGGTCCAGAGGAAAGATCTTGGGAACCCGAGGAGAGCATTCTTGACCATAGTCTCATCTCAGATTTTCTTGGTCCCATAAAGAGGGGGAGACCCAATGGGGGGTACTGTTAGGGCGAGCGCTGCGGGCCCATCTCACAGCACTTCCCTCACCTCCAATGCTGCTCCTGCTGCCTGGGTGAGCGCTGCGCGCCCATCTCGCAGCGCTCCCCAGTCCCTCTCCTTACCCGCTCTTGCCGGCGGGCCCGCGGCTTCCGGCTACCAGCCGTCTTCCCCCTCCTCGTGCTGCTTCGTTGCATGGTTCGGTGCGTGCACGCCCCCGTCCCCTAGAGGGCGCGCGTGCCGGATTCCTGAAATTTAAAGGACCTGTACACCACTGGTGCTTGGTCATCCAATCCTGCATCCACTTCCCCTATTTAAGAGGCACTTCCTTTTCCATCAGTGCCGGATCTTGGTCTTCCTTTGTATGCAGAAAGTCTGTGGTTTTCAGTATTGCTCACCCGTGTACCGACCTTTGCCTGTCCCCGACTCTAAACCTGTGCTGCCAGCCCTGGCCTCTGCTTGAACTTTTACATCGCCTTTTGCCTGCCACCTTTGTACCACGCATTACCTTGGCTGACTGTGTGGCTGAGCCGCTGTTGGGGGGTAGCGACCTGGGGGTCACTCGTCGCTGCAAGACCAACCTGCTTTGCGGCGGGCTCTGGTGAATACCGGTGGCCTCTTAGACTCCGCTCCCCTGACGCGGCACTCACTATCAGTAACACGGTCACAGCAGATCCACACCTGTGCCGCCACACCCGGTCCGTGACACCAATATTCTTGCAAATAGTGGACAAGCACCCAAGGAATTCCTGTATCGTGGTACTTGTTTGAAAGAATAAGTAAGTATGAGCTAGACCTGGAGGGAGAAGCTGTGGAGGGAGAAAAAAGGTATTTATTGTTTTTATAGCTTTTTTGCTATGGACTTTGCCTGGACTGCCTATTTAAGGAAAACAGTTTAACTAAAGTCAAAGAGAGTCCCCACATTTCAATAAATTACCCCAAATATCTGAACAATAGAAATATATATGTGCAGGGCACACTTTCGATGTAACCTGTAATCTATGTATAATTGTTCCATTTGCCAAATATGACTTGTAATGTCCTGTGTATATATATACATTACCCTGTATGTAATATTTAATAATATGTATTACAGTGCCACTCAAGATTATGCCATTTATAAATTAACAATAAAAAGAATAAAATAAAAATAGGGGTTGGATCAACTAAAAACAACAAATAAAGCGATTAGTAAAAAAATAAAAAAAGATCAACTGTGTAAAATAAGTCAGCACAAGCTGGTGTTCCAGTCTGGAGCACTGCCACCTGCTGGCTATAAGTAAGAAATTCTTATATTGTTATACTGTATATAATCCAAATGCACCACTTAAAAATATTACAAATAAAAATGCACTGGAAGTCAGCGCAATTAAAAAGCAGCAAAAAATAATGTGCATATATTCACCAATCCCAGTTGATGCCATGGCTTCCTATGCAGCAAAAGAAGGCTGCTGTATATAATTAATGGGTAATAATGTAACAATAACATATAAACAAACAGCTATAGATTAGGCTTGTGTGTTATTTATAATTAGACAATATAATGTATCAGGGGAGCCAGAGGCCTCTGGTGTCTCAGCTCCCCTCCTCCTCCTCATCCGACTCCCATCTTTATAATGATAATTTGACTTCAATCAGGGAAGTGTCTAACCAGAACAAGAGATTTTTGCTTATCAACAGCCGGTCTCTGCGGTAATTTGTTTTAATTAGTTTAAAGCCTGCTGTAATAATCCTGTACAGTTATATATCTATTCACTTAACTCCCGACGCCTTCCCTCGGCAGCTCCCATCAATCCCCTGCAAGCACTTAACCCATGCCTGTCTGGGGCCGCTAATTCCCCAATCGGTTAATATTCTGCATGGGCGATACACTGACAATTGCAGGATTTTCAGAACAGGAGCATATTAGGTTCAGAAAGTGTTTTGCACCTCTAATCATATTGGCAGGATCAGTCCATCCAAAAGCGGTATTCCAATTATTCGTGTATACTGATTGGCTGGATGACCTGCTGGCTTCTTGCTTCTCTAGAGGGCTCCAGCTGGGAATTATGTCTACTAAGTTCTTGGCCTTCCATCCACTTCATGGGTTGAAAATGTTACTGATGAGAAGATGGTAAAAAAGATTGGGACAGAACTAAACAAATTCATTGATGTGTGTTAAGTAAAGCTACACAAACTAGTGCTTCTGACTGGAGCACTGCCACCTGTTGGCTAAAAGTGTTACTTAAAGCGGAACAAAATCCTGGATTTTGACTTGCCATCCTGAACTTGGATGCCCTACTGTGTGAAACCACCTAATTCGCCAGGGACAAGTTACCTCTTGGGTTGGGGGATATAGACTTTGGCAGTCTTTGGCTTAGCCCAATCGTTGCAATAAGCGTGAATACGTTTATATATTGTTTTTTGACATATTTTTACAGGTTATAAAGTCAAGGGGGATTCTGCGTGACCTCTTTGATTATCCTCATTACTTAAAGTGGACTATAACCTAGGATTTTGACTATCCAGGGTTTTTGTCCTTTTCCCTGGGGTTCCCCCGATCAGGGGTGCCCCGCTGCGTGAAACCCTCCAGATCACTGAAGTCAACTTACCTCTTCCCTGTCCTACGGCGTATGTGTGGCCGCTTGTCCACAGTGCGCTCAGAGCCGCTGACGTCACAACGTTTAAGGCTTCGTCTACTTCATCCACTGCCTGGTGGGGGAAGCGCTCTGCTAGAGGCATAGCAGGGATGCGAACGTGGCTCGCACATGCGCCGTTGGACCGGCATGCCCCGGGGGGAGGGAATCTCTATGGGTTTTGGTCCACTTTAAGGACTACTCTCTGTTGCATGCTGCTTTTAATATGCTTTGAAAAGGGAGTGCTGGGGCACCCCGAAACGTTGGCTCTGTCTTTTCTTCACTTTTGGAATACAATTGGCATTCTCAAGAATCGATGTGCTGGTTCATTTTTGGAATCTGTTGTTGCTGCTATGTCTCCACATATTGGACATTTAAAGTGTGCTCGAGTGTATGGACACTAAAATGAAGATCTTGATTCATGCTAAAGCCAACCAAAATATTTTTATATAACCAGCTGCCATTGAAGCTTACTGCAGATGAAAATCCTCCACAGCCAGCCCTGGGTCCTATAATGGGATGCCCTGCTGTGTAAAGCTCCTGGCATCTCCGATATACTCACCTTTACTGGCAGCTCCCACGATGCCGCAATCGTTGCCCACTGCATCCCTGTCTTCCCTGTAGCTGTGTGCGCTCTTCCACGCCCAACCTGAATGTTGGGAATGCAGCCAGATGGATGGAGCACATCACCCAGCACCCTTGAGATCTCAAAGGTTCCAGGGGACAAAGGTCAAAGGTGGAAAAAACTGTTTTTTTTTTTAAACAGGGCCACCACCAAGCCAGCTGCACTGCCGCAGGTACACAGGCAGGAAGAGCGTGTTGCGGGACGGAGGGGGTACAATTTGGGGTTTCCATCAGCTTTAAGGTCAGCTAGGCCTTGCAGTTTAACATTAGGTAGCATCTACAGATACATTCTACAAGATCTCTCCAGAGGAACCCCTTTACTGATCCACAATAATGTCCCTGTTGTAATGTGATGTAACCAGTTGCCTTTTTTCAGGACTGCTGTCTGACGCTGGAGGTCAGCTGGTTCCTACAATTTAAAGTGGACCAAAACCCAGGATTTTGACTATCCTGGGTTTTGGTCCTTGCCCCCGGGGAACCCCGAACAGGGGTGCCGCGCTGTGTGAAACCCCCCAGGTCGCTGAAACAAACTCACCTCTTCCCGATCCTACGGTGCATGCGGCTCTGAGCGCGCTGATGGCCACATCCCCCACTACCTTCTAACAGAGAGCATGCCCACGCTGGCCATGCACAAATGCCTGGTGTGGGTACACGCCCTGCTAGAGGATAGCAGGGATACAGCTGTGGCTTGCGCATACGCCATTGGACTGGAAAAGACGGTAAGTGTATGGGGATATCTGGGGGTTTTCACACAGCGGGGCATCACGATTTTGGATGCCCTGGGGGGAGGGAATCGATTGGCCCGGGAATCTTATAGATTCCCGGCCACTTTAACAGTAGCTGCAGATGAAATGACCTCTCCAGTCCCAGGGACTAGTTGAAAGGTCATGCTTGGACTTGCAGTTCTTCCTCAGTCAGAGATCCTTGGCATTAGATGTTCTTTCCTTTCCCGTCTCGAAGTTCCTCTGCCTCCTCCTCTCCTCTCCCTTCCACCCTCAGTCTGAAAGGATGTTATCAATAACAGAGAGATGGATAAGGCGTGACGAGGCTCAGAACAATCCCTTGTCTGCTGAACTTTAATTAACAGTTACTTAATTAGTTCGAGACCATTTAGAGTAAAATGTTTTGATTAGGAATCTGCATGAGCCCCCTCCCCTCTTTTGATGAATGGGCCAGGGTGTCCGCGTCTCCCGCTGTTCCTAATAGATAATAAACCCAAATCCATCAGGCGCTCATAGAGACGCGTCGGGGGACAAATTCGCCACAGTGTTCTATCAATTCCTGATGATGGCCCTAAACAAACAGCCCCCCTCGATGAGTCTCAAACTGAAAACAAGCTGCGGTTATCTAAGGCAAGCTTGTAGAACAAGATGAGGGTGTCCACAAATTAAGGGTTCCTCAAATAATGCTTGTGTGTGTGTGTGGGGGGGAGGGGCAGCCTACCTGATAAGTACCAGCATATTGTATTGCTAAACCCTTTCCAAAGCAGGATAATACCCTCAGACTAGACCCGTGCGATAATGCTTTAAAATGCTAGGGCATGCTGAAGGCTTGGTCAGCTACCTCTTTCTGGTCCAAATCTGGACTCCTGCATCATAAGTTCTCTCTCTGCCAACAGGGTTAACCCTTAAAAATAAAAAAAAAACGTTGTGGGGTCCCCGCTATCCAAGTAAAACCAGCCTGGGCACCAACTATGTGAGCTGGTAGATCAGGGCATGGAGACCGAGCACCCAGTCCCTGGCTATTAAGGCTATCAGCCTGCATAGCGACTCTCGAGCCGTGGAATCTTCTGCAATCCCCTGGGCTTTGAAGATGCAAGTAATGGGGCAGGGGTTATGCTTGACTTGTCAGCCCCTCTTGCCCTTTGAACTAGAAGAAACCTTACCACTTCAAAAAGGGCTAAGGGGAAAAACGCACATGACAGAGAAAGTCCTTTAATTTTTTTTTTACAGCAATACTTACCCCATTCTATCGCCGGGTGCTGTCCTACAATGTCTACTGCTCTCCGCTGTCTTCAGCTGGTAGAGGACAGAGAACCCCTGCCTCTGTACTGGCTTCCTCCACTCATTCCCGATGCAGGGATGGGCTTTTCATACTGGCTGACGTAAGCTAACTCACCATTATAAAAAGCCCCTCCCTGCAGTAGGGAGCGAGCTGCCGGGGGCCCAGTGTGGGGTGGAGGATCTGGGTCCTCTGTCCTGTTGAAGACACTGTGGCCATCCCGAGGATGAAGACATCGCCCAGTGCTAGAATGTGGATGGAGGTAAGCTTACTTTTTTAGGTGATTTGTTACAGTTTGATTTGGACGAACCTGAATTTCTTGGGGAAATTGGGGCAAATCACCAGACTCGAACTTTTAAAAAGTTTGCTAATCTCTAAACTGAACCCTTATATCCTAAACTTGAACATTTATTCGGAGAGCTGTATGATCCCATCCTGTCTGATACCACCCCCATCCAGTTATGACCAAGAAGCTATTTCAAACCATAAAAAATGACTTGCATCTGGCTTTCGTTCACTCCCGGGATCCGGGCACTGCTGTTCCCGCTTCTGCTCTTCTAAGCTGCAAGTGGGATGATAGGCACCTAAAGCATGCCAGGGCCCACACCACAAGCTCATTTCTGCCCCCCCCCCACTCAACTTAATCAGGGAGATAAATGGGGAAAAAAACCTCACCTGGTCCATGCTTTTCTAAGCTGCAAGTGGGATGATAGGCACCTAAAGTGTGCCAGGGCCCACACCACAAGCTCATTTTTGCCCCCCCACACTCAACTTAATCAGGGAGATAAATGAGGAAAAAAACTCACCTGGTCCATGCTTTTCTAAGCTGCAAGTGGGATGAAAGGCACCTAAAGTGTGCCAGGGCCCACACCACTGGCTCAGTTCTGCCCCCCCCACCCCCCCCGCTGCCAACTTAACAGGGAGATAAATGGGGGAAAAACCTCACCTGGCCCCGGCTTTCTCGCACTCCTGCGATGAGAGCTCTGTGCTCCAGCCCCCAGCCTCTACTCCTTCCCTCCTCACCCACACAGCAACAGGCACCTAAAGTGTGCCAGGGCCCACACCACAGGCTCAACCTGTGGCTCAACCACTGGCCCTGAAATCAAAAAGATTTCAGGGCCGGCCACTGGCCTTCCTTTGGGGCATCCTAAATTGCCTGCCCTTCTGTGTGTGCTGTGTGCTTCCTCTTCAATGTAATCAGGCAGCCGCATCCCCAGCATTTTTGAGCTGTGAGTGCTCTCTTGCCTCCAGCCATTCAGATAAGCTGGGGACAGGAGTGAGCCCGCTGGTGGGGATGTGCTTACTTTCATGGACGGAGCCATTTGATGAACGCTAAATGCATAGCAAATGGTTCTGATTGCAAGATAGCCCATGCATGTGCCGTAGCACCCAGGACCCGAAGCATTGAGAGAACACAGCAGGATCCCAGACGAGGTAAGCTACTTGTACCCCCCCCCTCTCAGCGAAAGGGGAGGGAGGCATAGCAAGGGGGTTGATCCAGACCGGACCTCCACTTTAATATATAGCCCCCCCCCCAAGCCTTTAAATCATGTTTGCACCCCAGGCACCCCTAAAGAGTTAGTGCATGCAGATGACCACTAGAGAACAGTGTCTCTCTAATTTCAGAAAATTGGTCACCAATGAGCTTCTCTGTAGAGATCGGTGACACACATGTGCTACTGGAGTGTTGTTCGTGCTGGCTGTGCCTTGAGATGCACATGTAGACTTTTCCTAGCTCACCTCTGCCTACCTCTTCTCTCCTTAACTGTGTTTATTTTACCTCTGCCTACCTCTACTCACCTCTTTCCGCCTTGACCCATGTTACCTCAGCTCCCCTTACCTCTACCTATCTCTATCCACCTCTTACCACCTCACCTCTATCCATCTTCTCTTACTATCTCACCTCTGCTCATTCCACCTCTGCTCAACTCCTCCTGACTCAGCTCTGCCCACCTCACCTCTTACTGCCTCACCTCTGCTCAATTCTCCTCTCCCTGCCTTACCTCTGCACACTCCTTCCCACCCACCTTTTCCTATGTTACCTCTACCCACCTCCCCTCTGTCTATCACTTATCTTACCATCAGCTTCTGCCTTCCTCATCTAGACTCGCCTCACCTCTGCCCACCTCACCTCTGCTGAAATGACCTTTCCCTACCTTACCTTTGCCTGCTCTTTCTCACCTCACCTCTGCCCATCTCTGGTCACCTTACCTCTTCCACTCCATTTCACCCCACCTCTTCCTGCCACCTCTGCTCACCTTTGCATATATGTAAAGGCATTCACAGCTAACATTTTCTTGCGGCCACTTGCAGTGGAACAATACGACAATGTGGCCCCTAGGCAAGATTCTTCACATCTAACATACCTTACAATTTTTCTGGGTGGGAAAGAGGGACAGTTGTTAAATTAACACCCCCTTATTGAGGGATGGATAGGGAGTAACAGTTACAACAATATAAACACTTTGAATAGGCAAATTGTTGGTAGGCGGGGTGGATGAGTGGAGCTAAGTGAGTGGAGCTTTGGAAAGAGGTGGGTGAGTGACAGAGGCAGGCTGCAGGAATAGTTTAATAACCCTGTTGCTCCCATGCAGGTCAAGTGAAGATGTGGGGCTGCTATCAGGTCCAGCAGCTTGGCCCCCTGCACTAGCCCTGCCTGTCCTGCCCTGGTGGTACTGGAGGATGTCCATAAATCTCTGTGACCATCATTCTTGTTGAGTCAGCCTTTTCTTTGGCTAGTGTTACTAAATCCACCCCTCGGTGTCTGCTGGGCTGCCTGACAAGTGATGGATCACAGCTACACAACGGAGATTTACATTAGCAATTAAAAGGAAGTTTTAGCAGATCGGACAAGCTCGGCGTACACCCTCCATTACTCCCTGCAGCGCGGGGGATTAACGCTTCCACCCCGACTACTGCAGAGTATGGCGGAGTCTGCAGGAGGCTCAATTAACTCCAACATAATGCTTGCTGCAAAGGTCTTTCATATTGTTAATAGATGGCACTAATGCGGGGAGCTCAATGATCTGTTTCTGCACTTAACTGATATAAATACAACGCCGTATCATTATGACATCATCAAGTTCGCACATCATCAGAGAACACAGGCACGCTGGAGTAAAAGCGATACGTTGCCAAGCACTGTCCATGATGTTCAGATACCAATTTACATTAAATTAGACAAGGGGAAGTATGTGCATGGGGCAGTAGTATTCCTCCCATTGCTCCTGTATTGCTTTATCGACTATCAATAAAGATATAAACCACTATGGCTTAGGGATAGGAATTTACTGGTAGAAGGTTTTAATAAATAGTCAAGCAATGCAATTAATTCATTAATGGAACTGTATTGTGAAATCCATACGAACATGCTGGACAGTGAGAGGAGGAGTTACTTATGCACACCAAACTGAAAAAAATCCCACCAAGCTTGTGTTTTTTTCTCTTCTGGGAGAAAAAAATCCAGGGGTGACATGCTATTGAGCATTCCATTCCAATAACTGTGGTGAACTGCTCCTTTCCAATGCCTGTCTCCTGAGTCAGACTGTGGGAAACAGCAGCAATAGGGAGTATAATATCTGCCTGCATTGCATGATGGGTAAAAGCATCTCCACCCATTCGAAGAATTATAATAGCAATAAGCTGCTAAGGGTACAGGTCATCAGTGTTGAGCAGATATCCCAGGTAAACGCAGAATAATACATTCAAAACCCGTCACCCAAATTATTCCTTCTTCCAATAAAAGAAAGAAACAGGCTTGAGAGGGATTTTTTGCTATCTAGCATATTTATTTGGATTTTTATTATTTTATTCATGCTAGTAATAACTAATTAAGCAGTTAAGTGGTTAATTGTGGGGGATCATACTGCATGGGCCCAAGTGACATCACTGTAATTCTGGGTTCATGCGGCATGGTCCCTTGATACAGACCTTGACAGGCAGTGGGGGACCTTTGACTACCACCAGTGAACAGAGCCCTGTCACCTCCTTAGTAGTGCTAGCAGCTCTGTTTGATAAAGGCTCAGCCTGTTTTGAGGATTATATCGGTTTAGAAGTCAGCCCGATGGCATATATTAAAACCAAGATGCACGGAAATGTATGTTGGGGATCAAGATAACAGATCAGGCCAAGATTACGTTATATTTATTAGCTTCAGGAGCACACTAGGCAAACTATATACATACAGTGACTAGTTACATATACAGGTCCGAAGGACGGATACAAGTGGAAAGTTGCAATCAGAATGAGCAGATTACATTTGTCATTTACTGTACTGTAAGTTGTTGGTCCTTGGAAAAGGCATGCAAACATATACAGGTGGTATATGAAGAACATGCTGGATCCTTGTCCCTCTGGACACTTGGTGTAACCTAACCCCCTAGACAAAACACAAAAGAGTCTGGGCATCTTCCAGCAAAAAAAAAAATCCTAAAAACCCTCCCTACTTCTCCCTGCTTGCTCATCTCTAATCCAACCCATCAACCCAGGCGCAGCATTTACTCTGCCGCTGACCATCTCCTGTTCTCCACCCAGGTCATCTCCTTACACGCTCGCCTCCAGGACTTCTCATATGCCACTCCAGTCCTTTGGAACGCCCTCCCCAGCTCAATCCAAGCTTTCAAAGCACCCTCAAAACCCACTTATTCAGACAAGCATACAACCTGGCTGAAGCATTTCTCTAAAGGGCAATAACGCTCAATACTTCTGTTTGCCAACCTTCCTTTGTCTGTTCCCCTTTCCTTTTAGACTGTAAGCTCACAAGGGCAGGACTCTCTTTCATATTGTATCTTGTATTCAGAATATTCTTTGTGAACTCTGTAAAACTGCATTTGTAATAGTCTATGTACTGTATGTTCCTCCCTGTTTGTAATTACTGCTTTGTACAGCGCTATGGAAGATGATGGAACTTTATAAATAAATAATAATAATAAAAAAATAATATGTGTCATAACTTTTCGATGGAAGCAGGGGTGTACGTAGGTTTCACAGGGCCCCAAAGCAAAACTCATAGTGGGTCCCCCAAAAAGTTTAGACCCCAGCATTAAAGTGGAGAAAAATCCCATGACACCCGGTCCTAGAGCTGAAAAGACTATAGGGAGTGGTGAAAGCCTTTCTCAGGGGTATCCCAATGTGTGACACTCCCAGGATTGCCCATAATCTTACCTTGTTCTTAGCTCTTAGGTGTTCTTGCATGTGTGGTCCTCCACTAGACCACTCCATCCGATGTGTCCAGCCTCTCTAGGCATTGTGTGCACAGCCCGATATTCAATGAATTCAGCATTGTTTGCCATTCATGAATATGCACAGCAATCAATGCTGAATTGAGGAGAGCCTGTGAATGTGGCACATTTTGGATGATCTTGGGGCTCACACACACTTGGGCATTCAAAATAAGGTCTGTAGAATTCTAGGGAGTGTGAGCCCTGGGTTGTTGGCAGTGGGGCCCAATAGGGTCCTGTTCTTCCCAAGGCATTACTGTAATATGCTTTGTTGGTCCATTGTCTGCAGGGAGCAACCGGGACCAAAGCTGTAGGTTCCATAGGATGTCAGCATTGCGTTTCCCTCAAGTGCTCTATACACAGAGCGTCGGTGGTAAACAATGTTCTGGCACCTTAGTAACGTCCAGCAGATCCTACAGGTCTGGCCCCTGCCACTCCTAGCAGACAGCGCACCAGTAATGCATTTTAGGGCAGTAGCAGTCCAGTGCTTTTGCCACAGATGCTACAAGGTGGGATGGAGGACAGATTGAACTGGGGCCCCTTCTTCCAAGGGCCCGGTAGCAGCTGGCCTCCCCTGCCAATATAGTATGTACAGCCCTGGGTAGAAGGGCTCTGTCATCAGGCCCAGACAGGTTCTGGGCATGCTTTGAGACTAAACACAGCTAACCTATCTGACTTTCAGGCAAAAAGTTCAGAAGATGGTTCGCACTCCTTAAAAGTTTATGATTTTATTGACTATCCATTAAAAACATCCAGCAGCCATAAAGGGTAATCATACAGGACCCAGGCAGATAAAAAGTTGCAGTATCCTCTGGCTTCCGACCTGAGATCTCAATATCTCAACACGCATGCATGTGGTATGATCTCCACATTCCAAAAATTTGGGGCTAGCACGCATGGAATTTTCATAATTCTACATGCAGTACTGAAATTACGCAGTCAGCGCAGCTTCCTTCTGGCCAAGCTGTAACCCCAGCCAGGCTATTGGAGGTGTGAATAGTAGCAGAGAGGTCCTTGGTGGCTAAGATAGGGCACTGTCAGGCCTGTGTTTGCCGAATTGCTATGAGCAAGCCATCTGTGAACTTATGTAGTTATTTCCTCACACCTAGGTAATCAGTGTGCATTTCTGTGAAATCATATTACTATGCTCTTATAGTAAGCTAATTAAAGGAACATTCTAGGCAAATGGTTAATTTAGCTTGCTTTCTGCTCTCCTCATGCCAAATAGGGGTGGCAGTGGTGGTTTAGAGGAATGTGGGGACACATCTGAAATTCCTAGCACCATAACAAGATTTTTTTAATAACAGTTCTTTCTATAATAAAGTGTTTGTTTTGCATTGGTAAGCGTTTAGATGAGTTGAGTATTGGGAATACGGTTACGATTTGGGAAAACTCATGGGGTGGTGGGTCGTAAGTTGTATGGGGTGGGCTTTCGACCCTTCTTCCCCATATGCTGCACTCAAGGTTATAGGGCAACTTCAGGTAAGCTGGTCCTAATTTATTCATAGCTTTGTATGTCACAATGGGGGATCTCATATATTAGAGTTATGACAGCACCTACACAGAGGCACCTCTGCATTTTGCTACAGATGTGTGCCAAGCGAGACCTCTGTTTTTAACCAGATTTAGAGACAGATTATAGGACTGTGGCCCCTTTTTTTGTATTCTAATTGTCCTGATCATGTACACCTCCCACATTAGTTATAAATTGGTCTGATTTGCCACCACCCCTCCCTTGTAACAAACTACTCAGACCTTTGGTGTTCTTCTCATGCTGTTAGGGTGCAGTTGGCTGCTTTAGTTGCTTTCCAGAGACACCCCCTCAAAGATCTCCCCTAAAGGCTTTTATGGTATTCATATCCAGATGCTGAACAAAAATATTCCAAAAATTCTGGACTAATTGCCTCCGATCAGGACAGCGGCAGGTTCTAACCAAACTGAATATTTCAATCAGACATTACAGTGTAGCCCCGACAGGAACCGTGAAGAAGCCCTTTCACTTAGGCCAGCCATAATGGTGGAAGACAGCGGCATCATTTGTTTAAGAGGACGAGGAAGGACAATAATTGTCACAGCAGGTTAGAGCGATATAGAGAGTGACTGATGCGTGCGGTGGCAGAAGGCGCGCTTCTTACGCCGGATCATTGTGCTGCCTGGCAAAGTCGTTTAAGGGTGCGTCCCTGTCACATTGTAAAAGACACCCAGCACCCGGGGAGGACTTACAGTATAGTTCACAGAGTCAAAGTGAACCAAAACCAAGGATGACTATCCTGGGCCTCCCTATCTGAAACCCCAAGGTCACCCAGTCTACCTCACCTTTCCTCGAGTCCTATGATGCATGCGCGGCCTTTCATCCAATTAGTGCACTCGGATCCACTCATGTAAAATCGTCTAGGCTAGTCTACGACTTGGCTCCAGCTCAGTCTAGCCGAGTCTAACCGAGCAGACACATCCTCTCTATCCTGTAAAGGGAGCGTGTCCATGCCAGCCATTCTCAAATGCCTGGCGAGGACTCATGCCCTGCTAAAGATACAGCAGGGAGCGTATGTGCCGCTGGATCAGGGAGAAGTTGAGTTTTCTGGGCGACCCAGGGGGTTTCACATAGAGGGGCATCCCAGGGGGAAGGAATCAAGCCGTTGTGGGTTTTGGTCCACTTCAAACAGATATGTCCTCTCACCCCCACAGCCCAAGACATGGTCCCTCCATCAGTCAGTCTGCCACATGACCAAAAGTGACCAGGGGCAGGCGTTTAGGCGTGGTGCACCCCTCCCACGCAGGGGACCCAATTGGTCGCCAGCAGTCACTGAATGGCTGCCATTCTGAGGGGATGTAGAAGTGGACAGTATTAGTTTGCCGACTATCAGGCTTGTGGCAGTGGAGACAAAAATGGCTATGCAAATTGGGATGCCCGTATGCTGCTGGGGTAGATGGTCAGACTACTTTCTTGCTTCAAAGTGTGGAAAATGTCTCTTCCTCAAACCCTGTTCATCACATGACAAAGAAAGTACTTTAGTATTATAAAGTAATGTCTCTGTCCAGTCTAAAGTAAAAGAAAATACCATACTCACCTAGACCCCCGAAATTGGCCCCACTCCAGCTTTTTAAAATTTACCACGTCCTGTGATCTGGTCCCCAAGCATCCACCTGCAGTGAATTTAGTTGGCATAAGCCAATCAATGTGACTGACAGTGGGGTGGGGCCACATTCCCTCATGCAGGGCCAGTTTTAGATAAAGTTTGGCCCTAAGCAAAATTAAAAGTGGGGCCCCAAGTTCTAAAATATTATAACAACCCTATGCCCAATGCCTATAACCCTGTCCCACATGCCCAGTTCCTATACAGCTTCCCTACATGCACAGTCCCTGCTTTTCTCCTCCATGTACCCAGTCCCAGTACCTTTAAAGAGGAACAGGACAGCCCTGGCATCTGAAAGACATTCCTCTTCTGTGGGGCTTCAAATTTTGGGATGCCTCATCATGTGAAACGCCAGTGAATCGGCACAGTTCTTACCGGACCAGCGTTCCCATGGCACATGGGTCATTAAGGGCACCCCTGTCTCCCCTCTAGTGTCTGTGCGTTCCAGCAGTATATCGCTGGCACTGGCTTGATCGAAGGGCGCTCATGGGGGTGGCCATCTCACTGTAGCCGAAGCAAAAAATAATGTTGGCACTGGAAGGTGAACGAACACTATGCCGGTAAGTTTACAGGCTGGTTTTCCTGCCACAGTACACCAGCCCTGCCCTCATGTCGCCTCTAAGATCCATTGCTGGACTAGGAGTGATCATCTGTGGGTGGACAAAAGTTCAGTATAGCGTATTTTTTTTTCTTTAAGCGGACATGTTTCAATTTTAAGCTTCATGAACACCTCAAACCTATAGATATATAATGTAGATCAGAATACATTACTATATAAGAAGCCTCATATATATGTAATTGCTTTAAAGCAGATGATAACCCATTTCTTCCCCATATCCTCCACCCACCTTCCCTACCCGAGTACCTTGCCAGCTCGGCGGTAACCTCAAGATGCCATATGATGCACGCCATGTTTCCACGTCCAGCCATTCAGATACGAGAGCATGGACAGCTGCAGGAATGCCAACGAACACAGCGCTGTGGAAGGGTGAATTTACTGGTGACTCCGGGGTTTCACACAGTGGGGCATCCTGGTATAGGAGGCTAGATTCCTGGGCCAGCCCCTTTGGCCAAACTATATACATACACTGAGTAGATGCAGTACTGGTCAGAAGTGAGTAAGTTACAATCAGAGTTGCCAGAGAAAATGCCAATTACATTAGTTCAGACAGATGATACACAGTTATGCAAATGGAAACAGGTGGTGTGTTTAGCCTGCCTGATTTTTGGTTCCCCTCCACACATCACACATGACCCACAAAAGACAAGACAACCAGAGGAGTTAAGCGCTCCAACCTTCATTCACAGGCCTGAAACTCCCCTCCCAGGTCCCCCTCCCCTTCTGCAGTATCATTAAAATCCCTGGGGTATAACTTTCCACTGGGAAGTCATAGGAAGCTGGTTCTGATGTCAGTGGAATCAGTCAGGTAATGCACACCCAGTGGGTCCAAACACCATTTGAGATGGCTCCTAGTGACCCCCAGGCATCCTAGAAGACTTGAAGACTATATATGGATGTGACAGGAGCTCTAGATTCTAAATGTTTAGCATATGACAAAGATTTCCAGGTACCGTGCAAGAACCAGAATGTCTGTGGGATTTCTTTGAAGTTTTCTTGGCATCAGAGCTTCCTAGCAGGAGCTTTCCTTCTGACCCAGGGGGTTTCACATGTAGGCATCCTAAAAAATTCCAAAATCTAGGATAGTTTTAGTGCCCTTTAAAGTAAATTATAGGAGCTAATGGTCCTCTTTCACTACAATGATTTAGTTAGGGGGACTTTAGCATTATATACAGAGGTCTAACTATATAAATGCTGATATATACAGATAATTTCCTGTAGTTGCACTGTTTTGCACTTTAATAATACATATGTGTGCTTTTACTCTTAAAGCGGACCTTCACCCTGTACATACAGATTGCTCAAATTAAAAATCAGCCTACCTTCATTTACTGCATGTTATGAGCCTTTAAACATCCAAGATGGCAGCTCATGGAGCATCACGCAGCCTGCAAACAGGAAGTGTCTTCTAACTGTGTCACTCTGCATTCTGGGATTGCTGTCCTTTTCCTAACCCCAGCTCTGCTTTGTCTGTGCAAAGCACAGCTATAACCCTGCCCTCTGTACTTTATCCCGCTCTCCTCAGTATGTGAAGATTCTGAGTCAAGATGGCGGCGCCCGTATCCTAGAGTCCTGAACAGAGTTGCAGCCCGGTGGGGGAAAAAATAAGTAAGTAACTAAAAACTTAAGGTATTCCACAGCATCTAAAATTAATATATTTTAAGGGTTTGGGCTTTTCATTAAATCATGCTGAAGGTCTGATTTCCAGACCCAGATATCCAGACCCCTACCCTCTCCCCCAGTTTGCTGATTTCTAACTAACCACCCACCACGACAGCCCTCTGCCCGGACCTTCACCTCTCATCGGATGCCTTTAAATGGACCTTTACGAGAAGTGGTTGAGTACCCCTGCTCTAGAATAATATAATTTTAATATAGTTAAAGGGGGCATATATCTTTTTAAGCGGTTTGCTCATATTAATGTAAACAATTAATGGATGCACAACCCCACGCCAAATACAGCGCTAAATACAAAGGGGGTGTGCCGCTACCAGAGCTACTACTTTAAATACACAAAAAACTCACAATTCCAAGCATCAGCGCACAACTCCAAGTATAAGTAAAAATCACATCATTTTATTAAGAAGCAGACAAACCTAATACACATATAGGGCTCCATTCAAGAAATTAGTCTGTTTTATGAGAAAAAAATACTTCGTTTTTAGCTTTTTCAAATTCTTGTGATTCAACAAGAAAAAAACCTATGCTTCACTAATTTTTTTCACTTGTCTTCTCTCATAAAGTGAAAAAAAAACCGTCTAAAGTGAAAAAATACAACTGAAATTTACAATTGTAATAAATTAGTGTGATTCAGCAATATTTTTACTACTCTTTTGTCTGAATTAATTACAGGTGCCCCGATCAGACGTAGAAAATTCTCAGCACATTCCCTTGTTTTTTTTACCCCAAAAAAAGCAATGTTAGCAACTGCCAGCATGTTTTTTTTTATCAGTGTAAATGACATGCGGAATTATTTATTATTTTATATTATTATTATTATTATTATTATTTATTATTTTTATTATTTTATATTAGGAAGTCTAAATTGAAACAGTAAAAAATAAACCCATGCAATTTGTTTTTCCTCTGATACATTTTACAAGTCATCCAGCTACCTTTCCCAATAGGCAATGTTGAATTCACACATGAAGTGGGATAATTAACAAAACATGTGAAGCAAAAGAAAACCGAACGTTTGGCTGCCTTGATCTGTTACTCAGTACATCTCTTTATTAGTTAATTTCATATTTTTTAATTACTGTTTTAATAAAATATTTAAGCCAACAGCCTAGAAAAAGTGTCAAACCTTGGTCAAAGGCCATGGGGCTGGTAGTTTGCCAGGGCCAGGGGCAGGCTGTTCGTCTTTTTGACCCTGGGCTTACTATGCCTGTTGTACTGGTCTGGTCATCTGGAGAAAGGGCCAGAATTCTTTTTTAATTTTATTTGAAACTAAATAAAATAAATAAACAAAGTTAATTGCATATCCATAGGAATATATCTAGGCAAGTGCAATAGCATTTTTTCACCCGCATTTTCGACTGGACAAATTTAATTAGTCAGCTTTGTTGAATCACTCAAAGTTACTTGAGTTTTCCGCATGGGATCCAATTTCCCCCAAAAAACTATTTTTTTTTTCTATGTTTGTTGAATCAAGCCTATACCATTAAAAACACACATTCTAGCACAAGTGACAATAAATGATATTATCCTAAAACATAAAACAAATCACACTAGTAAGTGCAAATGCAAAGTGCATAGGTATTGAAAATGTCTGTACTCAATAGCCTCGATTCAGAGACAGATTCGTCTGGACTTTCGCATGTGTCTGTGTATGTTTTTGGGTCTATTTGGCCTTTTTTTTGCTTTTTACGTTCCTTTTTCCATGCGTATGTTCGTTCCCGCTAACGGGTATATGCGCTTTCGATGGACGGATTGAAATCTGATTATTTGCGTTACTTTTGATCATTTTCGCATCCAAATCTGATATTTTGAATTCGTTCAGATAACTTCCTTTATTGGGATGGGCTTGTGTCTCATTCAGAGAGCTGATTGCCGAGGGCCCAACACCCTAAAAAACGGTTTCATTTGCACTTTGGTCATTTTGACCATTTTGCACTCGGCTAGCTTGCTTTTGACCATGTTTTGCGGCTTTGTGGAGGAATATAATCGCCTTCACCTCCAGGGCATTACATGTGTCAGCAGGGCCGAGGCCAGATTGCACCGGCGATGCATGCATATCGATCGCATGCATGATGTTGAGTTGTTCGAGCTGACCCAACTTAATCGCGCTTCCCTCCATAAGTTGTATAGTGAGCTGCGGCCATGGTTAGCCCGCACCACAAGGAAGGGGCAAGCAATTTCAGGTATGACCAAGATGCTTGGCTGCCTGCAATTTTTGGCGAACGGCTCGTTCCAGAGGCTGGGTGCCCTCTCCGTGGGAATGTCCCAGCCTACGCTGAGCCGCACGCTATCCACGTTTTTGGATGGCATGGCTACCATTAGTCCAAAATATATTTCATTTCCGGACGACATGGTAGCCTGGAACGCGCTTATGTTGGGTTTTTATAATATTGCCAGCATGCCCAACGTCATGGGTGCGATCAATTGCACCCACGTTGCATTGGTCTCTCCCGCAGCCGACGAGTACATCTATAGGTAAGCTCATTTATGTCATTTTGTTATATAGTTTAGACAAACTGTATTGTAAATATCAATCCCTCCTTGTAAATTGTCCTTGTGACCCATTTAACCGTGTATGCCTTAATCCCTCCTTGTAAATTGTCCCTGTGACCCATTTAAGCATGTATACCTTAATCCCTCCTTGTAAATTGTCCCTGTGAGCCATTTAACCGTGTATACCTTAATCCCTCCTTGTAAATTGTCTCTGTGACCCATTTAAGCATGTATACCTTAATCCCTCCTTGTAAATTGTCCCTGTGTGTCCCATTGTCCCATTTAAGTGTGTATACCATATCCCTTTCAGTGCCAAGCACGTAGATTCTGTGTTCTCGCTTCTACTCCACTTAAGTGCCAGGCACGTAGAATCTACGTGCCTGACTTTCCCCCCTGCTAGTTAAAAAATAAAAATAAAAAATACTCAGATCCGGCCAGGTCTCCTCTTTAATTTGGTGCCCTCCCCCCCCCCCCCCCCCCGCTTCGGCAGCTGTTAACTGTAAAAAAAAAAAAATTAAAAATGACATTTACTTACCTGCGGACGGGCCTCCTCTTCACTGGGGGGGCCTCCGATCACCCCCCCCCCCAGGCTCTTCCGTGGCGAGGAGAGGGCAGAAATCACCCTCCCCCCCCCACTTCCTGGATCGCGACTGCTAGCCCCGCCCCCTGGGCGGCACCCGAGACTCAGAATCAGTCTGCTCAGGTGCTTGGAGGAGAGAGGTGGGGAGGGGGAGAGGGCTGTGATCGCCCCCCCCAGGCTCTCTCCTCCAAACACCCGAGCAGACTGTCAGCTGTCATCGCAGATCGCCAGGGGACACAGGATCAGAGGTGAGTAAAGTAAAAAAAAATAAATAAAATAAAGATCATTTTTTTCTCTTTGTGTCTGTGTCTTTTTTTTATTTTACATTTAACCCCTTGTGAGCTGGTAAGGGGTCCATGAGACCCCTTATACCAGTTCACAAGGCTGTGGGATGGCAAGTCACCTGCGGCTAGCGGGTAATTGCCATTACCCCAGCAGCCCCATTACCTGCCTCCCCAAAGCCCGGGGGGGGGCAGAAGAGTCCGTGGCCATGGGCTATGCGGGCTTGTAGCCTGCAGGGCCAGGGGCCACAAAAGCTGGCCCCTGCGCCCTGTTTCTACAAGCCCTGCATAGCTGGTCCCGGGCTGGTTACTTCGGGTAAGGGGGACCCCATGTCATTTTTTGGGGATTTTTAAGGGTTTTTAAATCCCTTCAAAAATCACATTTGAACATGGGGAGCGCAAAATAGTGCAAAATGGTCTGGCAACAAAGGGTGACAAAAACTCCAGGTAGGCTGGCACTTAAAGGGTTAATCCCTCCTTCTCCAGTGTCCCTGTGACCCATTTAACCGTGTATACCTTTATCCCTCCTTGTAAATTGTCCCTGTTACCCATTTAACCATGTATACATTAATCCCTCTTTGTAAATTGTCCCTGTGACCCATTTAACTGTGTATACCTTAATCCCTCCTTGTAAATTGTCCCTGTGACCCATTTAAGTGTGTATACCTTAATCGCTCCTTGTAAATTGTCCCTGTGACCCATTTAAGCGTGTATACCTTAATCCCTCCTTCTCAAGTGTCCCTGTGACCCATTTTACCGTGTATACCTTCAGCAATGTTTTTAATGTGGCCTTAGCAAAACATTTTAATGCAGACCTTAATTAGTCATTAGAATGTTAATCTTTATTTTCTCCCACATACATATAGTTTTTGATTTTAAAACTACTTATGTACTTAGTTAGTGTTATTTGGATTGTCAAACATGTATTTGGGGGGGAGGGTTAGGAGTTAGTGTTTGAGTAGTTTACCTTGGATTGCTAAAATTTTTTTTTTCTTTTTCCTTCCAGGAACCGCAAAATGGGCCACTCACTGAATGTGCAAGCAGTGGTGGCCCCGGACATGCGGTTCCTTAGTGTCCTTGCCGGGTTTCCAGGCTCATCCCACGACGCTTACATCTTGCGGAGATCAGGATTATTCCGTTGGTTTGAGTCTGGAGAATTATCAGGTGGATGGCTCCTTGGTAAGTTTCCTCTAATGCATTAATTACTAAAAAATTGACACATGATCAGAGCCTCATGCAGTTTATTTTCGCATGTTTGTTTTTAAAAACCTTCAGTAAACTCAAAATAACACAAACATTAATGCATCAACTTAGTCAACAACAGCTAAAGTCACATTCGATATATTTTATGGAAATATGAAAATTTTTAGTTGAAGGGCACTCGCAGACTTCATGTACATACATAGTAAAACAGAAATATACATTGGTGCAGACTCATGGCACCTAGCAATTGGCCACATCCCGGAGTTGTAAAGTAATGCACTCCAGGCTGAAGTTTCACCGCCCAATAACATAAACATACATAGGGAGCAACCATTTGCAGGGGAATATTTGGTCAGGAATACATAGGGCCACATACACACCCTCTCCTGCTTGGCCACATTTGCCACAGGCACAGGTGGAAAGCAGCCATACCTATGCCACATCCACGCCTGTAAGTTCGTGGGCCACCCAAACAATAACCCCAGTCCAAATGCCAGTCCAGTCCAATCTTTGCCATGGGCAAATGTAGTTGTTTCACAGCCAAGAATGTCCCCCAATATTGCCAACAAACAGGATGAGCCAGCCACAATTTCATTAGGCCCAAGGCTGCAGCATGGCAGCTTGAGCGGCCGCTTCAGTGAGGCTTTAGCTCAGGCATTGGCTAGTGGGGTATGTCAGCACTCTAATGAGCTATATGGGTGACATTCAAAATCAAACCAGCAAAGCCATAAAAAAGCCAATCTTGGTAGCGCTCACCAGACGGGTAAATAGAGTGGGGATGTACAGGAAAGATGTGGACAAAGATCAGATCCAGGTGAAATAGATCTTAAAAGTGATGTTGCCCATAATAATGGTGGGCCTTGGAGGTGGCCCAACACCTGGGCATGTGTGTCATTCAGAATCTGCCACTGGTCAAGCATCTGTCTGTTGCTAGTTCGAAATGCATCTAGCATGGCAGTGAAGTTTGCATTTAAGGTGGCCGTTTGTTCTGCCATCTGTGTGGTTAAGTTGGCCATTTGTTCAGCCATCTGGCTGTTGCTCGTCCTAAATTCAGTCAGCATGTTGGTTAATGTATTATTGAAAATCTCGAATTTTGCAGTAATCTGCTCTGTTGTTCGTTGAGTCACCTGCCGAAAGTAACGGCTGTCATGGCGCCATGCTAACTCCAGGATCGGCACCCGCCTCCCCTGGGAAACTGGTCGACGTTGTTGACTGTGTCTTCCACTTCCCCGGGTTGGAGCTCCTGCAGATGCTGGACCTCTAGGGCGATGGGCACAAAACCTCTGCAGCAGAGCTACCACTGGGGACTGTAGGCTCAGTCTCAGCCTGCTGCCCACGATGGGCTGGCAGCATGCGTCCAGCTTCACTCTGCTGCAGAGGATTTGGTGCAATAGGATGCTGGGACAGTTGCAGATTAGGTTCCAGGGGGGTCAGTTCAGAAGGTCCCATCAAGCTGGCATCCTCCTTCTCCTTCATCTCCTGGATTTCATCCATCAGTGTGTGGGCCTGTTGGGACATGTGAAAAAATGCTTCAGTTTGGGCCCTAAATATATTTGTTAGGCAAATACGTCATGTGCATTCACATGCATCAGCAATTTCATCAAAGTCCACTTAACCTGTATATCTGTTCCTGGGTCCTGGCAGCAGGGAAGTAGACGGCGTGCTCAAACTGGAGAAGGCTTCGAAACTTGCAGAGGCTGGATGCTGGGCTGGGTTTAAAAGTAAAAGGCACGTAAACACACAAAAATCCATTGATGAGCTGGATTACTACATATGGTTTAAAAAACACGTGGCCACGCAGGAATGCCAACTCCCCCAATGGTCCAAGGTGACCTTCACTATGAATGTCAGTATCTCTTATATGTATGCCTCACCCTGTACATACAGATTGGTCACCTGAAATAATACAAACATGCATGTACTGCATGTTATGAGACTTAACACATCCAAAATGGCGCATTAGGGCGCATATCAGCTTGCAAATAGCATTTGACTTCAGAGTATGTTGCTGGGCATTCTTCCTATGTAGACCTTTCCCTGACCCCAGATCAAGTTTGTCTGACCAAAGCACAGCTACAACCCAAGTGGTATAAAGACAAAGAAGTAAGTGTTGTCTATGACTGACTATATTCACATAACAGGCAGTGCTTTGGTAAGATTAAGAGTTTAATAGTGACCATGAATACTGTCCAAGGTCGTGTATGGGCTGCAAACCTTTTAAATGACCATTCCTCAGACATTAAACACCCGGCTAAAACAGTAACCTCCCCTCAAAGCCACTCCCTAGGGGCATGTGTTCATATGGGCCTGTGAGCCTCATTTCACACGTTTACAATAGTTCACATTCAAACAAACATTACTAACCTGCAGGAATGGTATGGATGTCCGTGTCCCGTCTTCCAGAGAGGCCCTCTAATGCGACGGGGTGTATTAATGCCAGCACCATCTCCTCAGCTCGTGTATACTGTAATTTGGTGGGGAAGTCTCCGCCAGTTTGTAAGCTGAAAAATAGAGGTTAATAAATTTTGTGCATTGTGGTCAATACAACAAGCAGCAAAATGCAAAACTCAAATATGTACCTGTGATTGCGCCATTTATTCTGTTTCTTCCGTACTGCATACTTCAGGTCAGATATTTTGCGCTGTATCTGCTCCACATCTTTCATCTCGTCCCCCCCTGCATTGACCTGTCTGGTGAGCTCCTCCAAGATTTGGGCCTTTCTCATTTTGCTTGTAGATTTTGAATGTCGCCCATATAGCTCGTCATAATGGAGTGTGAGGCCACTTGCCAATGCGAGAGTTTGGGCCTCACCAAACCTGCCACTCAACTGGCCTCGCCGCAATGTTCGGCCTAATGCTTGCTCTTCTGGCTCATCTATGTTTGTTGGCAATTCGGGGGACTTTCTGGGCTGGCTCTGTGGTGATGAATTGGGCGACACGTGGCTTGAAAACGGCTGGACTGGACTTGCAATCGGACTGGGGGTCCTTGGCTGGGTGGCCACCGAACTTCCAGGCGTGGATGTGGCATATGTATCGGTGGTTGCCACCTGTGCCGGTGGCAAATGTGGCCGAGGAGGAGAGGGTGTGCTTGGGGAGGTGGGCCTTCGGTCCCTGTGCCTTTTTGTGGCCTTTGAAGTGGTGCTCCTTTGGCCATGTGATGTACTGCCATGTGGAGCAGGAGAGGCAATGTTGGCTGGGCTTGGGCTTCCGGCACGCTGGCTCTTACTGGCCTTGCCACTGGTGCTACTTTGGCCATGTGATATTCTGCCACGTGGAGCAGGAGAGGCAGTGCTGGCTGGGCTTGGACTTCGGGCATGCCGGCTCTTACTGACCTTGCCACTGGTGCTACTTTGGCCATGTGATGTTCTGCCACGTGGAGCAGGAGAGGCAGTGCTGGCTGGGCTGGGGCTTCGGGCACGCTGGCTGTTACTGGCCTTGCCACTGGAGTGCCATTTATGAAGAAATGTGGTAGGGCGGGGAGGAGGAGAGGGTGTTCTTTGTGGGCTCGGGCTTCTCACCCTCTGCTTCTTTCTGGCCTTGGACGCCATCGTACCTGCCTGCTTGTGTGTTGCTGCCTTCTTCTTTGCTGCTCCGTCCTTGCCTTTGCTTGTTGGTTTTGCTGTTGCGGCCTTAGTGGCCAATGTTGCCTTGTTTTGCCCACTTTGGCTGCGCGTTTCCCGAACCTTGGTAGTAGCTTGGTGTGACCGCGTGGTCGGATGTGAGGAAGAAGGCTCCTCATGCCGCTGGGCCCTTTTGCTGATGGCCTCCTTGGCTGGTGTGGCCTTAGCGCTGGGTTTTTTTTGGTGCCATGCTGACAATGTCAAAGAGAATGAGCTGTGTGTCCATGACCCTTTAATAGAAACATAGAAATATAGAAGGTTGATGGCAGAAGGAGACCATACGGTCCATCTAGTCTGCCCTTATGTGTATACTGTATGTACTCTTTATCTTAGGATAGATGTGTGCTTATCCCAGGCATGTTTAAATTCAGTGACTTTTCAACTACCTCTGCTGGAAGTTTGTTCCAAGCATCTACTACTCTTTCTGTAAAATAATATTTTCTAACATTGCTCCTGATCTTCCCCCCGACTAGCTTCAGGTTGTGCCCCCTTGTTCTATCATTAAGCTTCTTCTTAAAAACACTTCTGAACCTTATTCAATCCTTTCACATATTTAAAGGTCTCAATCATGTCCCCCCTCTCCCTTCTTTCCTCCAGACTGTACAAATTAAGTTCTTTAAGTCTCTCCTGATAAGTTTTAAGTTTAAGTCCTTTAAATACTAATGACTGGGTATGACGCTTACGTGTTCACGTACGCGTGCGTACGGCCGTTTGTCCGGCCGTGCGGAACCCGGAAACCACTGGGGCATTACTTATCTGCTGCGGACAAGAAGAAAGATGGCGCCCACGATCTTCACCCGCCAACAACAGGAGCTGATTATGCTCGTAAGTGTATTGTAAGGACGTTGATTTGCCATCTAAACGCATGCCTAGGCCTTTAGGAAGCGCAGGAAGAAACAGTTTTCTAAACTTAGTTAAACTCTGTGCCAAACAGAAGTTAGTGCGTACATGTGCGAACCAACTCACTTGCATCTAGAAGGATAGTTTCAGGCTAGAAATGTGTTTTGGAATGTCATTTACTCAACTGATCGAATAGTGACAGATATTTGTATGCAGTTAGATCTAACAACTATTTTTTTTTGTGTTTTTTAGACGATGCTTCAGCGCAGGTACAAATACCTGCCCAACGCATACGAGAAGAGGAACGTCGCACTGGTCGGACCTGAAGCAACTCCACATGCGATTTTTCTGTCTCCATTTCCCAAGTAAGTACATAGCGATTGCATGCTAGATGTAACTAATACACAAGGTAGGCCTTTATTTATAAATGCTTTTCTTTTCTAATGCTGGAAATGGAGTACCGAATCCGACGCATCCCGGAGGCACACAGGCCGGCCAGTGCTGCATGAATCTGCAGCAGAAAGTGAAGGTGGTGGATCTCCAGGGCCACGTTCCTACCCCTCCTCTGTAGCGTCCTCAGACTAGCCCCTGGACCTTTCTACAGAGGAGGGGCGTCACGGCGTGGGCAGGGAGTCGGCCCAATCGACGGAGCCACTAGCCTCTGGTATGTGACTCTAAATGTAACCGCACACACATACATGCTATTAAAAGCAAAGCTGATTCCCTTAAGCCTTTAAGTGCCAAGCACGTAACACCTACGTGCTCACATGTCCATGCCTTAAGTGCCAAGCACGTAGGTGTTACGTGCTTGATTTTCCCCCCCTGCTAGTTAAAAAAAATAAATAAATAAATACTCACCTGACCCCTCGTTGGATCTGGCCGGGTCTCCTCTTTAATTTGTCGCCATCCGATCCCCCGTGGGGGCTCGGATGGCTCCAAGAGAGCCCCCGGAATAGGGCCCCCCCCCCCACACTTCGGCAGCAGCAGCTGCTAACTGTAAAGAAAAAAAAAAAATGACATTTACTTACCTGCGGTCGCGCTGCCTCCCGACAGGTCTCCTCTTCACTGGGGGGGCCTCGGATCGTCCCCCCAGGCTCTTCCGTGGCGAGGAGAGGGCAGAAATCGCCCTCTCCCCCCACTTCCTGGATCGCAACTGCTAACCCCGCTCCCTGTGATGTCACCAGCAGCCGGCTTCTTAAGTCCAGCACCCGAGACTAAGAATCAGTCTGCTCGGGTGGTTGGAGGAGAAAGGTGGGGAGGGGGAGAGGGCTCTCTCCTCCAAACACCCGAGCAGACTGACAGCTGTCATCAGAGATCGCCGGGAGACACAGGATCGGAGGTGAGTAAAGTAAAAAAAAAATAAATAAATGACATTTTCTTCTTATGTGTCAGTGTGTTTATTTTTACATTTAACCCCTTGTGAACTGGTAAGGAGTCCATGAGACCCCTTATACCAGTTCACAAGGCTGGGGGCTGGCAATTCACCTGCGGTAGCTGCAGGTGACTTGCCATTAACCCCCGGCACCCCTATTACCTGCCTCCCCAAAGCCCAGGGGGGGGGGGCAGAAGAGCCAGGCCCACATAGGCTATGTGGGCTTGTAGGCTGCAGAGTGGGGGGCCACAAAAGCTGGCCTCCCCACTCTGTTCCTGCAAGCCCCCATAGCTGGTCCTGGGCTGGTAATGCTGGGTAAGGGGGACCCCATTTAATTTTTTTTTTTTTTTAAGGGTTTTAACCCTTAAAATTCCCCCAAAAAATGGGGTTCCCCCCGGGAGGATCGGGGATATTCCAAATGTAAAGGGTTGTTTTGGTTGAAAAATTGCAAGGTGCGCACTTTGTCTGCAGAGCTGAAACTTTCAAGTAAAATTACTGTTACGCGCACGCTTTACTTTGTGGTGTTTGCCAACTCTTCCCTTGACAGTACCTATGCATGTTGGGTATCGAGTTAGCTTGCAACCTAATAAACATTCCATCCACAGCTGTTAAACATGTATGTGCTGACAAATAATTTATTTTTCAAATTTATACAGGGACCACACGTGCCAGAGTGGCACAACTGAGTGCCAGGGTCCTTCAGTTGGTGGGTGAGATGCAAGAGCTGTGCGACTCGTTGGGGACCACAGATGAAGAATAATGTTCTGGGGCCTGCCATTGCTGTGTATATAGTTTTAAAAATGTTATTTATTTGTTAACAAAAATTTATAAAAATGCCTTTGAAGATTAAAAAAAAACTTGTTTCTGTGTCATTTCCTTCTCTAAATACATTCATTAAGGGTTGGTTACCGCAAAATGAATGCAAAAACTAAAATTTATATAGGAAGATTCGCCTGACTGCAAAGTGATTTGGGTAAGTTTCAGGTACGCCAATGGAAGAAGAATGAGACCGCAAAGTGATTTAGGTAAGTTTTAGGGCCGAGAAATGGAAGAATAATTAGACTGCGAAGTGATTTGGGTAAGTTTTAGGTGCGCTAATGGAAGAAGAATGAGACTGCAAAGTGATTTAGGTAAGTTTTAGGGGCGAGAAATGGAAGAAGAATGAGATCGCAAAGTGATTTAGGTAAGTTTTAGGGGCGGGAAATGGAAGAATATACTGAGCACGAAGTGATTTGGGTAAGTTTTAGGTGCGCCAATGGAAGAAGAATGAGACTGCAAAGTGATTTAGGTAAGTTTTAGGGGCGGGAAATGGAAGAAGAATGAGATCGCAAAGTGATTTAGGTAAGTTTTAGGGGCGGGAAATGGAAGAATATACTGAACACGAAGTGATTTGGGTACGTTTTAGGTGCGCCAATGGAAGAAGACTGAGACCGCGAAGTGATTTAGGTAAGTTTAAGGGGTGGGAAATGGAAGAAGAATGAGACCGCAAAGTGATTTAGGTAAGTTTTAGGGGCGGGAAATGGAAGAATATACTGAGCGCGAAGTGATTTGGGTAAGTTTTAGGTGCGCCAATGGAAGAAGAATGAGACCGCAAAGTGATTTAGGTAAGTTTTAGGGGCGGAAAATGGAAGAATATACTGAGCGCAAAGTGATTTGGGTAAGTTTTAGGGGCGGGAAATGGAAGAAGAATGAGACCGCAAAGTGATTTAGGTAAGTGCCAGGGTCCTTCAGTTGGTGGGTGAGATGCAAGAGCTGTGCGACTCGTTGGGGACCACAGATGAAGAATAATGTTCTGGGGCCTGCCATTGCTGTGTATATAGTTTTAAAAATGTTATTTATTTGTTAACAAAAATTTATAAAAATGCCTTTGAAGATTAAAAAAAAACTTGTTTCTGTGTCATTTCCTTCTCTAAATACATTCATTAAGGGTTGGTTACCGCAAAATGAATGCAAAAACTAAAATTTATATAGGAAGATTCGCCTGACTGCAAATTGATTTGGGTAAGTTTCAGGTACGCCAATGGAAGAAGAATGAGACCGCAAAGTGATTTAGGTAAGTTTTAGGGCCGGGAAATGGAAGAATAATTAGACTGCGAAGTGATTTGGGTAAGTTTTAGGTGCGCTAATGGAAGAAGAATGAGACTGCAAAGTGATTTAGGTAAGTTTTAGGGGCGAGAAATGGAAGAAGAATGAGATCGCAAAGTGATTTAGGTAAGTTTTAGGGGCGGGAAATGGAAGAATATACTGAGCACGAAGTGATTTGGGTAAGTTTTAGGTGCGCCAATGGAAGAAGAATGAGACTGCAAAGTGATTTAGGTAAGTTTTAGGGGCGGGAAATGGAAGAAGAATGAGATCGCAAAGTGATTTAGGTAAGTTTTAGGGGCGGGAAATGGAAGAATATACTGAACACGAAGTGATTTGGGTACGTTTTAGGTGCGCCAATGGAAGAAGACTGAGACCGCGAAGTGATTTAGGTAAGTTTAAGGGGTGGGAAATGGAAGAAGAATGAGACCGCAAAGTGATTTAGGTAAGTTTTAGGGGCGGGAAATGGAAGAATATACTGAGCGCGAAGTGATTTGGGTAAGTTTTAGGTGCGCCAATGGAAGAAGAATGAGACCGCAAAGTGATTTAGGTAAGTTTTAGGGGCGGAAAATGGAAGAATATACTGAGCGCAAAGTGATTTGGGTAAGTTTTAGGGGCGGGAAATGGAAGAAGAATGAGACCGCAAAGTGATTTAGGTAAGTTTTAGGGGCGGGAAATGGAAGAAGAATGAGACCGCGAAGTGATTTAGGTACGTTTTAGGGGCGGAAAATGGAAGAATATACTGAGCGCAAAGTGATTTAGCTAAGCATTGTAGCAGAAGTGAGTGAACCAAATATGTAGGCGAGCACTTTAAAGTGGACCAACACCCAGGGGGGATCAGATCCCTCCCCGCGGGGCATCCGAAATCGGGATGTCCCACGGGGTGAAACCCCCCAGGAAGCCCAGAAACCTTACCTTAACCCCGTTCCATCGGCGCATGAGCGGACCACGGGCGCGTCTCGCGCTTCCCTCTAGCAGGGCGCGCACCCGCGCCGGCCGTTTGTGAATGGCCGCCGCGGGCGTGCTCCCTGTTAGAAGGAAGCACGAGACGCGGCCTCCAGCGCTCAGAGCCGCTGTGGTTGTACGTGCATACCACAGCGGCTCTGAGCGCTCTGATTGGACGAGTGCCCGCGTAGGAGCATGGTGAGGTGAGTGTTTCCGGGCGTTCTGGGGGGTTTCACACAGCGGGGCACCCCCGGTCGGGGTGCCCCACCGAAGTGGAACAAAACCCAGGACAGTGAAAATCCTGGGTGTTAGCCAGGTCATAACGATTTTCGTCTGGATGATTATTTAAAGAAAAAGGAAATCTGAATCTAACGGGAAACGTAAATGATTTGTGGGAGGAGACGATGGAAAAAGGGCAAAAACGAAAGCCGACAATGTAACATGAGTAACAAACGGAAAACGAAAGCTGGAAAATGACATTCTCGTTGGCATACGAAAGGACGAAGACTTTACTGAAGGCTTGCAATGCATGCTTAGAATCACTCGTACACTCATACGCGAGAGGGAAAATGAAAAAAAAAAACAGATCGACACAAAAACAAAAGTCTTTTTATGTCTCTCTGACTCAACCCTAATATCTCCTCTAAAGTACCTAGTGGAAAAGATTCAAATTCTCAAAGAAATTTCATCTCAAAGTGTAAATGCAAGCTGCAAATGCAAGGTATATAAGTAATGAAAATGCATAATATCTGTACTAACTCAACATCCCCTATAAAGTGCTTAGTGCAAAAAGAATAATGAAATGCTCCAATACTGAGTGGGAAAAGGAGATGCCTACTAAAACACAAATATAGTGCAACCAATTACTGTGGGTGTAATACTAAACACAAAAATATACTGCCCTGAAAAGCTGATAGTTTTGGTAGTGCTGGAACAGAGATGGTGTGCTCGCATGTGTTTCGTTGCCTGGGAGAGGGCAACGTCCTCAAGGAAGTGAAAGCAAAAATAAATATAAAGATAACACAGAGCAAAATACAGTTTAAAACAAGTCTTTTTGACTAAATCAGAATGGAAGTCCCACGGTGCATGCACTTGACATTAATTGTGCTCTAAAATCCTCCACCATCCAAAAGGGATGCTTACCAGACAAAGCAGGTTAAAACAGCCTCAAAGAAATTTCCAATCCTCTATACTTTCCAAGCTCTTCCTTGCTCCAAATTCCTTTTCTTGGAGTAAAGGCTCTTTAAATGCCGAGCAGCATAAATCACTTAACTCTCAGGGAATAGATCAACATAGGAAGAGGGAAGGAAACAGAAACATAGACCTAGTGCAACTCTGTGTGACAGGCTTAAACGTTTTAACGATTAAAAAATATTGCATTTACAAACCAACTTCAAACAACAGCGTTTTTCAGAATCCAAAATATCTGACTGCCTGGAGGAATTGCTTATCTCAGAACCAGTTATCAATAAAGGGCAATGATGATCCACAATAATAAAAACTGATGGATAGCTTCCTTACAGTAGTGCCATATCCCGCCTGACGCGTTTAGTTGCAGACGCAACTTTAACGAAGGCTGGGGATATGGCTAAGTAAACCTAAATATATACTCACACATGCGGACTTCAATTCCGTCCTCTGCGTGCAAAAACGGCCACGATACGTGTATCAGCGAGTGACTCCGCCTCTCCCCCCAGTCAAAAGCTGTGAGAGGGAGAGCGTCACTCATCATGCTCATTCCCTCTACGATGCAGAGGAAGGCGGGAGTCTGAAGCCGCGTCAGTTGGAGGGGCGGAGTTACACGCCGTCTCTCAAGTCTTTCTATTGAAGGGGCAGAATAACACATCATCTCTCGAGTCTTTCAATTGGAGGGGCGGGATTCAGCGCATTTACCCAACTTCCCTCAATGCGTATTGCCCAGAGGGCAGGGCTGTATGCCCTCTCCTAAGCCTCCCAACCAGAGGGGCGGGACCACCATGCTTTCTCCAAAGTGCCAATGTTTGATCTCAACAGGGGACACATAGGGAAGACAGATATGCCAGCCCATATACCAATAGAAAGAATACAGTTTTTTATATATATATTGCGACCAAATATAGAAACGCTTGCTAAAAAAAGAAATACAAAATACAACTTAAAGGCAGAACCGCTTAATAGATATATATAAAAATCATATAATGACCTCTTAAAGGGCCAATAGCCACAATTAAAAAGACCTAAAAAAATAGCTAAAAAACTAAATATTGTAATGGCTGAGAGAAGCAGATCCTTACAAATATTAAAATACATTAAGAATTATCAATAAAACAATTAATGTCAAAATCTATGTTAGGGCCATTGGGTGACAAAGTATCTAGTTCATAGATCCATTTCCCCTCCCTTTTGGAGATTTCTCTTGTTAAGTGGGAACCCCACCAATGCTTGTCCACTTTGTCCAGACCAATGAATGTCATCAGTGATGGATCACTTGAATGCTTAGATTTAAAATGAGCAGACAGGCTGTGGGATTCAAGGCCACGCCTAATATTATAGATGTGTTCCCTTATCCTCACCTTTAGCTCCCGTGTGGTCCTTCCCACATAAAACAAATGACAAGGGCACCAGATCAAATATACAACATAAGAAGAATTGCAGGATACAAAGGTAAGTATCTCTATATCAATGCCAGTTTTAAAGTTCAAGAAAATCTTTGTCTGCTTAGTCAATTGCATGCATGTCCTACAGCCCATACACGTGCCACAACGATAAAAACCCTTCAAGTTTTTTTCCAAAAGAGACATTTTCCGAGGTGGGTCGGTAAAGCTATTAGTTAGCATTTGTCTTAAATTTGGGGCTTTTTTAAAAATAATCTAGGATGGTTTTGTAACAGCGGACCTAAAATGGAATCCTCTTTTAGAATGTGCCAATGTTTAGACACCAATTTCTTAACCTCCCTATGTTGAGTATTGAAATCAGTAATAAATGAAAAATCAAAGCCAGAGGATGATGGTCTGACTAAAGAGTTAAAAAACTAAAACAAATACCCTATTTTATAGCAGCAATCCCCACCTGATTGCACAAATCCATATGACCATATAAGGGCATATATCATCACTGAATGCATGCTAGCAAATTGTTGTGCACTTGTAAAGCTGTAGTCACTCCCAACAGGGATCACTGGCCAGTCACAGCCGGCTATGTGCTCTTGGCCATGTGCATGCCACTCCCGGTTGGCGGTCAGGGCCACCCAATGTGATGACCCAGCCACTGACACCACAAAGGACAGCCCCAAGCCCACCAACCAAAGGCAAGCTCGCAACCCCCAGCACACACCTATCTGGTGGATTGTTCAGTGAGTGCAGGTTAGATTTGATCCCAAAATTAGAGCACAAGACACCCAATTTCCAACCATGTTGCAAATATGAAGCAATATTCCATTTTGCCATGACCGCAAGTTATCCACAGGAGAGATCATCCCTAGATCCTATAGGGTGAACTCCAGAAAGGTACAAGAGGAATTGGTCGAAGGCACTACGAAGGGCATCCCAAATATCCAATGTGCAACCAATACTCAACAAATCTGAAACACAAAAAGAAAATGTAAACATAAGTGTGAACCATACACCCAGTGCTAATCAAAACAAGTAACATGTCCCTTAATTTAAATAACACAAGGGCATATCAACTACAACTACAACAGAGAGGAGAAAAAAATTACTGCACATAAAAGTGAATACGCTCAGATCCTCTATTGATCTGCTCCCTCAGCCAGTAGATTAGTAGATTCCATCTTACAACCACATTTACCCTCACCATTTACCCTCCGACACACATGACCCCATACACCACTTAGAAAAAATAGACAATAGCTGTTACTCTTTAATTTAACATTATATCGGTGGTTCTCAGCAGGACCACTATCCACTGTATATTGGAATTCTTCCATGCATGTGCTATAGTTACAATAATAACAGATGAAACACCATGCTTAAAAGTTCTTTACAAAAAATGGTATTAAAATGTTTTAATTTTTTTGTGAATTTTATGTGCTATAGTTAGCCTTTTAAAGAGCTGTATAAAGAGGTGCCATTGTACCAGTGTATAAATATTAACTTTCAGTAGTAAGAGAGCCTCCACCGGAGATGCCACTAGGGATCTACTGTGGAGCAACGACAGGAGGTCAAAGGCCCTTGCTCAGATTCTCTGCACCACTGGACATGGTCGCCATATATGAAAGTTATCCCCAATATGAGAACAGCCTCGAAAGCAGTTAGGGGAAGAGGAAGGAAAACATTTATTTAGTCTCAACGGTGTTAGATACCATCTCATTAGTAGCTTATATGAGTTCTCCGCGGCAAGAACATTACAGGAGCATTTACGTGGTGCCAACCAAATATTGCTCCATTGCTGAGTGAAGGACCTTTCCAAATCTGATTACCAAGCTATCATGTAGGCTAGCCTGACTTTATCATCTCTACGGAGGTTATCTACATACTTATGGCCATTAGTGGTCCACCATTGAAAATCAGTCGGATTCTAGAGGGGGTTATCCACAAGGGGATGGAGTGGGGTGTGAAGTGAGGATAATTTTTTACAAACGTTAACCCCCAAACTTGCAGATTGAATTTCAGAGCTGGGGAAATACCTGGGAGTGTAATTCTGCACGCAGGCACGGGATTCTATATTAACCCAATGGGGTTTTTTCTGCATATAAAAGATAACTGCTATCATTGCGATCTGTGCTGCCCTATAATAATTAGGCAGATTTGGGAGGACCAATCCCCCTTGGTCCTTAGCCATGGCTATTATAGAGTGATTAATTCTAAGGGGGTGGGGATGCCATACAAATCGAAGGACTTTACGCTGCAAGGTCCTGGGTGGGGATTCCTACAGGGAGAACTCTAAACAAATATATCATTTTAGGTAAGTAAGTAATCTTTATGGCATTTAGCCTGCCCAACCAGGATAAATGTAGGCGATGCCAGGTGGCACACAGGGTATTGTATAATTTATAGATAGGTGGGAAGTTAACTTTATATAGAGTGTTGTAAGAAGGGGTTAGCTTAATTCCCAAATATGGGAATGGGAGGTCCAGGCAAAAGAGAAGTTCTGGCTTATCAGGGACACTTCTGTTTGAGGTAGGTAAATATTGAGAGCCAGTGACTTTGAATCATTCAGGGATAGACCTGAGAAATTGCTAAACACCTATAAGATAGAATAGATATTGGTAGGGAGGTGTGTGGAGAGGAAATCAAAAGTAACATATCGTCTGCAAACAATAAAATCTTATGTTCCCGAGAAGACTAGTCAAGGTCCATTTATGCTAGAATTTGTACGAATGTACTCCATCAGGGACTCCAGAGCAAGAATGAAGAGAATCGGGGAGAGAGGGAATGTCCTCTGGTGCCCCTAGCGATGTCAAATGGGGCCAGAGCCGTAGCAGCCATGAGGCGAATGAGGCACTGGCCTCGGGCGCAGCCAGGTCCGTATTCGGCAGGGGCGGGGATAGGGGCAGCAGCCAGCACTGATTTAATAAAAAAATAAATAAATCATCTGCCAGCAGTGATGGTCAGCATATGTGAGAGCGATCAGGCAGGGGCGAACATCATTTGGTGATTAAATAGTTAAGAGCCCGTCTCTCGCTCTCTCCCTGCTGCTGCAGACAGCACGTGAGTGATAAGGCAGCCCAATCACCACCCACTTCCTTGATAAGAAGCTCGGAGGAGGCTGGGGATGAATGACGTCACCCTCGTCACCCTCAGCAGTGCAGCGCGGGACCGTCAGAGGAGCTGTGTGGAGGCCATTCATCATCTTTTATCAGGTACTTGTCTGCAGGCAGAGCACAGGGTGACAGGGAGGGAGGAGAGAGGAGCCATTAACCATTGAGCCACCAATGATTTATAAAGCACAGCAAACGGAGAAGGTGAATGGTTTCTGTTTTATCTGTTGTTGCTTTAAAGCAGACCAAAATGTGGCATTATACCCCCGAGGTTTTGGTTCCCCCTGTAATCTCTGGTCTCTTACCTTCTTCCATGCTATAACAGGGCTTTCTCTGCATCCCCACATGCAGAATTTCTGGAGCCCCCCTGTGCATTGCCCACCCCACCCCCCCACCCCCCCCAGAACACCCACAATTTTTACCTTCCTCGACCCTCAGCTGGCGGACAGTCAAGGGGCAGCATTCCTGGCTGAGGATAAGTTAAGGATTACGGGAGGCCCACTCAACCTGTCTGAATGCAGCCGGACCCACACCCATTAGCTGGAAACGGGTGTTGGTCTGCTTTGAAATTGTCATGGCAGCCCCGGGTGCACAGTATAGTTTTATCCCCAAACCCCCCCCTCCCCCCCGCTGTGTGAAACCCTCCCAAAAGCCCCCAAAAACTTACCTTTTCAGCGACGGACAAGTGGGCGGCGGCTGATCCGTCGCCGATAAGGTAAGGTTTTTGGGGCTTTTGGAGGGGTTTCGCCCCGCGGGACATCCCGATCTCGGATGCCCCGCGGTGAGGGAGGTGATCGGCCCGGGAATCTAATAGATTCCCGGGCCGATCACCCCTGGGTGTTGTGCCTTCGGGGCATCCGAGATCGAGATGTCCCGCGGGGTGAAACCCCCCAGGACGCCCACAAATCCTACCTGTTCCTCGTTCCAACGCCGCCTCTCGCGCATCCCTCTAGCAGTGCGCGCACCCGCGCCAAGGGTGTTCTCACCTTGTCCGTCTGCAGTGATCGGTGGAGCGAGTCACGTGGGAGTGGGGTCAGGTGAGTTTTTGGGGTTTTCTGGGGGGTTTCACACAGCGGGGCACCCCCGATTAGGGTGCCCGGCGGAAGTGGACCAACACCCAGGAAAAGAAATTTAAAGTGGACCAAAACCCACTGAGATTGGCCCAGGAATCTATAACATTCCTGAGCCAATTGATTCCCTCTGCCTGGGGCATCCAGATTCACCTTCGTACCCGGTCTAATGGCGCATGCGCGAGCAGCAGCTGCATCCCCGCCCGGAATTTGTGATCGTGGTGCCCAGGTGGGGGAAAGAACCAAAACCCAGGATAGCTGAAATCCTGGGTTTTGGTGCACTTTAACCAAGTAGACTGAAAGGCATAGCACACATTGCAGAAGGCATTGTGTGTGCTCAGTCATTTCCAGTCCCCGCTGCAGCCAGGTCAGACATTATGTTAAATGGCCAGTGCAAGGGCTGGGAAAATAACAAGGGTGCATATCTCTCAGCCAGCAGGCTTGATCTCATAGCTGCACCACTCCAGTTTCTGACCAGTGATGAACAGTGGTTCTGATGGCCGCATCCTTTGCTTCCCTGTAGCAGTGCACGTGCCCGCGCCAGGCATTTTTCAATGACTGGCGCGGGCACGCTCCCTGTTAGAGGGAGGCGGAGGATGCGGCCGTCAGGTGAGCTGCTGCAGCGATCTGGGGGGCTTTGACATAGCGGGGCACCCCCGATCGGCACCTGCTGCTGTTCATGTGGCTGCTTCCAGCCCCCCTCTGCATCATATTTTGGAATATGATACATACAATGTTTTCCTTTGGTTTTGCTTTGGCCTTGTGGCAGCCATCACTGCAGACTGGCCACCAGTGTCCACTGACTCCACTCACTTGCTGCTGATCCTTTCAGATTTTGCTCTCGCTTTTTTCTGCACTGTCCTCCATTGTTGCAGTCTCCTCTACTGGGGTTTCTATCTTCTTCTTCTCTTACTGCTTCCTGGTCCTTAGGGCTTTGATGCGGTTTTCTCCCTGCATTGCTATTTCTGTACAGCTAATAAAGGCCGGGGGGGGGGGGGGGAGTAAACCTAAGTAGTGCCTAGGGCAGCATGAACCCTAAATACGGCCTGGGCGCAGCTAGAGCTTCATGCAAGGGGGCGCACTAGGGTAGGCACGTGCCTAGGGCGGAGCTATAGCCTGGGGGCGGGTACAGCAACAAAAAAAAAAATCAACTTTCATACAGCGATGAACCCCCCCTCCCGCTGCCACCAGTGCGCCACAATAGGTGTGCGGGCAATCCCCGACCCAGCGCAGCCCAGCCCCACCCCACCCAGTCCCAGCCGGTCTAGCCTCTTCCCGTGCAGCCCCGTCTAGCACAGCCCAGCCTGCCCTGTCCCACTCCGCCCAGCCTAGCACAGCCCAGCCGAGCCCCGCCCCTGCTTGCAGCCGCCTGTCTCCTTACAGTGCGGTGTGTCAGCGTGTCAAGTGCGGGGTCTCTCCAGGCGCTCCCTTGTGGTAAGACTTACCGCCCGAGGGTTGTGGGGGTTAACTGGGGGGGGGGTTACAGTGGACCAACCGCAGGTTGATCAAGTGAGCCCCCAAGATCCCCAGGTCACCACGATTTCCGGCCATGAGTTGGGGGGTATAGCTAAAGCTACATTTGTTAAAATAGGTCACACCCCCTCATTGAGGGATGGATAGGAGCTAAATTAAAACAGTTAAAACATTCTAAGCACTTTAAAATGGACCAAAACCCAGGATTTCGACTATCCTGGGTTTTGGTCCTTTCCCCCAGGGCACCCCGATCGGGGATACCCTGCTGTGAGAACCCCCCCCCCCCAGATCGCCCTAGGAAACTCACCTCATTCCAGTCCTTGAGTGCATGCGCGGGCGCTCGTCCAATCAGCATGCTCGGAGCCGCTCAGCTATGCACGTCTAAGCGACGTCTCAGCAGAGCGGCTCCGAGTGCACTGGCAGCCGCATCTCCCACTTCCCTCTAACAGGGAGCGTGAATGGCCAGTGCGGGTACGTGCCCTGCTAGAGGGATAGCAGGGATGCGGCCGCAGCCTGCGCATGCACCGTTGGCTCGGGCTTAGGGTAAGTGTAACGGGTGACCTAGGGCGTTTCACACAGCTGGGCATCCTGGTTTTGGATGCCCCGGGGGGAGGGAATGGATCATTCCCAGGTTTTGGTCCACTTTGAATAGGCAAATGAATCATTTATTGATGCAGATCTGTATGTTACGCCTCAAAGGGGGGCAAATTAGAACAATGAGGGACAGCGAGACATGGACTCAGAGGGACAGTCCCTCCAAATCGGGGACACTTGGGAGGTATGGGGGTGGGAGCATGTCACACACAGCAGGGAGACCAGGGATGTGACTGCTCCTTGTTACCCTGTGCCACAGCTCTCATACAAATGCCATTTTATGCTGTGCATTAAAATGCATGGCATGAAGCACTGATTGAAGGTGAGCTTGTGCATGCGCTGTGGGACGAGGGAAAGGTGAGTCTTTGGGGAGATTGGGTTTTTTTTTATATATAGCGGGGCATCACAAGTCTGGTTGTTCCTTAGTAAGTACCAAGTCCAGAATAGTGAAAATCCTGGGCTTTGGTTCAAGTGTAACAAAACTTGGCATTGTGTCTTTCCGGGTTTTGTTCCGTGCCCTCAAGGCATCCCCAGTTCGCCCAGTAAAACTCACCTCTCCTCGGTCCAATGGTGAATGCGCAGTCTCTCGTCAAGTCAGAGCCCATTGCAGTGTTTACATCCTTTGGCAAATGGCTCTGTTCGGACGAGAGCCAGCGCAAGCTCCGCTTGAGAGGGGGAAGGTGAGTGCTTACGGGCGCCTTGGGGGTTTCGCACAGTGGGGCATCTGGAATCAGGATGCACCTTGGAAAGCCAGCAGCTGGCCCTGGAATCTTTAGGTTGGAGTTTTGTTCCACTTTAAAAGCTGGTAAACCTGGAGATGTCCCTGTGTGTGAAAACCCAGGTAATGCCAAAAATCTTACCTCACTTCCATGGCGCATGCCCAGGCTTACAGCAAATTAGAATATTTTGCATCACCCTGCAAACAATTCTGAATGAATGACGTGCCAGGAACCTCCCGTTCTGCATGCCTGCACATGTACTGTGGGATCAATGGAAAGGTAAGTTTTATGGCTATCCCAGGGGGCTTTACACAGTGGGATATCCTAAATCAGAAGATGGAAGCGGCTGGCCCTGGAGTCCATTAGACTTTAGGGCTGTCCAAATTGGTTTTGATATGTTTTTACAATATGTGTGAAGTGTGTGTAGTGAGGGCTAATGAAGTGTTTGGGGGGTGATTGTGTGTGTGTGTGTACGTAAGGGGTTAAAGTGGAACAAAACCCAGCCTGGCCAGCCCCAGGGGCATCCCTGAATTGCCCTGCTGAGTTAACCCCCCGGGGAGTCAGTAGTCACTCACCTTTCCTGGTTCCAGTGGTGCATGTGCGGACTCTTGGCCAATCAGGGCCATTTGCCATGACAATGTAATTCAGCAAATGGCTCTCATTGTTTTCAATCCCCTGCATCCTCAGGCTGTGTGCACACTCCCGCCCCATCCATTCATATAGGCTGGGGCAGGAGTGTGTGTGCCGATGGGCATGTAGCCAATTGCGCTCTTCATTGAAGTCAATGAGAGACATTTTCTTTTTTTTTTGCGGGGGGGGCGCAAATTTCTGGGCTTGCCTCGGGCGCAAAAGAAGCTAGCTACAGCTCTGAATGGGGCTGACTCAAATCTTGCATATTTAACCAAGGCTCTGGAATTACAGTAGAGAGTAGATACCCATGTATTGCCCTGGAGGTGTTTCAATAGAAACTAATTGCATACAACAAAAGGATGTGTTAAGCAATACAATATGAGCCATTTTTATCTTTTGTCATTTTTGCAGAAACTTTATAAGTTCATATGTGGGGTGCCCCGAGGGAGTGTATTGTAAGAATCCACTGGTTTTGTTCAAGGTTTGGTGGGGTATCAGCTCACAAAGATTGGTATTTTTTGTATATAGAAGAATATTACCTCTTGTTTGCTGGTGAAGGGTTAATAGGGGCAATATGGGTATTTTGCATTGCTGAATTTATGTGTTTATTTTTGATACAAGTACATTACCTGGCCTCTGATTAACTATGCAATTTTCTATGTGAATATTCTAGTGTATACTTAAGTATCCTTTTTTATTGAATTTTAGCAGCTATTTGGAAAGATAGTTATATGTCTTTTGTGATGCCCCACTGTGTCTGAATGAGTGTGTGTCCTGGAGGCAGTGGGCATGCCTTTAGTGGGTGGCCTTGGGGCCGTCTTTTGTGGCCAAGTCCTCACGTTGGGCGGCCCCACCCACCACCTAGGAGACTGTGACTGTCCAGTGATACCCATTGGGAGTGACTACAGCTTTACAAGTGCGCACCTATTTCCTAGCATGCATTTAGTGATGATGCATGCCCTTATATGGTCATATAGATTTGTGCAAGAAGGTGAGAATTACTGCTATAAAATAGAGCATTTCATCTCACTGAAGAAGTTGCCCTCTCCCATACAACGAAATGCGTGGCAGCACATCATCTTTGTTCCAGCACTACCCAAACTATCTGCTTTGCAGGGCAGTATATTTTTGTGTTTACTATTGCACCCACAGTAATTGTTTGCACTATATTTGTGTGTCAGTGGGCGACTTCTTTTCCCACTTAGTATTTCTTTTAGTATTGGAGCATTTTATTAATCTTTTTGCACTAAGCAATATAAAGGAGATATTGAGTTAGTATAGATATTATGCACATTCATTACGTATATACCTTGCATTTGCACTTTGCCTTTGCACTTTGAAATTAAATTCCTTTTGAGAATTTGAAAAAAATCTTTTGTATCAGGCGCTTTTGAGGAGATAATAAGTTTGTACAGATTTTTTCACTTCTTATGCACTTTCATGTTTTAGGATGCCCTGATATTTATTGTGCTGGAATGTATATTTTTAACAGTATATGTGTATTAGATTTGTCTGCTTCTTAAAGTTGACCAAAACCTGGGATTTTCACTATCCCGGGTTTAGGCCGGTCCCCCTGGGGCACCCCGGTTTGCGGTAGATAAGCCTGCCCTAGAACCAGGCTCCAAGGTGGGTTTTGGTCCACTTTAATAAAATTAAGTGATTTGTACGTATACTTGGAGTTGGGAGTTTTTTGTGTGGTTTGATCATATTTTAAATGAATGAGGAGTAAACCGATGTGGTACAGCCCCCTGACTAAGCCATTGAGAGCCATAGAAGAATACTCATGGCTAGAGGCTAAGCGAGTACTTCAAAATGTTCTGTTCTCCGAATGTGGGAGGACTTGCTACCTTATGTGGCAGCCTTGGTCAATATTTACTGAAGATTGGAGAGCTCCATGATTCACTGTTTCAGTGAGCCAATAACTTTGCAGCAGTGCCTCAGTTGCACTGATTGGCTGGCTAAGCGGTCAGTTGGGGTCAAGGCAGCGAGCCGAAGTGGACCTGGATAAGGAGCCCAATACCTTGAAGATGGGTCTTTCTTTGTTTTTAAAATGCCAAAGAGGGCAGAGTGCCGGGGGAGGGGTGAGAAGGATGGACTTAATCTTTAATCTTAAACACGCTAATTAATGACTCTCAGCTGATAAACTTACATTTAGATACACTTGGCTGTTAGTTTCTGTTACATGTGTATCTAAATGTAACAGTCTTTCCCCTGCACTAGGAGAAGTAGCTATTTATCAGGAGAGAGGCAGAGAAGTGTCAGTGATCGTGAAAATGTGCATTAAAAAACATAAATAATTAAATAAGCACACAATAGCTTCTAACTTGTATAAATAACGTGGCAATAGAAAAGAAAAAAAATAGTATGTCCTTTAAATTGAATAATCAAGCTGTCTCAGTTCATTTGCTGAATGGGGGGATCTTTTTTCAGTAAGGTGATAGAAAGCCGCCACATTTATCCCACTGGTTTCCTAGAAACAGGGAAAAGACAGACACTCAAAGGAAGGAGCAAATATCGTACCCTCCCACACAGTCATCTGGAAGTATGTCCACCTCTCAATTCTAAAAAAAGGTGATCATTAATTAATCAAATTAATGTGACTGAGCTACAGGAAAGGGACTAAATTCACATAACAATAGCTTTATTCAGCAGCACAACAGAATGATCCTCTTCATGGCAGGTAAGCAAACAATGATTTGTTTTTACACTTAGGCTGAACAATCCATTAAAGTTGTCGGGGAGGCCGATTCATTAATAGCGCCAGGTAGCGACAGATGAGCGACTGTAGCGTGATTTTTACAGCGCCAGCCAGTATTCGCTGTGCTTGGCCGGCGTTTGCTTGATGACAGCGACTCAGTCGGTGTGCGGAAATGTTGAATACGGGCTTAGGGGTCGCTGTTTCACAGGTTCAGCGTTGTATGTGAGCGCCTGACAACGAATGGCCAGAGCGAACGACTTGCTTCATATTCATTAAAAAATCACGCTCCGAATTTGCTGGCGCTGTCCATTCCTTGTTTAAACCCCAGTGCGCTGGCGGCGATGGGTGTTAACTAGTTTTTAACCCCTAAACAACCATATTTTTTGATTGTAACATTATACATGTTTTTTGAATCACTTTGTAATATGAATACATTAATATCAGACCTGTAAGATCAATTCTGCACAAATTTTTTTTTTTATTTTTTTTTACTTTAAAAAAAAAACCGAACATTGCAGAAGTGGTCTCAGAATTTTTGACATTTAAAAAAAAAAAAAAAATATTACCAATTAATTGAATTGAAATGCATTGGACAATGCCAGGGAGCGACAGGTCATACCTGGCGCTGTGAAGGAATTTGCAGCGGCGCTGTTCGTTCCAGGCGGCTTCATGATGAATCCCGCACTAGCTGACGCTCTCGCCGGCGCTAGCCTCATTTAGCTTGATAAATGCGCCATTGTGACCGCCGCCAGGCGTACTTGAGTCGGTAGCCGCCGATAGCTGGCGGTACCTGGCGCTCGTCAGACACTACCTGGCGCTAGCCCGTGATAAATAAGGCCCTTAGTTTTAATGTAGTTGTCACCTGTCTGCCCCCCACATTATTTTAAACTAGCCTGGAAGAGCTGGAGTGCTGTGCTGCCATGTTACCTCCTTCTTCCTCATCATACTTACCTACACAGCCATGCGGCCTTCTTCCTCCAAAGACCCCTCATGCCCCTAAACACACTTACCAGAAGCGCTGATGTTTGGCCCCACCACGACTAAGGAAGTGAGTGAGCCCCGCTGGTGGGTACTTATGGGGGCCCATGAAGGGGCCCTGCTATAGAGGGCCATGACACAGCCCTGCTACGGGGCCACTTCAGAGCTATATACGCCACAAGCTCTGATTCTGCTCTAGTCACAGTGACTGCCATGCTTTTCTAACATCCTGTTTGGTCCCCACAGATGGGAAATCAAAGTCAGCTATTTCTCTGGACTATTATTTTTGCATGGATGTGAAGATAGTTGTCAAAAACTCTTAGGTATGAAGAATGTAATCTGGTGGCGCTATAGGGAGGCATGACCCTGGCCAATCGGGATCCGGCCTCTCTGGCTGCCTTCGATGGTGGTCAGTCAGCAGGCTATGATGACAAATGACTTTCCTGTGGAACAGACAGCATGCCATGACAGTGGAAATAACTGACTGAGGACAGGGTGTCACTGCGACAGCGCCGTCTGACTGAGTTGTCTCAGGATAATGGAGCGTTGCCGCTTTGGGCTGTGTACGGGGGCGAGATGGAAGGCAGCGTTCCTCTTGTTGGTGACAGTCTATTAGGCTGAGGCCTGTATGACGTGTATGAGATAACAAATATCCAGAAGGTGACATACAAATCTCCTGCAGGCTTCTTAAGTCCTGCTATGGGATGTACCATTCAGCAGACCAAGGGTGTAAACCCAATACTAGGCAATTCAGCAGGCCGATAACATGCAAATGACATTAAAGGGGACCAAAACCCACGCCCCAACAGCCCTGAAATTTTTAAGATTCCAGGGCAGCTGAATTCCCACCCCCTGGGGCATCCATAATCGGGATTCCCTGCTGTGTGAAACCCCCCAGGTCGACCAGAAACTCACCTTCTTTCCTAGTCCAACGGCCGTTATCCCTTTAGCAGGGAGCGTGCCCGTGCCAGGCATTTGTGAATGGCCGGCGCAGGTATGCTCCCTGTTAAAGGGTAGTGGAGGATGCGACAACCAGTGCACTTGGATGCTCTCACCTTAGACGAGCTCTTAGACAAAGGGGTGGGAGTAGATCCGAGCGCACTGATTGGGCAAGAGGGCTGCCAAATCGGGATGCCCAGGGAGAGGGAATCGGCTGGTCCTTGAGTATTTTAAAGGGTTTTGGGCAACTTTAAGGGAAGGCTGGCGGGTGGCTTTTTAAATGCTGTATTTTCATTTCTGCCAGCAATTTGAGACGATGTGAGCGTTTAGGAAGTGGTCAATGGCACTGGGAAAGGGCTACTAGTAAAAGAGAGAGAGAGAGAGAGAAAAAGAAAGGTAAAAAAAAGTTCAATGTAGGATAGACCTACAGGTAGAGGAGAGGGATGAAAGAAATGTTATGACCACAGTGGGGGGAGGGGTTCCAGGAGGTGGGTGAAAGCCTGTCCCTTAAAGTGGACCAACACCCACGGGTGATCGGCCCTTGGAATCTATAAGATTCCCGGGCCGATCACCTCCCTCCCCGCGGGACATCCGAGATCGGGATGTCCCGCGGAGTGAAACCCCCCAAACTCCTTACCTTATCTTTGGCGCCGCCGCCTCCCTCGCGCCCCTCTAGACGTGCGTCTGTGAATGGCCGGCGCGGGCACGCGCGCGTCAAGAGTGACGCGCGGGAGGCGGCGGCGGAGGAGCCGCTTGTCCGCGGCTTGTCTGTCGGCGCTGGGACCGGGGAGAGGTGAGTTTTTCGGGGGGTTCGGGGGGGTTTCACACAGCGGGGCACCCCGATCGGGGGTGCCCCACCGAAGTGGACCAAGACCCAGGATAGTCAAAATCCTGGGTGTTGGTCCACTTTAAGGCACCATTTATATGTAGGTCAGCTTTAAACACGTTTCTTGGCGTATATTACATCTAACTTGGATCAAGTTAGGTGGCGTTTAATGTATCCCGCAAACATCCCACATACCAGCACAATATCACAAGGACATAAATCACTCGCTGCTGTGTATCGACCAGGCGGAGGCTGCTGCTCCGGGCTTTCCAGCGGATGCTCTGGTAACCTTTATAAATAGCTCGGCCTGGAGGGGTCCACTGTGAGCGCATAATAATCAGTCACAAAGCTTTTATTTCAGACCATATAATGGCTCCACAGTATAAGAAATAAGGTGTTTGATAACGCAGGCCCTGTCTGAGAGGTTTGGTCCTAGGATTGGTGTAGGTCCACTGTGACCCCCCCAAGGAACCCCCTTCTGGCGCCCACAGTGATACTTTTCTGGCTAGGTATACACTCAGCAGGAGACTGGAAGCCACAGCACCCCATGTAGCGGCTGACACCAACTGTACAATTGGTTGTAATTCCTCTTTAAATAGGTCTGCTCGAACCCCCATCCATGGCAGCCATTTACATGACCACCAGCAGCTTAGCAGGTAACCCCTGTAGACTTTCACATTATTGTGCATCTGCCAGCCCTGGCAACAGTAGGTGGGACTGCAGAAGTGGCAAGTATCAGGGCTTCCAGAGAAGATGCGCAGTGGGGTATCCAGTTCTGATTTGCATTGCGGGCAAGTGGACCTCCTATCTATTATGATTTGAGCTTTAGTAGTGATAAGCCAAAGCAGGGACAATTTGGTACGGAAGCCCTCCGGCCAGATGGTATCCGGCATTGGGGAATGCAATAGCTCCGACCACCACACAACTGGTATAGGGACTTAAAAAAGAAAATACATTTTTGAAATAAGAAAAAATACTCACCACCCCTGCATCTCTCTGTCTCTATCTGTCCCTCGTCGGATGGCACCGCTCTGCAGGAATTCGCAGGAAATCTCCCTACAAGTTCCGTACCTCCAGTGATGTCACATAGAGGGGGAGATTCCACAGAGGCTCCTCCTCTGTGATATAAAAGTGTTCCTGCCCCAGTGGCCCAGCATTAGCTTGGCAGGACATGGAGGAATGAGGAGGGGGGGACCTGCATCTACAGGTCCTGTCTCAGTACAGATACTGGTGAACGGCTGCAATAGTGGCTCCACAGCATTTAAGAAAATCACAGCCCACAGGATAAGGAGGGAGCCCCTGACCCAACAGACCTGAGGACCTCACCTGGCAGGGGACAGATGAACGAAGAAGCGCCAACAATGTATATACAATGTATATATTCTATTTTGACTGTTTAGGAACTGGTAAGGAGTCCCAGGAACCCCCATACCAGCTCACAGGGTAGTGATGGCCAGAATGCCACCTGCCAGCATCAGCATATGGCATGTGGAATAATTGGATCTTGCCGGTATCCAGGTTGGTGCAAATGGAGCAAATCGGCAAGATTGGGGTTGAATCTAGCTTCGGCCTGGATCCGAAGCATATAAATTTTTTTTTTTAGGTTTTTAAAAGAGAACCACTGAAAATGAAAAGGCACCCAAGTTGTGGCTAGTATTGCCATTAAACTTTAAAGCAGGCCAAACGCTAGGAATTTTACTTACCTGGGTTTTGTTACACATTACGGGGTGTGTGAAACCCTGGGATCAGCTGTTTACCTACCTCAATCCACATTCCCCTCTGCTGCATGCACCCGCTGCTGGCATATCTTAATGGGTGGCAGCAGGTGCCAGGGATGCTGCTGGAGATCCACGCATGTGCTGTGGAATCGACTCCAGAGGTGAGTATACAGGTGATCTCAGGGGATTCACACAGTGATCCCCTTTTAGCCAACCTGTGCATTTTAGAGTGAAAACTAGGGATGAGCGAACTTTTGAAAAATTCAATTCGGCTGATTTGCCAAATTTTCCGACAAAATTCGTTTCGGTCCGAATTTATTATTAAAAACGGCTATTTCTGAGCTTCCTAGAGCCTAAATAGAGTTGTAAACCATTCTGCCTTGCTGTAACACGCATAGGATGCGCGTTGGGTTAGTGAAATAATACTGTAAATAATTATGACATGCAGATCAGAGGCATCGCTATTAGAATCGCAGAGCGGCACAATTGCAGAGAGTTGAGGTGGCATCACTATGAGGGGCCCTATATTGCCTGAAAAACACACCCTGGAGCTCACAGCAGCAGGAGCCCAAATATTGGCTGAAAACATCCTGGAGTTGGCAGCAGGAGCAGCAGGAGCCCAAAAATTGGCTGAATGACACCCTGGAGTTGCAAGCAGCAGCAGCAGCAGGAGCCCAAACATAGCTTAAAAGACACACTGGAGTTGGCAGCAGGAGCCCAAAAATTGGCTGAATGACACCCTGGAGTTGCAAGCAGCAGCAGCAGGAGCCCAAACATAGCTTGAAAGAGACACTGGAGTTGGCAGCAGGAGCCCAAAAATTGTCTGAATTACACCCTGGAGTTGCAAGCAGCAGCAGCAGCAACCCAAGTTGTGGCTAGTATTGCCATTAAACTTTAAAGCAGGCCAAAAGCTAGGAATTTTACTTACCTGGGTTTTGTTACACATTACAGGGTGTGTGAAACCCTGGGATCAGATGTTTACCTACCTCAATCCACATTCCCCTCTGCTGCATGCACCCGCCGCTGGCATATCTTAATGGGTGGCAGCAGGTGCCAGGGATGCTGCTGGAGATCCATGCATGTGCTGTGGAATCGACTCCAGAGGTGAGTATACAGGTGATCTCAGGGGATTCACACAGTGATCCTCTTTTAGCCAACCTGTGCATTTTAGAGTGAAAACTAGGGATGAGCGAACTTTTGAAAAATTCAATTCGGCTGATTCGCTGAATTTTCCGACAAAATTAATTTCGGTCCGAATTTATTCGCGACGAATCGCTATTAAAAACGCCTATTTCTGAGCTTCCTAGAGCCTCAATAGGGTTGTAAACCATTCTGCCTTGCAGTAACACGCATAGTATGCGTGCTGGGTTAGTGAAATAATACTGTAAATAATTATGACATGCAGATCAGAGGCATCACTATTAGAATCGCAGAGCGGCACAATTGCAGAGAGTTGAGGTGGCATTACTATGAGGGGCCCTATATTGCCTGAAAAACACACCCTGGAGCTCGCAGCAGCAGGAGCCCAAATATTGGCTGAAAGACATCCTGGAGTTGGCAGCAGGAGCAGCAGGAGCCCAAAAATTGGCTGAATGACACCCTGGAGTTGCAAGCAGCAGCAGCAGCAGGAGCCCAAACATAGCTTGAAAGACACACTAGAGTTGGCAGCAGGAGCCCAAAAATTGTCTGAATGACACCCTGGAGTTGCAAGCAGCAGCAGCCCAAACATAGCTTGAAAGACACACTGGAGTTGGCAGCAGGAGCCCAAAAATTGGCTGAATGACACCCTGGAGTTGCAAGCAGGAGCCCAAACATAGCTTGAAAGAGACACTGGAGTTGGCAGCAGGAACCCAAAAATAGGCCTAAAGACACACTGCAGTTGGCAGCAGCAGCAGCAGCGGGAGGGCAAAATTTGGCTGGAAGGCACACCCTGAAGTTGACATCAGCAGGAGCCCAAAAATTGGCTGAATGACACCCTGGAGTTGCAAGCAACAGGAGCCCAAACATAGCTTGAAAGAGACACTGGAGTTGGCAGCAGGAGCCCAAAAATTGGCTGAATGACACCCTGGAGTTGCAAGCAGCAGCAGCAGCAGCCCAAACATAGCTTGAAAGACACACTGGATTTGGCAGCAGGAGCCCAAAAATTGGCTGAATGACACCCTGGAGTCACAAGCAGCAGCAGCAGCAGCCCACACATAGCTTGAAAGAGACACTGGAGTTGGCAGCAGGAGCCCAAAAATTGGCTGAATGACACCCTGGAGTTGCAAGCAGCAGCCCAAACATAGCTTGAAAGAGACACTGGAGTTGGCAGCAGGAGCTCAAAAATTGGCTGAATGACACCCTGGAGTTGCAAGCAGCAGCAGCAGGAGCCCAAACATAGCTTTAAAGAGACACTGGAGTTGGCAGCAGGAGCCCAAAAATTGGCTGAATGACACCCTGGAGTTGCAAGCAGCAGCAGCAGGAGCCCAAAGATTGGCTGAAAGAGACACTGGAGTTGGCAGCAGGAGCCCAAAGATTGGCTGAATGACACCCTGGAGTTGCAAGCAGCAGCAGCAGGAGCCCAAACATAGCTTGAAAGAGACACTGGAGTTGGCAGCAGGAGCCCAAAAATTGGCTGAATGACACCCTGGAGTTGCCAGCAGCAGCAGCAGGAGCCCGAACATAGCTTGAAAGAGACACTGGAGTTGGCAGCAGAAATCCAAAAATTGGCCTAAAGACACACTGCAGTTGGCAGCAGCAGCAGGAGGCCAAAATTTGGCTGAAAGGCACACCCTGAAGTTGGCATCAGCAGGAGCCCAAAAATTGGCTGAAGGACACCCTGGAGTTGCAAGCAGCAGCAGCAGGAGCCCAAACATAGCTTGAAAGAGACACTGGAGTTGGCAGCAGGAACCCAAAAATTGGCCTAAAGATACACTGCAGTTGGCAGCAGCAGCAGTAGGAGGCCAAAATTTGGCTGAAAGGCACACCCTGAAGTTGTCATCACCAGGAGCCCAAAAATTGGCCTAAAGACATAAATATGTTTTGCACCATTTGGAAAGCGTAAAACGTGGCACCATGCTGAATCTAGTCGCATGCATCAGCCATTGGTGGGTGGAAATCCTGGCTGATCCATCCCTGATTCATTTTCACAAAGGTGAGTCTCTCCACATTTTTAGTTGACATACGAGTTCTCCTCGCCGTAACTATGGCCCCCGCCGCACTAAACACCCGCTCAGATGGCACGCTACTTGCCGGGCAGGACAGCTTTTCCAGGGCAAACTCAGCTGGCCAGGGCCACAAGTCAAGTTTGGCTGCCCAGAAGTCCAGCGGATCCTCAAGGTGTATTGGCATGGTCATGTCAAGGTATGACATGACCTGCTGGTTCAGGTCCTGCTCCAGGTCTTCCTGCTGATCATGAGTAGACTCACTATGCGGGTGTAGAAAGCTACTCATTAGCGACTGAAGACAGGCTGCTGCTGATGGAGCTGCTGCTGCTGCTCCTGCCAACCCCCCCAGCAGCCATGGCAGTGGAAGGTGAGCGCAGAGGTCCCCCCGAGTCAGACCTGCGAGAGTATGGACCATGGCGCAGATAGGCATCGACCAACTGACTACGTAGAATGTCTTTGTAGTAGGTCAGTTTGTCCTCCCTCTCGGCGGGTTTAAAAAATGCCCCCATAAGGGTCCAATAAGGTGGAGAGCCAGAAGTCATCCCACTGACAAATGGAAACAATTCTGGGGTCACTACGCAAGCACGTGAGCATGCTTCCTGCCATTTGCGCAAGTGACTCGGAGGGACTACCTGTCTCAATCTCCACTGCATACTGCCACGGTGTGTCTGGGTCCTCTGTCTCGCCTTCCTCACAACCCTCTAGCTCCTCTGGCTGCTCCTGCTCCTCCTCTCCTGTCCGCTGACTAGATAAACCAGCCATTTCGCCAAGCCTTAACTGTGCACTGTGCCACTCCTCCTCCTCTTCCTTCTCCTCTTCCAGTTCAGCTCCAACAGGGTTCATGTGGCCGTAAGAGGTAGACGCCATGTCTCCAGTGCTCTGACCAGCCATGGTTTCCAACATGTGCTGTAGTACATGAAGCAGTGGAATCACGTCATTCATCCCGTAATCCTGGCGACTCACAAATAAAGTGGCTTCCTCAAAGGGCCTGAGCAAACGGCAGGTGTCACGTATGAGCTGCCACTGGTTGACATTGAAGTTACACAGGGGAGTCGCCCTATCCGCTTGGATCATCAAGAAATCCGTGATGGCTTTTCTCTGTTCGTATAGTTTGTCCAACATATGCAGGGTGGAATTTCAACGGGTGGAAACATCGCAAATCAGACTATGTTGGGGGCTACCGTTCTGACGCTGTAGCTCAAGAAGGGTGTGCTTGGCGGTGTATGAGTGGCTGAAGTGCATGCAAAGTTTCCTTGAAGTTGTTGGGATTTCTTGCAGATGGGGGGAAGACTTCAGAAACCGCTTCACAACCAGATTGAAGACGTGAGCCATGCAGGGCGCATGGGTCAACCTTCCTTGTCGCAGCACAGACAAAATGTTCTTCCCATTGTCGGTAACCATGGTTCCCATTTTCAGTTTTCTTGGAGTAAGCCATGTTTGGATTTCTTGATGAATAAATTTAAGCAGTTCCTCCCCTGTGTGACTCCGTTCGCCAAGACAAACCAAGTGAAGCACAGCGTGACACCTCCGTGCCCTGCACACATGGTAGGCTGGAGGGGCACTGAGACTTGAGCCTACAGTGGAGGGTGAGGAGATGGCGGAGGATGAGGAGGCCGAGTCGCTCGCTGTCACAGGCACAACGGCCAGGGAGCGCGGAGGGCGAAGCGGCGTGACCTGTCCAAGTTGCTGCTGCTGCAAAGGGACCACATTCACCCAGTGGGCCGTAAACGACATGTACTGTCCCTGACCGTAGTTGCAGCTCCAGACGTCGGCGCTGCCATGCACTTTGCTACACACCGACAGGCTCAAGGACTGGCCCACCTTCTGTTCAACAAAAGTGTGCAGCGCTGGTACTGCCTTCTTGGCAAAGAAATGACGGCTTGGCACTCTCCACCTTGGCTCTGCACAAGCCATCAGTTCTCTAAAAGGTGCAGAGTTCACCACCGGAAAAGGGAGCGACTGCAGCACCAGCAACTTGGACAGGAGCACATTCAGCTTCTGCGCCGTAGGATGAGTGGGCGCATACTGCTGTCTCTTGGACATGGCTTCGCTGATGGATTGCTGGCAGGATGCATGACTTGGAGGAGGAGGAGCAGGAGCATCTGGAGCGACAGAGGATGGATATGACACACAGCTGCCTTCGGCTGAGGTGCTGGAGCCTTGGCTGGCAGAAATTGGGAGCGGCGTGCCACTTGGTGAGGAAGCAGCCTGGACCACCTCTTCGGAGCCTCGGTTCTCCCAGGCCGCTTTATGGTGACGCATCATATGTTGACGCAGGGCCGTGGTGCCAACATTTGGGCCCTGGCCACGCTTCACCTTCTGCCTACATATCTTGCATGTGGCCATGTTACCCTCCTGCGGATGCTTCAGGAAAAACTGCCACACTGCCGAGTAGCTACTTTTCCCACCAACAGCCTGCACCGATTCACTGCCACTGTCGCCAACTCCAGGAACCCCTGCTCCACTACCTCCCGATAAGGTAGCCTGCCGCGCAGCAGGTGCTCTACCCCGGCCCTGGCCCTGTTTGGCTCCAGGCTTTACAATTCTGCCCCCATGCTGACTGTCAACCATGCTGCTAACACCTTGCTACCTCAGCTGCTGACTCCAGGGCAACCTGCGCCCCTCTTCACCTGATGATGACGATGAAGCCCCTTCTGCACCCGATCGGCTTCATCATCATCATCATCACCAAGTTGTGGCTGCACGTCACTGATGTTCTCGGTTTCCTCAACAGTGTCTGGCGCAGGAGCTGGAACGCTCGCAACAACACCCACACCACTCTCCACATCACTATTTGTCTGCCTAGCGAAGGAAGCCACCTCCATTTCTTGGCTGGGCAGTAGCTGCTGACTGTCCTCTATCTGATCGTCCTCCTCACTAAAGAGTGGAGCTGAACCCAAAGCATAGGATACGTCGCTGGGGGAGGGAACGGCGTAGGACAGAGGCAAAGGGAGGACAGGGACTGCTCTCGGGCTATGCCAACCTACTGACCCTAGACTGGGGGTGTCAGATGTAACTTGTGATGATGTGGATGACCGTGTTAACCAATCTACCACGGCAGATGTGTTACTGGTGGAGACACGACCGCTAGCAGATACTGGCAGATCAGGTCTCTCACCGCGACTCATGCTGCCACTCGCCCCTAGTCTGCTGCGACCTCTGCCTGCAGAATCTTGGCCTCTGCCACTCCTCTTTGAACATCCTGGCACTTGTCTGCCTGACATTTTTTTGTATTTGAAATGCGCAATAGGCACTTAAATAAATGTGTTTACTTTAAAAAGCAGAAGCTAAATAAAAGGAGATACTGCTTCTCTGCACCAGATACTATAAAAAATTGGCAATATGGGATTCCCTGCAGGCTGGTGTTTTTACAGGACGCAAAAAAAAATTCAAAATGCAATATATTAATAAAACAGAGCCTGTAGAAGCTGCTTTAGTATAACAGATAGGGTGAAATGTGCCGGTTTGGGATACCCTGCGGCCTTGTGTTTTTACAGAACGCAAAAAAAAAATTCAAAATGCAATATATTAATAAAACAGAGCCTGTAGAAGCTGATTTAATATAACAGATAGGGTGAAATGTGCTGGTTTCTGATACCCTGCGGCCTGGTGTTTTTATAGGACGCACAAAACCAATTCAAAATGCAATATATAAATAAAACAGAGCCTTTAGAAGCTGCTTTAGTATAACAGATAGGGTGAAATGTGCCGGTTTGGGATACCCTGCGGCCTGGTGTTTTTACAGGATGCAATAAAACATTTTAAAATGCAATATATTAATAAAACAGAGCCTGTAGAAGCTGATTTAGTATAACAGATAGGGTGAAATGTGCCGGTTTGGGATACCCTGCGGCCTGGTGTTTCTACAGGACGCAAAAAACAATTCAAAATGCAATATATTAATAAAACAGGGCCCGTAGAAACTTATTTAGTATAACAGATAGGGTGAAATGTGCCGGTTTGGCATAACCTGCGGCCTGGTGTTTTTACAGGACGCAAAAACCAATTCAAAATGCAATATATTAATAAAACAGAGCCTATAGAAGCTGATTTAGTATAACAGATAGGGTGAAATGTGCCGGTTTGGATACCCTGCAGCCTGGTGTTTTTACAGGACGCACAAAACCAATTCAAAATGCAATATATTCATAAAACAGAGCCTGTAGAAGCTGCTTTAAAATAAAAGATAGGGTGAAATGTGCTGGTTTGGGATACCCTGCGGCCTGGTGTTTTTAAAGCACGCACAAAACCAATTCAAAATGCAATATATTAATAAAACAGAGCCTTTAGAATCTGATTTAGTATAACAGATAGGGTGAAATGTGCTGGTTTGGATACCCTGCGGCCTGGTGTTTTTACAGGACGCACAAAACCAATTCAAAATGCAATATATTAATAAAACAGAGCCTGCAGAAGCTGCTTTAGTATAACAGATAGGGTGAAATGTGCCGGTTTGGGATACCCTGCGGCCTGGTGTTTTTACAGGATGCAAAAAAACATTTTAAAATGCAATATATTAATAAAACAGAGCCTGTAGAAGCTGATTTAGTATAACAGATAGGGTGAAATGTGCCGGTTTGGGATACCCTGCGGCCTGGTGTTTCTACAGGACGCAAAAAAACAATTCAAAATGCAATATATTAATAAAACAGGGCCCGTAGAAACTTATTTAGTATAACAGATAGGGTGAAATGTGCCGGTTTGGCATAACCTGCGGCCTGGTGTTTTTACAGGACGCAAAAGCCAATTCAAAATGCAATATATTAATAAAACAGAGCCTATAGAAGCTGATTTAGTATAACAGATAGGGTGAAATGTGCCGGTTTGGATACCCTGCAGCCTGGTGTTTTTACAGGACGCACAAAACCAATTCAAAATGCAATATATTCATAAAACAGAGCCTGTAGAAGCTGCTTTAGTATAACAGATAGGGTGAAATGTGCTGGTTTGGGATACCCTGCAGCCTGGTGTTTTTACAGGACGCACAAAACCAATTCAAAATGCAATATATTAATAAAACAGAGCCTGCAGAAGCTGCTTTAGTATAACAGATAGGGTGAAATGTGCTGGTTTGGGATACCCCGCGGTCTGGTGTTTTTACAGGACGCACAAAACCAATTCAAAATGCAATAAATTAATAAAACAGAGCCTGTAGAAGCTGCTTTAGTATAACAGATAGGGTGAAATGTGCCGGTTTGGGATACCCTGCGGCCTGGTGTTTTTACAGGACGCAAAAAAACAATTCAAAATGCAATATATTAATAAAACAGCGCCTGTAGAAGCTGATTTAGTATAACAGATAGGGTGAAATGTGCCGGTTTGGGATACCCTGCGGCCTGGTGTTTTTACAGGACGCACAAAACCAATTCAAAATGGAATATATTAATAAAACAGAGCCTTTAGAAGCTGATTTAATATAACAGATATGGTGAAATGTGCTGGTTTGGGATACCCTGCGGCCTGGTGTTTTTACAGGACGCACAAAACCAATTCAAAATGCAATATATTAATAAAACAGAGCCTTTAGAAGCTGATTTAGTATAACAGGGTGAAATGTGCTGGTTTGGGATACCCTGCGGCCTGGTGATTTTACAGGACGCACAAAACAAATTCAAAATGCAATATATTAATAAAACAGAGCCTTTAGAAGCTGATTTAGTATAACAGGGTGAAATGTGCTGGTTTGGGATACCCTGCGGCCTGGTGATTTTACAGGACGCACAAAACCAATTCAAAATGCAATATAATAATAAAACAGAGCCTTTAGAAACTAATTTAGTATAACAGATAGGGTAAAATGTTTCGGTTTGGGATACCCTGCGGCCTGGTGTTTTTACAGGACGCACAAAACCAATTCAAAATGCAATATATTAATAAAACAGAGCCTTTAGAAGCTGATTTATTATAACAGATAGGGTGAAATGTGCTGGTTTGGAATACCCTGCGGACTGGTGTTTTTGCAGGATGCACAAAACCAATTCAAAATGCAATATATTAATGAAACAGAGCCTTTAGAAGCTGATTTAGTATAACAGATATGGTGAAATGTGCTGGTTTGGGATACCCTGTGGCCTGGTGTTTTTACAGGACGCACAAAACCAATTCAAAATGCAATATATTAATAAAACAGAGCCTTTAGAATCTGATTTAGTATAACAGATAGGGTGAAATGTGCTGGTTTGGGATGCCCATGTGGCCTGGTGTTTTTACAGGACGCACAAAACCAATTCAAAATGCAATATATTAATAAAACAGAGCCTTTAGAAGCTGATTTAGTATAACATGGTGAAATGTGCTGAAATAGTATGCCCATGTGGGCTGGGGTTTTTACAGCATACAAAAAAAAATAAAACGAATCGAGTTATAAGAAATGCTTGTGTGTAACAGATAGGGTTAAATATGCTACTGCCAAGATGGGATGCACAGTGGCCAGGAATATTTACAGCACAAAAAAAAAAGCAATTTAAAACTGATCTGGCAAATAAAGTGAAGTGAAAATAAAAAACAAGTTTCCCTGTCATTTTCTCTGCTGTCCCTGCCTGGATCGTTCCCTATCTTTCCCTATCTTTCCCTGGCTCTCCCTGGCACTGTGTGGGTCTCTGTGGGTCTCCCTGACTCTCCCTGCCTGTCTGTAAGTCTCTCCCTGTCTGCAGCAACCTCCGTTCTGTCTGCAATGCAAGGCTTAAATGCGCACAAGCAAGATGGCCGCCGTTTATATAGCCCTGTGACGTCACCGGGCTTCCTGGCTGCTGATAGGCTGCATGTGACCTTCCCATGATAACTTGCCCCAGGGGACATGTCCGGACATGTCCATCCACCATTTTACAATGGCTGTAATTGAAATAAATGGAGTTTAAAGGAAAACTTCGATCGATCGAATCGCGGGGAAATTCTGATTCGTTCAGAATCAAATTTTTCCTGAAATTCGGAACGAATTCAGGTTCGTCCAAATCGATTCGCTCATCTCTAGTGAAAACCAATAGATGTATTCTACAGTAAAAGAAGAATCCCCTTTAATATATAGTAAAACATCTATTTATATTGTTAGCATTCCTCTTTAGCCAAATAATGTATTTTAGATTGAACAAAGAATCACTGTTTAACTATCAGTATTTAATGGTCCATTTAGAGAAATAATATACTTTAGAGTAAAAAATAATCCCCTATGACTATAGTAAAACCTACAGTGCCTTAATAAAGTATTTAAACCCCTTAAAATCTTCAACAGTTGAAATGTTACATCTACAAACTTAAATGTGTTTCATTGAGATTTTATGTGATAGAGCAGCACAAAGTAACAAGTATTTGTGAAGTGTAAAAAATATACATGCTTTTCCAATTAATAAATACAATACACTAAGAAGTGTGGTGTGCAATGTATTCAGCCCCCCTGAGTCAATACTTTGTAGGAGCACCTTTAACTGCAGCTATAAGACTGTTGGGATATGTCTCTACAAGCTTTGCCCATATAGAGGCCGACTGGGCCATTCCTACACCTGAATATGCTTTGATTTAAACCATTCCATTGTAGGTGTATGTCCTGCTGAATGGTGAACCTACACCCCAGTCTCATGACTTTGCAGCCTCTAACAGGTTTCCTGTCAAGTATTTCACTCTGTTCATCTTCCCATCACCTCTGACTAGCTTCCTAATCCCTGCTGAAGAAAAATACAATTCTGTGAAATACTCACCTGTAGAATTGGTATTATACGTATACAGTACGTCCTGCTCCAGATATAATACTTACACTTGGGTTATCCTCCGCCAGATGGCGCTGTGCACTGCAGACATGCAAAAACAGGCTCCTCCCGGCCCTTCATATACCGAGGGACCTCCCACAAATCCCCAGCATTGAAAAGCAGTGAACAAGAAGCCGGGAGACCACCAAAAAACAACTGGTAATGATAACAATGATAACAATCACCATACAGGGGATCCAGAATAATGCAAAAACCAGGGTGGGGTGGAGCAGGACGTACTGTATACGTATAATACCAATTCTCCAGGTGAGTATTTCACAGAATTGTCTAAGTATACAGTACGTCCTGCTCCAGATATAATACTTACACTTGGGACATCCAACAGCAGTGTCCATAAAGTAGGGTGGGATCCCCAACAAAAAAGGCACAGCAGACAGTAAAAGCACTGTCACCTGCAACCTTGCTACCAAGAGCGACATGAGCAAAGCTCTAAGTGTCAACAACTTAAAATCCCTTGAAAAGGTACTAACAAAAAACAAGTAGCGGTCTAGCAAACTTGTTCAACAAAACCTGGCGCGGAAGCCCAAAAATACCAAGGCACCAGTAGAATCAGAATAAGGGGAGAAGAAACTCTTCCCCTTAAAGGAATAGGCCTGAGTAACAGCCTGACAAGATTAAACGCTAACAGTAGTCCAGGAAAAAGCCAAACATTCCCTAGGACCAGAAGGGACAACCATCCAAGTAAAGGCTAGACCAAAGGCCGCTTAGCCCCTGGAAGCAGACGAGATCAGGCACATACAGAGGTAGGTGCCCACAAAACCCCAAGGGGCATCAGTCCCCCTAAGGGACAAGAGACAATCCAGCAAAAAAAAATTCCAGTACCTGTTGAGGGAAAGTAGATCCTCTTGCCTCAGCGTTACTAGGAATAATAGCACAGAAGAAAGACAAAATACCTGAGCCTAAGACACCACCATAGGCAGAAGGTCCGGCGTAAAGCAGAACACCACCTAATCCTGGAGCATATCAATGGAACGAGGGCTAGCTAAACAGAGCCGCCAGCTCTGACACACGCCTGACTGAATTAACAGTCCCAGAAGGACAACTTGAATGGTAAAAGACAGCCAGACAGCATCTTGAATTGGTCCAAAAGGAACACCCCGCAAGGCAAACAGAATAAAAATTCAAATCCCAACAGGGACCATAGAATTAAGTGGGGAACGTAGTGAGCAATCCCCAAAAGAATGCATAGCCAAGGAAAGTAAGCAAAAGACTTCTACAGGAAGGCGGACAGGGCAGAACCTGACCCTTCAGAGTACTGAGTTAGAGAGCCAACTCCAAGCCATACTGTAACAACTCTAGAGCCCTGGGAACAGAGAACGCCCAACAGAGAAGAGACCTAGACTCACACCAATCCATATGGGTATGCCATACCTCATGAGAGATGGAAGAAGAAGAAGAAGCTTGCTCTTAGGCTTCCAATAGTTACAAACACAGAGCAGAGGAGCATGTCTCCATAAAGACGGAAGAATCAGCAGTCAGGCCGGCTAGACCAGAGACTGTAGATTGGAGTGACGTAAAGGAGGCCCTGAGCGAACAGGACGGCACCCCTAGCAGAACGTACAGATCTACCACCCTAGGTATCACGTCTGCGAATCCACACTTCACTAGGCCACCCAGGGGCCACCAGTAGCAATGGTCCCCCTACCAGAGCAATTCTGCTCAGAACCCCGCCTAGCAGGGGGAACAGATATAAGACATACAGACCAGAATGTCCTGTCATAACGTTACTAAAGCATCATGACCACGGCCAGAGGATCGAGGGGCAGGGAAACGAGGAGCGAGAGCTTGAAATGGTGATGGGGCACCAAACAGATCCACACTGGTTGAACCTCATAGTGACACAAGGATTAGCACATCCTGTCGCAGAGGGACCTCCACCGGAGCGAATATCACTGATATGCAGGAAACATTATCCTCCACCCAGATCAGGAACATATACCTTCCTGAGGGACCATCCTGCTCCAGGTCCCACACAGATGATTAAGGTAGGCCACAGCCGTCAGACAGACCGAGCGCCGCCAAACAGGCAGGCCGTGAAGAGGAGAAGTCAAGCGAGATAGTGCCAACCTGAAAACACACTGTTTCAATATTGATAGGTGCATGGACCTCCTAAAAGGCCCCACCTCCCCCGGACCCGCATGGGGTTACAGAAGAAAACCTCCCCATCAACCTGATAGGTTGGCATCCATGGTGACCATCTCTAGGAAGGGCAAGAAGGGAACTGCCCCCAGACAGGTTCCTAGAGTACATCCACTCCAAGAGGGACTCCTAACCAGGGGGGAAAGGCACACATGACCCTGCTCCAGGGATGCTGGGTCCCTGTCTAGTATTAACAATAGAAGTTGCAGAAGGGCCCCAGGAAGAAGAATATAAGTGACTTCTTCTAAGCAAGTCACCAAAAGGGCCCACCAGCTGCCTTCCTGCCTGGTGAAGGGACAGGAACAGCAAAGAGGGGCTGAGCCCACGCAACCAGATTGTCCACCTTATGGCTTTGGAAGTAAGATTCTCGCCTGAACCAAATCTAGATTCATCTCTAGGAAAGGAGATACCAATCAAGGGGACAAGGAGGACTTGAGGTGAATGAACACCCATCCAAATGACTCCCAATGGACATCACCAGCCGAGTAGCTAACTCAACCTGACGTAGAGATTGGGAAGCGAAAAAAGGACGACCGGGTAGGTCTCACGCAGACGCCCCTTGGTCTCATCAGAGACATAGCCTCCATCAGTACCTTGGTGAGCACTCTGGAGGTAGAAGAGAGGCCAGATAACAAGGCCAAATATTAGCAGTGTTGGATTCCCAACACAAACCTGAAGAGCCTCGGTGTCCAGAAGACACAGGGATGTGAGCATAAGCATCCTTGATCTCCCCAGACGGCAAGGGCCCACTGGGCGCAAGGCGCTGATGGCCCATCTCAGATTTTTCATGCAGAAACTGCCTGTAATAGTAGAATTGCCGAAAACCTGTGAATCCTAAAGGGCAGACTGACTCATCCTTTTGGGGAAATGTGTAGAGGTTGGTGTAGCGGCACCTGCTTCTGCCTGTTAAGGGCAAACTGCAAGTGACCTCCAGACCCCGCAGGCCGTGCATGGCCTGCACCAGCACCCGAACAGAGGCAGGGACCAGGAGTACCCTGACAATCTTGGGGGGGGCCACGCAGCAAACTTTATCCTGTATCCGGAGGAACCTACCTCCTGTAACCACCAGCATGAGGCAAGATGCCTCCTGATAGGAGCAAGGTGCTGCAGTCATCCCCTCACCCAGGCGGGCGAGGGCGTCCCATCATGCTTGAGGGGATTCGGTGGAAGATTTAGGCTTAGCCCCGCCAGAGGGCCCAGAGCATTGTCTGCTGCTCGTGGGGCAGGAGTCTGCACGAAGACTCCGGAAGGACACCCCTGGTTCTTGTTTAACACTATGGTATGGAGGGGGAGGGGTGTCCCTGTCCCGAGGGGGCCGAGACGGCCGCCGGCGTTGGGGTGATTTGCCCTTTTTTCCAAACAGGTCCAGATGGGCCCCAAACAGGCGTTGCCCTCTAAAGGGAAGCCCGGTCAGAGTCCTTTTAGCAGCATCGTCAGCACCCCACTGTCGCAGCCAGACCAAGCGACGTATAGTCACCACAAGGGCAGAAGTCCTCGCACACATTCTAATGGTGTCATCCATAGCTAAAAGGATAAATCTTACCAGTACATCACAACTGGAGAGTGCATTAAACACCTCCCAGGGAAGATCATCAGGGTGATGCTCAAGCATCTTTCTGATGAGGGTTCTGGCGGCCACCGCAGTGATGGCCGCGGCACAGACCGGGCGCAGCGCCGTTCCTGCGCAAGCAAAGGCGTGGGAAGCCAGCTTATCCATGAGCCGGTCATCGCCATCCCGAAGGGTCCTATAAGCCGGAGCTGCAATAAAGGGGGGGTTAGGAACCCCAACGATCGGTGCGTCTACCACAGGGGGCGATGACCAACAATTAACCATCTCAGGGGGGAAAGGCTACCCTGACGAAGCTCCCGAGCAGGAGCGAAACAGCTGTTGGTCGGGGCCCCTGACCACGCCCACCACACGTGCTCGCTCGCTTGCGCCTGGATGGCTTGAGGAACCTCTTATGGAGGGAGGACGAGGATGACTTCTGCACGCCGGCACCGGTCCTCGTAGAAGAGCGCAAGTATATTGATGTTTAAGTGTCGTGTCACATGCCCCCTGCTGCCTTGCTTGACAGATTCATATCTGGTCCTCAGCAGGGGCACGGACCTTAATGTGGAGGGACTCAAGCCGTTTTCATTATGTTGTAAAATATAAACCCGTTCGCACAGGACTGCCTCTAAAAGCCTCAGGTGCTGAGCCCTTTTCAATTAGCATGTCATTCTGCCATAGTCTCTTACCATCCATACATGCTGGATAGACATACAAGGCTGCATTCAAGTGCTCTGTGTTTAGAGCCTCTATATAACCAATCTAAATACTTGTGTCTACTAACTTGCTTTACATTGGACTTGGTGGATAGCATTTTCAGTCTGGCTCCCCCAGGCATTATGATCCTAATATATGCTACAGCTTGCTTTTAATGTGGATAGGTTTTTTCTCCCCATATTATACGCTGGCCAGCTTTTTTGCTATGAGTGGAGTGCCTGTGGTTGTGAGTGTGGAGTCCAGGTCGGCCTGGCAGGGGCCTCCATTTATGTATATATGTTTTTCGCAATGCGATTTTATCAGTGTGTGTCAGTAAGTCTTGTCTGTCATATGCATTGAGTGCCCCTGTGCACCATTATTAAAGTATTTTTTCTTTTTTGCTTATTTCATTAGTATTTTATTGGCCAGCCCAGCAAATAACCATTTGTCGGTAGGTTTGTGGATCATGCAATATACGTTGAGGTTAGCTGGGCGCCCCATATTTGCTTAAAGGGGCAGCGCCTATATACTAATATATGTTCTAGGGGTGTTTCCCACTTTTGCTTTTTTAGTTTTTATGGGAAAGGGTATTTCCAATCCCAGTCCCCTGGGGCTCCTGGAAGTTTACTGGGGCGTTCCCATTCCTCGAGTACAAGAGCATGGAAGTAAGCCTGCTCTAGAAATTCCAAGCGCTGTGCCTCTGTATGGAAACGCTCCTCTCTCGGCTTGGGAGTCGGGTTAGGGAGAGAGATAGACAGGGCCTTAAAGATCCTAATCAACAAACCAATGGTGTCAAACTGATTCCAGTCTTTATGGCCAGAATAGTCATGACTCCTCGGCTCCTCATCAGATGAGCCTGAGTCAGAGAACAGCACTCCTTCATCAGAAGGGGTACAGGTACGCGGAGTAGTGAACTCCTCCGATCCCATAGCAAAGGCAGAAGCAGGGGGCGTCGAGGACCGCTTCTTACCAGGGCCCAAGTGCTTTGTCAACCCCGTAATAATCTGGTCAGCCGTAGGCAGTCTGGAAGACGCAGCCGGCTGCAACTCCCCACTCGTATGCGACTCAGCAGAAGTGAGATTTAAGCCTGGGGAAATAGGAGTATTGAAGCGAGGTGCAGCCGCTGGCAATCCTGGTTGTAGGACCAGTACTCGCTCTGCACACGGTGCGCAGACCTGTGTCTTGTCAGCATCAGCATGGGGTTATACACAGCCGGTCTTGTCCCAGAGGGACCCCGGTCACATAATCCTGAGATGCCTCCATATGGTGATTATCAATGCAATATATGTCAGTAGGGATTTATGCAATAGGCAACCCTGGATGTCCCAAAGACCCGCTAGGAATGTGGGAGAATTTTTTGTAAGCCCGCTACAATTTATGTTAGGCCGGGAGAAGCCACCGGAGTCCTTAACGTCTGAAAGACAGAAGGGGAATAAAATGTGTCAGGGCCATGCGCAGCTAGAAAAAATACTAATGATGAAATCACCCGCGAGGGCACTTACAGACCAGTGGAGGAGAAGGACCGCCAACACGCGTGCGCGCAAAGATCAACAAAATGGCACCAACCGAACCTCGAAGGGCGGGCCTAATCTGGGCGTGACGCGGAGTGCGCCACGCCAGGTCCCCGCCTCCCCCAAAAAGAGCGCGAAGCTCTGAAGCAGCCGTCAAGGCTTGACAATCCAAGCATAGGATATGCTAGTAAAAGCATCTGCTAATGGATACTCGTAGTCTGACGATGCCGCCATCAGTACAGTATATTTTAATTAAAAAATTAGAAGGCAAAGACGGCTGCGGCCAAAATAGAAAGAGCAAGCAGTGTGGCTCTGACACCCAGTTGCCAGTCAAGGCGAAACTACGGCCATAAGCGTGACAGTACAGTACACTGAGACCGCCAAACACACACACACACACACACCCCCCCATTCTTTTCCCCCGAATACGGGGGGGAAACGAGGGAGGGTGGCGACCCTATAAACAGGGCCCACCGCTACACGGGGCATGGGGCAATAATGCGGGAGGGACATCCACTAGAGGCTCACCATCAGCCTAAACCGCCTACCCTTTGGTGGGGGACTGCGGTGGAGCATGGCTCCGTTAAGCACGCATGGTGCTGCCTACCTTCACCCAACCAGCGCAGCCCAGGCTGGGAGGCACATCACAAGCAGGACGGGTGGGTCCAACAGGGCCGCAGGCTGTAATAGCCCTGCTCACCTGCGAGAGAGTGATACTTCATGTCTTCGCAGTCAGCACTGCAGAGAAATCTGGGGATTTGTGGGAGGTCCCTCGGTATATGAAGGGCCGGGAGGAGCCTGTTTTTGCATGTCTGCAGTGCACAGCGCCATCTGGCGGAGGATAACCCAAGTGTAAGTATTATATCTGGAGCAGGACGTACTGTATACACCCCCACAGCCTAATGCTGCCACCACCAGGTTTCACAAAGGGGAGGTTGTGTTCAGGGTGATGTGCAGTGTTAGTTTTCCTCCAGGCTTAGTGGAGTTCAACATTGGTCTGATCCTACCAGAGAACCTTCTTCTATATGCTTCATGTGTTCCCTGCATAGCTTGAAACAAACTACATGGACCTCCTATAGATTACTTTCCAAAATGGCGTTCTTCTTGCTGCTCTTCCATAAAGGCCAGATTTGTGCAGTACGTAAGTAACAGTTGGCCCGTGGACAGATTCTTCCACCTGAGCTGTGGATCTATGAGGCTCCTCCTGGGCCTTTTGGCCCTGTCTCTAACTAGTGCTCTCCTTGTCTGGGCTGTCAGTTTAGGTGGACAGCCATGTCTTGGTAGGTTTGCAGTTGTGTCATACTACTTCAATTTACAAATGCCGGAATGGTTAAGGGTATATTATTGGTATGGAATGCTCCCTGCAATTTGGGTGTGCATGAGAGGCAGGGATAGTGGTGACCCTGGTGTAGGAAAACTTTAGTGTATGGGTTCCTTCTGTGGCCCGTAATCACAGATAGATGGTACTCACTCAGTTCCAGATCGGCAATCCACTGACAGGGTCCCTGGAGGTCCACTTGAAGATAGAACAAATTTGATTCAAAGTCCAACGAAGGTTCTACCAGGCTTTCTTTTTCATTAGGGATGATCTTATCACAGGGACCCAGTCCCACCACAGCAGATTGGCCTCGGCCTGATCCACCCTTGAAGGTATCCGTGGGACCCCTCTCCCATTGCCTGCTCATTCCAGAGGGATACTCCTCCACGCTGACCTCCAAGGTTTCTCCAAGAAAAAAGTCTTCTGGGTACAGCATTCCATGCACAACACCCGAGGATATCCACCAGTGTGCGCTCTGGGCACTGGCCTTCAACTCTCACAGCTTTTCAGCAGTCTCCTGCTTAACCTTCACCATACCATATGGGGGGGGTGAATATATACTTAAACCACACTTTTCAGTTTTTATGTTTTAATAACTGCATTTGAGAGTTTTCACACCCAAAAAGAGGCAGGGACGGACATACGGGAAATGTTGCCTTGGGCAAGATTTTGGTATTGGACTCCCTGAAACCCACACATTCATTCAAGGGGTGAGAGATGGAGAGAAAATAGAACACAAAGAAAGGGGGTAGATAAAGAGATGGATAAGACAAGAAAAGGGAGGGGGAATAAAAAAAAGGAATTCAGATAAAGATAAAAAAAAGAAGGCAGGCAAACTGAGAAAGGACACGTGGAAAAGAAAGGACTGTAGAAGAGAGAGAGAGATAACGTGGGGATGTGGGAAAGAGAGAGAAGGATGGGATGTGGCCATACAAAAAAGACAGAAGGTGAATTGAAAAGAGAGATAAATGTATAAGAGAGAGGAAGGAAGGGTAAAAAAGAGATCCGTTAATGGGATTATATTGGGTCAGAAGAAGCCAACCCAGTAGCGTGTAATATGACTGAGAAGCACAGACGAGTGGGTTTGAGATCAAGATAACAGAGCAGCCCAAGATTTAGTTATATATTTGATTGATATACACACTAAACAAACTATCAACATACAATGAATAGATGCATATAAATGTCAGAAGGGCAAATACAAATGGGTAGTTACAATCAGAATAAAACAGTTAAAGTGTACATCAGTTACATCAGTGCAGACAGATGTTAACCAGTGAACAGCTACAGGGGGCATGTAGAGTCAGCTTGTTGCAAAATGGGGTGAGTGGCTAACCAACCAGAAAAAAAGACCTAAGAGCTCATCCCCCTGGGATGAGCCTTGACCTCTTAGCAGTGGCTAGCTAAATCCAAAAGGCCTTCTAACTTAAAGGCCTTTAAGCTCCAGCATAACAACCTCTGATTCATAGCAGAGACCATGTGTAGCCATAAGCAGGGGTTGTAATCCATCTCCATGACAAAGTGGTGCTCATACAAGCATGGCTTCAGACCAGGGACCAAACTATCATGAGACACTCCTTCCCCATGGTGAAGTTGTAACAGGAAAGTCCCCTGGCTAGGGGTGCACCTGAGAGGGGGGTCCCTGGAGAATGGGGGGTGCCCTGGGATACCCTGGGTGGAGGTGGATTAGATTAAGCTATAGGTTTATTGGTTAGAGTAGAGTAGCTGTTATTACCTTAGGAGGCCAATAGATGCCCCCATAAAGAAATATCTAGGGCCTCCTTCCACACGGGTTAACTGGAGTTCTAGTCAGACTGAACTGAGAGAAGTGAGAGGAAGGATCCCTGATGTCCGGGCGTGTGAAGAGCCACCTGATGTAGGCGACCAGGAGAGGGGTACCAGACCAGGCAGCAGCTGGTGCAGGTGGAGATCCCGCCACCCACCCATGAATACTTGGAGTCGGGGACTTAAATGAGACCTGAAGTGTAATATGATGTCGTTTGTGATACAAGGATAAACCGTCTGTCGGCCTGAATAGGGGGAGGGGCATCCCTTTCCGTTTGAAATTCCTTCTTCTGCGTACCCGAGTGAAGAGGGACCGCCAATGACTATTGCAATTGTGAGTACTTTGCCCCATCCCTGGGAAACCCCCACTTACGAAGACTTTGGTCAGATTTAATTGGACATCGTCAAGCGCATGCACCAACCCCCGTGGGGTGTTAAAGCGGACCTTCACTCTGAATAAGAGTCTATCTTATATGTTTCCCACACCCTGTACATACAGATTGTCCACATTAAAAATCATCCTACCTGCATCTACTGCATGTTATGAGCCTTTAAACATCCAAGATGGCGGCTTATGGAAGCCGCCATCTTATCAGGCAGCCTTGCAAACAGGAAGTGCCTCCTGACTGTGTTGCTCTGCATTCTGGGACTGCTGACCGATACCTGACCCCAGCTCTGCTCTGTCTGAGCAAAGCACAGATATAACCCGCCCCCCTGTACCTTATCCCACTCTCCTCTCCTCAGTAAGTGTGATGCTTCTGAGTCAAGATGGCGGCGCCCGTATCCTAAATTCCTGAATAGAGTTGCAGCCCAGTGGGGGAAAGAATAATAGGTTAGTGACTAAAAACGTAAAATATATTAATTTTAGATGCTGTGGAACCGTTTTTTAAGAGTTTGGGCTTTTCATTAAATCACGCTGAAGGTCCGGTTTAAAAGTGTAAGTAACCTCCCTTGGCAGGAGCTTCTGGCTCAGGTACATAACTCCTGTCCCATGGAGTCAACTTGGCTGAACACAGCACTGAGGCCAAAGTCACTGGTGTCAGCTGCATATTCCCCCCACAGGAGCTGCTTGCCCCCTCCTGGTCCTCTCAGGGACAGCCTCCGGCACCAAAAGTTTACATCACTCTGGATTGACATGCTCCCCCAGGAGATAAAGGCACACATTACACCACTACCCCCCACATTCCCAGTAGCAGGTAGGTAAATTACATAAGCAACATCAACAGGGGTGTACATGGCATTGCAGTCTGGGGGACCAGACTTTGAAGTTTCACTTGCCAAATACTGGGACACTAGCTGCCCCAAGTTCATCTCTAGCAAAACACTGGCAGGAATATTCAAAGATATCCGGCCTGGCCTACGGTGACGGCTGAAAGTTGTCTAAGGACCTACCTTCACTCCCACAAACACACAAATAGTGGATCATTTCTGGGACGAGAACTGGGAAGGGCCATTTTGGTCCTAGAGACATGTGGTCTTGATGTGTCCTGGCTGCTTACAAAGGTAACTCAGTCAGGGTTTGTCCCCTGACATGGAGAAGCACTTTGGGCTTAGAAGCAGGGGCAACAGGTACCAAATGCACCTTACCCCCTATCCAGCTGGTAGGTTTCCTGGCCTCTGGAGTTAGAGTACTGGTCAGCAAGGATTGCTTTTGCAAAGCCCTCTTTGGCTTTCAGTCATGGAGAAACCCCTGAAAATCCTCAGGGCGGTTCCACAGAAACTGTTCATTTGCAATGAGTTCCTTTAGCTACTGGATGGTGGTGAGCTCCAAGATGGTAGTCCATTGGTCAACCACTTTTAGTGGGGCCCTCAAGTGATTGGGTCAGCTGTCTGTAGGACCCCACTTCGATTTTGGTACATCTCAGGGGTAAAGTTGTACTGGAGGACTAGAGCCTGCTTGATTTCCTCATTGCTCAGAATGGTCTCGCTGGATAGGTACCCAAAGATTTCCAGGGATCTTGACCCCCTGGTCCTCAGGCGGTATTGATGACAAGCCTTTTCAAACACCAACAAGAGACTGTCCAAGTCCCCACCTTTGTGAAGCTGAGTAAAAGTCTCAGGGGGCTTGTGACTGGCTGGGGAGGGCTGCTGGTGCTAAAGCTAAAGTACTTGTAGCTGGTGCTCACATTTAGCTTGTTCGCAACATTCTGCAGCCACGTCTTGCTGTTGGTCGTGATGTTCTGCAACCTCGGCTTATGCTTTTTGTTGCTTGTGCTCCTCACAATATGCTGCCATGAGAGTCTTATAGGTAGCCTGATCCCCGGGCCTGGAGACTGGCCAGATCAGCTTGTAGGAGGGCATCTGAGCCTGCTTGGCTGGGGGGGACAGGCAGGTGGTGAGTGGTCTTCTGTGTGACTGACAGCTGGTGACTGGGCCCCCCCTCACCTTGCACAACATCACCATCCAGTGATCTTCTCCCCAGTCTTTCCACTGGTGCCACCGGCATTGCTTGCAATCATTGGTCTGACACAGAGCGCATCCTGCTGTAATCACACCCATAACTGTCATTGTCCTATGAGCTGGTCTTAAGACCCCAGCAGCAGGAAAGCTACTGCTGGTAATCTTTACTGTATGAGAGCATGGATCCCACACTCACACACACTATTATCGCAATGCCATTGCTGACACCTTGGCCACCAAGGCCACCATGGCCTTGATTGGCATCACTGTGACACCAATATCATGTGGTATGATCCTTGTTAAATGGCCTGACAGGTCCTTCACTACCACCAATGAACAAAGCCCTGCCAGCCCCATAAGAATGCCAGCAGCTCTGTTTGATTGAGCCACCGGTCTGTTAACAGAATTATATCAGCCCAGAATCCAGCCCTGTAGCATGTAATATAACTGAGAAGCATGGGTTGGATGAAGTTAATAGAACAGACAAATATTAAGTTATTTATTTAATCGCCTTAAGGGCACACTGGACAAACTACTGTATATACATACAATGAATATATATATATATATATATATATATATATATATATATATATATACAGGCCAGAAGGACAAATACAAAGGGTTAGTTACTATCAGAATTGAACGGTTAAAGTGGGTCAGCAAACAGGTGTTACCCAGTGGTGCAAAAGGGGCGAGTAGAGTCTGCATGTTCCCGGTCCCTTCCGACACAAGCTTGATGTGACCCCCCCCAAAAAAGACAAAGGGGTTGGGGTAATCAGTCCTGGTAAGACACACACCCTTCCCCCGGGCATGAGCATCGATCTCCACCTCTTAAGAATGGCTAGCTAAATTTTCACCATGAGACCAGACACTGCTGTTATATGTGGCTCCTAACCTGAGTTCTCAGGATCTCAGTCCGAGTGGCCAGGGATGAGAGGAGATCTACGCAAATGTGAGTTCTGATTTCCAAGTTTAAACTTTTTTATTGGTTCATGACTAATGTGCTTCATAATATTTTATGTATGCTTAAGTATTGGTCCCAGCATGACTTGAATTATACTTTGAAGTATGCTAGCCAGCACAGGCTAATGTGCTGAGTGAATGCAGGGGTTTCCTGCGAGCTTAGTTGTAGCCCCAGTCAGTCAATTCCAGGTGTGAATGGACAAAGAGAGAGAGGGGGAAAGTAATAGAATGTGGAAAAGAGAGAGAGAATAAAACGGAATGTGAAAAAGAGGTAGAAAAAAAGGGAAGGCTATATGGAAAAGATAAGAAGTACTGTAGAGGTGAAAACAGAGAAGGAGGGTATGTGACGAAAGATATCAAGACACTGAATATTTTGGAAAAAAGAGACAACAAGGAAAAGAGGAAAGAAAAGAGGAAGACAGAGGCCTCGATTCAATAAAGGTAGAAAAAAATCATGGTAGTAAAAAATTCAATTCATGAGAAAAAAGCCTGAGAATTTCACTGTAGCTGAATCACCAGAAAAAAAGACAATGAAAGTCAATGGCACTTTTTACTACTAAGGAAAAGTAGAGAACTTTTTACACTGTAGTAAAAAGTGCCATTGACTTTCATTGTCTTTTTTTTCTGGTGATTCAGTAACAGTGACATTCTCAGGCTTTTTTCTCATGAATTGAATTTTTTACTACCATGAGAATTTTTTTCTACCCTTATTGAATCGAGGCCAGAAAGTGATGAATCTGGCAAGAAAAAGTGGGAACTGAGAGAAAGAAGGGTAGAAAAGAGGGGCAAGGAATTGAGGGAATGGGAGAAGGGGAAAGGAACAAAAGGTTAAAAAAAGAGCGATAGAAGGAATGTGAGGATATGGAGAAATGGATTAAATGTGGAGGAAATGAAGAAGGGGAAAACCGAAAGAGAAAAAGAAGGAAAGAAGGAGTGATTCATAAAAAAGAAGAGAGGTGAAAACAAAAAAAGAATGTTGGAGCAAGAGAAAGCATGGAAGAAGAATGGAGGGCTGTGTGAAAAAAAGAGATGAGGAAATGCAGAAAAGACAGCTGTTAGCTTTCTCTTTTATGGGGTGCCAGAATGGGTGCCCCTTATAGAGAGGTTCAGATGGCGCCCTGTGCGACCGCACAGCTTGCACACCCCAAAGGCCGACCATGTTGAGAGGACTTTCATCTAGCCCTGGAGTCTTTCAAATCCGAAACAGAGACAGAGGGATATGATTTGAAAAGAGGGACAGTCCCTCAAAACAAGGCAAGCCCTGTTTTTCTGTGTTGTGTAACAAAAGCAACATGTCTGCCATAAGCATTATTGTTTGACTCGTTGCTATGGGCAATTGTCGCGGTATGATGGCGATTCACTGGTCAGCTGCGGTACAGCGTTCTAACAGCTTCCAGCTGTCTCAGCGTCTCTTTTGTCGTACGGCGCAACCATGTTCGGACTGTTAGTTTTGGTGTCCCGTGTGGCTGACGGTGCTGTCCCTGTCACCCCCCCCCCCCCCCGTCACCACACACACGCACACACACACGCACACACACGGACGCGTTATGACTTCATTCCCAGCGCAGGCGGCATGCAGGAGGAAATAAATCTTCATAAAGGCGCTTGGTGATTAATGGCGGGTCCCAGGCTCGGTGCTGGACCTTTCCCATTACCCACTAATAGAAAGATGGAGAGCCCCTGTCTGAGACACTTGCCTCCCGTCATTTGTTCCACTTTGCAGTCCATTTGCCGGGGAGAGTACAAGGCACTCCATCAAAAATATTTTCAGAGTTAATTTCCGTCCCTTAATCTGCTTGATTCTTATTTTGTATCGAATGGCAGGATCGATTTTCATTGCGTCTAAATTAAATAAGGGACTTTCCATGCATGGCTGCCCCCCGGAGAAACAAGGGGGGGGGGGGAAGGGGACATGGCGTAGAGAAGGAGAGTGGGAAGGGACACGACTGAAAGAGGAAGAAATAGAAAGAGAGAGATAAACAGCAAATAAAGAAAAAGAACCGCAGCCATGCCGCAGCCAGGGACCCATCATACCATCGTCTGATTGCAAACAAGAGCTACGATCAATGCATAGATCAGCACAAACCTACATACCTACATACATACATATACTTATCATACAGCAAATAGATTTATTCTTTCATTTTTAATTTATATAGCACCAACACCATCTGTGGACCAGTACAAACTAGCAGATAAAGAGCAGGATAAATGTATAATGCATACTGACTGCACATATAAACTGCAGAAAATCTACATATACAGCAGATACATACATACATACATACATATATACATACACAGCGACAAGAAACCAATACCACTCAGAATAAACATTAATAAAATATAAATAAAATACAAAAAATAAATATAAATATCAAAAGAAAAATATACCAACAACAATAATACTAACAAAGATACTAACAAAATTAATGTTTTTAATGTTATTAACTTTCCTTTAATATATAATTATATAGTATACAATAAATTATAATTCTAACTAGTACTACAGATGGAAGATTTTTTTAATGTAATATTTTTCTCATTTACTTAAAGTGCTACATTACTTACATAAAACAAGTACTTATAAAATAATAACTATGATAAATTAATAATTATATGGCATGGACAAATTATTTTGCTATTACTATTTTACTAATTTACTCCACTTATTTAACTTATTTCACTAAAATACTTATTACTATGTAGTATGTAGTAGAATAAAAATGAATAATGTACTTATAAAACAATAATTATAATTTACTCATAAAATAGAACAAATATTACTAATAATAAAGGTATGGGTCTGCTAAATATTTTTTATGTTTTTCTCATTGACTTACTCATTACTCATTTACTTTACTTTATCTCATTACTATAAATAACAATAATAGTAAATGGCATAGGTTGGCAAAATAATGTATTAAATTAATTACAAATAACACATATTTATTATTATTATTATTATTATTAATAATAATATTTATAACAATTATAATAGTATAGTACGAGTTTTTCTTTTTTTTCTTTTTTTTACAAATTTACTAATAATAATGATAATCAACGTTAAAGGGAGGTCAAACCTTGAATTATTAATTTTTTTAGTAACGTATACACAATATAATAATAATAATAACAATTAATGGTATGTGATGGACAAATCATTCATCTGCAGTGAGCCATACTCGCCGGTTAATATAATGTTTTGTTAGAGTTTCCAATTTCCCTTTCAGCACACCGGAAACAGCGCTACAAGGCCATGCTGTCCCTCACCCTTCAGTATTAGGGTATTGGGTATTTTGGGATGCCCATATCCCATTTTAGGCCAACAATTTGGGATTATTCTCATGCTTCCAAGTTCCTAGGGGCTCGGCAGCCACAATGAGTACCCCAAGTAGGGGTGCAACTTAGGAGTGCCAAGAGAGTGATAGGAACCTAACACTGGAAGGGCATACCAAAATGAGGGGGGTTCAGCACCTCATCTGGCTGGAGGTCCGTTTTAACAGAGACTCCATGGGTATCACTGGGGCAGAAAGGTGATGACTAGTACAGGGAGTTTTATGTCCGTGACACCTGCCAATTTTTGTTACACCATTACAGAATGGTACTCACACACTAAAACTATGCCTGAAACAGCCAGTCATGAGAAAATCTTATTATTTAAGTGTTTACCACTTATGATTGGATGTGAACTTTCAGGCTCACTTACCCAAAGGGAAAGCCATTTCCTTTAGTAAACCACCCCAATGATCCTATGAATAGAGAGGAACACCAGATTACATGGCTAACTGAGCCGATAAAAGAATAGCTGATGCATAAAAATGATAGGATGACAGTAAATACAGACATCGATAAGCACGGCTAATACTAATGGATTTGTATAAGACACTGAATAAACGCACACCTAAATGACAGATACAGAAGACCAGTCATATATATATATATATATATATATATATATATATATATATATCTAAGAGACTCAGTGAGATGGATAAATACATAGCTATATTAAATTGATATATAAGAGCAGTTATTCAGATATAGAGATTAGAAACATAAAGATTTGATGGGCAGGCTGATTCATCACTAACGCCAGGTAGCGACAGAAGAGCGTCTGTAGCAGGCATTTTCAGAGCGCCTGCTATGAGGCGCAGTGCTCAGCCGTGGGTCGCTAGTTTATAGTGTAGTAATGTTGAACACATTGTGACGAGTCGCTATTTGACCAGTACAGCGCTGTATGGGAGCGCATGGTAGCAACTGCTCATAGCGACCGACTCACAACATATTCAAGAAAAAAAAAGCCTCACACAACTCTGGCGCAGAAAAATGCTTCTCTGAGGCCCAGAGCGCAGGAGGCGGTGTGTTTAAAGTCTGTTTTTCAGCATCTATCAACTAGTAACAAAGTGAAAACATATGGAATTACATTGTAGCAACACTTTAATGCCAGACCTGTAATGTCATTTCTGAAGAAATATATGAAAAAATTGTGAAAAAACAGCTTTTTCAATGCCAGAAGAGGTCACATAATTTTGATTGTGATTTAAAAAAAAAAATACCCCATTTAAAGAGAAGAAAAGGTTCGTCCATTGAAATGTATGGGAGAGCGAGAGGTCATACCTGGGACTGTGCAAGGCTGAGCACCGGCGCTGTTCGCTGAGGCTGTGAAAATGATGAATCAGATGCTACATTGCGCTATCCCAGTCGCTAAACAGATTCAGCTTGATAAATGTGTAATTGCATGCCGTGTCCGGCGTTCACCAGTCGCTACCTGTCGCTGCCTCTCATTAACCAGCCACTACCTGACGCTATCCCTTCTTAAATAAGGGCATGAATGATCTGAAGAAAAAGCTAGGCAGAAATAGATTGTATCCGATTGGAAGCACAGATATAGCCTTGGATTGGATTGGATGATAGACAATACAATGCTACAGATACAGTACATCTGATTGTCTGGATGTACAGGGATTTGATAGCGATAGATAGATAGATAGATAGATAGATAGATAGATAGAGCATACAGAGTTGGATCAATACAGAGTTTGATCTGGCAGACTGCTGTGAGCTATGGATATAGGCCAGTGATCTAATACATGGACATTAGCTAGATATAGCTAGGCACAAGGGGCTCCTGCCCCTGGGCCTCCACCAATTGGGGGGCCTCCCCCACTGATGTAAGATCCTGTCAGACAGGCTGCGGTTAGTCAGGTGGGACAGCAAACTGGCAATAGAATGCAGAAGTGGCAGGTATGTAGCCTGGTTACCTGGCCCCATGCTTCCCTGACAGGGTAAGTGCATTTGGGCACCCCAAACCATAGTGGGGTCCCAGAGTCAGTTCCACTGGGAGGCCCAGGTCACCTCAGTCTGACACTGGCCTACACCATATGCTCCCACAAGGTGCCTGCCAGCTACCATTCATCTCTATAACAACTGCTCTCTGTAACAGAGGCAGTCATGGTTTAGTCACCGTGTTGTGCCAGCAAGCAGCTAGTAGGGAAGCAATAATCTATAATATTTCTTCCGCCAGCCTCCTACCAACTCCCAGCACTCTCATGGATAAAGGTGGCAGGCATAGCACACACAGCCCTATTGATAGCAATGAACGGCCCAGCCAGGGGGTGTCTCCACCAGATTTCCTGCCCATTGGCCTTAATATGGCCCTGTAGATACTGTATTATATAGATACAGACATGGGTGAGCTGCTGGGTGGGCCAGTATTTGATTTCGATGAGGGGCAAGTGATGTGATATATAGATAGTAGGTATATATATGAGTGAGTTATAGATAGTATAGATATTGACAGTTTATTTTATTGACTGATATACAGTAAGCAATCTGATAGATAGACACATGGTCAATTGATTTGCCCTAGACAGGGCCCTACATACCATAGAGGTAGTGAAGGCAGATGCCCCGGGCCCATGGTGCAGAGTGACCCGAGGCAGGCTACCTCCACCACCTTCTTATGGGGGCACGTCATGGAGCTATGTATGCCCCTGTGGCTAGTTATTAGGTGTAAATACATAGCTGATCCGAATTACATATCATTCAATATGCAGGTAAGTGATTTCACTGATAAAAACCAGATATATACAGATGCAGACAACTGCTTCGATTGACGGGCAAGCAATCTGATTGGCAGATATTATTTAGATAGAGATAAGGGCTAAGGATCTAGATTGACGAGGATAAGTTCTCTAAGTTATCTATCTGAATTTGAAAACATTTTCTGAGAAAATTCAAATCTTGACTTTTTAAACCAATCCCCCCGCAAGCATATTCCTCTTCACCTACAGTGATCGAATGCCCCCAGAATAGAAGCCGACTTCTTGCTGCTGCAGGAACCCTGTTAATGCAACTTTGAGTACATTATCATTAGGAAACCCACATAAAAAAAATTCTTCCGCTTCCAAAAGAGAAAGTAATCACTGGAAGCCAAGTCTGGACTGTATGCTGGATGGTTAAGCCCCACAAAGCCGCATTCCCTGATAGCAGATTGTGGTTTGCAAGACTTGTGAGCCATTAACTTTCCACAGGGCTTCCCTTTGATTGCCTCACGAAATGCCTTCATTGTAATTGTCTTGTATGGCATGAATTCTAGTATAGTATATAAAACACCTTGTGAATCCCAAGAAACTGTAGCCATGACATTTCCAGCAGCCTACTGCACATAAAATAAATATATATATAGATATACATAGATATGGGCGAATAATCTAATGGACAGATATTAGTTATCGTTAAGGGAAAGTGGTCTTATCGTTATTACATAGAGGCCGATTTATTAATAGCGCCAGGTAGCGACAGATGAGCGACAGTAGCGTGATTTTCACAGCGCCCGCTAGTATTCGCTGTGCTTGGCCGTTGTTCGGCTGTTGACAGCGACTCAGTCGGTGTGCGGTAAAGTTGAATACGGGGTTAGGAGTCGCTGTTTGACAGGTTCCGCGCTGTATGGGAGCGCATGACAGCGAATGGCCATAGCGAACGGCTCCCAGCATATTCATTAACAAATCACGCTCAAAAAATTCTCGCGCTGTGAAATGCATGTTTAAACCCCAGAGCGCTGGCGGCGATGGGTTAAAAGTAGTTTTTTAACCCCCAAACAACCATATTTTTGTAAAAAAAAAATAAACATGTTTTTATAAACATTTTGTAATATGAATACATTAATATCAGACCTGTAATATCAATTCTGCACAAATTTTTTTTCTTTATTTTTATTACCTTAAAAAAAATATCTAACATTGCAGAAGTGGTCACAGAATTTTTGACATTTAAAAAAAAAAAAAACATTAATATCAATTAATTATAAATATTTAAAGATTTCTCCATTGAAATGCATTGGAGAGCGCCAGGTAGCGAGAGGTCATACCTGGCGCTGTGATGGGATTAGCAGCAGCGCTGTTCGCTGAAGTCTGCAACATGATGAATCCCACGCTAGCCGACGCTCTCGCCGGCGCTAGCCTCATTTAGCGTGATAAATGCGTGATTGTGTTCTGAGCCTGGCGAGTCGGTAGCCGCCGATAGCTGGCGCTACCTGGCGCTAGTGAGGCACTACCTGGCGCTATCCCTTGATAAATAAGGCCCATAGATCGATATGGGTGAGTGAAATGATGAATCGATATAACATTGATACAGATAAGGACAAGCGATCAGAAGGACATGGATATAAGTGACTGATCTAATAGACAGATGATAGATATTAAACGATTGACAGAACACAGACGGGCAGAAGACTGATCCTTAGCATCCAGAGATGCTGCTGGCTAGGGATGAATGATCCTATGGATAAATCTCCACTAGATCTATGGAACCGATAGGACGGACCCCAGATAGCATTAGCGAGGAGAGATTGATCTGGCGGATTGATAGAACACAGATTGATACGTGCGGCAGATTGATCTGCAGGATAGATGGCTACAGATATGAGTGATTGATCTGCTGGCTGGCTGAAAGAGACGGGAATAGAAAGTGTCTCTATAATACAGAGCAGGTCGATCGGGTACACACGCCGGCACAGCGGAGGAGAGTTTGTTCAGCAGCGCTGCGAGAATCACATCTTTCCAAACTCATTTCTTTTACCATTTTTTCTCATCATTTGCGCGTGCCCCCCCTCCTCACCCCTCCACTGGTTTAAGGATTAAATCTGTCACTTTGTATTCCTCAATCCCCTGAGGATGCCCCCCTCCCTCCCATGCTCTGCAAGACACATTGGTAACTGCTTTCTCTCTGACCCCGGGCGGCCTCTTAACCCTTCCCCTACCAGGAGGGGGCACCTCGCCACCAGAAGCAGAAAATCGGCCCTAGAAACGGCTAATTTCTCATTTTATTTATGCAGTGACCGGATAATAACAGGTCGTGTATTAGCATAACACCTTATTTGAAATGCGTCGCTGCAGAGCTGCAATTTTTTTTATGTTGTTTTTTGTTGAGAATTTCTGGTTTGTGTGTTAACATGCTTGAAATTTGTTTGGATAGAGCTGTTACATAAGAAAAGGATGGATGGAAAGGGACAGAACCTGAGCATAAAAAGGGTTTGTCTTCATTCCCTGAGAAAAAATACAGAAGCCTGATTGGAGGTGGAGGGATCAGCTTGTAAAAGAAAGCTGCTACTTACCACTTTAATGTTTTCAAAAGACTTTAAACCCAGTTTTTCCGTGTCTTCGGGGCATCCAGAATTGGGATGCTCCGCTGTGTGAAACCCCCCAGAAAGCACAATGAAACTCACATCTCCTTGCTCCAACGGTGCATCCGCGGGCATGCGTCAGAGCCTTTTGCCATGTTTCCTTCCTCTCGGCAAAGGACTCTGATTGAATTCAATGGCTGTGGCGGGAGCACACACAAGCTGCCAGGGATGCAGGGGATGCGGCAGCATGTGCTCCCCTTTGTAAACAATCTGAGCTATTTGCCTAAAGGCAAACGACTCTAACTGGACGAGAGCCCACGCATGCGTTGTTGGAATGGGAAGAGGTAGACTTTTACTGGTGCCCTTGGGGGTGTCATACAACAGGGCATGCAATTCAAGATGAACTTTTAGATTTCAAGCCAGATGCTGGTGGGGTTTGTTTCACTTTAAAATAGCTCTTCAGCTCTCTGTGGGCATGCTTGAAAGGTACTGTAAACCCAACAGCAACAATAAGGCAACAAGCAGCTCACCTGTGTCTGTCCAATGTACCTCTCTTGCATTTCCGACAGTGCAGGGTAGAAGCCATAGCAGGGCTTCAAAGTTTGCCCTCCATTCAAATTCATTTTTTCCAGGACCACACAAAAAAAGTGGTCTTTCAGTTACTTTGGCCCTTATTTAAAGTGGACCGTCACCCTCCCGTGATCGGCCGGGAATCTATAAGATTCCCGGGCCGATCACCTCCCTCCCCGTGGGACATCCGAGATCGGGATGTCCCGCGGGGTGAAACCCCCCCAAACACCCCAAATCCCCCTACCTTGTCTTCGCCTCCCTCGCGCCCCTCTAGACGTGTGCGCGCCCGTGCCGGCCGTCTGTGAATGGTCGGCACGGGCGCGCGCGCGTCAAGAGTGGAGGAGCCGCTTGTCCGCGGCTGTCAAACCGCTTGTCCGGCAGCGCTGGGAGCGGGGAGAGGTGAGTTTTTCGGGTGATCGGGGGGGTTTCACACAGCGGGGCATCCCGATCGGGGGTGCCCCACCGAAGTGGACCAAGACCCAGGATAGTCAAAATCCTGGGTGTTGGTCCACTTTAACAAGGGATAGCGACAGGTAGCGCCTGGTGAGCGGCCGGTAATGACGGGCACCGCCACGAGAACGCCGGCTCCCCACCACAATCACACATTTATCAAGCCGATCCTGCTTAGCGACTGAGATAGCGCCATATAGCCACTCATTCATCATTATTCCAGCCTAAGCCCACAGCGCCAGCGTCCGACCTTGAACAGCGACAGGTATGACCTCTCGCTATCTGGCGCTCTCCAATGCATTTCAATGGAACAATCTTTAAATATTCATAATTAATTCATATTAATGTTTTTTTTTTTTTAAATGTGAAGGTTTTAAGGTAAAAAAAAAAAAAAAAAAAAACTTTGTGCAGAATTGATATTACAGGTCTGATATTAATGTATTAATATTACAAAATGTTATTAAAAACTTGTTTTTTTTTGGTTTCCAAAAATATGGTTGTTTGGGGGTTAAAAAACTACTTTTAACCCATCGCCGCCAGCGCTCTGGGGTTTAAACATGCATTTCACAGCGCGAGAATTTTTTGAGCGTGATTTGTTAATGAATATGGTGGGAGCCGGTCGCTATGGCCAGTCGTTATCATGCGCTCCCATACAGCGCGGAACCTGTCAAATAGCGACTCCTCACCCAATATTCAACATTACTGCACACCGACTGAGTCGCTGTCAACAACCGAACAATGGCCAAGCACAGCGACTACTAGCGGGCGCTGTGAAAATACTGCTACAGTCGCTCAACTGTCGCTACCTGCCGCTATTAATGAATCGGCCTCTAGGTACCTTGGTGCTCTCAGTGTGAGTGAGCACTCTTGAAAGTAAAAGGTAGGCATAGTCCAAAAACATTCCAAACAAGGCTTCTTTATTAGACAGTTGGACATCCAATTGGTGGGTTGATTCAGCACCGTATGAATTGTTTTCACATGTTTTTTGGGAGAACATTTTTTTAATAATGATTTTATTTCTTAGTGCAATTCAGCACCATTTTTAGCTGTGGGAATTATTTAACAAGCTAACAGCTAAACTAAACAACTAAAATTGGTGCTGAATTGCACTGAGGAAAAAACATTATAACTAGGGATGAGCGAATCGATCCGGACGAACCCGGATTCGTTCCGAATTTCATGAAAAATTTGATTCTGAACGAATCCGAATTTCCCCGCGATTCGATCGATCGAAGTTTTCCTTTAAACTCCATTTATTTCAATTACAGGCATTCTAAAATGGTGGATGAACATGTCCAGCCATATCCCCTGGGGCAAGGTATCATGGGAAAGTCACATGCAGCCTATCAGCAGCCAGGAAGCCCGGTAACGTCACCGTGCTATATAAACCGGCGGCCATCTTCCTTGTGCGCATTTCAGCGTTCTATTGCAGCCAGAACACAGCTGGTTACAGACAGGGACAGAGAGTTAGAGATAGGTAGGGTGAGTCAGAGAGGCAGACAGAGAGGTAGACAGCCAGGGAAAGATAGTGAAAGATAGGGAAAAACCGGAACTATCATAGAACAGCATAGAAGTGACAGTGAAAATTTTTTTTTTTTCATTAGCCAGATCAGTTTTCAATTCATTTTCAGTTCTTTGTGCTGTAAATCTGCCTTGCCACTGTGCATGCCATCTATGCAGTGGCATATTCCTATCTGTTACACAACAAGCATTTCAAAAACTGGATTGGTTTTAATTTAGTTTTGATCACTTTTAAATTGGTGTGCTTTGTGCTGTAAATCTGCCTTGCCACTGTGCATCCCATCTATGCAGTGGCTTATTTAACCCTATCTCTTACACACAAGCATTTCTAAAAACTGGATTAGTTTTAATTTAGTTTTCATATTTTTTGGTCTGCTTTAAATACACCAGCCCACATGGGTATCCCAAACCTGCACGTAGCAGCCTATCTGTTATACAAAATACGCTTGTTGCTCCTCAGCATAATCAAACTATTGCATTTTGAATTGGTTTTTGTCCTGCTGCCAAAACACTAGGCCGCAGGGTATCCCAAACCTGCACTTAGCAGCCTATCTGTTATACAAAATACGCTTGTTGCTCCTCAGCTTAATCAAACTATTGCATTTTGAAATGGTTTTTGTCCTGCTGCCAAAACACTAGGCCGCAGGGTATCCCAAACCTGCACGTTGCACCCTATCTGTTATACTAAATACGCTTGTTGATCCTCAGCTAAATCAAACTATTGCATTTTGAATTGGTTTTTGTCCTGCTGCCTAAACACTAGGCCACAGGGTATCCCAAACCTGCACTTAGCAGTCTATCTGTTATACTAAATACGCTTGTTGATCCTCAGCTTAATCAAACTATTGCATTTTGAATTGGTTTTTGTCCTGCTGCCAAAACACTAGGCCGCAGGGTATCCCAAGCCTGCCCTTAGCAGCCTATCTGTTATACTAAATACGCTTGTTGATCGTCAGCTTAATCAAACTATTGCATTTTGATTTGGTTTTTGTCCTGCTGCCAAAACACTAGGCCACAGGGTATCCCAAACCTGCACTTAGCAGTCTATCTGTTATACTAAATACGCTTGTTGATCCTCAGCTTAATCAAACTATTGGATTTTGAATTGGCTTTTGTCCTGCTGCCAAAACACTAGGCCGCAGGGTATCCCAAACCTGCACTTAGCAGTCTATCTGTTATACTAAATACGCTTGTTGATTAGGGATGAGCGAATCGATCCGGACGAACCCGGATTCGATCCGAATTTCAGGAAAAATTCGATTCGGATCGAATCCGAATTTCCCCGCGATTCGATCGCTCGAAGTTTTCCTTTAACATCCATTCATTTACATTACAGGCATTCTAAGATGGCGGACGGGACATGTCCAGACATGTAAGCTGGGGCAGTGTATGCTGGGACAGTCACATGCAGCCTATCAGCAGCCAGCAAGCCCGGTGACGTCACAGCTGTATTTAAGGCCGGCCATCTTGCTTTCCAGCATCATTTCCCTATTGCATTCGTGACAGACAGAACGCTGTGTAGCTGAGGGAGAGACAGGGACAGGCTGGAGACAGGCAGGAGACAGACAGGAGACAGACAGAAAGTAAGCGAAAAACAGGGAAAGGAAGGGAAAATCGGAGGCTGTCAGTTTTTTTTTTTTTTTCATCCAGCCTGCTTTGTTAGCGTTTTCAGGCTGCTTACACTAACTAACAGTGCATATATACTGAACTGATCTTAAGTCTGCTGTGAGGCATCCCATTCTGTGACTACACCAGCCTCTATTTAATAGCATAATAACCATTTGCACTTATTCTCATAGAAATCAGGCCTGATAAAGACACTTTTGCTGTGCATGCTCTCTGGTTTTTGTGGCATCCCATTCTGTGACAACACCAGCCTCTATTTAATAGCATAATAACCATTTGCACTTATTCTCATAGAAATCAGGCCTGATAAAGACACTTTTGCTGTGCATGCTCTCTGGTGTTTGTGGCATCCCATTCTGTGACAACACCAGCCTCTATTTAATAGCATAATAACCATTTGCACTTATTCTCATAGAAATCAGGCCTGATAAAGACACTTTTGCTGGGCATGCTCTCTGGTTTTTGTGGCATCCCATTCTGTGACAACACCAGCCTCTATTTAATAGCATAATAACCATTTGCACTTATTCTCATAGAAATCAGGCCTGATAAAGACACTTTTGCTGGGCATGCTCTCTGGTTTTTGTGGCATCCCATTCTGTGACAACACCAGCCTCTATTTAATAGCATAATAACCATTTGCACTTATTCTCATAGAAATCAGGCCTGATAAAGACACTTTTGCTGTGCATGCTCTCTGGTTTTTGTGGCATCCCATTCTGTGACAACACCAGCCTCTATTTAATAGCATAATAACCATTTGCACTTATTCTCATAGAAATCACGCCTGATAAAGACACTTTTGCTGTGCATGCTCTCTGGTTTTTGTGGCATCCCATTCTGTGACAACACCAGCCTCTATTTAATAGCATAATAACCATTTGCACTTATTCTCATAGAAATCAGGCCTGATAAAGACACTTTTGCTGTGCATGCTCTCTGGTTTTTGTGGCATCCCATTCTGTGACAACACCAGCCTCTATTTAATAGCATAATAACCATTTGCACTTATTCTCATAGAAATCAGGCCTGATAAAGACACTTTTGCTGTGCATGCTCTCTGGTTTTTGTGGCATCCCATTCTGTGACAACACCAGCCTCTATTTAATAGCATAATAACCATTTGCACTTATTCTCATAGAAATCAGGCCTGATAAAGACACTTTTGCTGTGCATGCTCTCTGGTTTTTGTGGCATCCCATTCTGTGACAACACCAGCCTCTATTTAATAGCATAATAACCATTTGCACTTATTCTCATAGAAATCAGGCCTGATAAAGACACTTTTGCTGGGCATGCTCTCTGGTTTTTGTGGCATCCCATTCTGTGACAACACCAGCCTCTATTTAATAGCATAATAACCATTTGCACTTATTCTCATAGAAATCAGGCCTGATAAAGACACTTTTGCTGTGCATGCTCTCTGGTTTTTGTGGCATCCCATTCTGTGACAACACCAGCCTCTATTTAATAGCATAATAACCATTTGCACTTATTCTCATAGAAATTAGGCCTGATAAAGACACTTTTGCTGGGCATAGTACTACTGGATCTTTTTTGGGGGCATCCCATTCTGTGACTAAAGCAGCCTCTGTTTAAGACCATATAAGCATTTGCTCTTATCATATTTGAAATTAGCCTGATAAAGACACTTTTGCTGGGCATAGTACTACTGGATCTTTTTTGGGGGCATCCCATTCTGTGACTAAAGCAGCCTCTGTTTAAGACCATATAAGCATTTGCTCTTATCATATTTGAAATTAGCCTGATAAAGACACTTTTGCTGGGCATAGTACTACTGGATCTTTTTTGGGGGCATCCCATTCTGTGACTAAAGCAGCCTCTGTTTAAGACCATATAAGCATTTGCTCTTATCATATTTGAAATTAGGCCTGATAAAGACACTTTTGCTGGGCATAGTACTACTGGATCTTTTTTGGGGGCATCCCATTCTGTGACTAAAGCAGCCTCTGTTTAAGACCATATAACCATTTGCTCTTATTATATTTATATTATAAGACACTTTTGCTGGGCATAGGCTTACTGCTGCCTGCCAGGTGCACTTCTGTTGAGGCATCCCATTCTGTAACATAGCATACCCCTCTTTATTTACACTAAGCAGCTCTCTTATTTACACTAAGCAGGCCTGTTGGAGGATGAGTGTTACTGCTCACTTTTGGTGTGCATTATATTCTGTTTCATATAGACCCACCGCTGCCCGGGGGATCTTAAAATATCACCTACTACCACGCCAGTTAGACTATGTCGGGCAGACAAGTGCCTGGAAGTGAAAAGAGGAGTGGCAGAGGCCAAGATTCCGCAGGCAGAGCTCGCATCAGACTGGGGGCCAGTAGCAGCAGGAGTCACGCTGAGAGACCTAATCTGCCAGTATCTGCTAGCGGTCGGGTCTCCACCAGTAACGCATCTGCCGTGGTAGATTGGTTGACGCGCTCATCAACAACATCATCACAACTTACGTCTGAGACCCCCAGTCTAGGGTCGGTAGGTTCCTCTGACACAACCCTGAGTTGGCATGCCCCGAGAGCAGTCCCTGTCCTCCCATTGCCTCTGTCCTACGCCGTTCCCTCCCCCAGCGACGTATCCTATGCTTTGGGTTCAGCTCCACTCTTTAGTGAGGAGGACCATCAGATAGAGGACAGTCAGCAGCTACTGCCCAGCCAAGAAATGGAGGTGGCTTCTCTAGCTAGGCAGACAAATAGTGATGTGGACAGTGTCGTGGGTGCTGCGAGCGTTCCAGCTCCTGCGCCAGACACTGTTGACGAATCCATGAACATCAGTGACGTACAGCCACAACTCGGTGATGATGATGATGATGACGATGAAGCCGATCGCACTTGGGAGCCGGGTGATGAAGGGGCTTCATCGTCATCATCAGGAGAAGAGGGGCGCAGGTTGCCCCGGAGTCAGCAGCTGAGGCAGCAAGGTGGTAGCAGTCAGCATGGGGGCACAATTCCAAAGGCTGGAGCCGGGCCGGGGCCGGGGCCGGGGTAGAGCACCTGCTGTGCGGCAGTCTACCTTATCGGGAGGTAGTGGAGCAGGGGTTCCTGGAGTTGGCAACAGCAGCAGTGAATCAGTGAGGCCAGGGGGTGGGAAAAGTAGCTACTCGGCAGTGTGGCAGTTTTTCCTGAGGCATCCGCAGGAGGGTAACATGGCCACAGATATGTAGGCAAAAGGTGAAGCGTGGCCAGGGTCCAAATGTTGGCACCACGGCCCTGCGTCAACATATGATGCGTCACCATAAAACGACCTGGGAGAACCGAGGCTCCCAAGGGGTGGTCCAGTCTGCTTCCTCACCAAGTGAGCTCCCAATTTCTGCCAGCCAAGGCTCCAGCACCTCAGCCGAAGGCAGCTGTGCGTCATACCCATCCTCTGTCGCTCCTGCTCCTCCTCCTCCTCCTCCTCCAAGTCATGCATCCCGCCAGCAATCCATCAGCGAAGCCATGTCCAAGAGACAGCAGTATGCGCCCACTCATCCTACGGCGCAGAAGCTGAATGTGCTCCTGTCCAAGTTGCTGGTGCTGCAGTCGCTCCCTTTTCAGGTGGTGGAATCTGCACCTTTCAGAGAACTGATGGCTTGTGCCGAGCCGAGGTGGAGAGTCCCAAGCCGTCATTTCTTTGCCAAGAAGGCAGTACCAGCGCTGCACACTTTTGTTGAACAGAAGGTGGGCCAGTCCTTGAGCCTGTCGGTGTGTAGCAAAATACATGGCAGCGCCGACATCTGGAGCTGTAACTACGGTCAGGGGCAGTACATGTCGTTTACGGCCCACTGGGTGAATGTGGTCCCTTTGCAGCAGCAACTTGGACAGGTCACGCCGCTTCGGCCTCCGCGCTCTCTGCCCATTGGGCCTGTGACACCGTGCGACTCGGCCTCCTCATCCTCCGCCATCTCCTCACCCTCCACTGTAGGCTCAAGTCTCAGTGCCCCTCCAGTCTACCATGTGTGCAGGGCACGGAGGTGTCACGCAGTGCTTCACATGGTTTGTCTTGGCGAACGGAGTCACACAGGGGAGGAACTGCTTAAATGTATTCATCAGGAAATCCAAACATGGCTTACTCCGAGAAAACTTAAAATGGGAATCATGGTTACCGACAATGGGAAGAACATTTTGTCTGCGCTGCGCCAAGGAAGCCTGACCCATGCCCCCTGCATGGCTCACGTCTTCAATCTGGTTGTCAAGCGGTTTCTGAAGTGTTCCCCCCATCTGCAGGACATCCTAACAACTTCAAGGAAACTTTGCATGCACTTCAGCCACTCCTACACCGCCAAACACACCCTTCTTGAGCTACAGCGTCAGAATGGTATCCCCCAACATAGTCTGATTTGCGATGTTTCCACCCGTTGGAATTCCACCCTTCACATGTTGGACCGATTATATGAACAGAGAAAAGCCATCACGGATTTCCTGATGATCCAAGCAGATAGGGGGACTCCCCTGTGTAACTTCAATGTCAACCAGTGGCAGCTCATACGTGACACCTGCCGTTTGCTCAGGCCCTTTGAGGAAGCCACTTTATTTGTCAGTCGGCAGGATTACGGGATGAACGACGTGATTCCACTGCTTCATGTACTACAGCACATGTTGGAAACCATGGCTGGTCAGGGCACTGGAGACATGGCGTTTACATCTTACGGCCACATGAACCCCGTTGGAGCTGAACTGGAGGAGGAGGAGGAAGAGGAGGAGGAGGAGTTGCCCAGCGAAACACAGTTTAGGCTTGGCGAAATGGCTGGTTTATCTAGTCAGCGGACAGGAGAGGAGGAGCAGGAGCAGCCAGAGGAGCTAGAGGTTTTTGAGGAAGGCGAGACAGAGGACCCGGGCACACCGTGGCAGTATGCAGTGGAGATGGAGACAGGTAGTCCATCCGAGTCACTTGCGCAAATGGCACGAAGCATGCTCACGTGCTTGCGTAGTGACCCCAGAATTGTTTCCATCTGTCGGCGGGATGACTTCTGGCTGTCCACCTTATTGGACCCTCGCTTCCGGCACAAAATGGGGGCATTTTTTAAACCCACCGAGAGGGAGGACAAACTCAACTACTACAAAGACATTCTACGTAGGCAGTTGGCCGATGCCTATCTGCGCCATGGTCCATACTCTCGCAGGTCTGACTCGAGGGGACCTCTGCGCTCACCTTCCACTGCCATGGCCGCTGGGGGGGTTGGCAGGAGCAGCAGCAGCAGCTCCATCAGCAGCAGCAGCCTCAGTCTTCAGTCGCTAATGAGTAGCTTTCTACACCCGCATAGTGAGGCTACTCATGAGCAGCAGGAAGACCTGGAGCAGGACCTCAACCAGCAGGTCATGTCATACTTTGACATGACCATGCCAACACACCTTGAGGATCCGCTGGACTTCTGGGCAGCCAAACTTGATTTGTGGCCGCAACTAGCAGAGTTTGCCCTGGAAAAGCTGTCCTGCCCGGCAAGTAGCGTGCCATCTGAGCGGGTGTTTAGTGCGGCGGGGGCCATAGTTACGGCGAGGAGAACTCGTCTGTCAACTAAAAATGTGGAGAGACTCACCTTTGTCAAAATGAATCAGGGATGGATCAGCCAGGATTTCCACCCACCAATGCCTGATGCATGCGACTAGATTCAGCATGGTGCCACGTTTTACACTTTCCAAATGGTGCAAAACATATTTATGTCTTTAGGCCATTTTTTGGGCTCCTGCTGCTGCTGCTGCCAACTTCTGCCAACTCCAGGGTGTGATTCATCCAATTGTTGGGCTCCTGAAGCCAACCCCAGTGTCACTTTAAAGTAATATTTGGGCTCCTGCTGCTGCTGCTGTCAACTCCTGCCAACTCCAGGGTGTGATTCATCCAATTTTTGGGCTCCTGAAGCCAACTCCAGTGTATATTTGGGCTCCTGCTGCCAACTTCTGCCAACTCCAGGGTGTGATTCATCCAATTTTTGGGCTCCTGAGGCGAACCCCAGGGTCTCTTTAATGTAATATTTGGGCTCCTGCTGCTGCTACTGTCAACTCCTGCCAACTCCAGGGTGTGATTCATCCAATTTTTGGGCTCCTGAAGCCAACTCCAGTGTATATTTGGGCTCCTGCTGCTGCTGCCAACTTCTGCCAACTCCAGGGTGTGATTCATCCAATTTGTGGGCTCCTGAGGCCAACCCCAGGGTCTCTTTAATGTAATATTTGGGCTCCTGCTGCTGCTGTCAACTCCTGCCAACTCCAGGGTGTGATTCATCCAATTTTTGGGCTCCTGAAGCCAACTCCAGTGTATATTTGGGCTCCTGCTGCTGCTGCTGCCAACTTCTGCCAACTCCAGGGTGTGATTCATCCAATTTTTGGGCTCCTGAAGCCAACTCCAGTGTATATTTGGGCTCCTGCTGCTGCTGCTGCCAACTCCAGGGTGTGATTCATCCAATTTTTGGGCTCCTGAGGCCAACCCCAGGGTCTCTTTAATGTAATATTTGGGCTCCTGCTGCTGCTACTGTCAACTCCTGCCAACTCCAGGGTGTGATTCATCCAATTTTTGGGCTCCTGAAGCCAACTCCAGTGTATATTTGGGCTCCTGCTGCTGCTGCTGCCAACTTCTGCCAACTCCAGGGTGTGATTCATCCAATTTTTGGGCTCCTGAAGCCAACTCCAGTGTATATTTGGGCTCCTGCTGCTGCTGCTGCCAACTTCTGCCAACTCCAGGGTGTGATTCATCCAATTTTTGGGCTCCTGAAGCCAACTCCAGTGTATATTTGGGCTCCTGCTGCTGCTGCTGCTGCCAACTTCTGCCAACTCCAGGGTGTGATTCATCCAATTTTTGGGCTCCTGAAGCCAACTCCAGTGTATATTTGGGCTCCTGCTTCTGCTGCCAACTTCTGCCAACTCCAGGGTGTGATTCATCCAATTTTTGGGCTCCTGAAGCCAACTCCAGTGTATATTTGGGCTCCTGCTGCTGCTGCTGCTGCCAACTTCTGCCAACTCCAGGGTGTGATTCATCCAATTTTTGGGCTCCTGAAGCCAACTCCAGTGTATATTTGGGCTCCTGCTGCTGCTGCTGCTGCTGCTGCCAACTTCTGCCAACTCCAGGGTGTGATTCATCCAATTGTTGGGCTCCTGAAGCCAACTCCAGTGTATATTTGGGCTCCTGCTGCTGCTGCTGCTGCCAACTTCTGCCAACTCCAGGGTGTGATTCATCCAATTTTTGGGCTCCTGAAGCCAACTCCAGTGTATATTTGGGCTCCTGCTGCTGCTACTGCCAACTCCTGCCAACTCCAGGGTGTGATTCATCCAATTTTTGGGCTCCTGAAGCCAACTCCAGTGTATATTTGGGCTCCTGCTGCTGCTGCTGCCAACTTCTGCCAACTCCAGGGTGTGATTCATCCAATTTTTGGGCTCCTGAAGCCAACTCCAGTGTATATTTGGGCTCCTGCTGCTGCTGCTGCCAACTCCAGGGTGTGATTCATCCAATTTTTGGGCTCCTGAGGCCAACCCCAGGGTCTCTTTAATGTAATATTTGGGCTCCTGCTGCTGCCAACTCCAGGGTGTGATTCATCCAATTTTTGGGCTCCTGAAGCCAACTCCAGTGTATATTTGGGCTCCTGCTGCTGCTGCCAACTTCTGCCAACTCCAGGGTGTGATTCATCCAATTTTTGGGCTCCTGAAGCCAACTCCAGTGTATATTTGGGCTCCTGCTGCTGCTGCCAACTTCTGCCAACTCCAGGGTGTGATTCATCCAATTGTTGGGCTCCTGAAGCCAACTCCAGTGTATATTTGGGCTCCTGCTGCTGCTGCTGCTGCCAACTTCTGCCAACTCCAGGGTGTGATTCATCCAATTTTTGGGCTCCTGAAGCCAACTCCAGTGTATATTTGGGCTCCTGCTGCTGCTACTGCCAACTTCTGCCAACTCCAGGGTGTGATTCATCCAATTTTTGGGCTCCTGAAGCCAACTCCAGTGTATATTTGGGCTCCTGCTGCTGCTGCCAACTTCTGCCAACTCCAGGGTGTGATTCATCCAATTTTTGGGCTCCTGAAGCCAACTCCAGTGTATATTTGGGCTCCTGCTGCTGCTGCTGCTGCCAACTTCTGCCAACTCCAGGGTGTGATTCATCCAATTGTTGGGCTCCTGAAGCCAACTCCAGTGTATATTTGGGCTCCTGCTGCTGCTGCTGCTGCCAACTTCTGCCAACTCCAGGGTGTGATTCATCCAATTTTTGGGCTCCTGAAGCCAACTCCAGTGTATATTTGGGCTCCTGCTGCTGCTGCTGCTGCCAACTTCTGCCAACTCCAGGGTGTGATTCATCCAATTTTTGGGCTCCTGAAGCCAACTCCAGTGTATATTTGGGCTCCTGCTGCTGCTGCTGCTGCCAACTTCTGCCAACTCCAGGGTGTGATTCATCCAATTTTTGGGCTCCTGAAGCCAACTCCAGTGTATATTTGGGCTCCTGCTGCTGCTGCTGCCAACTCCAGGGTGTGATTCATCCAATTTTTGGGCTCCTGAGGCCAACCCCAGGGTCTCTTTAATGTAATATTTGGGCTCCTGCTGCTGCTGCTGCTGTCAACTCCTGCCAACTCCAGGGTGTGATTCATCCAATTTTTGGGCTCCTGCTGCTGCCAACTCCAGTGTCTCTTTAAAGCAATGTTTGGGCTCCTTCTGCCCCTCATAGTGATGCCACTTCAACTCTCTGCAATTGTGCCGCTCTGCGATTCTATTAGCGATGCCTCTGATCTGCATGTGATATTTCTTCAAAGTATTATTTAACTAACCCAGCACGCATCCTGTGCGTGTTACAGCAAGGCAGAATGGTTTACAACCCTATTGAGGCTCTAGGAGGCTCAGAAATAGCCGTTTTTAATAGCGATTCGTCGCAAATTTATTCGGGTCGAAACTATTTTTGTCGGAAAATTCGGCGAATCAGTCGAATCGAATTTTTCAAAAGTTCGCTCATCTCTATTGTTGATCCTCAGCTTAATCAAACTATTGCATTTTGAATTGGTTTTTGTCCTGCTGCCAAAACACTAGGCCGCAGGGTATCCCAAACCTGAACTTAGCAGTCTATCTGTTATACTAAATACGCTTGTTGATCCTCAGCTTAATCAAACTATTGCATTTTTAATTGGTTTTTGTCCTGCTGCCAAAACACTAGGCCGCAGGGTATCCCAAACCTGCACTTAGCAGCCTATCTGTTATACTAAATACGCTTGTTGATCCTCAGCTTAATCAAACTATTGCATTTTGATTTGGTTTTTGTCCTGCTGCCAAAACACTAGGCCGCAGGGTATCCCAAACCTGCACTTAGCTGGCTATCTGTTATACTAAATACGCTTGTTGATCCTCAGCTTAATCAAACTATTGGATTTTGAATTGACTTTTGTCCTGCTGCCAAAACACTAGGCCGCAGGGTATCCCAAACCTGCACTTAGCAGTCTATCTGTTATACTAAATATGCTTGTTGATCCTCAGCTTAATCAAACTATTGCATTTTGAATTGGATTTTGTCCTGCTGCCAAAACACTAGGCCGCAAGGTATCCCAAACCTGCACTTAGCAGCCTATCTGTTGTACTAAATACGCTTGTTGATCCTCAGCTTAATCAAACTATTGCATTTTGATTTGGTTTTTGTCCTGCTGCCAAAACACTAGGCCGCAGGGTATCCCAAAGCTGCACTTAGCAGCCTATCTGTTATACTAAATACAGTTGTTGATCCTCAGCTTAATCAAACTATTGCATTTTGAATTGGTTTTAGTCCTGCTGCCAAAACACTAGGCCGCAGGGTATCCCAAACCTGCAAGTAGCAGCCTGTTATACTAAATACGCTTGTTGATTCTCAGCTTAATCAAACTATTGCATTTTGAATTGGTTTTTGTCCTGCTTTAAATATACCAGACCACATGGGCATCCCAAACCTGCACTTAGCAGCCTGTTATACTAAATACGCTTGTTGATCCTCAGCTTAATCAAACTATTGCATGTTGAATTGGTTTTTGTCCTGCTGCCAAAACACTAGGCCGCAGGGTATCCCAAACCTGCACTTAGCAGCCTATCTGTTATACTAAATATGCTTGTTGATCCTCAGCTTAATCAAACTATTGCATTTTGAATTGGATTTTGTCCTGCTGCCAAAACACTAGGCCGCAAGGTATCCCAAACCTGCACTTAGCAGCCTATCTGTTATACTAAATACGCTTGTTGATCCTCAGCTTAATCAAACTATTGCATTTTGATTTGGTTTTGTCCTGCTGCCAAAACACTAGGCAGCAGGGTATCCCAAACCTGCACTTAGCAGTCTATCTGTTATACTAAATACGCTTGTTGATCCTCAGCTTAATCAAACTATTGCATTTTGAATTGGTTTTTGTCCTGCTGCCAAAACACTAGGCCGCAGGGTATCCCAAACCTGCACTTAGCTGGCTATCTGTTATACTAAATACGCTTGTTGATCCTCAGCTAAATCAAACTATTGCATTTTGAATTGGTTTTTGTCCTGCTGCCAAAACACTAGGCCGCAGGGTATCCCAAACCTGCACTTAGCAGTCTATCTGTTATACTAAATACGCTTGTTGATCCTCAGCTTAATCAAACTATTGCATTTAGAATTGGCTTTTGTCCTGCTGCCAAAACACTAGGCCGCAGGGTATCCCAAACCTGCACTTAACAGCCTATCTGTTATACTAAATACGCTTGTTGATCCTCAGCTTAATCAAACTATTGCATTTTGATTTGGTTTTTGTCCTGCTGCCAAACACTAGGCCGCAGGGTATCCCAAACCTGCACTTAGCAGCCTATCTGTTATACTAAATACGGTTGTTGATCCTCAGCTTAATCAAACTATTGCATTTTGTATTGGTTTTTGTCCTGCTGCCAAAACACTAGGCCGCAGGGTATCCCATATTGCCAAATTTCATAGTATCTGGTGCAGAGAAGCAGTTCCTCACTTTATTTAGCTTCTGCTTTTTAAAGTAAACACATTTTTTAACGTACCTATTGCGCATTTGAAATACATAAAAATGTCAGGCAGACAAGTGCCAGGATGTTCAAAGAGGAGTGGCAGAGGCCAAAATTCAGCAGGAAGAGGTCGCAGCAGACAAGGGGTGAGTGGCAGCAGGAGTCACTGTGAGAGACCTGATCTGCCAGTATCTGCTAGCGGTCGTGTCCCCACCAGTAACGCATCTGCCGTGGTAGATTGGTTAACGCGGTCATCCACATCATCACAAGTTACATCTGACACCCCCAGTCTAAGGTCGGTAGGTTCCTCTGACACAACCCTGAGTTGGCATGGCCCGAGAGCAGTCCCTATCCTCCCATTGCCTCTGTCCTACGCCGTTCCCTCCCCCAGCGACGTATCCTATGCTTCGGGTTCAGCTTCAGCTGAGGTGGACGATTAGATAGAGGACAGTCAGCAGCTACTGCCCAGCCAAGAAATGGAGGTGGCTTCTTACGCTAGGCAGACAAATAGTGATGTGGAGAGTGGCATGGGTGTTGCGAGCGTTCCAGCTCCTGGACCAGACACTGTTGAGGAAACCGAGAACATCAGTGATGTGCAGCCACAACTCGATGATGATGATGAAGCCGATTGCACTTGGGAGCCGGGTGCAGAAGGGGCTTCATCATCATCATCAGAAGAAGAGGGGCGCAGGTTGCCCCGGAGTCAGCAGCTCAGGCAGCAAGGTGTTAGCAGCATGGTTGGCAGTCAGCATGGGGGCACAATTGTAAAGCCTGGAGCCAAACGGGGCCGTGGCCGGGGTAGAGCACCTGCTGTGCGGCAGGCTACCTTATTGGGAGGTAGTGGAGCAGGGGTTCCTGGAGTTGGCGACAGTAGCAGTGAATCAGTGCGGGCTGTTGGTGGGAAAAGTAGCTACTCGGCAGTGTGGCAGTTTTTCCTGAAGCATCCGCAGGAGGGTAACATGGCCACATACAAGATATGTAGGCAGAAGGTGAAGCGTGGCCAGGGTCCAAATGTTGGCACCACGGCCCTGCGTCAACATATGATGCGTCACCATAAAGCGGCCTGGGAGAACCGAGGCTCTGAAGAGGTGGTCCAGGCTGCTTCCTCACCGAGTGGCACGCCGCTCCCAATTTCTGCAAGCCAAGGCTCCAGCACCTCAGCCGAAGGCATCCAGCATCCTCTGTCACTCCTCCTGATGCTCCTGCTCCTCCTCCTCCAAGTCATGCATCCCGCCAGCAATCCATCAGCGAAGCCATGTCCAAGAGACAGCAGTATGCGCCCACTCATTCTACGGCGCAGAAGCTGAATGTGCTCCTGTCCAAGTTGCTGGTGGTGCAGTCGCTCCCTTTTCAGGTGGTGGATTCTGCACCTTTCAGAGAACTGATGGCTTGTGCCGAGCCGAGGTGGAGAGTGCCAAGCCGTCATTTCTTTGCCAAGAAGGCAGTACCAGCGCTGCACAATTTTGTTGAACAGAAGGTGGGCCAGTCCTTGAGCCTGTCGGTGTGTAGCAAAGTGCATGGCAGCGCCGACGTCTGGAGCTGTAACTACGGTCAGGGACAGTACATGTCGTTTACGGCCCACTGGGTGAATGTGGTCCCTTTGCAGCAGCAGCAACTTGGACAGGTCACGCCGCTTCGGCCTCCACGCTCCCTGGCCATTGTGCCTGTGACACCGTGCGACTCCGCCTTCTCCTCACCCTCCACTGTAGGTTCAAGTCTCAGTGCCCCTCCAGTCTATCATGTGTGCAGGGCACGGAGGTGTCACGATGTGATTCACATGGTTTGTCTTGGCGAACGTCACACAGGGGAGGAACTGCTCAAATTTATTCATCAAGAAATCCAAACATGGCTTACTCCAAGAAAACTGAAAATGGGAACCATGGTTACCGACAATGGGAAGAACATTTTGTCTGCGCTGTGACAAGGAAGGCTGACCCATGTGCCCTGCATGGCTCACGTCTTCAATCTGGTTGTGAAGCGGTTTCTGAAGTCTTCCCCCCATCTGCAAGACATCCTAACAACTTCAAGGAAACTTTGCATGCACTTCAGCTCATACACCGCCAAGCACACCTTTCTTGAGCTACAGCGTCAGAACGATCCCCCAACATAGTCTGATTTGCGATGTTTCCACCCGTTGGAATTCCACCCTGCATATGTTGGACAGACTATACGAACAGAGAAAAGCCATCACGGATTTCTTGATGATCCAAGCGTATAGGGGGACTCCCCTGTGTAACTTCAATGTCAACCAGTGGCAGCTCATACGTGACACCTGCCAGTTGCTCAGGCCCTCTGAGGAAGCCACTTTATTTGTGAGTCGCCAGGATTACGGGATGAACAACGTGATTCCACTGCTTCATGTACTACAGCACATGTTGGAAACCATGGCTGGTCAGGGCACTGGAGACATGCCGTCTACATCTTACGGCCACATGAACCCCGTTGGAGCTGAACTGGAGGAGGAGGAGGAAGAAGAGGAGGAGTGGCACAGTGCAAAGTTTAGGCTTGGAGAAATGGTTGGTTTATCTAGTCAGCTGATAGGAGAGGAGGTGCAGAAGCAGCCAGAGGAGCTAGAGGGTTGTGAGGAAAGCAAGACAGAGGACCCGGACACACCGTGGCAGTATGCAGTGGAGATGGAGACAGGTAGTCCCTCCGAGTCACTTGCACAAATGGCAGGAAGCATGCTCACGTGCTTACGTAGTGACCCCAGAAATTTTTCCATTTGTCGGCGGGATGACTTCTGGCTGTCCACCATATTGGACCCTCGCTTCCGGCACAAAATGGGGGCATTTTTTAAACCCGCCGAGAGGGAGGACAAACCCAACTACTACAAAGACATTCTACGTAGTCAGTTGGCCGATGTCTATCTGCTCCATGGTCCATACTCTGGTAGGTCTGACTCGGGGGGACCTCTGCGCTCACCTTCCACTGCCATGCCTGTTGGGGTGGTTGGCAGGAGCAGCAGCAGCAGCTTCATCAGCGGCAGCCTCAGTCTTCAGTCGCTAATGAGTAGCTTTCTACACCCGCATAGTGAGGCTACTCATGAGCAGCAGGAAGACCTGGAGCAGGACCTGAACCAGCAGGTCATGTCATACCTTGACATGACCATGCCAACACTCCTTGAGGATCCGCTGGACTTCTGGGCAACCAAACTCGGCTTGTGGCCGCAACTAGCAGAGTTTGCCCTGGAAAAGCTGTCCTGCCCGGCAAGTAGCGTGCAATCTGAGCGGGTGCTTAGTGCGGCGGGGGCCATAGTTACGGTGAGGAGAACTCGTCTGTCAACTAAAAATGTGGAGAGACTCACCTTTGTGAAAATGAATCAGGAATGGATCAGCCAGGATTTCCACTCACCAATGGCTGATGCATGCGACTAGATTCAGCATGGTGCCACGTTTTACACTTTCCAAATGGTGCAAAACATATTTATGTCTTTAGGCCAATTTTTGGGCTCCTGCTGATGCCAACTTCAGGGTGTGCCTTCCAGCCAATTTTTGGCCTCCTGCTGATGCCCACTTCAGGGTGTGCCTTTCAGCCAATTTTTGGTCTCCTGCTGATGCCAACTCAAGGGTGTGATTCATCCAATTTTTGGGCTCCTGCAGCCAACTCCAGTGTCTCTTTAAAGTAATGTTTGGGCTCCTGCTGCTGCTGCTTGCAACTCCAGGGTGTGATTCATCCAATTTTTGGCCTCCTGCAGCCAACTCCAGTGTCTCTTTAAAGCAATGTTTGTGCTCCTGCTGCTGCTTGCAACTCCAGGGTGTGATTCATCCAATTTTTGGCATCCTGCAGCCAACTCCTTTGTCTCTTTAAAGCAATGTTTGTGCTCCTGCTGCTGCTTGCAACTCCAGGGTGTGATTCATCCAATTTTGGGGCTCCTGCAGCCAACTCCAGTATCTCTTTCAAGCAATGTTTGGGCTCCTGCTGCTGCTGCTGCTTGCAACTCCAGGGTGTGATTCATCCAATTTTTGGGCTCCTGCAGCCAACTCCAGTGTCTCTTTAAAGAAATGTTTGTGCTCCTGCTGCTGCTGCTGCTTGCAACTCCAGGGTGTGATTCATCCAATTTTTGGGCTGCTGCAGCCAACTCCAGTGTCTCTTTAACCCTTCTAGCGCCAGCTACGTGAAATTCACGTAGCTGCCTCTCCTGTCGTTAAACGCCAGCTACGTGAATTTTACGTAGCTAGCGTTCCCTTACCTTCCGGGCCATCGGGGGGCATCAGCGGGCCAGTTGCTGTCTTTGCAGCTTGTAGGGAGTCCAGGGGTCAGGGGGAGGTGACCTGGGTGTGACCCAAGTCACCCGATCGCTCCCCTGACCAATCAGCAGGGGGCGCACGGCAGCTGTCATCAGCCGGCGCCCCCTGCTTACCTCATCCGGCGCAGCATCGTTTCTGGAGCCCAGGGCGACGGTAAGGCCGATCGCCGGCAAAACGCCCTCCACCAGCCTAGCCTCCGCCGCCCCGCCCCTCGCCCCCCGCCCCTATTAGCTGGCTATACGCGCGACGCGCGCCCGACGGCTCCCCGGCTCCCCGCTCACCACCATGCCGCCATCCATCCATCCCCAATGCTGCCATCCATCCTCTCACCCCCAATCCAGCCACCCTGTCACCCCCAATGCAGCCATCCAGCCATCCATCTTGTCACCCCCATGCAGCCATCCATCTTGTCACCCCCATGCAGCCATCCATCCTGTCACCCCCATGCAGCCATGCATCCTGTCACCCCCATGCAGCCATGCATCCTGTCACCCCCATGCAGCCATGCATCCTGTCACCCCCATGCAGCCATGCATCCTGTCACCCCCATTCAGCCATGCATCCTGTCATCCCCAATGCAGCCATGCATCCTGTCACCCCCATGCAGCCATCCATCCATCCTGTCACCCCCAATGCAGCCATCCATCCTGTCACCCCCAATGCAGCAATCCATCTTGTCACCCCCATGCAGCCATCCATCTTGTCACCCCCATGCAGCCATCCATCTTGTCACCCCCATGCAGCCATCCATCTTGTCACCCCCATGCAGCCATCCATCTTGTCACCCCCATGCAGCCATCCATCCTGTCACCCCATGCAGCCATCCATCCTGTCACCCCCATGCAGCCATGCATCCTGTCACCCCCATGCAGCCATGCATCCTGTCACCCCCATGCAGCCATGCATCCTGTCACCCCCATGCAGCCATGCATCCTGTCACCCCCATGCAGCCATGCATCCTGTCACCCCCATGCAGCCATGCATCCTGTCACCCCCATGCAGCCATGCATCCTGTCACCCCCATGCAGCCATGCATCCTGTCACCCCCATGCAGCCATGCATCCTGTCACCCCCATGCAGCCATGCATCCTGTCACCCCCATGCAGCCATCCATCCATCCTGTCACCCCCATGCAGCCATGCATCCTGTCACCCCCATGCAGCCATCCATCCATCCTGTCACCCCCAATGCAGCCATCCATCCATCCTGTCACCCCCAATGCAGCCATCCATCCATCCTGTCACCCCCAATGCAGCAATCCATCTTGTCACCCCCATGCAGCCATCCATCTTGTCACCCCCATGCAGCCATCCATCTTGTCACCCCCATGCAGCCATCCATCTTGTCACCCCCATGCAGCCACCCATCTTGTCACCCCCATGCAGCCATCCATCCTGTCACCCCCATGCAGCAATCAATCCATCCTGTCACCCCCAATGCAGCCATCCATCCATCCTGTCACCCCCAATGCAGCCATCCATCCATCTTGTCACCCCCATGCAGCCATCCATCTTGTCACCCCCATGCAGCCATCCATCCTGTCACCCCCATGCAGCCATCCATCTTGTCACCCCCATGCAGCCATCCATCTTGTCACCCCCATGCAGCCATCCATCTTGTCACTCCCTTGCAGCCATGCATCCTGTCACCCCCATGCAGCCATGCATCCTGTCACCCCCATGCAGCCATGCATCCTGTCACCCCCATGCAGCCATGCATCCTGTCACCCCCATGCAGCCATGCATCCTGTCACCCCCATGCAGCCATGCATCCTGTCACCCCCATGCAGCCATGCATCCTGTCACCCCCATGCAGCCATGCATCCTGTCACCCCCATGCAGCCATCCATCCATCCTGTCACCCCCATGCAGCCATCCATCCATCCTGTCACCCCCATGCAGCCATGCATCCTGTCACCCCCATGCAGCCATCCATCCATCCTGTCACCCCCAATGCAGCCATCCATCCATCCTGTCACCCCCAATGCAGCCATCCATCCATCCTGTCACCCCCAATGCAGCAATCCATCTTGTCACCCCCATGCAGCCATCCATCTTGTCACCCCCATGCAGCCATCCATCTTGTCACCCCCATGCAGCCATCCATCTTGTCACCCCCATGCAGCCACCCATCTTGTCACCCCCATGCAGCCATCCATCCTGTCACCCCCATGCAGCAATCAATCCATCCTGTCACCCCCAATGCAGCCATCCATCCATCCTGTCACCCCCAATGCAGCCATCCATCCATCTTGTCACCCCCATGCAGCCATCCATCTTGTCACCCCCATGCAGCCATCCATCTTGTCACCCCCATGCAGCCATCCATCTTGTCACCCCCATGCAGCCATCCATCTTGTCACCCCCATGCAGCCATCCATCTTGTCACTCCCTTGCAGCCATCCATCCTGTCACCCCCATGCAGCCATCCATCCTGTCACCCCCATGCAGCCATCCATCCTGTCACCCCCATGCAGCCATCCATCCTGTCACCCCCATGCAGCCATCCATCCATCCTATCACCCCCAATGCAGCCATCCATCCATCCTGTCACCCCCAATGCAGTAATCCATCTTGTCACCCCCATGCAGCCATCCATCCATCCATCTTGTCACCCCCATGCAGCCATCCATCCTGTCACCCCCATGCAGCCATCCATCCATCCATCTTGTCACCCCCATGCAGCCATCCATCCTGTCACCCCCATGCAGCCATCCATCCATCCTGTCACCCCCAATGCAGCCATCCATCCTGTCACCCCCAATGCAGTAATCCATCTTGTCACCCCCAATGCAGTAATCCATCTTGTCACCCCCATGCAGCCATCCATCTTGTCACCCCCATGCAGCCATCCATCCATCTTGTCACCCCCATGCAGCCATCCATCCATCCTATCACCCCCAATGCAGCCATCCATCCTCTCACCCCCAATGCAGTAATCCATCTTGTCACCCCCATGCAGCCATCCATCCTGTCACCCCCATGCAGCCATCCATCCTGTCACCCCCATGCAGCCATCCATCCTGTCACCCCCATGCAGCCATCCATCCTGTCACCCCCATGCAGCCATCCATCCTGTCACCCCCATGCAGCCATCCATCCTATCCCCCCAGGCGATCATGTGCTCCCTGGCGGCCGCGCTCGCACCCACCTGGCCTCCATCTTGGTCGGCTCTGACAGCCGGCATCTTGATTGGCCTCCTCGCCCTGCCTGCCCCGCCTCAGCCATTGGTTACAGAGCATTGCCGGCGCGGGACATGAGAGCAGGCCGCCGGACTCCGCCCACCTGCTGGGTCAGGGACGTGTGACTGACTGAAGTACTGAGGAAGAGACCCCGGAAGAAAAGGTATTTAAAAAAACTAAAAAAAAAATAGATGTTGATTTTGGAGAGGGAGTGTGTGTGTATATGTGTGTTTTTTTTTTTCAGTTTGGTCACGGAGCTCCCGAGCGCATGCCCATAGGGGCGCCCGTGCCCCATGACCAACATGTAAATCTGGCCAGCTCGGTGGTTCCGGCGCTCTTCCCCTGGGGAAGACCAACCTCCACAACAACCAGTATAACCAGTGAGTTTCAGGAAGGCTTGCGTCCAGAAAGCTGCAGCTACAACAACAAGCCTGGTACGCCTAGAACGCTTGAGGTGTGTACTTTCAGGGAACATGTGGTTTGTGGGGGGTATTTTTATTGAAAAGTGATGTTTTGGTTGAAAAAGCGCAAGGTGCGCACTTTGTCTGCAGAGCAGGAAATTTCAATGGAAATGCCCGTTATGCCTACGCTTTGCTTTGGGGTAATTGGCAACCCTACCCTTGGAGGTAGCTATGCATGTTGGGTATTGTTCTGTTCAGAAGACCTTGATATTTCAGATTTGATTAGTTTTTTTTTGGTTAGCGCATGTTTTTTATAGAAAAAATTGGTCTTAATGCTGCATTTTTGCAATTTTTTTAGGGAAATCAGGTACAACCAGTGAGTTTCGGGAAGGCTTGCGCCCAGAAAGCTGCAGCTACAACAACAAGCCTGGTACGCCTAGAACGCTTGAGCTGTGTACTTTCAGGGAACATATGGTTTGTGGTGGGTATTTCAATTGAAAAGTGGTGTTTTGGTTGAAAAACCGCAAGGAGAGCAAAATTGTGTATTTTCTTTGAAAATTAGCTCAGTCGCTCTTTTTAGTTTTACGTGTCTCGTGGGCAGGAAAGGATGTCTACCAATACATATGTGGTACTGTTGCAATCGGGAGCAATAGGGCTTTTACACACAATATGATTTCCTGATACAACTTGTATGTTTTATTAGGAAAACACACTAAAATTGTAAAAAAAAGTTTTTGGTTGTTTTTTTTTACATATTTTCAATAAAAATATTTAAAAAACACTGACAATCTTACAAACAAGACACTTCATGTTAAAGCCCAGACTGTGCTGAAAAAAACAATATATAATTGTCCAGCGAAATACTGGGAAATCCCTTCAAAAATCACAGTTGAACATGTGGAGCGCAAAATAGTGCAAAATGGTCTGGCAACAAAGGGTGACAAAATCTCAAGGTAGGCTGGCGGTTAAAGGGTTAAAGCAATGTTTGTGCTCCTGCTGCTTGCAACTCCAGGGTGTGATTCATTAAATTCTTGGGCTCCTGCTGCCAACTCCAGTGTCTCTTTAAAGTAATGTTTGGGCTCCTGCTGCTGCTTGAAACTCCAGGGTGTGATTCATCCAAATTTTGGCCTCCTGCAGCCTACTCCAGTGTCTCTTTAAAGCAATGTTTGGGCACCTGCTGCTGCTGCTGCTGCTTGCAACCCCAGGGTGTGATTCATCCAATTCTTGGCCTCCTGCAGCAAACTCCAGTGTCTCTTTAAAGCAATGTTTGTGCTCCTTCTGCTGCTTGCAACTCCAGGGTGTGATTCATCCAATTTTTGGCCTCCTGCAGCCAACTCCAGTGTCTCTTTAAAGCAGTGTTTGTGCTCCTGCTGCTGCTTGCAACAACTCCAGGGTGTGATTCATCCAATTTTTGGCCTCCTGCAGCCAACTCCAGTATCTCTTTCAAGCAATGTTTGGGCTCCTGATGCTGCTGCTGCTGCTTGCAACTCCAGGGTGTGATTCATCCAATTTTTGGGCTCCTGCAGCCAACTCCAGTGTCTCTTTAAAGCAATGTTTGTGCTCCTGCTGCTGCTTGCAACTCCAGGGTGTGATTCATCCAATTTTTGGGCTCCTGCAGCCAACTCCAGTGTCTCTTTAAAGTAATGTTTGGGCTCCTGCTGCTGCTGCTTGCAACTCCAGGGTGTGATTCATCCAATTTTTGGCCTCCTGCAGCCAACTCCAGTGTCTCTTTAAAGCAATGTTTGTGCTCCTGCTGCTGCTTGCAACTCCAGGGTGTGATTCATCCAATTTTTGGCATCCTGCAGCCAACTCCAGTGTCTCTTTAAAGCAATGTTTGTGCTCTTGCTGCTGCTTGCAACTCCAGGGTGTGATTCATCCAATTTTGGGGCTCCTGCAGCCAACTCCAGTATCTCTTTCAAGCAATGTTTGGGCTCCTGCTGCTGCTGCTTGCAACTCCAGGGTGTGATTCATCCAATTTTTGGGCTCCTGCAGCCAACTCCAGTGTCTCTTTAAAGCAATGTTTGGGCTCCTGCTGCTGCTGCTGCTTGATACTCCAGGGTGTGATTCATCCAATTTTTGGGCTCCTGCAGCCAACTCCAGTGTCTCTTTAAAGCAATGTTTGTGCTCCTGCTCCTGCTGCTTGCAACTCCAGGGTGTGATTCATTAAATTTTTGGGCTCCTGCTGCCAACTCCAGTGTCTCTTTAAAGTAATGTTTGGGCTCCTGCTGGTGCTTGAAACTCCAGGGTGTGATTCATCCAATTTTTGGCCTCCTGCAGCCTACTCCAGTGTCTCTTTAAAGCAATGTTTGGGCTCCTGCTGCTGCTTGCAACCCCAGGGTGTGATTCATCCAATTTTTGGCCTCCTGCAGCCAACTCCAGTGTCTCTTTAAAGCAATGTTTGTGCTCCTGCTGCTGCTTGCAACTCCAGGGTGTGATTCATCCAATTTTTGGCCTCCTGCAGCCAACTCCAGTGTCTCTTTAAAGCAATGTTTGTGCTCCTGCTGCTGCTTGCAACTCCAGGGTGTGATTCATCCAATTTTTGGCCTCCTGCAGCCAACTCCAGTATCTCTTTCAAGCAATGTTTGGGCTCCTGCTGCTGCTGCTTGCAACTCCAGGGTGTGATTCATCCAATTTTTGGGCTCCTGCAGCCAACTCCAGTGTCTCTTTAAAGCAATGTTTGTGCTCCTGCTGCTGCTGCTTGCAACTCCAGGGTGTGATTCATCTAATTTTTGGGCTCCTGCAGCAAACTCTAGTGTCTCTTTAAAGCAATGTTTGTGCTCCTGCTCCTTCTGCTTGCAACTCCAGGGTGTGATTCATTAAATTTTTGGGCTCCTGCTGCCAACTCCAGTGTCTCTTTCAACCAATGTTTGGGCTGCTGCTGCTGCTGCTTGCAACTCCAGGGTGTGATTCATCCAATTTTTGGGCTCCTGCAGCCAACTCCAGTGTCTCTTTCCAGCTATGTTTGGGCTCCTGCTGCTGCTGCTTGCAACTCCCGGGTGTGATTCATCCAATTTTTGGGCTCCTGCAGCCAAATCCAGTGTCTCTTTAAAGCAATGTTTGGGCTCCTGCTGCTGCTGCTTGCAACTCCAGGGTGTGATTCATCCAATTTTTGGGCTCCTGCAGCCAACTCCAGTGTCTCTTTCAAGCTATGTTTGGGCTCCTGCTGCTGCTGCTGCTGCTTGCAACTCCAGGGTGTGATTCATCCAATTTTTGGGCTCCTGCAGCCAACTCCAGTGTCTCTTTCAAGCAATGTTTGGGCTCCTGCTGCTGCTTGCAACTCATGGGTGTGATTCATCCAATTTTGGGCTCCTGCAGCCAACTCCAGTGTCTCTGTAAATCAATGTTTGGGGTCCTGCTGCTGCTTGCAACTCCAGGGTGTGATTCATCCAATTTTTGGGCTCCTGCAGCCAACTCCAGTGTCTCTTTAAAGCAATGTTTGTGCTCCTGCTCCTGCTGCTTGCAACTCCAGGGTGTGATTCATCCAATTTTTGGCCTCCTGCAGCCAACTCCAGTGTCTCTTTCAAGCTATGTTTGGGCTCCTGCTGCTGCTGCTGCTGCTGCTGCTGCTTGCAACTCCAGGGTGTCATTCAGACAATTTTTGGGCTCCTGCAGTCAACTCCAGTGTCTCTTTAAAGCAATGTTTGGGCTCCTGCTGCTGCTTGCAACTCCAGGGTGTGATTCATCCAATTTTTGGGCTCCTGCTGCCAACTCCAGTGTCTCTTTCAACCAATGTTTGGGCTGCTGCTTGCAACTCCAGGGTGTGATTCAGCTAATTTTTGGGCTCCTGCTGCTGCCAGCTCCAGGGTGTGTTTTTCAGGCACTATAGGGGCCCCTCATAGTGATGCCACTTCAACTCTCTGCAATGCCACTCTGCGATTCTATTACCGATGCCTCTGATCTGCATGTGATAATTATTTACAGTATTATTTCACTAATCCAGCACGCATCCTATGCGTGTTACAGCAAGGCAGAATGGTTTACAACCCTATTGAGGCCCTAGGAGGCTCAGAAATAGCCGTTTTTAATAGCGATTCATCGCAAATAAATTCGGGTCGAAGCTATTTTTGTCGGAAAATTCGGCGAATCAGTCGAATCGAATTTTTCAAAAGTTCGCTCATCTCTAATTATAACAATGAGAAAAAACATTTTCAAAATGCTGAATTAGCCCTGTAGAGTCCTATTGCCAGATCGCACTGTGCTTGGTCCTCACCTGGTCCACCCTCCAGGAATCGTCACTGCACTGTTTTCGCCCCAGGGGTGTAGAAAGTGTCTTCTCACCTCTCCCATTTACAGCCATTTACAGGGGTAGTCCTCCAGCCTGACCTCCAAGGTCCCCAGGTGAGCAGTATCGGTTGCAAATCCACAGCACCTCCAGGAAAGCATCTACCAGTCACTAGGCCAGCAATGACCTCCAGCTTCTTCTTTCTCACACAGTTTCTCTCTCTCTCTGCGTCTGGCTCACAATCAGTAGCAGTGGGTGCTTCCCAAGTTGGTGACTAAGCACTCGACCATACAGCAAGGGCCTTAAAGTGGACCAACACCCAGGATTTTGACTATCCTGGGTTTTGGTCCACTTCAGGGGGGCACCCCGATTAGGGGTGCCCCGCTGTGTAAAACCCCCCAGAAACACCCCAATACTCACCTCAAAACGCTCCCACATGGCCGGGTGACAGCGACGGACAAGCGCTGACAGCGACGGACAAGCCAGCGCGTCCGCCGCCGCCTCCCGCACGTCCCTCTGACAGCGCGCGCGCCCGCGCCGGCCATTCACAAACGGCCGGCGCGGGCGTGCGCACGGCTAGAGGGGCGCGCGGGAGGCGGCGGCGGCTGCGGAGGAGGAGGTGAGTTTTTGGGGGGTTTTCGGGGGGGTTCCTCACCGCGGGACATCCCGATCTCGGATGTCCCGCGGTGAGGGGGGTGATCGGCCCGGGAATCTTATAGATTCCCGGGCCGATCACCCCAGGGTGTTGGTCCACTTTAAAGGGTCTTGCTGCAGTCCCTATCCTAAAGCCTAACTAAACCTACACTAACATCTATCTAACAATTTTAACAGGGGTTGTGGATAGTCCACAACCTTGTTAAACTGGGGACAGTTCAGGAACTGGAAACAATAAGGCAGCAATAAGCTAACCTGAAGCATCTACCATGTACCTCTCCTCTATTTCCTGCAGCATGCTGTAGATGCTATAGCAGGTCTCCAAAAGTTTGTCTTTTTTTCCCTCTATTCTTCTATGACCACACTTCATAAGTGGTTTCATAGCCCTTCCTATCGTAGTGTGAATAAAGGAGGGCAACACAGCCCAAAAGCGTGTCTGTCTTTTCAATAAAATACGGGATGAGGACACTACAAGCAGAAATAAAGTGGTATGTGTATTACTACTCTGTAAGTGACTACATATTTTCTCTCTACATACTTTACTCTCCACCACTAACTTAAATAGAAACCTACACCATTCATTGACAGGTCTATATTTGGAGGCGGTCATGGACAAATTGGGGACATAGGGATAAACTTTGGAGCCCTGTTACTGTGACTACCACATGCTGCAGGAAATGGAGGAGAGGCACATGGCTTACAGCCTCATTATAACCCGTCATTGCCTGGAGTGTCCCTTTAAGGCTTCACACCATAAACACCAACCATAAAATACAAATGAACGTATGCCAACCCGTATTTACCTCAGAAGTCAAAGGCTGCAAAATGTCTCTTCTATATAAGTTCCAAAAAACTGGGTCCCAGTATCCTCACATGGGTCCCCAGCACCTCATACAGAGGGAATGTGCGGAGGCAGTGCCTTGAAGACCCGCTCTCTTAAAATAAGAGCTGCTCGTCTTCTTCGATCTGTGATTTTTATGTATTGGTTCATCCCTATAAGCCATGACTGGCCACCAGAAGACCACTGGTGGCATGCTAGGATCAAGATACAGGCCAGGTCTAAAGGCCCAGCCAAACCCCAGAAACAGGGCCTCCAGCTTCATATAGCAGGGCTACTGCAGCATGATCAGCTTAGTGTCAACTCTGGCACCCCCCTTATCTGAGGTCTGCGGGAAATTCCCTTCGTAGAGCCATCACAAATGAGCCTCTGTTATTTAGACCTAATTTATCCTGTCAGCAGAGATGAGAAACAGGTGCAGGCTGAGTTGCAACATTGGGGGAAGAGACACCTGACCAGGGAGGAAGTGGTATAAAAGCAGTCAATGTGGGGGCGTGGCCGGCGATGAGAGTGTGAGGTCGCACATCCCTTGAGCTCCCTCCGGCCGATCCCTATTATAGCATTTTTTGGGCAACCTACCCACCTACACCCGATGCCAGGAGCCATGGCTAAGGGGAAGAAGCAAAGACGTGGACCCCCATCCCCTTCTCACCCGAAGATCAGCACATACCTGACTCCAGACCGCGGGAGAGGCGGCAGAGCTGGGTCTTCCAAGATGGCGGCGCCGGAGCGTGCGGAGGACTGCAGCGCACAAGGAGATCCTCAGGAGCGGGCGGGGAGCACTTCGGCTCCTGTACCGGCGGGCGTGCCGGCTGAGGAGATGGAGGCCCGGTCCCCGGCGGGGGGACCCGATCCGCGTGGTGGAGCCGCGGACTGCAAGGGGACGGGAGCCGGAGAGAGGCACTGGCCCGAGATGCGTCCCACACGTGACAGGAGCGGTGGCGGCGGCGGCCGCGAAGAAGAGAGTGCAGCCGCAGAGGAGATCCGGGAGCGGCGTCGGCCTGGTCGGAGCGCATCAGGCAACAGCAGCTGCTCAGGTCAGACGGGCACGGGTGTGGTGTGCGCTCCCTTGCCGGCCGGGAGGGGAGCTGGGCCTGGAGGCCCCGACCGCCGGGTGGCACGGGAGGGGGGGCACCCACTATTAACCCCAGCGCAGCCTGCAAATACGGGGGATCGGGGGCAGGGGAGCCAAGCCCCAACTGGCCACATAGGGGTTGAAAGGCAGCCCATGATCACCACCACTGCACCCGCTTGCCTAAGCCCGGACTGCCCGCCCTCCCCACAACATAGGGGGAACCTGGAGGGCCCGGACCTCATGGTCGTCTCCCCGGGCACATCATCCATGGTCGCCTCCTCCCCGCTTTCATGGAACGAGCAGCCGGGGATGGGGTTCAGCCCCGGCCCAGATGGGGGTTCCCTACTGGAGTCCCCCCAGCTTCGGGGCGTGTTAGCCCCTACAGGCGCTTCAACCGGAACACCTGCAGCACCGGCCTCTCCAATTGTACGCGGAGCCTGGTTTGAGAGCGGGGCCTCACTCGGGATGCCCCCTTCCCCTGCGTGGCAGCAGCGGGATGATTCCTCCTCATCTACATGGCCTCGTGCCCGCACCCTGGTGGAGGAGAGGAGAGTTGCGGCGGAGCCCTGTAGCACTGGGGCGCCAGCACCTGATCATAATGTAGCGCGCCCGGCCATACCTCCCGCGCCCGTGGGTTCGGGATGCCCCAGTGACCCGATGCCTTGCGGCCCCTCGGCGGGAGAGGGGGCAATGACATCATACACGACCACCATGCAGACCCTGCACACCCCCCAGACGACGACACTTTATCATCTTGACCCTTTCCTGGCAACCCTCAAAGCTGAGTTGAAATTGCTGCCATCAAGGGAAGACCTGGAATCCTTCATTAACAGGGTCGAAAGCACGTTCAAGAAGGACATCTCTGATCTGCAACAGTCGGTGGGCGGTTTGGATGCCAGAGTCGACTCATTGGAGCAGTTTCGCGCCACAACTACCCAGAGGCTGGAGGCGCTGGAGCGGGACTTGACCCAACAAAAAGCTGTGGCGCAAATGGCGGTCCTGCACTTGGACGACCTCGAAAACAGGAGTCGCCGCAATAATATTCGTATCAGGGGTCTCCCAGAGGCGACGGGTCCGGAGCAGCTTAGACCTACCGTCGTCGGCATCTTCAACGAATTACTCCGCCGCCCCCCGGACGCCGAGATCGTGATTGACCGGGTCCACAGGGCCCTCGGTCCCAGACCTTCCAACCCAGCTCGCCCGCGCGACGTCGTCTGCCGCCTGCATTATTTCACCGTGAAGGAGGACATTCTGGCGAAGGCTTGGGCGCACGGCCAGATCTGCTTCGACGGAGCATCCCTGCAGCTGTTCCCTGATGTCTCGCGTAGATCGCTTTTGATGAGGCGGGTTCTGAAGCCGCTGTTGTCCAAGATCCGGGAATGCGGTGGTTCATACCGCTGGGGATACCCCTTTCATCTTGTGGTCCGTCGGAACCAACGTACTTTCACCGTGAAAACCCAAGCGGACCTTCCTGATCTTTTCTCCTTCCTGGACACCTCGCCGGTGGAGATCCCAGACTGGCGCGACGCCTCCCTCTCCTTTGGCCCCTCTCGGCCCTCCGGGGGCCGCCCGCGGCGGATCCCCCGGGCGGGGGACGACACCGAGGCCCGCGGGGGACGCGGCGGCGGGACGGCGGGAGCTCCCCGTCGCCTGGCCAATGAGGTCTAGACGAGCTTCATTGCCACCAGTGGTGTTAACATTCACTGATTTTGCTATGTTGACTGTTTTTTTTTGTACTGTGTGCATTTGATGATTGTGGTTCGTGCTCGTCGGGCTGATCCACCCTTGCGCTCATTGGCCTGCCGGCTGGGTTTGCATCTCGATGGCGCCCCCAGAGGTGCGTCTCACCTTGCTCGTAGACTGGCCCGCCGCAGTGAGCCTTGGCATGCGCGGGTGGGGGCATGTCTCCCGGGATTGGTCCGCGACGAGCTCTGAATCCTGTTTTAGCTTTGTTGATTGCTCTTTGAACTTTGCATATTTGTTAATTGTGGTTCGGGCTCGTCGGGCCGATCCACCCCTGCATCACTAACTTTACCGGTTGGGTCTGCGTTCCGGAGGCATCCCCTGGGGTGCATCTCGCCTTTCTCGTAGATTGGCCCTCCGTGACGCGCCTTAACTAGTACGCGCCGGGGTTTACCTCCCGGGACCGGCACGCGACGAGCTCCGAATCCTGTTACACAGTCACTTAGTTGTACATAGCATTTCTTTTGACTGTTTGTTTACAGATGGACACTTACAGTATTAATGTTAATAATAATTTGTACCTCACCTTGTAGGATGTTGCCCACACTACCTGCCTTGGCTGCCGGCGCTCTGGGCTCGGTGGGTCGCCGCCCCACCTTTCGCACTCTTGATCACCCCTGGGGGGGGTCTGGAGCGCTGTGCCATGTGCGGACGCTCCACCTCCCCGTGCCTGACCTTGTGCCCTGGGTGTGTGTCGTCTGGGTGCCACTGAGGCTGCACCGTGGGGGTGGGCGTGGCGGCCCCCGAGCTCCTTGCGTTGCTGCCCAAGGTAATCTCAGCCCACACGCTTCTGTTAGTAAGCTCATTGGTGGGTGCCCTATAAACAATCTAACCATGGGTCAGTCGGGGGGACCTCCCTCTGTCTCTCGGAACCGTCTCGCCCTCACCGTAGGCTGGGATCCTTTGGCCCTCTGGGTTGGCCTTTTAGCTAGCCCCGGGCGCCTAAGGGTTTCCCCTTCCCTTTGGGGACAGGAAGACTCCTCCCCCGTCTAGATCCCTCAGGGTTTGGATTTTTCCTTATACACTAGGTTTTTTGCCCCGTAAGGTTTAGTTCTTTGTGTGACTTCTTCTATTCCCTTCTGTGTTCTCCCCTCCCTCCTGTGGTCGTCTTTTGTGTCGTCTGGTGCCCCTTCGGTCCTTTCCTCTTTCCCCGTGTTACTGATCTCTTCGCGAATTCGTGAACTCCTTTCTCTCAGTGCCTCTGGCCCTTGAGATAATCCTGCGCGGCCATGTCTAAGGTCCAATGCACTTCACTGAATGTTAAGGGCCTGAACTCCCCTGTAAAACGAGCTTCTGTTCTGGGCGAACTGAAACGCTTGGGAGCAGGGATTGCCTTTCTTCAGGAGACTCATCTTAAGGAGGGGAGGGTCCACAACCTGTCGAGCCGCCACTTTCGTCACCAATATCATAGCCTTTCCCCTGACGCTAAATCTAGGGGGGTGGCCATCGTCCTGGCAGGATATCTCCCTTGGACATTGGAGGAAGTGGTACACGACCGCGAGGGTAGGTACCTTTTTGTCAAGGGCCTCCTCTACGCACAGAGGGTGACGCTAGCGACCTGCTACTGCCCGAGCTCAAACCAAGCAAGTTTCTTGAGGCCTACCTTGGAGAGGCTGGCGGAGTTCACCGCCGGTATTCTTCTTCTGGGAGGGGACTTTAACTGTGTATTGGACCCGCAAATTGATACCTCTAGGGGGACTTCTTGCATTCCTTACTCGGCTATCAGGAGGGTTAAGGCTCTCCTGTTTGATCACCAACTTCTCGATGTGTGGAGGATGATCAACCCCAGGGGTAGGGATTACACTTATTTTTCCCCCCCCCACAACACATACTCACGAATAGACTGGTTCCTGGTCCCTCATAGGTTCGCACACCTCATTTCGCGGCCTACCATTGGCTCGATTTCAATCTCCGATCACGCTCCTATCTCGGTCACTATAGCTGTCCCGGATTCTCCCCCCCCCTCGGGACATTGGAGGCTTAATTGTTCCCTCTTGCAGGACCCTGCGTTTAAGGCGGAAATTCAGTTGGCAATCACCGAGTTCTTTACTGAGAACAATACCCCGGATGTGTCGCGTATGACCCAGTGGGAGGCCCACAAATGCGTGATTCGAGGCCTATTAATCAGACGGGGCGCCTATCTTAAGAAAGAGAGGGAAAAACAAACAGCTCTGTTGCTTCAGGAACTGCGGACCCTGAAGACCAGACATAAACAGTCTTTGGATCCCGCGTTGTCGGCCAAATTGACTAAATTGCGCGAGGCCCTCCGTGATCTTAGCTTTGTACAGGTTAGGGGTCAGATTGCGAGATGTCGCAGGCACTTTTATGAGTTCAGCAACAAAAGTGGCAGGGCCCTTGCTAGAGCTCTGAGAGGCCAGCGGTCTAGGAATTTTATTCCCAGCATCCTTGACTCCGGAGGTGCTAGGCATTACAAAATAGGGGATATAGCTAGAACCTTTAGGGACTTCTACGAAGACTTGTATAACCTACCACAGAACGAATCCCCGGCGCATCGGCAAAAGGTAAGGGCGTACATACAGAAATCGGACCTTCCCCGGCTTGGGAGGAGCGTGGTGGAGGCCCTGGAGGGGGAGATAGATGTGGGGGAGTTTACAAGGGCCATCAGGAGCATGAAACCTGGAAAAGCACCTGGTCCGGATGGCTATAGTCTGGAGTACTATAAGGAACTGGCGGGCACTTTGGGCCCCTATTTCGTCTCCTCTTTCGGCTCTCTGAGCGATGGCTTCCCCCCCCCTCGAGATACCCTGCGGGCTACGATTGCCGTGATTCCTAAGCCGGGTAAGGACCCGTTACAGTGTGGCAGTTACAGGCCCATTTCCCTGCTAAATTGCGACCTTAAGATTTTCAACAAAATTCTGGCAGATAGGCTGGCCCCACTCCTTCCGGATCTCATCCACTGGGATCAGGTGGGCTTCGTCCCTAATCGCGAGGGAAGGGACAATACCACTAGAGTCCTAAATGTGGTTCATCACGCTCGACAGATTGGGGGGGCCGCGCTGCTCCTCTCCACGGACGCCGAAAAGGCTTTTGACCGGGTAAACTGGGTCTTCCTAGAGGAGACTCTACGTCACATTGGGCTGGGCGATAGGATGCTCAACAGGGTACTGGCCTCATACACTTGTCCTTCGGCGTCCGTGGTGGTGGGCGGCGTGCCTTCTCGAACATTTAATTTATCCAATGGGACGCGTCAGGGCTGCCCGCTTTCCCCTCTCATCTTTATCCTCTCGTTGGAGCCTTTTTTACGCCTGATTAGGCAAAACGTTGACGTTTCGGGGGTGAAGATGGGAGGGATTGAGCACAAGGTAGCGGCATACGCCGACGATCTAATGTTTTTCGTGGCAAAGCCTGAGATCACCTTGCCGAATTTGCTTGCTGAGCTTCGAAACTTCCAAGAGGTCTCTAATTACAAAATCAACTATAAGAAGTCCTCTGCCTTGAATATTTCCATTCCCGCGGAGCGCCTGAGGCGCATCACGGAAAACTTTCATTTTAAGTGGGAGCGGGAGGCTGTTACATACTTGGGCACACGCATCCCTTCCAAGCTACAGGGAACATACGCCTTAAACTTCCCCCCACTATTGAAAAGGCTGGAGGAAGACCTTCATAAGTGGAACAAAGGGGTCTACTCTTGGTTTGGAAGGGTTAGCGTCATCAAGATGAACATCCTCCCTAGGGTGCTATATCTCTTTCAGGCCCTTCCTATAGACATCCCCCCCGCCTTTTTTAAGCACCTTACTGGGATTTGTACTAGATTCGTCTGGGCCGGCCGCTCTCACCGCCTGGCGGCTTCTCTGCTGACGGTCTCCAAATCTGGGGGGGGACTTGGTCTTCCGGATTGGAGGCGCTACCACGCTGCGGCTCACCTTAGCCGTGTAATTGACTGGTGCCGGCATTCTGCCCAGAAGCAATGGATGGAGCAGGCTGCTTCCCCCTGCCCCCTTCCTGGCCTACCTTGGATCCCGATACACGGATTCACACGGCTGAATACGCATCCTACAATTGGTCCGACTAGAAGGGTGGTGGACGGGTTCCTGATGGGGTCGGGCCTCTCTCCTTCCCCTTCTCCTATGACACCAGTACTGGGACACCCTGACTTTCCAGTGGAGATAGCGGGGGGACCCTTTAGAGCCTGGATTAGGCAGAATTGCTACAGGAGACTCCATATGCAGGTATGTGGTGAATGGAGGAGGCCGGAGACCTTGGTCTCTGACCTTGCTCTCAGACCAATCACGCAGTTACAAACCCTTCAACTTCTGCACTACCAGCGGTCTGTTGAATGTGCTCCGCCTAGACAGCTAACGCAATTTGAACATACTTGTTTAGACTCGGGTCATTTTAGGGGGGCCTTGTCATACTCCTACTCGCTTTTGATGGAACCTCCGGGGGACTTTGTTCCCTCTTACGTGAGGGGATGGGAGAGGGAACTCTGTAGGACCTTTACGGAGGAGCAACGCCTGGCAATGGTCCAGCTAGCCCACAAGAGCTCTATCTCTTGCAAATATCAGGAGACTAATTTCAAAATTTTATCACGATGGTACCGGGTCCCAGCAGTACTGGCAAAAATGTTTCCCTCTTCCTCCCCCCTCTGCTGGAGGTGCATGCGGGCGAGGGGGACTAGGACACACATCTTCTGGGAATATGAGAAGCTTTCTAGCTTCTGGGCAGGCGTGAGAGAGATTGTGAAGAAATTGACGGATGTCGATTTGGGTGAGGACCCCGCATGCTATCTACTTAACCTTGCACCGGTTTCTATGAGATCCAGGCGTAGATCCCTGCTTGCCCCCCTCTTGAGTGCTGCCAGAACCTGCGTCCCGGTTAAGTGGAGGTCCCCTGATCCCCCCACAATCGCGCAGTGGCTGGCCGTTGTGAGGGACATTTGTAGGATGGAGGAGCTTACGGCTTCGCTGAGGGGGACTTTGGAAAAGCATAGAAGAACTTGGCAGAGCTGGGATAGTTTCACCTTCTCCCCCGACTTTCTTCAGTACACATAGCCCGTTCCCTTCGGAGTGCTTGCTTGGGTTCTCTTTTCAAGGATTGGACACCCCCTTCCTCCCTCCCTCTTCCCTGTCCTCGTCTGGTGTGTCCCTCCACTCCCATGGTCCCCCCCTTGATGTGTCTGTTTTGTCCCCTCTCCCCCTCTTCCCCCCCACACGTTATTTGTTTCCCAATAGTTTTGTCTGTGGGTTTTTCCCCTGTTTTCTCTCACCTGTTTATAAAATGGTTGGAGGCATGGGTTGCAGCCGCTGCAATAGGTTATTGTGTAGAATTGCAGCTTACAACGCCTGGCGCAGGGCTCCACGCCCTATTCTTTACACTTTATACTGCCATCTTAATGTCGGATTTTAGATAATGGTGATTTTCATTGTAAGTTTCTACCGTGTTAGATGGCTGTAACAACTGCATTTTGTTTTTCTTTTTGGTACTGCGTTACCAGCGGTGTAACTATTGCTTCCTTTCAATAAAAACATTTAATTAAAAAAAAAAAAAAAGCAGTCAATGTTTTAAGCGGTCACAACTTAGGCATCCCAAATTTGACTATCTGAAAATATGGTCAGCCTACCCTGGGGCACCCTGGTTTGGGGTGCCTCGCTGTGTGAACCCCCCCAGGTCGCTGAGCTCACTTACCTCTCCTCAAACCCACACTTGCATGTGGCATGCGCCCTCACTCGGCTCCCTTCGGCTGTGCACAGCCCCGCACAGACATTCAGTTGCGGCGGGCATGTACAAGGCTCACTTTTCTGGTTTCTGTGACATCACTGGGAAGAAAAAAACACATGGATGGTGACCAGCAAAGCCTCTCATGTTTCTGTGAAAGCAACACCCTTTCACGTCAAACACACCTTGACTGTTTAATCACTTCAGATAGGAAAAATGGCTAAATATTCACAGTAATGTTAAAGAAGGCAGAAAATAACCCAGAGCATCCAATCCTCCCTTACAATTTTGAAATAAATATCTAAATATCTCCCCGTTGGAATCCTACCAACATCTAATATCTCTTCTTTAGAATCCTACTAATCGAACCAAAAGGCAATTTTGAATTTTGGTACAGTTAAACTTCCGAGGCTCTATTGGGTTAGTGCAGCTGTTGAAGTTTAAAGTGGACCAAAAGCAGCCCTAAAGTCTTATAGCATTTCACCACTGTGGGAAACCCCCCTCCCGGATCCCCAGTAAAACCTATTCGCTAATCGAACGGCTTATGCTAGCAGGAATGCTGCCATCTGTGTACTCAGCTCCATTTGGCCCGACAATTCGTCAGCTAAGAGAAGCCAAATAGAGCTGATAGTGCTGATTGGCTGCACATGCTCCATTGGATAAGTGGTTAGGTACGTTTTAATGAGGATCTAGGGGATTTCACACAGCAGGGGATCCTAAATTGGGATGCCCTGGCGGTAAGAACCACAACCCGGAATAGTCAAACTCCTGGGTTTTGGTCCACTTTAAAGCTCCAATACCATCAAGATGGAAAAGAAGTCTGGGAACCATTTTTACCTGAGATCCACTTTTCTTCAAACTACATGGAGTTGGGTATGTTACCACTGAACATTATAATATTTTGAAATAAAAAATGAAAGTTTTATATTTATCTTTATGAGCTGGAAACTTCTCTGTACTGCTTTTTACACTATTTCCTTGTGGATCTTAAGGAGGGACTAAAGTCAGCCAATGCTTACCAATTCCTCATACCCTTGTATGGCTGCCAATCATTCAGCACAATCTGTACCCTATTTTCCAATTTCCTGGGCCTTGGCTTCCTCCACAGGTCTTTGGGGCAGCTGGTTCACTCTGGGTTTTTAGTACATTGGCTTCTTCTCCCTCCAGCACAGCAATTCCAGCTGCTACAGAAGATCTACTCCAGCTTAATAACAACTGGTTCAAGCTAGTTCCTAGCGATTTAATCTCTGTATTATTTATGCTGGTTCTATAAAAATAGCAATGGCATGATTTTCTATGAACTAGGCCACTTGAAATATGTGCCATCATACTGCATGTTTAATAATGATGCTACTAGTTAGGGATAAGTGGGCCAGGCTCGCAAAGTTCGGGTCCGTGCTGAAAACAAGTATGAGTGAAGTGTCCACTTGCTCAGACCACTTAAGTGTCACTGCTGTTTCACATCAAGTATTAGTGGAGCATCCACTTGCTCAGACAACTTGGGTGCCACTGCTGTTTAATAACAAGTATTAGAGAAGTATCCACTTGCTCAGGTCACTTGGGGTTTAATTTTCTTACATTGTCCACTTTGGCCACTGTAACTGCAGGTGTCTACAATGCAGAAAACAGCAAATAATGGACAGGGCTATGGTGCTCTTGTGGCTACTGGTAGTGGTGGTGATGGAGATGGTACTGCAGGGAACAGACATGTTTTAATCCTTTCCTGGTGCAAGCAGGCGCCAAGGTTTGGAGCATATTTTTTAGGCCACAATACTGCTGGCAGAGTGGTGAGGCCAGAATAAGTTGAGGCAGTCATAGATTATATGGCACGTAGTGCTACCAGTTCCATGGAATTGTCTTCCACCCACTCCACTTCTGCCGAGAGTGCTGAGACCTCCACCTCACCTCCCTTAAAATCGTCAAGGCCGTCCCAGTCACAAGTCATGGCGTCACTAATGCTCTATGATGACACTCCTAGCTGGAATAATGTGGGTCATCCACCTGCTCCTGCCCCAATTGCAGACCTAAGGTTCCCAGATGCCCAACAACTTATGTTGAAGGATAAGGACGTGGCCAGTGAACCATCACAGGACACCCTTGATGATGATGAAACCCTAGTGCTGACTGCTGCAGTTTCTGCAATGTTGAGGCTGAGATGGAGGCTAGTGGGAAGGAGTGGGTGGAAGAGAATGCCAGGGGTGATGATGAGGTTCTAGATCCAACTAGGCCTGAAGAGTTCAGAGGAAGAGGTGGTTGTCACACAGCCTCAGGCAGCCAACAAAAAAAGAAGGGTGCAAACCATCCGTGGCCAGCCTGTTGCTACTAGTGCCCACCAAGACCAGGAACTGAGCATGCCAATGCTGCCTCAAAGGATTTCACCAGCATGGCATTTTGTTAAGCAGTGCACAGACGACAGTGGGTGCAGTGAGGGAAAAGTGCTAATAATCTCAGCACCTTCTGCATGACCAGGCATCTGAAAACAAAGGTTGCAGTGGCAGATACACATGAAAGACCTGCAAATACCTGATTCTCCCTCTGCTGCTTCAACTATCTCTAGTAATTATCAATTGTTATTATCAAGTAATTATCTCTAGTAGCCTCTAGTACCACCTCCCCAACAACAAAATTGTTCTCAGTTGACTTTGAGTGCTCAGTGGCAGCACAAGGCCGAAAAAGAGGAGGAGCAAGTTGCCAACACAGCAGGGGCAGTGGCAGCACCTTACAGGGGAGGGTGAGCATGGCCACAATGTGGTACACCTTATTAAATTGTCCCCCACATCCACCACCATTGGATATGGCCCATAGTACCAGGAGGCAGGCTACCTGTCGACGTGTCTCCTGGTACTGAAAGGCGGGTCCTTCTTGTTTAATTTCAGGTTTGCTAAATTTTGACACATGACCAGAGTGTGCTCTTTATGCATTGGAGGTGTTGGTTTGCCCTGTGGCAAATGTCCTATCAGAACATGTGTTCAGCACCGCAGAGGGTGTCATCACCGACGGGAGGATCCACCTATCCACAGCCTATCCACTTTCCACAGCCATAGTGGACATACTTATATTCCTTAAGATGAACCAGGTGTGGATCCCACAGGGCTTGGCTGTGCCAGCACCTGAGGGAGTGGTTACTAGCTCCTCCTCTGCTTCTTCCACATACACCACCAGTCCACCACATCCGCCTCCATCATCTCTTCCGCTTGCAACGCCACATCCAGTTCCCACACCTCCCCTCTTCCCCCGACCTCTGACACCTGTAAAAATGTTAATGAATGTATTTATGTATACAGTTATTTACTGATGTGCTAATATTTATGTATGTATATAGTTATTTATGTATATGTTTATATATTTATTTTTTTTATCCATTTATATATGTAATGGTTGATATATTTATTTATTTGTGCATTTAGTTTTTAGTTTTCTGTGATTATTTGGAGAACTTTCCCTACCCCATTTTGTGCAGGGCAATTGCCCATATGTTGTCCCATCCCCCGATTTAGCCTCCGACACCCATACATTTTTTTAAATTATTATTTTTTCTGTTATTATTTTGAGCATTTTCTACCCCAATTTGTGCAGGGCAATCGCCCAACCAAACTTTGGCAGCAAGTTCGGCTGAACTTGGTGAACCCGAACTATGGGACCACTCATCACTTCTCTTAATATTTGGAAGATTGGGTCACGTTTAGACCCATGTCATTTGTTGTGATTTATACATATCAATATTTTTTATCATATACTTTCCTATTTACTTAGTGTGCCATTCTGTGCCATTTTGCTGCCATTTTTTGGCAGTTATCTTTCTGTATACGTTCGTTGAATGTCACTGCAAGTCTGTATTCAGATGGTCTGTGCACCCAAGGGCAATAATAATGCAGCAAGCAGCTCACCTGATGCCTGTCCCCTGTGTCTCTCCTCCATTTCCGGCAGTACCGACTAGAAGCCAAAGCAGAAAAAAACAGACCTGCAGTCGAAATGACCCTAAATCTTGTTGAAATGATGCTTTATTTCTAGTCAGAAATAAAAACCCTTCAGTTGTAATGACTGAAATCTCTAAAAACTTTGTATCAACATTGTAAACAGCTGGTGCAATGCTCTGCAGTAGCTGAGGGCATTGACTTACATTGATACATAGTTACATTCATCCCCTCCAGCAGCTGTTGATTCAGTGTGTGAGTGTGTATAACATGACAGACATGCTGATCCTTTTTTTCAGTTATAGCAAAAGTTCCAGACAGCAGCCGGCCCTGTGTGGAGAAACATTTGGACTAATCACAAGGAAGCTTCAAATTCAACTGCAGCGTGTCTGTGTGTTAACAAAGGCTCTCCCCATCCCCCCCCCCCATTCATACTCATGTGTAATCAGCACTCTCAGGCGTTATCCAAGACAGACGCTACCATGTAATTCTAGGAGCGCAGCTATTCTACAACATCTGCACGGGGTTGAGCCCTCTCAAACAGCATACACCACTGATTATCAAAGGGGAGCTTTAGGGGAGCAAATTACTAAACTATATTGAATGAATGAATGGTGTGAAAATCTGGATATAACAGACATATTTTACAAATTGTAAAGGAATAGCAATTGCTTTAGCATAGTCATGCTTCCTGAAACTATTTCTGGTTTTGCCTTTTTGCAACATATTTCCAATATATAACACTTCAGTACTTTTCCTGTGTGATCTATGGTGCCTTAAAGAGGAACAACTGTGAATTTCACTCTCCTGGGAGTTGTTCCTCTAAGACGGGGCATCCCGCTGTGTGTATCCTCATGGCTAGCCCAGGAAACTCCGCTTCCTGGTATTCCTATGATGTAGCCATGGCAGAAACCCAGCATGCTGATTGGCTGAGCGTCCCTTTTAGCCAATCAGCGTTCTCGGTTTCGCTTGGCTCCAGTCTGCTCTACTAGCGGCACTGAGTGAGCCTCCGGCCGCACCCCTGCTCAATTTTTAGCTGTGGGAATGTCTGTGCTGCCCATTCAGAAAGGCCTGCTGCGGATACACGCACAGCTAGAAGTGAACAGGGATGCAGCTACAGCAAGTTCCCCCGGGAGCAACATGCGATCGGGGGGGTTCACACAGCGAAGCATCCCAGTTCGGAATGCCCCAAGGAGTGAGACTCAAACAGCCCTGGAGTCCTTACTGGTCCCACGTGCGCCTCCCTCTAACAGGGAACGTGCCTGCGCCGGTCATTCACAAATGCCTGGCGTGGGCACACGCACTGCTGGAGGGAAGCGGAGCATGTGAGCGTCAGAGCTGCTGCTTTTAGACGTGCCGTGGACTGGGATAAAGTGAGTTGGCTGCGGCAATCTGGAGGGCTTCACACAGTGGGGCACCCCCAATCGGGTTGCCCCCGGGGGAAAGGACCAAAACCCAGGATAGTCAAAATCCTGGGTTTTGTCCTCTTTAAGTCTACAGAGCCTCAGAAGTTCCTCTTTAAAGTGGAACAAACCCCACCAGTGTCCGGCCTAGAACCTAAAAGATTCCAGGGCTGGCCATTTGCTTTTCCCTGGGGCATCTTGAATCGGGATGCCCCGCTGTGTGAAACCCCCCAAGGACTACCATAAAAACGTACCTTTCTCCACTCCAACAGCACATGCATGGGCTCTCATCCAATCAGAGCCATTTGGCTTGACTACATCATTCAGCACATGATACCCCGAGGGCACAGAACATAACCCAAAAAATCTTGGGTTTTGCTCCACTTTAAGCTCTAGTGCCACTTATGACTAAAGTAGCTTATACAACAGCACTGCACTGCACTGTGAAGAAGGCAAAATTCATAAAATCATCTCTATGAGGTGTTCTACTTGGCCCTATCTGTTGCGCACGTTTTAAAATAGACATGGAGTGATCAAACCATCGGCACTAAATGGTGCAGATGCTCCCAAAATCAGGCCCATAATGGCATATCTGTCACACCCCTCTCTCAAGCCCTAAATGGCTACATGACTGACTATTAGCCGCCCAACATGGACTTTTTTTGCAGCTCACATGCTGAGCGAATTTCATGTATTTACTCAGTGACGGACAACCCAGCCATCGATTACAGAAGGGGCTGCTTCGCTCATCTCTATATATAACATATAGGCTTTCTTCCTAGTGAGCATCATGGCTAACCGCATCACTCTACAACACCCGATCCGAGTCTTATTTTAGCCTTACTGCCCCTCACGGGGGATATAAGGCCTGATGGAATCTTCAGAGGGAAAACCCAACTTTGCCGACATAATAAAATTAAGTTGTTAAGGTGATTGTGAGATGTTGTCCTGGCAGGGGGTTGCCCTGACAACCTCACTATGTTGTTGCTCCTTTAATGTGAAGAGCTGTGAGGTCATTTAGAAAATGACAGCTCAGAATAACCGAGTGAAAGGAAAAACATGCACAGTGATTTTCTTTTTAGCCATTCGGAAAATTGCAGGCAGGAAAACAAGCCCTGTCATTGTCGCGTGTGTGTGTGCAAACAAAGGGAAGATCAACATTTTAGCAAATGTTTGTGTCACGTTTAGTTGGAGCTGCATTTGAGCTTCTTCATTTCTGCTAGCTTGTCTGAGGACAGATTCATATCGATTCATAAGGGCCCTCATTTGAGACACCCACTAGGACAGTTACAAGGAATGGCCCACCCCTGAGAACAGTTGGGGGGGCGCCATTTCGAATCTTTGCCCCAGGTACCAGAAGGCCTAGCTACTCCTCTGGGCCACCCAGCAGTGGTGGACTGGGGCGAAAAATCAGCCCTGAATTTACCAGCTCATGGCCAGCCTGAGAGATCCTTGGCCCCACTATACCCACAAGCCAGGGAACCCAAGCCCCTAATACTCTAGCCCCAGCATCATGGTTGGGGGGGACCATGATGCTGGGCTATAGCATTAGGGGCTGGGGTTCCCTGGCTTGTGGGTACAGTGGGGCTGGGTACAGGGCGCTTAAAGTAAAAACAATATCAATAACAGCACTGAAACAGCGGCACCTGTAGGTGAGTCTCTTATATTGGATTGTAGGGCCTTTTTTACTCTTGAAAAAAGTATTGAAGCATGGGCCTCACAATTTAAAAAGGACTGTCCGGGTTCCCAAAAAACAAATCTATATTCCCCTGCAGATCATCGATGCAAGTCCAACTCACTTGGTCAGTAAAATGGGTCCCGAGCCTCATCTTCAGTCACCAGCTCCTACGAGATGAATGTGGGCAACCTGGGGGCGTTCACGCAGTGGGGCATGCTGAATTGCTACTTAGTCAGCCAGCCCGCATCAGTGGTAATTGGTCCACTGTAAAGCAGAAGTTCAGTCAGGGGTTAACCACCTCCGCCCTGCCACTCTCCCATGGTTGAAGCAGGATGGGGGATTACAAAGGAAAAAACCCTTAACTCACCCATAGTCCATCCCTGTTCTCCCAGTGGTCCGGGTCCTGAGCACCTTTGTAAAAAGCACAGAGCGGCTTTCCTCGGCTCTGTGCGTGCTCCCGTCCTCCGATTCAAGTGAATGGGCAGACGGGAGAGTGCATGGAACTGGGGGATGACAATTTGTGTCTTTCTGTGAGGCTGCAGCAAGGCCCTGGGAGAACGCCACAGGATCTTGGATGAGGTAAGGGTTTAAATTTTTTTTGTAAGCCCCCCATCTTGCCTCACTTTAAGTGGATCCCACCCTCAGGGCCTTAAGTGGACTTACCTCGCCAGCGATCCTATGGCGCATGTGCCTTTGGGTGCCCAGTGGCATCCCTCCAGCTGCTGCGTGCTCTCACACCAGGCCAATCTGAATGTCTGGTGCAAGCGGTGAACGGCCGGCTTGCCATTCAGGTTTCCTAACTGTTCATTAATATGAACAACTAGGAAACCTGATTGCAAGAGAGACCACATATCCCCAGAGCCCCCAATTTCCACTGACCACCAATGATTTAAAAAAAAAAAAATTAACGCCACTGCAGCTGCAGTCAGGCTGCCCCCACTCTCGGGCAATGCCCCTATGCACATGCCTACATTTGCCTTACAAAAAATATGGCCCTTGCACTGCGCTGTGGACTACAATGGCACTAGAAGTTGCTGATAACTAATTAGCTTTGATTGTTGCACTAGGTATTGGCCGGCTTGTGTCAGCGCCTGTTGGACCCCATTGCCGATTATACCAGTGCCACTTTGTACCTCGGTTGTTTTGCCACTGCGTATTTATGAAACGTTTCCTCTTTGAAAAGATTGGCACTGAATTTTTCTGGCGAAAGTCAGCGTTTCATTATTACAGTTACAAGAAATCACTGCTGGGGACAAACTTTACATTGCATTTAGGCTGCGTTTTGGTTGTTGTCCAGATTACACATTCGTAACCAAATAAAGCCACAAAAAAATAATTGAATTAAGCCACATCTAGGTCCTGCGTTTTCATTATTGACAAGTGCCAATGCAAGTTCTGTACATATAAATGTGTGTAATATTAATTCTAAGCATAAAACACTACAATCCAGTTCTGTCCATTGTGCTCTATGGGATTTTGGTCTACAGCCCCAGGTTTCAATTGGCGCATCATCAACAAGAGCGCCCCCCGCTGTGACCTTTTGGGCGCTAGTGTTAAATAAGACGATAGCTGGCGGTCGCATCGGCGCTGCCTGTTTTTTATTTCTCAAAACGCACGCTGCGTGCCACTGAGGCCAAAAAAGTGGCGCTGTATAAGGTTCCCAGTCCTGGAACTCTTGGTATTTCACATACCAATTGAACTCCTGGACAAGGAAATCAGGGTGTCAGAGCTGGCGCTTTGTTATCCTAGCTGTTTACAAGGGTAAGATGGTGAGGCATTCACTGATGCAGCACAAATTGGAGCCGCTTGCATGTGTGGCTATTGTCCTGCCACAATGGATGGAAATGGATGGATGGAAATAGGTATCGCTTACTGCAATTAAAAAAAAGGCTATATTCACCCTCTGTCACCTGCAGCCGTTCCATCCTCTTCTGTTGTGGTCAAACTTACCAGGTGTCGGCGAGCTCCACTTTAGCATGCCCACTCCATTCACTGCAATGGAGGGGTGTGTGCAATGTCTCAGCACAGCCCCCTCCATTACAGTCCATTTCAGTAGGGGGCGTTCGTCTTGGAGGGGAGTCATTTGTCTGGACCAGAGCAGGACAGAACAGCTAGTGTTTGGTAAGTCAAAAGCTGAAAAACGAATATCAGTAACTTACCTTTTATTAAGTGACTTCAGCACCCTGCTTCCTCCTCTGGCTCCTTAATGTGGAAATCATGTCATCATTCAGAATTCAGTTCCCACCCCACTGACCTGGTCCATCAATCAACCTTCAGGGGAGCAAGAACGGGAACAACCCCACTACCTGCCCAGCCATCCTGTTTGGCTGCCTCTTTCTGCAGCTTTGAAACCCCGCCCTCCTTTTTCTTCTCTCTCTTCTCACACTCATTACAGTGTGCTTACATCACATGCTGTTGTCACCCCCACTGCTTCTCCTCATTTTTTCTATGAATCTCCAATGCTTTTAAAGATAACTTAGGAACTACAGGGTCTTTTTGAGAATGGATTGAAGTTTAGGACAGTGCAACTATCAGGTCTGGAGTTCCTCCACAACATGGTAGCATGCATCTGTTATGTTCTGTTTTTATTGGCTCCCTTTCCTGGACTTTCCTCTGCTATTTGTTGCTCCGCCAGCAGGTGGCCCTCCCGGACAGAGGTGCTGGTAATCAGTCAGCACCTGTGTCACTTCCTGGCCTTTATAAGCTGATCCACCCCTTCAGCCAGTGGATCAGCATTGTATTGTCTTCCCGGACCCAGAACCCAGAGCCCAGAACCCCTGCCACAGCCTTTGTGATTTGCCTTCCCTGTCTCAGCCTTGTATTCGTCTTTGGACTTTCACTGGATCCCTATGCATGGATGATTCCAGATTCCGCCTGTGTATATGTACAGCAGCCTGAGTGTGTTTATGTTTTCAGGGTTTACCTATATTTCTGAACAGCAGCCGTAGCACGCAGTGTTCATCTGTATTCTTGTAATGTTACTTCAGCACGTGTATGTTATTATGTTCACTTGTGTATTTGTACAGCAGCCTGGTTGGTGTGTGCTATGTATATTTGTTTCTGTGTGTCACCATTAAACACTGTTTGCCGCATATCCACCTCTGTCTCGCCGCTCTTAATTACTGGTCATTCTATAATAGGGGATTTATCTGCTGATAAATCAGTGACAGCAACATGAAGCCCAAGACAATGGGACAACAATCGGGCTTGCCTTTAGTATGACTTGACATGGACCAACACCCAGGATTCTGACTATCCTGGGTCTTGGTCCACTTCGGTGGGGCACCCCCGGTCGGGGTGCCCCGCTGTGTGAAACCCCCCCGATCACCCGGAAAACTCACCTCTCCCCGCGATCTGACAGCAACGGACAAGCGATCTGACAGCAACGGACAAGCGCCTCCTCCGCCGCCGCCTCCCGCGCGTCACTCTTGACGCGCCAGCGCCTGCGCCGGCCATTCACAGACGGCCGGCGTGCGCGCGCGCACATCTAGAGGGGTGCGAGGGAGACAAGGAAGACAAGGTAAGGAGATTTGGGGCGTTTGGGGGGGTTTCACCCCGCGGGACATCCCGATCTCGGATGTCCCGCGGAGAGGGAGGTGATCGGCCCGGGAATCTTATAGATTCCCGGGCCGATCACGGGAGGGTGATGGTCCACTTTAACTATTGTTTTAATGTAATGTAATTTAAAGTACTGACCAGGCATTGAATAAAACAAAAATGATACCCACCAGAGATTGCCAGAAACAGCTTACCCTGCGCCCCAGTTGTGAACAGAGTTAGGCGCTTTAGTCACTGTCACTGATGCAAGGGCAGGGCCACGCTCACCATTTATGCTGTGAACGAAGGATAGGTGCCCCAGGGGCATGTGCACTTTGTGGGCCTTGATCTTAGAAACAGGAAACATAGAAGGTTTCTAAACATGGGACCTGGGTGAAGCAACTGTAGAACGGTAGAAATTGCTTTTTGTTTTAGTCTGGACTGTCCCTTTAATAAAATATTTTTGAGGGGCAGCAAAGAGCAGAGATGCCAACAGTTCATTTGGAACACTTGGACTTGCCAGTGTGGTGTACCACACCTGCCTGGGGTGACTGTATAAGTGGTCACAAAGAGGTAAGGCGGATGGCGTGGTTAGCGACCAGCCAGCAGGTAAATTCCAGGAGGGGAGTCATATTATATATTGTTTGACCTCTACAATCAAATATCTCCAGCAATATACACGCCAAATGTTCATTCATGCGGATGTACAGATTTATTTATGGAGGCAGCACTCTGATTACTGGGGTGTAAAATGAAATGCTGACCCATATCCAGCCACTGACCTCCTTCTCCCTTAGCTGCTTAATTGATCATTTAGCTGTTAATTGGAGAAATTGTAAAGTGGCGCCACGAGCCAGAACACTCACATGACTGATTGGGCAGCTGCCAAGTACAATCCTCATAGCGGCCCGTACAACGACACATCATAAGCAGTTGTTACTTTTAAAGTAAATCTTTCCCTCTTTTCCACATTCTCCTCTTTTTTTTTCTCATATTCCCTCCATCTTTCTCTCTTTTCAACATTCAGTCCATCTTACTCTCTTTTCGACATCCCGTCAGCTTTCTTTCTTTCTCACGTTACACTTTTCTATCTCATATTATCTCCACCATCCTAACGTTTTCATATTTTTCGCTCTTCTCTACATTCCCCCCTATCTTTCCCAATTACATTACCTTCTTCTTTCTCAAATTCCATCTCTCATCCTCTCCTTTCTCATTCCCTCCATCTTTATTGATTTCTCACATTCCTTTATGCTTTCTCTCTTTTCTAAATTCCATCCATCTTTCTTACATCTCACATTACCTGTCTTCTTTCTCACATTGCTTCGCTCATTCTCGCTTTTCCATATCTCTCCATCATTTTCACATTCCCTCCCACTTTATTCTTTTCACACATTCCTCCATCTTTCTAGCATTTCCCCTTCTTTCTCACATTCCCTCCACTATTCCCTCTTTTTCATATTCTCACCGTCTTGCTCTCTTTTATACCATCTTTATCTTTCTTATATTCACTCTATGATTCTCTCTTTTCCATATTCCAAGTTTTTCTATTTTCCACATTTCTTCTATCTTTCTCTCATTTCCCCCATTCCCTCTATCTTTCTCTCTATTTAACATTTCTTCCTTTTCTCTCTCATTTTCACATTTGCTCCATCTTACTCTGTTTTTCACAGTTCTTCCTTCTTTTTACCTCTTTTGCAACTTTCTCATATTAGGCCTGATTCAGAGCCTCCTCAAAACCGTGTCGTATTTGGCTCGCTCTGTGTGTTTTTCACTTTTTTCCGTATGCCTAGGTGTGTACGCATGATTCAGAGCCTCCATCGGGAGCCTTCGGTTTACTGTTTGTAGCTGCGTACGCCAACGAGAATGTCATTTTCTGGCTCTCGTCCTCGAGTGGACGAGGTTTCCGTTTCCGTTACTTAGTAAGCCTCGTATACTACCGTTTTTCAGCGTTTTCCAACGTAGCTTCCAACGAAGATTTTCTGTGTCCCGTTAGATTCAGCATGCATCTTTCTCCAAATATACGTCCAAACGTAAATCTCTCGGAAATCTGTTGGAAAGCTGCTATGTTTGCATGCATGTACGCATGCGCGCAGCTATTTAACTCATTCATGTCCCCCGTCTCAACTATTCTCTCACTCACTTCTGCTACAATGCTTACCTTAACTCACTAGCGGTTCTTTTTTCCGGTCTCCCGCCATTAATGCTTACCTTAACTCACTAGCGGTTCCTTTTTTCTGTTCTCCCGCCATTAATGCTTACCTTAACTCACTAGCGGTTCCTTTCTTTCTGTTCTCCCGCCATTAATGCTTACCTTAACTCACTAGCGGTTCCTTTCTTTCTGTTCTCCCACCAATAATGCTTGCCTTAACTCACTAGTGGTTCGTTTTTTTCTGTTCTCCTGCCATTCATGCTGGTAATCAGTCAGCACCTGTGTCACTTCCTGGCCTTTATAAGCTGATCCACCCCTTCAGCCAGTGGATCAGCATTGTATTGTCTTCCCAGACCCAGAACCCAGAGCCCAGAACCCCTGCCACAGCCTTTGTGATTTGCCTTCCCTGTCTCAGCCTTGTATTCGTCTTTGGACTTTCACTGGATCCCTATGCATGGATGATTCCGCCTGTGTATATGTACAGCAGCCTGAGTGTGTTTATGTTTTCAGGGTTTACCTATATTTCTGAACAGCAGCCGTAGCACGCAGTGCTCATCTGTATTCTTATATCATGTTACTTCAGCACGTGTATGTTATTATGTTCACTTGTGTATTTGTACAGCAGCCTGGTTGGTGTGTGCTATGTATATTTGTTTCTGTGTGTCACCATTAAACACTGTTTGCCGCATATCCACCTCTGTCTCGCCGCTCTTAATTACTGGTCATTCTATAATAGGGGATTTATCTGCTGATAAATCAGTGACAGCAACATGGAGCCCAAGACAATGGGACAACAATCGGGCTTGCCTGTAGTATGACTTTAACTATTGTTTTAATGTAATGTAATTTAAAGTACTGACCAGGCATTGAATAAAACAAAATGATACCCACCAGAGATTGCCAGAAACAGCTTACCCTGCGCCCCAGTTGTGAACAGAGTTAGGCGCTTTAGTCACTGTCACTGATGCAAGGGCAGGGCCACGTTCACCATTTTTGCTGTGAACGAAGGATAGGTGCCCCAGGGGCATGTGTACTTTGTGGGCCTTGATCTTAGAAACATACCTTAACTCACTAGCGGCTCCTGTTTAGATGTTCTCCTGACATTCATACTTACCTTAACTCACTACCGGTTCCTGTTTAGATGTTCTCCCGCCATTCATGCTTACCTTAACTCACTAGCAGTTCCTGTTTAGATGTTCTTCCGCCATTCATGCTTACCTTAACTCACTAGCGGCTCCTGTTTAGATGTTCTCGTGACATTCATGCTTACCTTAACTCACTACCGGTTCCTGTTTAGATGTTCTCCCGCCATTCATGCTTACCTTAACTCACTAGCAGTTCCTGTTTAGATGTTCTCCCGCCATTCATGCTTACCTTAACTCACTAGCGGTTCCTGTTTAGATGTTCTCCCGCCATTCATGCTTACCTTAACTCACTAGCGGTTCCTGTTTAGATGTTCTCCCACCATTCATGCTTACCGTAACTCACTAGCAGTTCCTGTTTAGATGTTCTACCGCCATTCATGCTTACCTTAACTCACTAGCAGTTCCTGTTTAGATGTTCTCCCGCCATTCATGCTTACCTTAACTCACTAGCGGTTCCTGTTTAGATGTTTTCCCGCCATTCATGCTTTCCGTAACTCACTAGCAGTTCCTGTTTAGATGTTCTCCCATCATTCATGCTTACCGCAACTCACTAGCGGTTCCTGTTTAGATGTTCTCCCGCCATTCATGCTTACCTTAACTCACTAGCAGTTCCTGTTTAGATGTTCTCCCACCATTCATGCTTACCGTAACTCACTAGCAGTTCCTGTTTAGATGTTCTCCCATCATTCATGCTTACCGTAGCTCACTAGCAGTTCCTGTTTAGATGTTCTCCCGCCATTCATGCTTACCTTAACTCACTAGCAGTTCCTGTTTAGATGTTCTCCCACCATTCATGCTTACCGCAACTCACTAACGGTTCCTGTTTAGATGTTCTCCCACCATTCATGCTTACCGTAACTCACTAGCGGCTCTTGTTTAGATGTTCTCCCGCCATTCATGCTTACCTTAACTCACTAGCGGTTCCTGTTTAGATGTTCTCCCACCATTCATGCTTACCGCAACTCACTAGCGGTTCCTGTTTAGATGTTCTCCCACCATTCATGCTTACCGTAACTCACTAGCAGTTCCTGTTTAGATGTTCTCCCACCATTCATGCTTACCGCAAGTCACTAGCGGTTCCTGTTTAGATGTTCTCCTGACATTCATGTTTACCTTAATGTTCTGCATTCTCTAATTATTTTTCTAGTCCTTCTTGATGTCTTCTGATGTATGTTCTTTATTGAATGTGTTCACGCATTACATTTTTGGTGCTTTACAGAAATTAAACACGAAGCATGGTTACGTTTAAATATATTTATCAATGTTTTTTTTTGTTTTCTTTTTCAAAAATGAAAAATATATATTTTTTTTATTTTAAAAATGTAAAATGTTTTTTTTTTTGTTAAAACATTTTTAAACTTCTATATTATAAAATTACAATTTACAACATTTGGCAGGCCCCAGGAATCTATTCTTCACTGCTCCCCAATGAAGCAGCCAGCTCCTGGATGTCGCCCACCAGCCTATACACCATCGCAGTCAAATTTTGCAGTCTCTCTTGTGGTGTTGCTGTGAAAAGGAAGCAAAAATTCATATTTGGTATATACATTTTTAATAGCTGTGGAATGAAATATTATTAATATTCTAGGCTAGGGATGAGGCCATATATTATTATGCTAATATAATAGACTAGGGATGAGGCCATATATTATTATGCTAATTTAATAGGCTAGGGATTTTTTATACCTGTTGATGAAGCCATGTTACCTCTGTAGAGAGGTCCAGTGGCTGGTCGTCGCAACCTACAGAGGAGGGGGAAGACCTTTGCACTGGAGATGCACCACCTTCACTTGGCCCAGATCGATCCGCACTGGCTGGACTGCTTGCCTCTTGGTGGGTCGAATGCGATAATCCCATTCGCTCACTAGAAGAAAATAGCATTCATATACAGAGGCCTGCCTAAGGGCTTTTGTAGTTATAACATGTACTAGTAATGTACTTACTTGGGAAATGCTTCCCGAAGAATCGCCTCACCCGGGGCCTCTTCCTTCGCTTCAGGTCCGACTAGTGTTGGATGATCTGGATGTAAGTGAAGGTGGTGTCACTGTCTGCGGCTATTTTGGTCACTATCTCCAGTGCCAAAGTCTTCTTTAGGATGGCACTCGCCAGGTAGTCGTACCTGTTCTCCATCATCATCTAAAAGATAAAAATAAAACAGATTTGCTTAATTCAAACATCATACAAATCACAATGTAAATGATAGCAGTTTCATAACTTACATTCCCCATTAAATTTCTAACCTTCAGCTATCCTTCTAGATGCCATTTTGGTGTTGCGAACATGTGCACACTAACTTTCGCTTGGCGCGGCGTTTAAAATCAAATTTGGCCACCACTATTTTTGCCTGCGCTGCCTAATCGCATATGCATGCATTTCGCGTGCAAATCAACTGCCTGCACAAACACTTACTAGCATTAGAGTCTCCTGTTGCTTGTGGGTGAAGCGCGTGGGTGCCATCTTGTATTACAATATGAGCAGATGTGTTGCGTCCCAGCGGTTTCCGGGATGCGCACGTCCATACACACGTGTACGCGTAACCATCATACACAGTCATAACTATTTAAAGGGTACTTGGACACACAGCTGAGTGTCTTTACAGATATCGATATGCCTGCCAAGAAAGGTAGCCGCCAGACCCCCAAGTCCCATGAATGCCATGAGCGTCGTGCTGAACGGCATGAAAAAACTTCATCTAGGCCTGCAACTAGGTCCCACAAAACCAGTGGCCACTCACATCCTCCACTCGCCACATGAAGGATCCATTGGCCAACACTCCAGCCCCCTCCAAATCTGGGACATCAAGGAAGGCGAAGGAGAATGCTCCCCGGCCCACACCATCCAAAACCCAAGGGAGCACTACTAGTAAGGGCAGGGGTAAGACTAGGCCTAGAAGTCCTAGCCCCCCAACAACACCCTCTCCTGCTCGTGTCCATTTTCACGATTCCAACGTGGAGAGCCCTGAGTCACCGGGCAGATCAACGGCTGTAGCTTCTTTGGGCAGCCAGCCTATGACACCCAGCCCCCATGCAAGTCCAGCCCAATCCTTTGTGAGCGAAAGGTCTGGCTGTTCCACGGCTGCAAGTCACCCACGAATGTCACCAAATATTCCACCCACCCAGGAAGAGGCAGCCAAGACAATCTCACCAACATACCACTAACCAAAGACCAAGAATCTGTACTGGAACTGGGCCTCAATTTCTGCCCCGATACCAATACAGATAAATTTGAACTAACGAAAGACCTACACCTTTTTGCGAGAAGGGCCCTTCTCAGATATCAATATAGAAAACATGACCCCAAACAGGACCCCATGGTGGAAACTAGACAATTGCTGACACAGGATGACCAAGAGACCTTACAAACACTCATAGACCTGAGTGATGAACAAACAGACTCAGATGACACTAGGACAGAGTACCAAGACCCACATACCAAACACAGGGTTTTCAAAAAACCATCAAGCTACTTCCCCCCACTACACCTAAATCACAGCATTAAAACATTCGTAAACATGGTCAGCTATGACATACAACACATGAACACCAAAGGCAAACCACAAAGAAAACCTCACTCCTCCACAGATACAGGCTCTAAAACAACTCAAAGAGAATCATGAAATTATTATTAAACCAGCCGACAAAAGGGGGGAACACAGTCATTCTATACAAACACCAATATGAAAAGATGTGCAGGAAAATATTAGAGAACAGAGAATGGTACAAAACAGTACCAATGACCGTACTAGAGGGAGACAAGCGGGCATATGAAAACCTGATCAGACAAGCCCATGAGCACAACATAATTGACAAAAACATAGCTGATTTTTTAATCATCCCTAAACCTACCATACAGACTTTTTACGCCTTACCCAAAATTCACAAATCACCCTCTGACCCACCTGGGAGACCTATAGTCTCGGGAATAGACTCACTCACGAGCAGAGCAAGTGAGTATGTGGATACCCATTTACAACCTTTTGTACAGGCCCTGCCATCATATATAAAAGACACTCCCCACCTTCTGCAAACTTTACATGACATGACCATACCAGACAACTCCATACTGGTGACTCTGGATGTGGAAGCTCTGTATTCGAGCATACCACACACATTGGGACTCAAAGCGGTAAAAACCTTCTTAGACCAACTACATATAGAGAATTACGACCACAACAGCTTCATAATCAGACTACTACAGTTCATATTAACACACAATGTTTTTCTGTTCAACCACACACTATACCAGCAAACCCAAGGAACCGCTATGGGCACGACTTGTGCCCCCACTTACGCTAACCTCTACTTGGGTTGGTGGGAACACAACATCTGGCACTTGGAGGACATCGCAGACTATCAGGAGAACATCTTAGTGTGGCTACGCTATATTGATGATATCCTGATAGTCTGGGAAGGAACTGAGACACAATTAAAAACTTTTGTTAGCAAACTGAACAAGAATGAATTAAATTTGAAATTTACACTGGACTATCACAGAGAGCGGGTCTCCTTTCTAGATTTAACCATACACCGAGACAAGGAGGGGCACTTGAAAACTAATTTTTACCGCAAGCCCACAGCTGCAAATAACATACTAAGGGCAAGCAACGCACACCCAACAGCTCTAAAAAAGAGCATCCCATATGGGGAGTACCTAAGAGCGCGCAGAAATAGCATGACCTTAACAGACTTCGAGACAGCAGCCAAGGGTATAAGGGACAGACTAACACAGAGGGGATACTCCAAAAGAATATTAAAAGCAGCCTACAAAAAAGCAAAAATGAAAGACAGACATAACCTACCGTTTGGACAAACCAAAAAGACTACAAAAACTACACAACAGATTGACAGACTTCCCTTCATACTCACCTATACACAGCAACACCAGGATATACGGAAAATTATACACAAACACTGGAACATACTCACCCATGATCCTGAACTAGCAGAACTAATCCCAAAGTCACCCCAATTAACATTCAGACGTACAAAATCACTCAAAGATTCACTGGTTCATAGCCACTACAATAAGGAGGAGAAAACAACTTGCTGCAAAGTGAAAGGAACCTATAGATGTGAAAGCTGCAACACATGCAGATACATAAAACAAGGTAAAGACATCCAATTACAGAACGGTCAAACACATACAATCAAACACTACATAAACTGCAATACCAGCCATGTAATCTATCTCCTAACCTGTACCTGTCCCCGTTTCTATGTAGGAAAGATAGATAGAAAATTCAGAACCAGAATCTATGAGCACACAAGAGACATCAGAAAAGGGACAACCACAACACCGATAGGGAGACATTTCCTGACACACCACAGATCAGATCCCAATAAAGCAACCTTCCAAGCACTTGATAGAATTCATGTCAGCCCCAGAGGAGGAAACGTAGAGAAAAAGACACTGCAAAAAGAAACCAGATGGATAGCAAAACTAGAAGCCACAAGACCCCCGGGCCTGAATGAGTACAACAGCTATGTCCCATTCCTATAAGCGAAAAAATTCACCGCTTGCCAAAAAGAACCTACACACACCAAACAACAACTGGTCACACAAAAATAATAAAAATATAGACAACAACAAATACCAACCTACACACCATCCACACCCACTACTGACAAACCAAAATCAGAGGAATTAGCAATACAAGCACAGAAAATTCATGTATACACCAATGAGCCACTGTGCATAATATCCATCGGCAACTGCCTTCAACTTGTAACGCCGCTGCCTTAACACAGCAGTAACACTAAAAATGACAGAACTACAATAAAATGGAGTCTCTAAGTTAAACTCCATGGACCAACACAAAATGGCGCTGCACAGACCGCAGACTCCATGAAACGCTGCTGCCCGACAGCAGAAGTAACACCAACAAGAAACATAACAACAAAAAACAAACCCCATGGACTACCACAGTATGACAGCGCACAGCCCGCAGACTCCAATACACGCCGGGACCCGAAAACAGCAGCAATACAATGTCCAAAACTAACAGAACTACAGAAAAATGGCGTATCCATTACAAACCCTACAGACTAACACAAAATGGCGCCGCAGAGACCGCAGACCAGACAGGAGGGGCTGACACAAACGGAGGTGCACTTCCGGTTTCTAGGGTGGGAGGAGCAAATCCCTCCCACCAACAGGGTAAACAGCCCCCAATCTAGGCGCGCTGCCCATAAAAAGGAGCATGCACCGCAGGCCCCCCATTAAGCACAGCTACAAGACGCAGACCACGCTGAAAGCACGTGGGACCTAAATACAGAGTCCGGAAAAGATAAGAAAACCTCCCCAATCTGGGGAACCGGATGAGCCTGTAGAAGCGGATTCCATTTACAAGGTACTAACACCATCACATACAATAATGTGATAACCAACAAAAGCGAGGTCCAGACACTGACCTAGAAATATTTTCACAGGACATTCCCCCCACACAGTAATGACTGAGGAAGGCAGTTCCCGAATGGTTCACAGTGAGTAACATAAAACAAAAATTATATCACAAAAAACATATACCTTCGCTGGGCATCCATTACTCATCCCTGCATAATCTTCATGCAGACCTAAACGCACTGAAAGGACTGAGGAAGGCAGTTCCCGAATGGTTCACAGTGAGTAACATAAAACAAAAATTATATCACAAAAAAAATATACCTTCGCTGGGCATCGATTACTCATCCCTATATAATCTTCATGCAGACCTAAACGCACTGAAGAAGCCGTTAGAGCGAAACGCGTATGCAAATTTACCTCACTTGCTACAAACGAGGGATTACATGCAAACCTATTTTACTTGCTACAAAAGAGGGATCACAAGCCCAACATTCTTGCTACAAACAGCACTTGCTACAAACAAGGGACTATAAACCCAATATACCTGTTATAAACAGGAGAGTAAACAGAGAAACAACCCTGAATTAAGGGCTGCTCACCAAAATAATCGGTGAAAAGAAACCCTTTGTATATAGTATATATTGTAAAATATTTTCCTTTTTGTTTTTCTACCGTTATATGCTTAGTTTATTATATTTCTTATATATTTTTTGTATTTTGTATTGCTTATGAAAATGTAGATGTAATTGCTAAGAATAAAAACTGCTTATTGCATTTAAAAATTCAACAAAAGCAACCTTTAATGGGAAACAACAAGGCGCACCTGGAACCCGCTTAGAGGGTGCCACACAGGGCAATTACGTAAGACCCTGAAGACACCACTCTAAGGGGGACCAACCCAAACTTATTCAAGACAACATTAGCCAGAAACCTGCGGCGTGTGACCTTAAGTGGGCGCTTTACTGAGCCCCAAACTATGGCGTTGGCAAGTGGGGTATCTGACCACTCTGATGAGCTGTATGGGAGAAATTCTAAAGTCACCAGCAAAGTGCCCAAGAATCAAATCTGGGAGGACATCACCAGACAGGTGAATTGTGCGGGGACTGAGGGGAAAGATGTGAAGCAGATCCAGCGAAAATTCTCGGACCTAAAATATGCTGTCCAGCAGAAGAGAAATAAGCGCAGGCAGCACGGGTACAGATGGGTGTTTGAGTTTGCCAGGTTGTTGTTGTGCATGACCTTGTATGCAATGTTTTTTCTTTGTTTGAAAGCTTGCAAACAGGAGGTGGATTCCCATCTAAACTCCAGTACAACGCAGCTGAGGAGCTTGTCCTGGAACTAATACACCCCTCGTCACTACAGGGCTTATCCGGGGCCATAGACACTCACAGCAATGTCATTGCAGAAAGTTAGTATTTTAAGGAATGTTTTTTTTGGTTTGCCTTTAAAAAATGTAGATTAAAAGCCTAGGTACACACAGGGCCGTTGCTAGGGGGGAGCAGGGGGTCACACTCCCAGGGTGCAGAAGTTCAGGGGGGCGCCAAAGGGGGTCATGAAAACCGGTGGGGGAGTCCATTTTTAATCTTTGCCCTGGGTGCCCTAAAGCCTAGCTACTCCTATGGGTACACAAGGTATGTTTATTTGTTAACTTTCTTTAATTTTACATTCCAGCGCCTCCAAATACTCAAGCGACTGTGCAATCCTCCACCTGTTTGCCCACTGCCACCACGTCCCGCCAGCCATTAACTACATATCCTACACAGGAACAGCTGGATGTGGTAAGTGTACTGTGCACTAACTGGTGATGCCTGTGAAGGAAGATAACTACTTGCCCCAATATATATTTGAACAACTATCTCACACATTTTTTTTTCCTGTCCCTACAGACACCACCCATAATGGAAGCAATACACCATATGGAGGAGGAGGAGAACATTTCCATGCCCCCCAAATGCCAACCCACCATCATTTGCCACTGCCCCAGCAGCCGCCCACAAATGCTTTGCAGCACAGTCAATCACGCCCTTTGCTGGTAGACCAGTGGCCAGCAGCAAGAGACAGAAACAACTGTCCCATGTGCTAGTTCTGCTGCAGAGGATTTGCCTACAACATCTGCTCCTGTTGCTAGGCCTAGACCTCCATCGTCTGCACGCGCCCAAACCCGGGGAAGTGGAGGACGGCCTTATCCACGTCGCCCAGGTGTGGCGTGTGCAGATCCTGGAGACAGCATGGAGAAATGACAGCCGCTACTTTAGGGAAGTAAACCAAAGATTTAATGAGCAGCTGTCAGCACAATTACAAAACTTCAATAACAACTTTACCAACCTGCTGGATGAAATTAAGACTAGCAACAGGCAGATGCTGGAGCAGTGGCAGATGATGAATGCCACCAATGCACAGGTGTTGGTCATCCTACAAGGCCAACAACAGCCTTATTATGGGAATCCACCATGTTAAGAATTAGCGTTGTAGTTGCTCCACATCTTTCCTCTCCATCCCCACACTATTCACCTGTCTGGTGACCCATATTTGTGTATTTGTGGCTTTGCTGGTTGCTTTAGAATTTCTCCCATACAGCTCATGATAGTGGTCAGAAACCCCACTTGCCAATGCCATTGTTTGGGGCTCAGTAAAGCGCCCACTCAAGCTCCCATGCAGCAGGTTTAGGCCTAAAGAAATCCTGGCTGCCTCATCCTGGGTGGGTGGAATAGTTGGTGACATTCTTGGCTGACTAACACCCCATTAATAGCTACAACTTTTGCTCTGAAAGGATTGTGCTGGACTTGCTTGGGGGCTGGGTGTCATAGGCTGGCTGGCCCAATAACTTGCAGCCGTTGAGCTGGCCGCTGACTCAGGGCTTGCTACATTGTAATGCTGAAATAGGCCTCGAGGAGGAGAGGGTGTTGTTGTTGGGCTATGGATTCATGCCCTACTGTTCCCCTTGGCCTTAATACTAGTGCTCCCTATGGTTCTGGATGTTGGTGGATGAGGAGCATTCTGGCTGGAGGAAGTTTCCTTGGCCAGCCTGTATGTGCCACATTTTGAGGGGGCTGAAGTCTGCCCCAATGGATCCTTCCTTTGCCTAGTGGATGTCCTCATAGGCTGCGAGTGCCCTTCCCCACCTAATTTCTCTATGGAATCTTAAATTATTTAAATGAAGATGAGTGTTGTTAAAGGAAATATTTGACAATAAAAAAGCATTACGCTCAAATCTGTTCCAAAGGTTTTTAGTATTAGTTTGTGACCATAAGCAAATCAAAGTATAAATAATAGGAATTTGTTCAAGCACAAGGAAATAACATAAATCATGACACCAACAATTAACCAAAATGAATAAAGTTTAGGAAAACATATTGGTAATAAGGTGGGCCCCGACTGACTGCCCAGAAGCACTCTGGGTACCCTCATATAAATCGTCCGGTATGTCCATGACTGCTGGAGAGGGGGACACGTCGACATATCGGGGGACCTTCTGCATTATAGCAAAATTATAAAGGACACAGCAGGCAATAATTATCTTTATGACCTTGCTCGGGTCATTTTGCAGGGCCCCCCCTGTATGGTCCAGACATCTGAATCTGCTTTTAAGCAGGCCAAAGGCCCTCTCCACCACAGCGCGGGTCTTCCTATGGGCACGGTTATAGCCCTCCTGGGCCTGAGTCTAAGGCCGCAGGACTGGTGTCATCAGCCATGGCAGCAGTGGAGAACCTGAATCCCCTGAAAATAATAAAACACAAAGTTAGTGTCTACTTCTTAGTTACATTGCATATCATGTCATCAGAGGGAAAGAACATCCATATGTTGAGACAGGGTTATCCAAAAACATTCATAGTCATACAGTGAAAGCTTTTTACAAACTTACCCAGTAGCCAACCACCAGACAAGTTTACTGATTTAAAACGATCATAGAGGCTCGAATTCCCCAGGATATGGTCCCACATGGCTAAAGTCATGAGAAAAAGCATAAAAAACGTCTTACCTTTTTTTTTCTCCCCTCCCGTACTTGTTTCCTGTCTTGCTTCTTGGCATATAGGCGCCGCCATTTTGGATGGGGAAGGGAGCTCGCATCCTTCCCATAATGCTGCTTGGCGCTGCTGCAAATCTCGTCAAGGAGCTTGTTTGTTTATGAGCCAATCGCTGACTCAGCAGGGGGAGAGCGTGGTGGAGACAAGCAGACTTCGGGGGAGGGAGGAGGAGGCAGAGATGACTTGCCAGCTCTCGCGTGAGAAAGCAGAGGAGAGGACATCCCATAATAGACGGCTGGGAACCTGAGGAGGCATTTCCGGCTTACAGGCTGCCTGCAGACCCAGTGTCTGCCATCTTGGATCTAAAGAGCTAAGTATTTCTTTAATGCTGATAGTAATCAAAATGTTAATGCTGCCAATATGAATGTACTGTGTATTAGAATCATATGGGCAAAACTTGTTTTTAGAGTGAAGGTCCGTTTAAGGGCTACATGAAAATGATTGATTTAGATATACGTTAAAACATACTGTGATTCAATGAGTTAATACAAGTCATAATGTTGACCTAAACCACATACCTAAAGAGATATTCATCAGCTGCTGGAGGCACCAACGCAACATGCGTACAATCGCACCCATGATGTTGGGCATGTCGGCTAGATCAAACCAACTTAAGAGCATTCCAGGCTACCATGTTGTCAGGGAAATATATGTATTTTTGACACAGGGTAGCCATGCCATCCAAAAACATGTTGAGCTTGCGGCTCAGCGAAGGCTGGGACATTCCCACGGAGAGGGCACCCAGCCTCTGGAATGAGCCATTCGCCAAAAATTGCAGGCAGCCAAGCATTTTGGTCATACCTGAAATTGCATGCCCCTTCCTTGTGGTGCCGGCTAACCATGGCCGCAGCTCACTATACAAGTTATGGAGGGAAACGCGATTAAGTCGGTGAGCTCGAATAGCTCAACGTCATGCATGTGATCGATGTCCATACATGCGCGGTGCAATCTGGATTCGGCCATGCTGATACACAGCATGCCGTTTAGCTGCAAGGGCTCGTACTCCTCCACGTACTCAGCAAACATCATTTCCGATCTCAACAGCTAACTTTCTCCTACAAAACGACCCCGTAAGTTGAACGGAAACAAACCCGTTTTATTGGGCGGGTTGTAATCAACAATCAAGGCTCTGAATCATGCGCAAGCCCAAACCAATAATGTAAGTTGCCCGACATAACGGAAATTTTAGGATAAACATACGACCATCGAAAGTGCGTATTCGCGTTAGCGTAAACACATATACGCATGAAAACAGTAACGAAAATTACAGAAAAGGATGGAAAAACTCACAAAACTTACACAAACACATGCAAAGTCACCTGTCTTATGATGCTGCTGCTATCCCATACAGGTATGTGCCATGCTGTGCCTTTAACATAGCAGGAGGCAGTGCCCCCTCCCTATGATTGAGCAAAATATAGAGAATAAGGTACCCATGTTATATCCTGCACCACTAACAGTGTCCTTGATTCACCTGCATAAAGCAGGATGGCTGGGATAATGGTGTCCCTAATGGCCTTGGAGCCCAGGACGATTGCCCCTGCGTGCCCTCCCCTAGAAACAGCCCTATTCTAAACCTAATGCTGGCCTTGTATCGAAGGATAAATCTGAACTATAGGACTACACCCCTTCTTACAACTCCATGTCCTGGTTGACAGGGACCTAACCCACCCCCTTACGCCATCAGTTAGAGGACATACTTTACTGGAGTGCAAATATAGATCTTGCCCCCCATCTTAAGAAGCTCCATGCTCAATTTTGCCCTACCATGGATCTTTATCAAGAGGGGCATTCCAAATTTAGTTCCCTCTTAATAATCAACCCTGGGATACTCCTGTTGAAAATCCCTTAGAAGCCCCAAATTAGGCATGGATGCAGGCATGTCCTGTCCCTCTTCAGACAGAGCTCTGCTAGGAAAAGGTAAGTATGAGTGCCCTTTTAGTGTGAAAGACAAATCCTCTTTTATCTATAATAAAATATCAGTATATAATGGCAAGACAGGACACCTACCTATAACATTTTCTTCTACATTTAACCCTTTGTGAACTGGTAAGTTCAAATAGGCCAGAGAGGCTGGCAAGTCACCTGCTGGCAAGCATGACTTGCCATTACCCCCAGCCCCATTACCTTCCTCTTGAAAGGCCAGGGATCCCTCCTCAAAGGCCTCTCGGCCTCTGTACCCTGGTCTACCAGCCCACATAGCTGGTGCCCGGGCTGATTTTGCTGGAGAGGGAGGAACCCACACTATTTTGTTTTCATTTTTGAGGGTTTAACCATTGATAGTGTGTATAGTATAGTCAGCTCTGCCCCATCCAGCCCAATCTCTCTGCTCTATCCATTCCTGTCCTCCCAGTTTTGCCCATCCAATGCCTGGCCTCCCTGTTTTCACCAGTGCCCAATAGGATTCTTGGGGTGCCCCCAAGTGCGCTGATTCTTAACTATACATCCCCCTGCCCGGACCTTCACCTCTCACCAGATGTCACCTGATTCACCTCTCAACCACAGAAGTGGTTGAGTACCCCTGCAATATACTTTTCTTGAAAAACTTACATTTTTAACTTAAAAAATAGAGAGCAAGCACTGACAAAAAAATACAAAAAAGACATTTTATTTTCCTGGAAATTGCTGCAAAAATCACAGTTAAACATATATAGTGCAACATCTCTAGTTAGGCTGGCACTGAAAGGGTTAAAGGGCCCCGCTGGCATTATATAAAGATGATTTATAAGGGGGATTGTTATTTCACTTTGAAAATACATTATTCTGTTAAAGGGGGCCTCTAATATGTTTTGTGAAGTGTTTTTTTTTTTCTATATTTTTCCACTTTCAAATGCATCAAATCAGGGGCGTCAAACTAAGTTTGGTTTAAGGCCACATCAGCATTCTGGATGCCTTCAAAGGGCCGGTTAATAACAAACACAAAACAAAATGCCAACATGACCATTCAAATGTAGTCAAATATATGGATTCAGGTATAGAGTTTACAGTGGCAGAATTATTTTGCCCAGCACAGCTGGAGGCACACAGCGAGTTTGGCCAGGACAGATGCAGACACAATGCTGCTTAGGACGGCCACAATACTATTTTAAAAAGAAAGTGAGGAAAGCGCTCAATGGCAGAGCTGCTATTGGGTGAAAACACCAATAAAAATAAAAATATTCAGTGAATAGTTTGGAGAATAGTGCTTAGCAAGCTCCAAGAAATTCATGTTGTGATGACTATGTCCAACCTTAAAACCATCTTGGATTATCTAAAGCTGATATTACTGTGCAAGCTTCGTCATAACATTTTCAGCAAGCGAAACATCAGAATTAAAAGCCGCTGTAGCCAGCCTGGGACAGATGCAAATTATTTTGCCCAGGACAGACCTACAATAACTGTATTCCATCCTACCTAGGTGGGAAAAGCTAGCAAGAACCTCAGCAACAGATACAGCATTGGCTGCTATACCAGTAAGTTGGGGGGTTAGGTAGACCCCCTTGTGTGGTGAGAACTGGTCTTCTCAACCCAGATTGTTGAAAATGCGCCGCTTTTTTGGGCACTGTGTCTGGGGACAGAATTAGAGGTGGTACTGAGCTTCACAGTGTAGCACAGCATTCCAGCACTATTCTGCAGTGCCACACACAGACATGAAGACATGCTGCTGGTGTCAGAAACCAAAGTGGGTGACTGGGCCAGCTAGAGGTGGTGCGACCCAACCACCTGTTAGAGGGCCATATAAAAAGGCTTGGAGGGCCACATCTGGCCCCCTGGGCCTTGAGTTTGACACATGTGCATTCGATGGTTAACGGTGACATCTGTTATAATCTACAGACACGTTACTGGTGGAAATAAACAGAGCTAGTGGCATTGGACCCCAATTTCGCTAATATTGTGTATTTCCAAAATTGTTGAACTTACCTGATCCACATCAGAAGCCCAACACTAAACATAACCTATATGTAATGGCTAAGCTACAAGACAACCAGGCTCGCCCCAGTTTTCAGACTACCCGTATATACTCGAGTATAGGTCGACCCGAATATAAGCCGAGGCACCTAATTTTACCACAAAAAACTGGAAAAGTTATTGACTCGAGTATAAGCCTAGGGTGGGAAATGCAGCAGCTACCGGTAAATTTAAAAAATAAAAATAGATACCAATAATGTTTTTGAATACCGTAAAGAGCAAGAAGGAGGGAATGTGGAAAAGAGCAAGAAGGAGGGAATGTGGAAAATGTTGGATGTAGAAAAGAGAAGACTGATGCAATCTGAAAAGGAGAAAAAAAGGTAAAGGCGTAAAATAAGAAAGAAAGAATGTGGAAAAGGGAAGAAAGAGTAAAAGAGAGAGATGTGGAAAAGTTAATTACTAATAGTTGTAAATGCTTTACCCCTGCAGTGCACGTGTCCCAGCTTTATCAGTGGAAAAGGCAATATATCCCAGTAGCCGTCCCACAGCCGGAGGCTCTCTATGAAGGGACAGGGGCGGCAGGGGCAGTGTGACAGTGTGACTGAGCTGCAGGTGGGGAAGCTGTGGCCTGGCTCTAGGGAAGGGGACACGGCGGCGCTGTGTGAGGAGACTCCGCGGCGCTGTGCTCCAGTTCCGGCTTTTGCCGCCGCCTCGCACTGGCTCCGCCGCACACAGGTAAGTCACCCGTCACCTCTGTGTGGCACACACACACACACCTACCTGATGAGGGGGACACAAGAGGACCACATGCCCCGCACTGCTCCAGCATCTTGAACATCCTCACTGCCGACGGCGACCATGCGCGGACGGCAGGCGGGGCTGCGCGGGGGGGCAGGCGTGGGTGCGCGGCCGCGCGCGTGCGCACCTTAGCGGGAACAGTGATGGCCCTGCCCCTTTTTCTCCTCCATTTCGGCCAAAATTTTCACTGACTCGAGTATAAGCCGAGGCGGCTTTTTTCAGCCCAAAAAGTGGGCTGAAAAACTCGGCTTATACTCGAGTATATACGGTATATTTATGAAAGTGAAGCCCAAGCTAGAGGCTCCGTCATCACTTTATAGTTCATAGGGGGGCAGGAAACAGTCTGACCTCCACCATAACCTATATCTGGCAACTAGATTTGCCTCAGTATTCACGATATATAGGGACCCAGTCATTACATTGTAGGTTATGGGTGGACCAGACACAAAATGGCTGAACAGAGTCTCGGTCACAACATAACCTATATATGATGGTTGTGGCCCTAGTTTGACCTTAGCCTAAGATCCGCCTCAGTAATCAGACTATAACTGAGGCTCAAACTAGGGGCCCAGCCATTACATTATAGGTTATGGGGGGAACCCATGGCTGGCCTTTGGAGTGTTCGAGGTGTGCGGTCGCACAGGGCACCATCCCAACCTCGCTTTAAGGGGGCTCCAGGAGCTCTCAACTGGAACAGCAGGCCTCTTTTTCCCAAAATACCTTCATCTCTTCCCTATCTTTTTTGCACATGCATTTATAATTTTCTTTTACCTTTTTCATTCTTCTTGATTTTTCCTTTCTCCTCCTTTGTCTTTAATTTTATAATTCCTTCATTTTCCTCTCTTTCCCTACCTCCCCCTTATTTGTGTGGTTTCCACATTTCCTCCATCTTTCTGTTGTTCCCTACCTCCTGTCTGTCTTTCTTTTTAAACTTCTTCACATTTTCTTTCCTTTTTTACCTTCACTCCATCTCTCTTTTCCAGTTTATTTTTTATCTCTCCCTCCTTTACCTTTTTTCTCTTTCTTTCTCCCGCTTAATTTCTCTCTCTGTCCCTTTCTTTCTCTCTACCTCTGTTGTTTTCTTTCTCTTTTTTTATCTCACTATTTCCCCTTTTTTCTTTCTCTGCATTCCTAAATACCCCCCTCTCTTTTTCTAGCCTTGTTAAACTCTCTAGCATTCTCTCTTTTTCTCACTCAACTCTCACGTTTTTCTACCTTCCTCCCATCTTGCTTTCATTTCCCCATTTATTTTCTTTGGACACATTTCTTAAATCTCCTTCTCTCTGACTTTCTATGTCAAATTGTTTTAATCTTTTCTCCTCTTTTTTCTTTTTCACATTTCATCCATCCTTTCTCTTTTCACTTTCTCTTCATATTACATTCACATGTTTTAATAATATTACATATTACATGTTTTTCTTACCCCATCCCTCTATCGGTCTCTTTTCTGTGTTTCCTCTGTTACTCACTTTTCATTTGTTGTGTGCGACTAGGGACGCCATCCTGAAATCTTGCACAGGGGGACACTTACCCTAAGACCAGCCCCTGGGGTAAAGGGGACACAATATGGAAAGCTCACTTCATCAAACCTATAGAGCGTTGGTTAGAATAATGAGGGCTTGGAATCAGAAATTCACCATAAAAAGCTGGTGAAAAACTGATACAGAAGAAAATAACATTTGGCTACCAACATGAAATAAAACTGCAAGCTGGACTAAATCTATTAAATACATGAGCAAAATGTAACTAGAGTGAATGTAGTGAAACTTTTTCTGTATAAACCAGGTCCTGAATGCGTGCTGGAACTTTACTACGGCAGCTCTAAATATTCTGTAGGTTGACGATGGATGAGGAGCGCTCTCTAGTGGTCACTTTGCATATTACAACAGCTTACTACAATTGGAGTTTATCAATCTGGCAAATTACGGTAGTTGAATATGGTTGGAGAACAGCATTTGAAAAAACAAATGGAACTTGTAGTCAGGGCCAGTGCCAGCACTAGGCTTACCCAGGCAGGTGGCAGCAAATTGAGAGAGCCTGGTCATGTGATACATTGCCGGTGAGCCCTATTTCTTGGCACCCTCAGAGCTCCTCGCGTGGTGTAAATTATTTTTCCTCTTATGTGAAACAAATCTCCTATATTTCCCCTCCTTCTTTCTTTCATTGTTTCTTTTCCTTCCATCTTCCTTTCTTTCTTTCTTTCTTTTACTTCGTTCAATTCATGTTTTCCTTTGCTTCATTCTTTTTTTGCCTGAATTCATTCTCTCTCTTTCTTTCCATCTTTTTCTTCCCATCTTTCTAGTTAATCTACCGTATATACTCGAGTATTAGCCGAGTTTTTCAGCCCACTTTTTGGGGCGCGCAGGTTGGTGGGAGGCGTCCATTGTTTCTATTGGACGGCGACCACATGGGGCACGCCCACCAACCGGCACGCAACAACCAGGAAGTTCCTGCGCGTGTTTGTGAGAGCGGCGGCAGCGGCGGAGGCAGTGGCGGCGACAGAGGGAACGGAGGTGGCCAGCGCGCGTTTGTAAGAGCGGCGGCGGAGGCAGTGGCGGCGGCGGAGGCAGTGGCGGCGGCAGAGGGAACGGAGGTGGCCAGCGCGCAACAACAGGTAAGTGTGGGGGGGACCACTGGGTTTTTTTTATTTGTAATTGTTGTTAACTGTTAATGATGCCAAGTGAGCACACATATGATATCCAGGGCCAACCTGAGGAGAAGAAAAGATGGGAAAAAGAGTAATACTTCCAGAAGTTGGAACAAGAGATGGACAGAATGTGGAAAAGAGAATTTAAAAAGTAGTAAAGTAGTAAAGAGTGAATTTAGAAAAGGGAGAGAGGGGTAATGAGGAAACATGAAGGAAGAGAAGATGACAGAAACCTATGTGTGACGGCTTGGTTTGAATTGGTCCCCAGCGCAAACCAGCCTGGGGGGGGGGGGCAGGCACTCTCATTTATAAGCAACACCAGCAGTAATAGTGTGGCAACCTGCATGTCTCAGGTCAGAGTGGCCATTATTAGGGCCACCTGGCCGGGCCCCCTTTTCATCCCTTGGACCCCTATACCTGAGTCCCTAATGGCTGCTGTCATCACATCCACAGCCTGCATTTCCCACCCTAGGCTTATACTTGAGTCAATAACTTTTTTCCATTTTTTTGTGGTAAAATTAGATGCCTCGGCTTATATTCGGACTGACCTATACTCGAGTATATACGGTATCTTCTTTTCTGTTCATTTATTCTTTCTATTCCATCTTTTTTGTTGTGTATTCTGGCTTTCTATCTTTCGTTCTATTTGTTGCTCTTTCTATTCTATCTTTCCTTTTACTTATTCATTTTTTCCATCTTTGTTACTCTTTTAGCTTTCTTTTCCCTCCCTTGATTCATTTTTTCCCTCAGTTCTCTTTTTACTTCAATTATTATTTTTTTCTTTCTTTCTATTAATGTTATTAGTTCTATCTTTATTTCTGTTTATTCATGGTGGAAGCTTTTCAGAAATGGCAGGTCAGGTCCTTTCTCAGAATAGTGGGTTACTACAGGAGGTTTATCCCTAATTTTTTCCACTTTGGCCACCCCACTAACTGACCTAACCAAGGGGGAAGGTTACCATGGTTAAAGAGGACCAACACCCAGGGGTGATCGGCCCAGAAATCTATAAGATTCCCGGGCCGATCACCTCCCACCCCGCAGGATATCCGAGATCGGGATGTCCCGCGGGGTGAAACCCCCCAGAAACCCCAAAAACATCTTACCTGATCCGCCGCCGCTTCCGCCGCCGCCGGCTCCCGCGCGCCCCTCCAGACGTGCGCGCGCCCGCGCCGGCCCTCTGTGAATGGCCGGCGGGGGCGTGCGCACGCCGAGAGTGACGCGCGGGAGGCGGCGGCGGCGGAAGCGGCTTGGACGTTCCTGATCCCCGCCTGGACGTTGGCGGGGATTGGCTGCGGCGTTCACGTGGGAGCGTTGAGAGGTGAGTTTTTTGGGGTTTCTGGGGGGTTTCACACAGCGGGGCACCCCCGATCGGGGTGCCCCGCCGAAGTGGACCAAAACCCAGGATAGTCAAAATCCTGGGTGTTGGTCCACTTTAAGTAGAACCCAGAAGCAGAGGCAGCATATAGTAAACTTAAACCGGACCAACAGCCTTGCAAAGTTGCCCACTTTGCATGCATAATACTGAATCATTGTCAGCTCTTACATTTCCTCTTGTATCCATTCAAAGCTAAAACGCCGCCTCACAGATTTTCTCCTGGTAGCAGCCATTTTGGAGCTTTCCCAGCATCCCAGCCGTGCTGCTGCCTGAATTCAACTGACATAACTGACAATGCACAGTAACAGGAAACCCGGCAGCACTTCCTGTTTTCAGGCAGCCTAAACTCCAGGAGATGCAATTTTGTTTGTAAAATTGACCCCAGCAAGAGTTAGAAAATGGTAAATTAATATTTAAGTGCAGCAATCTAAATTGCCCTAGGGAGGGATGCATATGAGCACTGTTTGTTGTAAGGGTGTTGGTCTGCTTTTAACCCGTCTGTTGCCCAATCTTCTTCTTCCCCTGCGACCTCATTGGCTACATCCAGCATGCTGCCCGCCCCAATAACCAGTTTAAAAATGAGAGAGATGGGCACAGATGACATGACAGGCCAGGGGATTGCTTCTAATAAGCAGGCTGTTATCATTACTTTCCGTGTACCCCTCACAGCAGGACATTATCTTCACAAAAGGTAACAGATTTCTGTTTATTTCTCCCTTTTATTTTACAAGCATCTTGCCGTATATTGTATGTCTGTTATTTTTATTGTACATCTTTGTTTTACATGCACTGCCCCTTATGGGTGAATTAAATCCTAAAGACTTATAAAGTGGTCTTCTGTGTGCTAACCCGCTAAACTTCAGGAGAGACATTGCATGTGTGCTAAATCTTGTGCCCTGTATGCTTGCCTATCGCTACCAGTGCCTGTCTGGGGATGTAAGATTACTTTACAATCAGTAAATCGGAGGGTGACTTTATTGCTGTATAGTCGGGCCTAGGACCTTATCGTGTGATTGGGTATATTAACTGCATAAGGTGAGATCTTAGCTTGAGATCTGTGTGTGTATGTAGTGTCTGGCTATTAGGGCCAGGATCCAAAGGCTGTGTGTGTGTAAACGATTGTTTGCAGTACGATCGAAATCCCGTCTGGATCAAGGCATAAAACCTCCTTGATTCATGACACCTACTCTACTCTACACTTTTCCATATTCCCTTATTCGGTCTTCCCTTTCCATGTTCGTTTTCTCTTTTCTGTGTCTGCTCCTTCTTTCACTGTTTTCCACATTCCATTCTTTGTCTCTTTTCTGCATTCCATTTTTATCTCTATTTTCCACATTCTATCCTTTTTCACATCCACTCCTCTCTCTCTATTCCATTCCCTCCTTTCTCTCTTTTTCATATTCCCTCCTTTCTCTGTTTCACATTCCCTCCTTTCTCTCTTTTCTGTATTCCCTCCTTTCTCTCTTTTCTATATTCCCTCCTTTCTCTCTTTTCTATATTCCCTCCTTTCTTTCTTTTCACACATTCCCTCCATCTTTCACTCTTTTCCACATTCCCCTCATCTTTCTCTCTTTACCACATTCGCTCCATCTATCTCTCTTTTCCACATTCCCTCCATCTTTCTCTTTCTCACATTCCCTCCATCTTTCTCTCTTTCTCACATTCCCTCCATCCTTCTCTTTTTCTCACATTCCTTCCATCTTTCTCTCTTTACCACATTCGCTCCATCTTTCTCTCTTTTCCACATTCCCTCCATCTTTCTCTCTTTTCCACATTCCCTCCATCTTTCTTTCTTTTACACATTCCCTCCATCTTTCCCACATTCCCTCCATCTTTCTCTTTTCCACATTTCGTCCATCTTTCTCTCTTTTCCACATTCCTTCCTTTTTCTCTTTTCCACATTCCCTCCATCTTTCTCTCTTTTCCACATTCCTTGCTTTTTCTCTTTTTCACATTCCCTCCTTTTTCTCTTTTCCACATTCCCTCCTTTCTCTCTTTTTCACGTTCCATCCTTTCCATATTCCCTCATTCTTTCTCTATTCCTCATTCTCTCCTCCTCTCTCTATTTTCCTTCCTCCGGTACATGCTGGGTGCACAGCAAATCAGAGACATTTGCTGTGCATATGTAATTCAGCAAACAGCTGTGATAGACTGCAATGGGGGGGAGCATCCCCAGCGGCGCGCACGCTCCTGTCCCGGCGCACATGCACAACCCGAGGATGCCGGGGATTGTACAGTCAGAGCTGAATTACATATGCACAGCACACGGCTCCTCATGCGCCATAGAAATGAGAAATGAGGAAAGTGAGCCTTCTGGTCTTTATGAGTTTTACACAGTGGGCATCACAACTCGGGAGGCCCTGGGGGAAGGCCAGTGGCCGTCCCTGGAATCTTTTCAATTCCAGGGGGGCCGGCCATGCAGGGTTTTATTCCACTTTAAAGCAGACCCACAGGTACTACTACAGCAGCCAGGGCTTCATATTAAATGAGACACAAGCAGCAGCAATTAGGAGGTGAGGGATTGGGTTGGTGCCGGGACCCGAAGCCACAGCATCCAAGGCTTCTTACTGGAAGTGGTGCTGGCTGCCTCAGTTTGTGCTGTAGCTTCCAGTGCCTCCTGTAGACCCAACGTCGATCATTTGAGTATAGTCCACTGCGGGGCAGAGTTCTGCTTTAAGAATACCGATAGGGGGCGCTAACTTCAATAGCACCTAGGGCAGCAAGAACCTTAAATACGGCTTTGGAGACAGGGAATACAATCCAATTTGGAGGCCGATTCATTAATAGCGCCAGGTAGCGACAGATGAGCGACTGTAGCGTGATTTTTTCAGCGCCAACCAGTATTCGCTGTGCTTGGCCGGCGTTAGCTTGATGACAGCGACTCAGTCGGTGTGCGGTAATGTTGAATACGGGCTGGGGGGTCGCTGTTTCACAGGTCCAGCGTTGTATGTGAGCGCCTGACAACGAATGGCCAGAGCGAACGGCTAGCTTCATAGTCATCAACAAATCACGCTCCGAATGTGCTGTCGCTGACCATTCCTTGTTTAAACCCCAGAGCGCTTGCGGCGATGTGTATTAACTCGTTTTTAACCCCTAAACAACCATATTTTTTGAATGTAACATTATACATGTTTTTAGAATCATTTTGTAATATGAATACATTAATCTCAGACCTGTTAGATCAATTCTGCACATATTTTTTTTAATTTTTTTTTTTACTTAAAAATAAATCCTAACATTGCAGAAGTGGTCTCCGATTTTTTGACATTAAAAAAAAAAAAAAAAAATTAATACCAATTAATTATGATTAATTATAGATTGCTCCATTGAAAAGCATTGGACATCGCCAGGGAGCGACAGCTCATACCTGGCGCTGTGAGGGAATTTGCAGCGGCGCTGTTCGGTCCAGGCGGCTTCATGATGAATGCCGCGCTAGCCGTCGCTCTCGGCAGCGCTAGCCTCATTTTGCTTGATAAATGCGTCATTGTGACCGCCGCCGGGCGTACTTGAGTCGGTAGTCGCCGTTAGCTGCCGCTACCTGGCGCTCGTCAGACACTACCTGGCGCTATCGCTTGATGAATAAGGGCCTTGGAGAAGAGGGATTCGCCTAATACACAGAAGCTGAAGAGAAAAAAATGCAATGGAGGAACAGTAAAGAAAGGTGTGAAATATGGGGGGCCATCAGGACCAGTTAAGGGCGTAGCCAGACAAATGCACATGAGGCAGAGCCATTTGTGCTTCAAAACAGCAGGATTGTATGGGTGGGAAGACCACCGCTTCTCTTGATAAAGACTGTTTATCAGTCGAAACGTCGAGTTTATTTTTTGTCCACCCGGTATCACAGCCTTGTTGCTCGCTTTTGTAAGTGTCTTGTTATTTAGCCTTTCTTGTTATTGCTTTTCTTTTTGGATGACTATGGACTTGTTGCATAGAATAACTTAAATCACCTTGCTCTTACCTTATTATGTCATTCAGCCTCAATGTCTACCCTTTACATGAGCAATGATTCCTAGTACATGCTGGATACCTTTATTCTTCAGCGGTCTGCACTCTGTATATAGCGTATTGTCATATGTCTGTATATATTGTTGTATCCATCATCACTAGTATTTCTGTGTATATTATTCACCAGCATTAAAAACATCCTTTTTGAATGCAATAACGTTTTTTTGGGTGTTCAATTTTCCACTTTTATATACATGTATTGTCTTCTGTGCAGTGAGTGGATGCACATGGAATCTTAGAACCCCTTACCAATATTTTTCCTTCTCTAACTTTTACTGATTATAAGTGTGCTACTACCTCTAATTAACATTGGGAAGACCATGAATCAAGCCTATTGAGTTAAAAGGCAGAAAAAAAGTTTACTGTATGAGCCCTATTTAATGTTTACACCAGGGCCCTGTCACATTTAGTTACTCCACTGCCACTACTGCGCTTACCCTAAATTGGAGTTTTAAGGAGGATATTTAAGAAACACTAATGCCATGTAGTACCACGTAGCGTCAGGTGAACGCCGGGCGCAGTATGTGAAAACCACATATATGAAAGACAATCTGGTTAGCGCCTCTAATAGCGTCATGTAGCGTCACATGTATCACTAGAGGCGGCTCAGTGTAAAGCGCAGGCGCTGTATGTTCAGCAGTGCCATGTAGTACCTGTCATTCAGCAGCGATATCCCATACATTTCAATGGTGTTTTTTTGCTTTAGTATAAATATATTTTTAATTAATTATTATTCTCAATTTTAGGATCAAATGATTGTGTGACCTCTCCTGCCCAGCAACCAAACACTTAAATTGTTATATTTTGATTTTAATTTATGCAGAATTGTATGTGCAGGTCTGTCATTGTAGTGTCATTGTTACAGTGTTAAAACAATGTCATTCCATATGTTTTCTCTCTGGTGCTGGTGTATAAATGTTGAGAAATAGACTTTTTTCATATAGTGTCGTTAGAGCGCCAACGCTGGTTTTGTGTTTTTCCTAAATATTGGCTTCAGCGCCGAGTACCGGATGCACTTAACTGGTGCTACATATCGTTTGCTGCAGCATTATCCTGTTGTTATATCTGGTGTTCAGGTGCGGGCTGGCCATAGGGCATACCGGGCAAAATCCCGGTAGGCCGGCGCCAGGGAAGGCCGCAACCCAGTGGAAAAGATGCTGGAGGGTGAGGGGCAGCATCTTTTCCACGGGGTTGCAGCCTTCCCTTCCTGCTGTTCCTGCTGCTGCCACTACCGTCGTAGCTCTCACACACACACACACATACATGCTTACCGGCACTTCCTGGCTGTTGCGCGCTGGTTGGTGGGCGTGTCCCATATGGCCGGCATCCAATGAAAACAATGGACGCCGGCCATATGGGGCACGCCCACTGACCAGCGCGCGACAGCCAGGAAGTGCTTGTAAGCATGTATGTGTGTGTGTGTCTGAGAGCAGCGGCAGCAGCGGCAGGAACAGCGGGTCAGGCAGGCAGGCCCTCCGACTATCAGAAACCAAAGGTAAGCATGTGTGGGCGTGTGAGTGGCGTCACAAGGCGCGGCGGGGGAGGGGAGATGAGATGCCGCTCATTGGCTGTACTGAGGGGTGCCCCTATGTGGCTGCACAGAGGGATGCCCCTATGTGGCTGCACTGAGGGATGCCCCTATGTGGCTGCACAGAGGGATGCCCCTATGTGGCTGCACTGAGGGATGCCCCTATGTGGCTGCGCTGAGGGATTCCCCTATGTGGCTGCACTGAGGGATGCCCCTATGTGGCTGCACAGAGGGATGCCCCTATGTGGCTGCACAGAGGGATGCCCCTATGTGGCTGCACTGAGGGATGCCCCTATGTGGCTGCACTGAGGGATGCCCCTATGTGGCTGCACTGAGGGATGCCCCTATGTGGCTGCACTGAGGGATGCCCCTATGTGGCTGCACAGAGGGATGCCCCTATGTGGCTGCACAGAGGGATGCCCCTATGTGGCTGCACAGAGGGATGCCCCTATGTGGCTGCACAGAGGGATGCCCCTATGTGGCTGCACTGAGGGATGCCCCTATGTGGCTGCACTGAGGGATGCCCCTATGTGGCTGCACTGAGGGATGCCCCTATGTGGCTGCACAGAGGGATGCCCCTATGTGGCTGCACAGAGGGATGCCCCTATGTGGCTGCACAGAGGGATGCCCCTATGTGGCTGCACTGAGGGATGCCCCTATGTGGCTGCACTGAGGGATGCCCCTATGTGGCTGCACTGAGGGATGCCCCTATGTGGCTGCACTGAGGGATGCCCCTATGTGGCTGCACAGAGGGATGCCCCTATGTGGCTGCACAGAGGGATGCCCCTATGTGGCTGCACTGAGGGATGCCCCTATGTGGCTGCACTGAGGGACGCCCCTATGTGGCTGCACTGAGGGACGCCCCTATGTGGCTGCACTGAGGGACGCCCCTATGTGGCTGCACTGAGGGACGCCCCTATGTGGCTGCACTGAGGGATGCCCCTATGTGGCTGCACTGAGGGATGCCCCTATGTGGCTGCACTGAGGGATGCCCCTATGTGGCTGCACTGAGGGATGCCCCTATGTGGCTGCACTGAGGGACGCCCCTATGTGGCTGCACTGAGGGACGCCCCTATGTGGCTGCACTGAGGGACGCCCCTATGTGGCTGCACTGAGGGACGCCCCTATGTGGCTGCACTGAGGGATGCCCCTATGTGGCTGCACTGAGGGATGCCCCTATGTGGCTGCACTGAGGGATGCCCCTATGTGGCTGCACTGAGGGATGCCCCGCACTGGCTGCACTGAGGGATGCCCCGCACTGGCTGCACTGAGGGATGCCCCGCACTGGCTGCACTGAGGGATGCCCCGCACTGGCTGCACTGAGGGATGCCCCCCGCACTGGCTGCACTGAGGGATGCCCCGCACTGGCTGCACAGAGGGATGCCCCGCACTGGCTGCACAGAGGGATGCCCCGCACTGCCCGTAATGGAAGATGCTGCAACGTGCCTCTGTGGGATGCCCCTCACTTGCTTTAATGAGGGATACCAATTACTGCCTGTAATAGGGGATTCTGCCTGTAATTGGGGATTCTGCCTGTAATGGGGGGATTTAAGTACACCATTTGGTTCAGAATATTTTCTTTCTTATTTTTGTCCTTTAAACCCTGGGTGTGTTTTATGGAGCGAAAATAAGGTGTTGTATATATAGTGACATTAAGATACTATACCGAGCCAGAAACAGGGCAGCAGGGCCGGTGTGCCCCAAAAAGTCCCGGGCCGTTTTCTAGCCCCAGTCCGCCCCTGCTGGTGTTGCTCTGGGCGGCTTTTCCTCATGGAGCTAAATATGCATGGATTGAGGGAGAGCGCTTCTACAGCGCCCTCCAGACATCACATATATCAATGCTGGACAGTATACTACAGTGTCACTTGTCCAGCCGCTGCGCTAGGTTATAGCACCAGACACCCGCTTGCAGCGGACGCTCCAAGAGCTGCTACATAGACGCTCAAATGGCAATACGTGGTGCTAGTCTTAAACCGGACCTTCACCATGATTTAATGAAAAGCCCAAACTCTTAAAAAACAATTCCTCAGCATCTAAAATTAATATATTTTACATGTTTAGTCACTAATTTATTATACTTTCCCCCACTGGGCTGCAACTCTGTTCGGGAATTTAGGATACGGGCGCCGCCATCTTGACTCAGAAGCATCACACTTACTGAGGAGAGGAGAGTGGGATAAGGTACAGGGGGGCGGGTTATAGCTGTGCTTTGCTCAGACAGAGCAGAGCTGGGGTCAGGGAAAGGTCAGCAGTCCCAGAATGCAGAGCAGCACAGTCACTTCCTGTTTGCAGGCACTTCCTGTTTGCAGGCTGCCTGCAAAAATGGCAGCTTCCATAAGCCGCCATCTTGGATGTTTAAAGGCTCATAACATGCAGTAGATGCAGGTAGGATGATTTTTAATGTGAGCAATCTGTATGTACAGGGTGTGGGAAACATATAAGATAGACTCTTATTTAGAGTGAAGGTCCGCTTTAAATTGGCCTCTCTTTTCCCAAGTGTTCCAAAGATGCAGGTTTTTAGCTCAGCATGTACATAATTGGGATATAACGAAAAAATACCATCATTTAGGCTCAGTATAAGGTCTGTATTCAAAAGCTATTGCACTCACATTTAGGGCCTGATTTATCAAGCACTAGCTACCAGAATACGCCACATCTGTGAAAATACAATTTACAGTTTTCTGTCCACACTGGTACAAGATGCGGCATTGCAAGAAACACATTTACTAAAACATTAGTGTTGCAGCAATATGCAGAAAAAATTATAAATTTGTACATTTTGCACTACTCTAATTTGCACCAATGTGGCGAATTCTGACAGAAGCCCGCCCCAGCACATACCGAAGGGCATAATGGCTGGTACACTGGCAGGATCAGGGGCCATCTGGACGGCCTTTAAGTCCAGGGTTCCCAGCCCTTATGCCTGGTGCCCGTGCTAGTTGGCTATGAGGAAGGGGGGTACAAAGTTATAGTCAGAAACTATACTAAGGGCTTTACTCAAGGCCAGGAAAAGCCACCCCCACTATAGAAACACAGAGCCACAGGAATATAAGAAATTTGGTAGCGTGCTGATAATTAAATGACAGCTCTTTTTACATTCCAAAAGAGGAAAACAATAGGCAGAACACCAAAAACATGACAAAAAGTCGAAAGCTAACCCCCACAGAGAAAAATGACTCCATTGTGGAAGAGAGAGTGTCTCGCCACTAAAGGGGAAAAAACCCAGGGAATTGGACTTTCCCAGATTTTGTTCTGTTCCTCTGGGGCATCCTGAATTGGGAAGCCCTGCAGTGTGACCCCCCCCCCCCCCCCCACAATGCTGCTTTTCACTCCCCTTTTTCTGGTTACAACGGCCCATGCCTAGGCTCTTGTCCAATGAGAACCGTCAGCTGTGACTATGAGGCCGATTCATTAATAGCGCCAGGTAGCGACAGATGAGCGCCAGTAGCGTGATTTTCTCAGCGCCAGCTAGTATTCGCTGTGCTTGGCCGGGGTTTGCTTGTTGACAGCGACTCAGTCGGTGTGCGGTAATGTTGAATACGGGCAGGGGGGTCGCTGTTTCACAGGTTCAGCGTTGTATGGGTGCGCCTGACAGCGAATGGCCAGAGCGAACGGCTTGCTGCAGATTCATTAACAAAACACGCTCCGAATTTTTTCGCGCTGTGAATTCCTTGTTTAAACCCCAGAGCGCTGGTCGGCGATGGGTGTAAAATAGTTTTTAACCCAAAAACAACCATATTTTTTGATTGTAAAATTATACAAGTTTTTATAAACATTTTGTAATATGAATACATTAATATCAGACCTGTAATATCAATTCTGCACAAATTTTTTTTTTTTTTTTTTTACCTTAAAAAAAAATCCTAACATTGCAGAAGTGGTCACAGAATTTTTGACATTTAAAAAAAAAAAAAAAAACATTAATAGGAATTAATTATGATTAATTAAAGATTGCTCCATTGAAATGCATTGGACCATGCCAGGGAGCGCCAGGTCATACCTGTCGCTGTGATGGGATTAGCAGCGGCGCTGTTCGTTGCAGTCGGCTACATGATGAATCCCGCGCTAGCTGTCGCTCTCGCCGGCGCTAGCCTCATTTAGGGTGATAAATGCGTCATTGTGACCGTCGCCGGGCGTACTTGAGTCGGTAGCCGCCGTTAGCTGGCGGTACCTGGCGCTCGTCAGACACTACCTGGCGCTAGCCCTTGATAAATAAGGGCCTAAGTCATTTGGCGCTCCCCATTCACAACAATGAGAGACGTTTGCCAAATGGCGTTGGAGGCTGATTCATTATTCATTACTAACGCCAGGTATCGGCAGATGAGTCTGTATAGCAGCGCTTACAGCGACAGCTAATATAAGCTGTAAGCGGGTATCGGGCGCTGTAACAGAGCGCCTCAGTTGCTGTAGTAACCTGGCCAGCATTGATGAATGTGATGTATGTTGGGGCGCTGTAACACCAGTACAGCGCTGCAGGGAGCGAGAGGTAGCGCCACCTCAGTGCGACTGACTCTCAGCGACTCACACCATACTTATCAAAAAACTACACACACACACAGTGTCGGCGCGCTATATCTGGTCGCTATAGCATAGAGCGCCAGATGCTGTGTGATTAAAGTCTGTTTTTGAACACCAGTAACAAGCGAAAACACATGGAATTCCATTGTTGTAACACTTGTAACACTGTGACATTAACACTTTCTTGCCAGACCTGTAAATACAATTCTGCATAAAAAACAAAAAAATCAAAAACGTTTTCAAAAATGACTCTTTCTAGGCCAGGAGAGGTGACGCAATTATTTGAGGAGCAAACCCTGTTTAAACAGAAGAAAAGGAACGTCCTTTGAAATGTATGGGAGAGCGACAGGTAGCGTCAGGTAGCGCCGGCACTATAAGCTGAGCCACCTGTAATGATGAATCGGACGCTACATGGCGCTGTTAGAGTCGCTCACCCGATTCGCTTTCATAAATGTGGTTTTGCATACAGCACCCAGCATTCACCAGATGCTGCCTGCCGCTACAAGGCACTACCTGGCACTAGTTCTTGATGAATGACCCCCATAGTCACGACAGAAGGTTCTCATTGGATGAAAACCTGCACGTGCTCCATTGAAGCAGGGAAAGGTGAAGGTTTATGGGCGACCTGGGAGTTTTTACACAGCAGAGCATCCTGATTTGGGATGCCCCATGGGATCTATAGAATCCTATAGATTACAGGGCTCACCTGGGTGGATTTTATTCTGCTTTAAATGGGTATTACCTTTTAGGCTGCCCCTTCATGCTGGTTTCTGACTATACCCCATTACATGGATGGCTCAGCATAAGGACAAAACCTGCGCATCCGGATGGTTCCTAGTCCTCTAGGAATTAGTACAGGGTGGTACATAGACCCAGGAACGCTCATCACAATGCATATGCTCATTTCTGATGATATTCTCGTTAAGGGGCAGGTGTCCAGTCCCAGATCCAGGAACAAGGGGGGAGGGATATGTGGTGGTTTAGCCTGGGATATGGTCACAAGGGGTTTAACAGAAGGGGCAGGCAGGATCCCTTCCAACCTCCTCATTAAAAGGCAGGTAGGCGTCCAGGGAGAGGGGCTGCTGATGAAAACTTTTCATGATGGAAAAGAGGGACATTTATTAAATTAGGCCACGCCCCCTCATTGAGGGATGGCTAGGAGAAAGGTTGTAACATTTAAAACAATATAAACACTTTAAATAGGCAAATTAATCATTCTATTGATGCAGATCTGCATATTATACCTCAAAAGAGGGACAAATGAGAACAACGAGGAACAAGAGGACATGGACTCAAAAGAGGGACAGTCCCTTCAAATCAGGGCCACTTGGGAGGTATGTAGGTATAACCTCGGGGAGGCCGATTCATTAATAACGCCAGGTAGCGACAGATGAGCGACTGTAGCAGTATTTTCACAGTGCCCGCTAGTAGTCGCTGTGCTTGGCCGTTGCTCGGTTGTTGACAGCGACTCAGTCGGTTTGCCGTAATGTTGAATATTGGGTGAGGAGTCGCTATTTGACAGGTTCCGCGCTGTATGGGAGCGCATGATAGCGAATGGCCATAGCGAACGGCTCCCAGCATATTCATTAACAAATCACGTTCAAAAAATTCTCGCGCTGTGAAATGCATGTTTAAACCCCAGAGCGCTGACGGCGATGGGTTAAAAGTAGTTTTTTAACCCCCAAACAACCATATTTTTGGAAACAAAAAAAAACAAGTTTTTAAAAACATTTTGTAATATGAATACATTAATATCAGACCTGTAATATCAATTCTGCACAATTTTTTTTTTTTTTACCTTAAAAAAAATGTCTAACATGGCAGAAGTGGTCACAGAATTTTTCACATTTAAAAAAAAAAAAAAACATTAATAACAATTAATTATGAATATTTAAAGATTGTTCTATGGAAATGCATTGGAGAGTGCCAGGTAGCGAGAGGTCATACCTGTCGCTGTTCAAGGTCGCTCGCTGGCGCTGTGGGGTGAGGCTGGAATAATGATGAATGATTCGCTATCTGGCGCTCTCTCAGTCGCTAAGCAGGATCGGCTTGATAAATGTGTGATTGTGGTGGGGAGCCGGCGTTCTCGTGGCGGTGACCGTCATTACCGTTCGCTCACCAGTCGCTACCTGGCGCTATCCCTTGTTAAATAAGGGCCTAAGTCTCTGACTTGGAGCAAGCTATAAGAAGCCTGCACGGCTACCTGTTTTACCCTGGAGAAAGAGGGGCCCTTTTAAGGATGGCAGCACCATGACTGGCCTGCGCTCCTGCCTGGTAGCAGACCAGCCTTGTGGGAGGGAAATGACCTCATGGGGAGGAGGGGGTATAAAAGGGCTGGATTCCCACACCCGCCCATCCTGTTTTTGTTTATGGGGGTTTAACTTGCCACAATCCTTTTTGCTTTTTTTTTTTTTGAAGGAGTGTTATGGGGGGAATGGGAAATGTACAATTTGAGATTTTGTTGAATGTTTTGTATTTTTGTGTTTTTTATATATATTAATAAGGAAAAAATATTTTAAGGCACTGGTTGAGGTCAAGATAAATATATATATATAATTTATGTTCATTGTTTGGGAAAATGTTATATGTTAACAGTGGATTTTTAACAGGATTGGGGTTTATTTAGTGTTGTGATTGCTATAATGTTGGATTTTGTCTTTGTCACAGCCATGGATGGGTCTCCTCTCTGGGTTTGGGTCTGAGATAGCAGGTCAATTTGGCAGAGCATGCGGCAGTTTCGGCGGAAACCGTCCAGGAGGGATGTTCGTTGCAAGTTTCATTTAGGGAGGGGGGGGGGGCATTTTTGCCACTGGCGGTTAGCCAAGTTGAGCTTCCAGGCCTAGGAGGGACGGGGGCCGACCTTAAATCGTCTTCCGCTTTGTTAATGGTTGGGAGGTAATTTTTTCGGCCTTCTGCCCTGTCCCCAATCCTTTCCCTCCCCTTTTGCGAGTTTTGAACTTCTCAGACCTGAAACAGGAGGGGAGATCTTAATTTACTTGTTAATTGATGTTATGCATGTTAGGCTTTGGCCGATTAAACTTAATCTTTCCAAAGAGATGGTGGTCTAGATATTTTATTTGGTGGGGGGGAGAGGTTAACTGAGGAGGGTATATGGAGTGCTAGCCCAGTCATAGCGTACATTTAACAAAGCTATAAAAATGTAGTTACCTGGTAACTTCTTTTCTAGTAATCTTCAAGGGCAACAAACATGGAGAGTAGCGCCGCCCACAGGGACCAGAAATGCACAACCACCAGCTTCAAAAAATGTTGCCTCCTTATAGTGCTTTTCCTGCCACCTGAAAAAAAGATCAGATTGGTGGTCTATAGGGCGTTAGGTAAATATAACTCCACAGAAAGTGTCTGGAGGCCACTGGGTCATGGACACCTTCTTTGGGGTGTTTGCAGCTGTTGTAGATGGGCTCCTATCCTTTTCTTCCGTGACAAGTTTTTTCTTGCAGGAGGAGGGCAGTAGGGGAGAATTCTCACCCCAATATGTAAGCACTGGAGGTTCCTGTGTTCAGGGTGACGTCTCCCCATCCACCCCCTGCATTGGAAGGCTTATATGTTGCCTTTAAGCTCAAGCTGAAGCATGCTGACTGTTATGCCTGTTGACACTGCTGCTATGGGAGGCCATGTGCGCTACTATCCACTTTTAACCCTTTAAAATAATAAAGCCCTGTCCCCTTTAACAAGTGAGGCAGGAAGCTTGGAAGGACATGCCTAGCACTTTTGGTCAGGTACCGCTTAATGATAAAGAAGCCAGTACACTTTTTCGTATGTCGCCTTGAAGCCCTGGTGGAAGGGGCAAAACATTTAAATGGTAGACTTTGCCGCCCCACCCGGCCATTATACCACACTGGGATCCATGGAGTGTATGAGCCATTTGTAGCCCTCACGTACCGGGGTGTCCGACACATGACGGCAGGGAGCAGGTTCTTCTGGGCCCAGGTGTCCATGTGTGTGTTGTGAGTAGGTAAGGGTTAGGGTTTCAGGGAAAGGTAAGTACTCACTGGTGCCGCTTGGAAAGATGTACAGCAGTCCAACTGTTGAAAGCAGAGTTCCTCTTTATTTATTCCACAAACGGCAAACGCGGAACAAGTACATGTCTTCCAGTTACATCTCTGGTTCTGTCCAATATCAGGTACAATCATCAGCATTGCTTCCATAGAGAATAATGTCCTAGGTTGGAACCTCTCCTGTCTCTCTCTCTTAGAGTCTGTGCTCCTGCTCCTTACAATTCAAATGGTTAATCACGAACCTAACACTGAGTTTGGGTTGGGGGCTTCCCTTTATCCCTTCTCACTACCTTCCAGAACCTTCTATCACATGTTCGGGCCTCGTGTGTAGCGATAACCTTTATCGCCGGAGGGCTTCCCCGCCAGAGACGTCCTTTCCCCAATGGTGAGAGGTGCTGCAGGAATTCCAGAGTCATCCGTGAGGGAACAGGAACAGCCCTTACAAGGGCTAGTGAATTGTAATATAGCGTTTCCCCCCAATAAGAGACAGACCTCAGTATTGAGGGTGAAGATGAACTGAACTTTATTAGTGCCACACTGTGCCTTATATGCAAGGCTCCATGCAAGGGGACCTCCCCCGTGGACCTGATGGAGAACTGCATGACAAACCCACAGACCAATGGGAGCAGGGCACACAATCCCTCAACTCTGCCGGTAACACAATCAGTAGAACAATAGCAGTCTGTAACACAATCAGTAGAACAATAGCAGTCTGTAGCACAATCAGTATAACAATAGCAGTCTGTAATACAATCAACAACACCATGGCAGTCTGTCTGGGACATGCTCAAGAAAATGAAAGTAATGGGTCTATGCAAAAACAGTGCCTTTAAAATCCAAAGGCATAGAGTCTGTCACATGTCCGACATCTGATAGGATGGTTGGTAAACCCTCTGACCAATCACTAGCTTTCAGTTGTAACTATGTTACTAGTCTATCTCCTATTATGACTAACAACCCTTCTGACCTCTCCTTCTAGAATGTTCCCCATTTTAGTCTATGGACTATGAGGCCGATTCATCAATAGCGCCAGGTAGCGACAGATGAGCGACTGTAGCGTGATTTTTTCAGCGCCAGCCAGTATTCGCTGTGCTTGGCCGGCGTTAGCTTGATGACAGCGACTCAGTCGGTGTGCGGTAATGTTGAATACGGGCTGGGGGGTCGCTGTTTCACAGGTCCAGCGTTGTATGTGAGCGCCTGACAACGAATGGCCAGAGCGAACGGCTAGCTTCATATTCATCAAAAAATCACGCTCCGAATGTGCTGTCGCTGTCCATTCCTTGTTTAAACCCCAGAGCGCTTGCGGCGATGAGTATTAACTAGTTTTTAACCCCTAAACAACCATATTTTTTGAATGTAACATTATACATGTTTTTAGAATCATTTTGTTATATGAATACATTAATCTCAGACCTGTTAGATCAATTCTGCATTTTTTTTTTTTTTTTTTTTTTTTGACTTAAAATTAATTCCTAACATTGCAGAAGTGTTCTCCGATTTTTTGACATTTAAAAAAAAATTTTAAAAAATAATACCAATTAATTATGATTAATTATAGCTTGCTCCATTGAAATGCATTGGACATCGCCAGGGAGCGACAGCTCATACCTGGCGCTGTGAGGGAATTTGCAGCGGCGCTGTTCGGTCCAGGCGGCTTCATGATGAATGCCGCGCTAGCCGTCGCTCTCGCCGGCGCTAGCCTCATTTTGCTTGATAAATGCGTCATTGTGACCGCCGCGGGCGTACTTGAGTCGGTAGTCGCCGTTAGCTGCCGCTACCTGGCGCTCGTCAGACACTACATGGCGCTATCGCTTGATGAATAAGGGCATTTGTCAGGCTATGGCCTAAACCCACTACTGCCATCTTGTGTCTGTTTAGATTATGGCACTTCCAATGTACTTAAATGGGTAGAAACCATAAAAGTGAATAAAGGTATGGTTAACTCTATTGAAAGGATTCTTATTAGTTGATTTAAGTGTGTCTAGTTATTACCAGGTCCCTACACATTCAAGTTACTTGGTAAACAGCTTCTGGTGAAGAGCATCGCTACTGACATCTAAGGAGCAGGTGACACAAAAGAGAACTTGGGCTGTGGCGGTGTGAAATAGACTTTGAGTGTCAGCATAACATCATCGATGCCCAATCTTCACTGAAGCAGTCCTGGGGGGCTCCCTCCTTTGACATCAATTTAAAGGTTGACAAAAAAAAAAGCAGCACAGAACCCTTTGATGTACACACAGGCAAAGCTGCAGTGACAGCAGTGGCCCAGTTTTAAAAAAAAAAAACACTTGTTTTTTAACCACCATTGTGGCCACACCCACCAGGAATTTTTGAGATCGCTGATTGGCTGATCAAGAATGCCAGCTGCTGGGAAGTGACAAGCCCAAGGAATGCATCCTCAGCTTTCCTCTGCTCTAGTAAGTGCTCCCACCCCCAGCGTATCTGAATGGCTGGGCGCAGCAGGGCGCCTTAGCTAAAGATAAGCCAAAGATGTGGTCAAGGGCAGCAGAAGAGCCACCGGGAAAGATGTGTTCACTAGCAACCTTGGGGGCGTCACACACTGGGCATCTTGATTTTGGAATCCCTGGGGGCATGCTAGCAGTCATCCCTGGATTCCTTTAGACTCCAGGACCGTTGGACAAAGGTTTTGGTCCGTTTTAAAAATACAGGATGCCCACAACCTTTGGTCAATCACAAAATTGGGACAATGCGCACCATACATTTATAAATATTCATATAAGGCCATATAATGTATCCTTAATCCTCCCTTGAAGCCGGCGGGGGTGGATCGGTTGGGTTGGACTTGAGTGACAGACCAGTGCAGTGACACTGCTGCATGACTGGGTGAATGACCTCTGTCACTCAAGGTCCAAGCTTCAGCTTCCGTCCAGAGTGCCCCTCCCCCCAGTTTATGTTATTGCCCTAACTAGGCTTAGCAGGGGAGGGATGGGGGGGGGGGAGTGTCAGTCCACATCCACACAGTGACGATCTGACTTTCCTGGTGTTGCAAGCCTGATCGCTCCCGAAACACTGCATGCGGCAAACACATGTAAAAATAAGCCGATAGGCCGGTAGAGGCGGCGATTTGATGGCGTTCAGCAGCCCCCCGCTGTTGCAGTGCATTGCCCTAATGTGAATGGAGCATTACAAAATGCTTGGACTTCCTCTTAATGAAGAGCAAGGACAGTCATAACAATGATGATGATAAATAGTCCATAGGAGTGGGTTTTGAAACCGTTTGAATGACTGGAGATGGAATATAGGATGGATTGGACTGAACCCAAATTATGTTATAATGGGGCTCCAAGTCACTACACCAGCAGTGATATCCAGTAGCGTAACTAAATGTGATGGGGCCCTGGTGCAAACATTAAGTGGGGCCCTTTCAAGACTATAAACTTTTTCCGTTGTTTAACTAAATTGGATGCAGCTAGACAACTAAAGACTGAAACAGCTGAGACTGAGACAAATGCTGCCAAGTGACCACAAAACGAATGAATACGCTAGAGGAGCAACAATGATGCAGGCCCCCGATCTCCTGGGTCCCGGTGCGGTCGCACCCCCTATAGTTATGCCCCTGGTGGTATTGAGACAGCCACAGCTACAGGAAGACGGGTATGCGGCCACTGGTGAAGACAACGTTATGGGAGCCGCTGGTAAAAGTGAGTTTATGGTGGACCCCCAAGAGTTTTACATAGAGGCGCACCCTGATTTGGAGATGCCCCAGGGGGCAGGTCAGCAGCTTTTATATTCTAGGGCTGGACTGCCATAGTTTTTTGAGCAGCTTGTTTCTTTCCGGTTTTGCTATACACTACTGGGCTGCAACTGATAGTCCTAATTTATAGGGTTTGGCTTAAAATGTAACATTTTTCTCTGGTTCAAACATTATGGTTTTTATTTTTAAAGAGGAGCATCAGAGGCCTTGGAGTCTAAAAGAGCCATCCGAATTCCACTCCTTGGAGCATCCCAAATTGGCATGCCCACTGTGTAAAACCCCCTGGATCCACGTCCCTGATCCTGGAACCCTCGCTGTGTCTCAGTGCCACAGCCACATCCCCATTAACCTTTAGCCGTGTGCATACCCAGGCCTTTCTGAATGGGCGACACAGGCACACCACAGCTAGGAACTAAGCAGGGGATGCAGCCGGTGGTGCACTCAGCTTCCTTCAGCTCTACTCAGTTGCTTAGCCGTCCAGACAGCTTAGGATAAGCAGAGCCGAGTAAAATCGAGCATGCTCACTGGCTGAGAGCGAGCCTTCGATGTGGAAACTACAGGAAATTGAGTCAATCGGGCAACCTGGGGGAAATTCTGGAAGGTGGAGCAACCTAACTGTAGGTTCTCCGACTGTGTGACCCACATATATGTAGGAAAAATGTCGGCTGGTACATGGTCAAGCGTTCTAGACACACTGCTGAGTCTGGGTTCAGGCTCTCCCCAGAAATTCTACATACGCTTTTGACCTCGACCACACCTTATAATGTTAAAAATTGATTTATTGATACCTTAATCATTAAAATACATCTGTTTACAACTACATACTCTCTGAGCTCTCAAATTCATTATTTACATCATATTCATGTTTACATATTGTGCAGACATATTGATATGTACATGATGCACTGATCATAATTTTTCAGATGTGTATAAAATACATTTCACCCTACTGTCTTGTTAATCAGTTGGATTCATAATTCCTTCCTGATTGGGCAGACATGTTTCGCCTTTGGCTTCCTCCGTGCCCTTATTTAAAAGAAACAGAATTCTCATTATATGAGAGCATTTGTATTATCAAGTGTCATTTTGTTTTTACAGTATCATCACAATATCTTTCTTTGTGCTTATGTACCTCTTAAGGAAGTTTCAGGTGCTCTTTATGATTTCCTCATCTTTTTATGTCTCGTATTTGTATAGGTTATATCACAGGTTGTTGTTTTTTATACCTCAGAGAAATCTGGTTCATACACCCCGTATGCTGCAAATCAGGAGCTTTGTCATCCTTTAATGGATAGGGATATTAGGTTACCCTCAAGGTATGTCATTGGTCTATATCTAAGCTTGCATCTCTACCAGAAAAATCATGTATATACAATGGAATTACCTGTTTCTTCCTGATGGGCCCCGCAGACTTATAGGTATTGTTTTCCCCTTCTAGCTGTTCCCCAGTTCTGTATTTAAAAAGAGGATTCAATTATCACAGTTGGCCCCATGCCATGTCATTCATTATTAGTGGGATATTGGTGATTAACCCTTTTAAAGTCAAAACCGCACTGTACCTTTAAATATTTAAAAGGGTTAATCACCAATATCCCACTAATAATGAATGACATGGCATGGGGCCAACTGTGATAATTGAATCCTCTTTTTAAATACAGAACTGGGGAACAGCTAGAAGGGGAAAACAATACCTATAAGTCTGCGGGGCCCATCAGGAAGAAACAGGTAATTCCATTGTATATACATGATTTTTCTGGTAGAGATGCAAGCTTAGATATAGACCAATGACATACCTTGAGGGTAACCTAATATCCCTATCCATTAAAGGATGACAAAGCTCCTGATTTGCAGCATACGGGGTGTATGAACCAGATTTCTCTGAGGTATAAAAAACAACAACCTGTGATATAACCTATACAAATACGAGACATAAAAAGATGAGGAAATCATAAAGAGCACCTGAAACTTCCTTAAGAGGTACATAAGCACAAAGAAAGATATTGTGATGATACTGTAAAAACAAAATGACACTTGATAATACAAATGCTCTCATATAATGAGAATTCTGTTTCTTTTAAATAAGGGCACGGAGGAAGCCAAAGGCGAAACATGTCTGCCCAATCAGGAAGGAATTATGAATCCAACTGATTAACAAGACAGTAGGGTGAAATGTATTTTATACACATCTGAAAAATTATGATCAGTGCATCATGTACATATCAATATGTCTGCACAATATGTAAACATGAATATGATGTAAATAATGAATTTGAGAGCTCAGAGAGTATGTAGTTGTAAACAGATGTATTTTAATGATTAAGGTATCAATAAATCAATTTTTAACATTATAAGGTGTGGTCGAGGTCAAAAGCGTATGTAGAATTTCTGGGGAGAGCCTGAACCCAGACTCAGCAGTGTGAACCTGGGGGAATACACACCAATTCGGAATGGCCCCACTGAGAGAAACAACACATAGGAAAGTACGATTCTTGTCTGTTGTTCTTCTTTAACAACCGTACCACTGAGTCTGCGATACCTCAGTCCCTGAGGTTGCAGTAAGCAGAGCAGGAGAAATGCAGGCAGCGATTGCATGGTAAGTTCTCTTTGTCCCCCAACGTCAAACTGGGATACTTGGGGCCCACAAGGAGAACTGGCTCTAGGGGCCCACCTCACATTTAGATGCAAGTATTACAGGCTTACATTCTGGGCCAATGAACAGAAACATTATGCCAGGCTATATTGTCTGTGTGTGAACTTGGGATGTCACAAATAAGCAACACATAGTTTGAGTATATATCAGTCTGAGCATGTTGGCCCCAAACTTCCACTCCATTCGCCTCCCAGCCAGCTATCTGATTCTAGTCTTAAAGCGGACCTTCACTCTGAATAAGAGTCTATCTTATATGTTTCCCACACCCTGTACATACAGATTGTCCACATTAAAAATCATCCTACCTGCATCTACTGCATGTTATGAGCCTTTAAACATCCAAGATGGCGGCTTATGGAAGCCGCCATCTTATCAGGCAGCCTGCAAACAGGAAGTGCCTCCTGACTGAGCTGCTCTGCATTCTGGGATTGCTGACCGTTACCTGACCCCAGCTCTGCTCTGTCTGAGCAAAGCACAGCTATAACCCGCCCTCCTGTACCTTATCCCACTCTCCTCTCCTCAGTAAGTGTGATGCTTCTGAGTCAAGATGGCGGCACCCATATCCTAAATTCCTGAACAGAGTTGCAGCCCAGTGGGGGAAAGAATAAGTTAGTGACTAAAAACGTAAAATATATTAATTTTAGATGCTGGGCAACCGTTTTTTAAGAGTTTGGGCTTTTTATTAAATCACGCTGAAGGTCCGGTTTAACCAGGTCTCTATGAGCAGCCGCAAGTTTACCAGCACAGCCTATTGGAATGTGCTGCAACTGCTGCAGTTTCATGTCCCCCAGCTTGCAGGAGGTATATATAGCTGAATGGCTGGAGAGAAAAAAAGTGATATGCTCATAGTTAACCTGCACTATCACAGAAGTGTCAGTTTGTCGAACAGCTGGAATAGCAACTACAAAACCAGAAAGTAAAAAAGAGAGTGCGTCCTCTAGATCTAATAGGCCTTTGGTTACTACCTCTGCCTGCCTATTCATATACAATAGCTGCATCTCTTTATATAGTCTGTGCTGCCACCTGGCGTCCTATTTATGTAACTGCATACGGTGGCGTCTCTAGAACCTCAGACGACCCTCTGACGTCATCACGCAACTGCCGCAAGTCTCAGGTCGCTATAGGAACGTGAATGGAGTGTTTTTCCGTACAGACGCCTTCCTGACTCTGCCAGATCACTTCCGGTGAGAGACAGGGAGGAGGTAAGGAGCTGTACATTTATAGTTATGGATTTTACTGACCGTATTGGGGGCTATAGCTGGAATCACTTGCCTGACTAATTCCGGGACCACGTCTTAAAGTGATTATGTAACAGGGCATGCTGGTATTTGTAGTTCCTATGTTAATAGCCTGAGATCTGAAGCATTTGGGTACTTACCAGTGTACTCTTAGCATGATTTAATGAAAAGCCCAAACCCTTAAAAAAACTATTCCCCAGCATCTAAAATGAATATATTTTAATTTTTTAGTGACTTATAATTCTTTCTCCCACTGGGCTGCAACTCTGTTCAGGACTTTAGGATATGAGCTTCGCCATCTTGACTCAGAAGCATCACACACACTGAGGAGAGGAGAGCAGGATAAAGTACAGGGGGTGGGGTTATAGCTGTGCTTTGCACAGACAGAGCAGAGTTGGGGGTCAGGGAAAGCAAAGCAAAACCAGAATGCAGAGCGACACAGTTAGAAGACACTTCCTGTCTGCAGGCTGCCTGATGGCCCATGAGCCGCCATCTTGGATGGTACATAACATACAGTAGAGGCAGGTAGGATGATTTTTAAAGTGGACCAACACCCAGGATTTTGACTATCGTGGGTTTTGGTCCACTCCGATCGGGGTGCCCTGCTGTGTGAAACCCCCCAGAAACCCCGAAAAACTCACCTCTCCTCGCTCCCACGTGACCGCCGCTGCCAATCCCCGCCGACGGACAAGAGAGCGCCGCCGCCGCCTCCCGCGCGTCACTCTTACAGGGCGCGCGCGCCCACGCCAGCCATTCACAAACGGCCGGCGCGGGTACGCGTCCTACTAGAGGGACACGCGGGAGGTGGCGGCGGGCGCCGCTGGAACGAGGATCAGGTAGGGATTTAGGGGTTTCTGGGGGGTGTCCCGCAGTCAGGGGGCTGATCGGTCCGGGAATCTTATAGATTCCCGGGCCGATCACGGGAGGGTGTTGGTCCACTTTAATGTGAGCAATCTGTATGTACAGGGTGTGGGAAACATATAGGATAGACTCTTATTCAGAGTGAAGGTCCGCTTTAATCTTCTTGCCTGGAATATCTGTTGCCTGTAAAGTTTGTGCTGGTTAAAGAGAACCTGTCATTAAAGTGGACCAACACCCAGGGGGGATCGGCCCGGGAATCTATAAGATTCCCGGACCGATCAGATCCCTCCCTGCGGGGCATCCGAAATCGGGATGTCCCGCGGGGAGGAACCCCCCAGGAGGCCCACAATCCTTACCTTACCGGCGATCCAACGGCGCATGCGCGAGACGCGGCCGCGTCTCTCGCTTCCCTCTAGCAGGGCGCGCTCCCGCGCCGGCCGTTTTGTGAATGGCCGGCGCAGGTGCGCTCCCTGTTAGAGGGAAGCGAGAGACGCAGCCAATGACAGCGCTCTGGTATGCGCGTCCAAGCGGCTTTGGACGCGCATACCAGAGCGGCTCTGAGCGCTGTCATTGGCCGGACGAGGTCACGTGGGAGCGGGGAGAGGTGAGTTTTTGCGGCGATCGGGGGGGGGGGTTTCACACAGCGGGGCACCCCCGATCGGGGTGCCCCACCTAAGTGGACCAACACCCAGGATAGTCAAAATCCTGGGTGTTGGTCCACTTTAAAGAGGAATGGCCTCCCTGGAGTCTAGTGAGTGGGTTTCTATGGGCGATCAGTTTCACACAGGGTGGTATCTCAAATAAAGACGCCCAGCTGGGGAGGAACAACTCCAGCCAAAGTGAAAATGATTTTGGTGTTCCTCGGGCTGTGCACGCGCTCCAATCCCAGCCATTCAGATACACTGGGTTGCTGCAGATGCGGACGCTTGCACTCCGCATTGAAGTCTTATCGGAGCCATTCGCCGAGTAACCTAAGCATGCCAAACGGCTCTGATTGGACGAGAGCATGCGCCGCTGAACTGGGCAGTCTAGGGGTTTTCACACAGATTGGGATGCCTCTGGGGCACAAAACAAACCTGAGTTTTGTTCTGCTTTAAAAGCACTTTCAAGCTCCACAGTTCACAATGTCATTTATATATCTGTTGTCTTTTGGGTATATGTGTTTCACATTATGCTTGGCCACCATTCAAGAACCTATCAATGGTGAACACATGGTTACTCATCTCATTATAGGTATTTATATCCATATTTCCTGGTTTATGAGTGTGTCACTCACAGTTTACGCAATGATTCTCCTCTCTGATGGCTTGGAGACCTAATGTGTAAAATAGCACTTACTCTATTTGGAATGCTTTCAATATAAATATTGTACCCCCCTCCTTACTGACCAAAAATAATATGCTTACAGGTGGGCGCTGTGGGTTGGAAAAAGATGTATAAATGACATGGTGAACTGTGGAGCTTGAAAGTGCTTTAAAAGGATAAATAAGACATTTTATGGTTAAAGCAGAACAAAACCCAGGATTTTCACTTTCTTGGGTTTTGTTCTGTGTCCCCTGGGCATCCAGAATCAGGATGCCCCATTGTGTGAGACCCCCCAGGTCGGCGCATTCGATTTACCCTATACCTGTGACAGTCACACTAAGTGTCCCTGATTTGGAGGGACTGTCGCTCATTTCAGTCCATGTCCCCCTGTCCCTCGTTGTCCTCATTTGTCCCTCTTTGAGGTTTAACATGCAGATCTGCATCAGTAAATGATTCATTTGCCTATTTAAAGTGTTTCTATTGTTGGAACTGTTATAACAGCCATCTATTCCTCAATGAGAGAGCGTGGGCTAATTTAACAAATGTCCCTCTTTCCCACCATGAAAAGTTGGGAGGTATATCACCCCTTTCTGAATTGACTTATTTTGGCGAGCAGCTCTGATTAAAGTGGACCAACACCCAGGATTTTGACTATCCTGGGTTTCGGTCCACTTCGGGGGGCACCCCCAATTCGATTGGGGGTGCCCCGCTGTGTGAAACCCCCAGAAAGCCCCAAAAACTCACCTCCCACGTGACCGCGCCGTCCAATCCCCGCCGACGGACAAGTGGGTGACAGCGTCGGACAAGACAGCGCGTCCACCGCCGCCTCCCGCACGTCACTCTTACAGGGCGCGCGCCCGCGCCGGCCATTCACAAACGGCCGGGGCCAATAAGGTGAGGTTTTTTGGGGGGGTTTCACCCCGCGGGACATCCCGATCTCGGATGTCCCGCGGTGAGGGAGGTGATGGGCCCGGGAATCTTATAGGTCCACTTTAAAGTGAATAGGGAGCAAGAGCGGAGTGCGCGTGCAGTCTGAGGATGCGGCCGCTCTCGCTCCCCATTGATAACAAACATAGCTTTCTTGGCAAATTATGTCAGTCCAGCTGGCGACTCTAATTGGACGAGAGCTCACGTGTGCGCCGTTGGACCGGGGAAAGGTGAGTGATTACTGGCGCCCCTGGGGCGTTGCACACAGCGAGGCATCCCAATTTGGTGCCCCAGGGGAAGGCCAATCGTTTAGATTCCAAGGCAGAACAAAACCCAGGATCCTGAGATTTGTTCTGTCCCCTGGGGGGCATCCCGTAATCCTTACCTCTTCCCGGTCCTATGATGCATGCATGGACCCTCGTCCAACCAGAGCCGTTTACTATGCATATGTAATGCTCGGCAAATGGCTCTGTTTACACACAGAGCTCGGCAGCCAGGAACGCGAGCGGACGCATCCCCAGCTGGCAGGAGCGTGGACCCGGTCGCCGGATGCTTATATCACTAGATATCTTATATCAGGGCGATGAAAGCTGGTGATTTAACGCTTCCCAGGGGCGGTGTGCACAGGCTTAGTAGGAGCTCTGATCCGAGAACAACTGTGTATATGTATGCAAGTTTATGGGGCAGGGGGTCCTACAAGCAAGCTGAACTCTCATGGTTGACCCATCCTGGGTCAGTTTGAGGATTATATAGATAATTGTGGATAAGAGCTCTAGATCAGTGGTTCTCAACATTTTTACATCAAGTATCCCCTAGTGACACGCACCAAGTATCCCCAAGGAGAAGACCAGTTACCAAAATAAGTAGGTCATGGGCCTTGTAGCACTTTTTCAAGCAAGAAAAAAGGTTTTACTGTTAAAATAATATACCAGACTTGTCAGGCCCCCCTGTTGGTGCACCCTTGAACCTTGCCGAGTACCCCCTGGGGTACGTGTACTGCAGGTTGAGAAACAGTGCTCTAGATAAGGGCTTTACCAGACAGCCACACCAAGGCACCACTTGGAGGAGTTCCACTACAGGGAAATAAATAGGGAAGTCAGTTATGGACATGCACAGAAGGTTTCAGGTACAGGGAAGGTGGGACCTGGCCAGACAGCCATGGCCAAGACATCACTTGGAAAAGTTCTAATCCATGCAATTGTAAGCGTGTTTAGAGGCAGTGGCAGTTGTGCAGAGGCCTCTTTTCCACCTCCCCACCCTATCTGTAATAGATTTAGGTAAGTGGGCGTGCTGGTTCTTGTAGTTCGCTTGCTGCTCTCCTTATCTTGCAAGAATCGCAGCAGTTTACATGTCAGAAGGGTTAACCATGCCAGGCCCTAGTTCTGTTGCCTGGGTGTTTTCCGGATGCCATGGCAGGACTTAGATCCTGGAACTGATGATGTCACCAAGAGGACAATTTTCTTATCCACACCCTTGAATAAACTTGTTTAACATGAGCGAGTGTAAATAACCAAAGCAAGATGTTAAAGTGGGCCTATTGTCAAAAATGATTTAAAGCAGAACAAAACCCGGGTTTCGTTCTGTGCTGTGTGAAACTGCCCAGTAAGACTCCCTTCTCCTTGTCCAATGAGAGCCCTTTGCTGCATTGACATCCTTCAGCAAAAGGCTCTGATTGCATTCAATGGGCATTGCAAACAATCTGAGCCGTTTGCCGAAAGGCAAACTGCTCTGATTGGATGAGAGCCAGCTGCCAGCCCTGGAATCTTTTACGTTGCCTGGAATAGGCCAGCCACTAGTGGGTTTTGCTCAGCTTTAAAGTGGACCAAAACCCAGGAATTTGAATATCCTGGGCTTTGGTCCTTTCCCCCTGTGCCCCGCTGTGTGAAACCCCAAGATCGGCTGAAGAAACTCACCTCTTCCCGGTCCTACAGCACAAGTACAGCTGCTCGTCCAATCAGCATCTTCTATATTCCTGGGCAGGTCGAGCTGGGTTTTGAACCACTTTAAGGTTCCTATAACCCCTCCCCCCCCCCCCACCACCACCACCACCGCAGAGACATCCTGCTTTGGGAAGCCCCACCAATTGAATGTCCTTACGAAGCCTGAAATTGGGCATTAAAACCTACAAATTCACCTTCCTGGTGCATCCATGCAGCTCCATTCACCTACTGAACCATTTAGATCTTCACCAGAGTGACTGGGGTGGCAGATGATAGGTGGAAAGATACTCTGGACTGATTATATTTTGTATCTAGTATTTGACTAAAAATAAGCTGCCAAAGTGGTATCTTCCTTTTAAAAGAGCAAAACTTGAATTTCTGATGGCTTGCTTTAATCCATATGTACATGGCCACCATAACTCTCTACTCTAAAAATCAATCTCCCCTGCCGTCACAGGACCAGGGTGCACAGGGTCATGGTCGTGGTCACACCAGGGGTGGGTTTATTATTTCTAGGTCCCCATACTAAATATTGTATAGCGAGATACAGTAATAACACACCTTGTCAGGGATGTAGGCGCAGGCTCATGCGCTGTCAGACGGTGAGCTAACCCAGAGGGGCATCCTGGCATTGTCAGTCCATGGCATAGGGAATTGTCTAGGAATTGCCCATATGAGCAGTTTCTACTCCCTGTGTCATCCCAAACTAGGATCCCATTATATCGCAGCACCCACTCGCCTAACCTCGTTCTAAGGACGCATGCCCAGGAAACGGCCTCGCTCTACCTTTAGCTGGATGCATACCCATTTGTGATTGGCTGGCCCAGGCACGCCCCCAGATTGAGGTGAGTGGGGATGCAACCAGTGGCCTGCTCTGCACCTTTCAGCTCTCTAGCTGCAGTGATGTCACAGCATGTTGCATAACTGAATGGAGCTGAGGGCATTGATTCTGCCAGGGCTGTGGAGTCGGTAGATAAATGTTCCAACTCCTCAGTTTTTTGTACTTCCGAGTCCGACTCCTTTGTATTAATATGTGAATGTATTTTATACATTCCTTGAAGGAAAGAAAGGCAACACACATGTCATTACTTCTAGCAGAGAGAGGTAGTTGGGCAGAAGCTGCCTTCTCCTTTCTGTGTGCTGATCTTCTGCTGAAGATAGGGCAGTGGGAGGATCCAGAAAGGGGCCTTTATTATAAAACATGATTTCCCTAGTAGAATCCCATAGTCATGTTTAAAGTTTAAGCTAACAATCGAAGTTTACAAGTTTTTAGAGCCTTTTGCTGAATGACAGCAGTTTTTCCAATGGTACAGCTTCAGTCTTGAACTATTGATCCTCCATTCCCTCCCTTCACTTATACAAGTGTCTCTAGTCCTGCAAAAAACATATTTACTTAATCACTAATCAGTGAGGCTAGGTTACCCATGGGTTCCCTGTAACAGCAGAACACAACACTATGCAAAGTATAAGTATTGCCGCTTCTAATTGTGCGTTGCATGCAATATAGTGAAGCACATGGAAAGCACGATTCTTCACGGTCACTTAACGTGTTCGTTTTGCGGTTACGTGAGGCACTGCATGCATTGGTCTTTATTCTTACAATAGAGAAGTCATTAATTATAACTTTTTGTGAATTGGGACATTTAAACTTGCTAAATCAAATTTTAGTAGGAGTCGGAGTCGGTGCATTGTTTGCCGACTGTGACTCCAGGTACCCAAAATTTCCTCCGACTCCACAGCCCTGGATTCTGCAGCAGCTGCGTCATATAAGTGTACAGTGGCTTCCTATTTGCTCCACACTCTGCATTGTGTTAAATGGCGCCCCTCACTGGTGCAACCCACCCACCGAGTGGCAGTATTTATTTTTTTAAGCAATAAGCTGCCACTGACCTGACCTGACCCTGCCTCTGGGGGTATTTGCATGGTATGCGTGTTGGTTAAGCTCAACACTGGATCACACCCCTCCTAAAAAGGAGTTTGAGCTGGGCTGTTTTGCAGGCAATACACAGTATTCTGGGGGGAGGGGTCAGGCTAAGGCTAGGTGTTCGCTCACTTCATAGTGAACCAGGAAATGTTGGGTAAGTAAATACAAATGTTTTCTGCTAGTGGCCTTCTCAGCTAAACTTAGTTAAGCGAAGTTAGCTAAAGTTAGTGTATACACAATGGCTTATAGGCCTCTCCTATGCAAATGTAAGCACTATAGTCCTCCATATGCAACCACAGCCACCTCCCAGGATTTACCTGCCCGGACAATAACTTTAACCTTTAAAGGGCAATGAGTTTCAATTTCCTGATCATACTTATAGCCTGATTCACCCATTTCCCAACCTCCACTGTATTGCAGCGCAACCCCACTGACTCATCTGTACCGCCCCAGCCACTATCTTTCTTTCTTTTTTTAAATGTTGTAAGTTGCATGTTACAGACTGACTTTTTGTCTCTTTCTCTGTTTCTGCTACAGGGGGACAGTATTGCACATAAACATGGCAGGGAAGACAGGGGACGTGTTGAATGGAGGAGCAGAAGAGGGACCCGCTGGCATTATGAACAAGTAGGATTACTTACTTCCTTATTATTGCCGGACCCTTGTTTGTGTTCTACATGACGTACTGGTTAAGTCAACAGCTTCTTCCCTCTGATCCCTACAGTGTTCTCACCTTGTCCAGCTTTGTGAGAAACGGGGGTGGAAGCCTCAAAATAAATTTCACTGGAGGAGGTGCCAATTGCCGCACTGTGTGCTGTAGTTTCCAGCCCCCTCTTTTTATGCTTTGAGAATGGGTCATCTTTAACCCGTAGCAAAACCCAGGATTTTGAGTATCCCAGGTTCTGTTCCATGCCCCAAATTGGAATAGCCCAGGGGCATGGAACAAAAACTGGGGTGCCCCGCTGTTTGAAACCCCCAGAAGGCCTGTACATACTCACCTTTTCTGGTCTAAAGGCACATGCGTGGGCTCTCGCTCAAATAAGAGAATATGTAATGCTCGTCAAACTGCTCTGTTTAGCTGTTTAGCTCTGTTTACGGCTTCGGCAATTAGAAGCGCAGCAGCCGCACCCCAGGCAGCGCACACGCTCCCACCCCTAGCCTAAATATGAGCATCTCTAACATGTTTTGTAAATGTGAATAAATCTATTGGAGTAATGTTGGTGCTTCATGGCAAGTTGTTTGTCCCCCTCTTTAATCTCCTCTCTTGCTCTCATTCTCGGCAGGATATTTCCCAAGATGATCACTCAAAGTACCGCCAAAGACTGGTTCAACCGCCGCCGTGCTCACATCCGCCCCTGGAATAACTTTGTAGATCAGCGGCGCTTTTCCCGGCCTCCAAATTTTGGCGATCTGTGTAAACGGGTAACGAGGAACGTCGAGCACTTCCAGAGCAATTACATCTTCATTTTCCTTGGCCTCATCCTCTACTGCATGTGAGTCCAGCCTCAACGGAAATACGAGGCCTCCTGTCTGTGGCTTCTGTGCCTAGAGGTTATCTGAGATGGCCTATACAATGTCGCCCTGATAACTGTGAGATCTGAGGCTTATCAATCAAACCTAGAGCCTCGTCCTTATTAATCAAAAGCCCCCACCCTCTGCTCCCTTGTAACCCTTCTCCATGTTTACCAGATCAAGGGCAGCATCTCCCTTCCCCTTTAAAACCATAAATCGCTTTAAATTTATGGCATTGATCCATTTTGAATCAACACTTTATTGGCATGCCCACCAGCTCGCTCACCCCTGTTTTGGTTCCACTTTATCAGGGCATCACAATTTGGTAGACCTCATTGTGTGGAAATTTGCCGGAATTGCTGCTTTCTTACCTACTCCCATGGCGGATGTGCAAATCTCCTTTACATCCACAAAATGCGCACAGTCTCAATGAGCAGAGACACCCATGATTCGCTTATTGCCATGCAGAATAGACCAGAGGGTTTCAGCCAGCAGGGTATCCCAAATCAGGATGTACCTGGGAAGGGCTTTACAATCCTCTAGGGATAAAGAGGGTTTTGATCTGCATTAAAAGACTGTTAGACATTATTAAAATGTATATTTAGCTTTACCTTTTTTTTACCCTAAAGTGGCTGTTAACAACTCCCCCACTCTCACATTCTGCCATGTTGAATAGTATTAATAGTAAAAAAAATTCACTCACCTGGGCCTTGATTCATTAAAGGGATGTTCCAGGCAAAAGGTTAAATTAGACTACTTTCTGTTCTCCCTATGTTGGGTCTCCTCAGCAACAGAGCATGACTCATTCATGCAGATCTCAATGTGACAGTCCCCTCAGAAGATTTCATTTTGGGGACTGGGGAATATGAGTCAGCAGAAGGGAGCAAGTTCAGAATTCAGACATTAGAAACAATGCATCTAGTAGCTCTCTTCTGTTAGCAGAGCAATGATGAGTCATTAAAGCTGTACAAGAAGACAGAAATGTCATTACTTACCTTAACTCTCAACCCTCTTGCTCTCTCATTGACAGCATCACAAGCCCAATGCTGCTCATTGCTCTGGCTGTGTTTTTTGGAGCCTGTTACATCATTTATCTGAAGACTCTTCAGTCCAAGATGGTTCTGTTTGGTAAGTGTCCTTTCTCCTCCTGCAGAGGTTTCCTTGGGACCTTGTCCTTATGTTGAATTGCGTTTATTCTTAGTATACAGTACGTCCTGCTCCAAATATAATACTTACAATCGGGTTATACTCCGCCAGATGGGCTGGACTGCAGAGACATCGAAAATAGGTTCCTCCCGGCCCCTCAGATACCCGGGGACCTCCCACAAATCCCCAGAATTTCTCTGCAGTCTGGCTGCGAAGGACGAGAAATTGGCTCTCTACTCGCAGGTGAGCGGGGTTATTAACCTGCGGCCCTGTAGGACTATTCCCACCCGTTCCACTAGTAATATGCCTCCCAGCCTTGGCTGCGCTGGTCGGGTGAAGGTAGGCAGCAACGCTGTCGGTGCTTAGGAGCACTGCTCCACCGCAATCCCCCACCAAAGGGTCAAAGGGTGGGCGGTTCAGGCTTATGGTGACCCTCTATGGGATGCCCCTCCCGCACTATTGCCCCTGCCTATCGGTGGGCCCTATATTCTAAGCAGACAGCACGTCCTGCTCCAGACATAGTCCTTACGTGTGGGTATACTCCGCACTGCAGAATCATGAAGAAAACAAGCTCCTCCCGGCCCTACATATACCGAGGGACCTCCCACAAATCCCCAGATTTCTCTGCAGTGCTTGAACTGCGAAGACATGAAGTATCACGCTCTCGCAGGCGAGCGGGGCTTGACAGCCCGAGGCCCTGCGGGACTATTTCCACCCGTCCTCTTTGTGAGTAACATGCCTCCCAGCCTGGGCTGCGTTGGTCGGGTGAAGGTAGGCAGCACCTAGTGTGCTTACGGAGCCATGCTCCACCGCAATCCCCATCCATAGGGTAGGCGGTTTAGGCTAATGGTGAGCCTTATAGTGGATGCCCCTCCCGCACCTTGCCCCATGTAGCGGTGAGCCCCGAGTGCTGGGTCACCTTCTCCCTTAGTTCCCCCCGTTAGTGGGGGGAAAAAGAGGGGGGGTTGTGTACGTTGGCCTAATCTTGCCATATCACACGCTTTACCTTAGCCCTATCGCTTTAAACTTTATTTTTATGTTGGCCGCTGCGCCTTTAAAAGATATGTCTTGGCGAGTCAGGCTGTTCTGTCTTGAGACGCCATGGCGTTTATTTCTGTTCTTTTCCCGTCCTGTTCTGCGCTTAGAGCTTTGCGCTCTCCGGGGAGGGCGTGGTCTGGTTTGGCGCGTTCCGCGTCACCTACAGCTCTGGCCCGCCCTTCGAGGTTCGCTGGCGCCATTTTGTCGGTCTTCCCGCGCGCGCGTGGTCACGATCCTTCTTCTCCCTGGGTTGCTGTAAGTGCCCTCGCGGGCGTTCCCTTTCTTCTCCTTCTTGTGCTGCGCATGGTTCTGACACCCTCTCTTCTCCTTATGTCTTTCAGACACAAAGCTTCCAGTGGCTTCTCCCGGCCTGATATATATATATCTCACGGGGTTTTATTTAGATTCTCCCACATTCCTAGCGGGTATTGGGGCATCCAGGGTTGCTTACAGCATAAATCCCTACTGGCATATTACCTAGATTAATCACCATATGGAGGCATCTCAGAATTTGGTGTCCGGGGTCCCACGGGAACAAGACCGGCTGTGTACCATGTGTAGACAACCCCACGCTGATGCTGACAGAGCATGGGTCTGCGGACCGTGTGCTGAGCAAGCGCTGGCCCTGCAATCAGGTCTACCAGTAGCTGCACCTCGTTTCAATACACCTGTCTCCCCGGACTTAAATCTCACTCCCGATGAGTCGCATTCGAGCGGGGATGACCAGCAAGTGGTGCCGCACAGGCTTCCCACCGCGGAGAAAATTATGTCAGGCTTGGCCGAGCGCTTGGGCGCCAGGAAGAAACGATCCCTGACGCAACCTAGCTATAGGTTTTCCACTGAAACCGAAGACCCTGCCGCTATGCAGGATCTTGATCAGTCCGAGGATGGTGAACTGTTCTCAGGGTCCAGTACCCCAGATGAGTTGTCTTGGAACCGCGATGGTTCTGGCCCGGAGTCCTGGGGCCTGTGTGAAACTGACGAGTTACTCATTAAGATTTTTGAAGTGCTGTCCATCTCTCCCCCGGGAGAGTCTCCTAAGCCCAAGAGGGAAAGTTTCCACATGGCGCCGCCGCGCCTGGAATTTTTGGAGCAGGATCATTTCCAGTATCTTATATCTAAGGAATGGGAATCTCCTTGTAAACTTACGGGGGTTCCGGGGGTTTGGGACTGGAAGTACCCCTTTCCCCAGGATTTGGTTGAACGATGGTCAGTTCCCCTAGAGGTGGATGCTGCAATCATTGGGGTTGTTAACCCCCCTTTTATGGCGGCCTCCCCTTCTCGCACCCTTCGGGATGCTGAGGACCGGCGCATGGACAGATTGGCCTCCCATGCCTTTTCTTGTGTAGGGACGCTCTGCGCCCGGTCTGTGCTGCGGCTGTTACCTCGGTGGCCGCCAGGACACTGTTTAGGAAGATTATTGACCAGCAGCCGGAGGATCTCCCTTGCACTGTCAGATTGTGACGTTTTTGTGAGATTTATCCTCTCAGCTATGGATGATACCATTAAAATGTGTGCTAGAACCTCGGCCCTTGTGGTGGCTATTCGTCGCCTGCTTTGGCTGCGACAGTGGGGGGCTGACGATGATACTAAAAAGGTTCTTACTGGTATTCCCTTTAGAGGACGTCGCTTATTCGGGGCCAGGTTGGACCTTTTTGGCAAAAAGGGTAAGGCGCCCTCGCGCAGACGGTCGGCCAGGCAGCCCAGGGGCAGGGACTCCCCGCCCCCTCCTTACGTTTCTGTTAAACGAGAACCAGAAGTGTGCTTCCAACTGTTTGGAGTGGAAGCTCGTCCCAGGGGAGGCAGGCAACGCCCTGGGACCTCTGGCAGGTCAAAACCAAAGTCTGCCAAAACCTCACAAGCATGAAGGGGCGAGGGAACTGCCACAGCACTTGGCTCTTAGGGCAGGATGCCATGCTTCGTTCAGGCGATTTCAGGTGAGGGGCCACCTGGACGCGGTTTGTAAAAGAATGGAGTGTTCTAGGCAGTTCCCTTCAGAATTAGTCAGGGGTTTTATAGTCCCTGTTGGTTCCCTTAGTGATTTGACACAGGTGGAGTTTGGCCTGAAGGGTCTGGGCCTTCTTTTAGGTTGGCCTTGGCTGATAATTGCATTCACTCTGCTTTTCCCCCGGGATGACGCAGTCTGCCCAGATCTGGCGTTCTAGACCTGGCATCGAGGTCCCATGGGATCTACTTGGTATCCATCTGTTGGGCCGTAGACGCCCTTGTCAAGCGAACCTCTTGATGCCTGCGAGGATCCTTTTCCCCTTCGGTCCCTTGCTCCCTCTGGACGCCTAGTTCTTTTCTCCAGCTGGTGTTACAGGACCATTCTTTATATTAGGGTCTTGTCTGGGGTCCCTCCCCTGTTCCCAGATGGCTCGCCAAGGCGAGTACGGGAGCGCTTCATACTCATTCACCGGTGCTGTCCGCACTAGTTTCTACCTTGACTTGGGACTCTCTTGGAGTCTTTTGGATTGGTGCTTAGGCACATCTATTACTTGATGTAATCTGATTCATACTCTCCCTACGGGGTGGCACTTAGATGGGTCTAGCTTCAACCTTCCCTTCTGAATTGGGTGCCTTGGTATGGAAGGGGCCTTGCCCTCTGCGTAGTCTCATTACATTCACTTTGCGCCTGATGGGCCTATTGCTGGCGGCCAAGGCTGTTCCTTTTCCCAGATGCCCCTGGGGCCTGCGGCTCCTTGGGTTACTTGTCCTGGATGGGGTTTCAACACCCCTGGAAATCAGTACGTTCCCCCTGTTTTTATGGGGGTTCCCTTCTGTTTGGCCTACTCATGGAAGTTGTTGATGGACATCACTTCCTTCTTGTTATCCCTGTAGATGGTCGCCATGGGACCAAGTCTGGCAGGGTCACTAAAGGGGTTCTATTCTTTATGAAATTCCCTGAGGTTCCATAAGGGGGGCCCCGTTAGGGGGGCCCATTTTCATGCCATTGGTAGGTCATCGCATTGTGCCTTGTTGGGCACTAGCTTGCTGGATTGTTTCCCTTAGGCCTTGTCTCTTGGAGACTCTTGGTCTGTCTGGTCAGTGGACTGACCCAGCTTTTATCTGAGAAGGTCTCAGAGCAGGTTGACCCTTCTTGCAGGGTCTGGTTCTGATCTAGTGGAGGTTTTTACGCTCCTTGCTCTTCACTGGTATTGGCTCGTGGGCTGTCCTACTGTGCTGGGAGAACCTTCCCTAGTGTCTCAATGAGCCTACTGGTTGGGGCCGTGGCCGGGACTGGATAGAGACTCTGTCCTGGTTAAGGTCCTAATTCGTTGCCCTGGGTGATGGTTCCAGGACTCTCTGGCCTTGGTCATGGTGACCTAGTCTGGCCTTTTGTCCGGGTATTCTACCCTTTGTCTGACCCTTCGTACACCCTGCTAGGTGGGGTTCTGCACAGGCTTGCTGTGGCAAGGGTGAACTGTTGCACTGGGGGCCAGGAGTGGCCCTGTGTGGTTTGGTTCGCATTTTCTGCTGAGGGCAGTTGTACTGTGTGCCCTATCATGTGGGCTGTTATGCCTAGTTAGGCTCCTGATTACGTCATTCCCTTCACAGGGTTTGGACGATCGTTTTTAACCCTATCAGAAATTTTCCCTCTGGGTGCCTATTATTTTTGGAGGGTTGGGTCTAGATCCCTCCCTTTTTTATTCTTCTCCCTTTTCTACCAGCTATGTTGGGAGTTGGCGCTCTAGTTGGATGGCTGGGACGAGTACTCTATTCCCTATGGAATGAGGTCTTACCTATGGGTACTAGAGTTTTTATGGCATGGCTGGAGTTAGTCCCCCAACTCAGTTCCTTGAGAGGTTCCAGGGCTCGCCCTGTTTGGTCCTCGGTAGAGACTAGTTTCAAGCTTCGGCGTTGAGCATTCCTCTGGGGCGTCTCAGGCGCATTCCCCAGAGAAGTCGAAGCCCTTTGGGGGGGGGTTGCTTATCCTGTTGCCCTGCTAAGGGTTTCCCTGGGTCTTATTCAGGTTCTTGTCTGAACTGTTCCCTGCCTCAGATGACTCTTTCGGGGCGGGTGCCTTAGTCTGGGGAGTGCCATAGGAGACGGCTTTCTTAGCCTAGTCCTTTTTATATTATTTATAACTCTTTATATCTGTACACTGTTTGGTGAGGATGTGTCCGCCTTGCACCAAGTTTGGGTCCAGGCGGAGGGTTGTTTTCTTCTCTATTCCAGAACCTATGGTCTTTGGACTGGTGTTCTGCTTACTCTGAGCTTAAAAGGGATCTGTATCCCTCAATAAGCGTTGGGAGCCTCTGGACTGCTTCCTGTCCAGGGTTGGGGCCATGCCCGTTGGGCTTATAGATGTCTCGATCCTTCTTGCAGCAGGATCTGGTTACTCCCATGAGTATGGGAGCCTGTTGGACTGGTCTTGCTTGGCTGGTTTCCCTTCTGAGCTCTTGATTATCATTTTGGCTCTTGAAGAGCCTTGTTAGCTCGTGTTCAGTATTAAGTTGGTCTCGCCGAGACCGGGGTTCGTATTCCCTGACGGGAAAGGTTCTATGGTTGCCATGGCTACCCTGTTATCGTTAGTAGCATGGTTAGGCGGTTACTCTGGCCTGTTTGTTAAGGGAGATTCATTCTTCTATCTTGGTTTGGATTTCTTCCACCGGTGTTTGCTTTGGGCCTTATGCACTTGGTTGTTGAGCAGGCTAACTAGTTCTCTGCTCGCGTTTCATTAGCCTTGTAAGGCTTCATAAGTTAAGTAAGAGCTTTGCTCTAGTTGCTCCTGGTAGCAAGGTTACAGGCGATAGCGCTGTTTTTTGGTTGGCTGTGCCTTTTCTCATGGGGATCCCACCCTACTTATGGACACTGCCATTGGATGTCCCACACGTAAGGACTATGTCTGGAGCAGGACGTGCTGTCTGCTTAGAATAATACAACTCTGTGAAGTACTCACCTGTAGAGTTGGTATTATATGCAGACAGCACGTCCTGCTCCACCCCACCCTGATTCACCTTGTTCTGGATCCCCTGTATGGTGATTATTATCTTGGATATTATTGCCAGTCTCTGGGTGGTTGTTTTCCTCCTGGCTTCTTCTCTCACTGCTTGTTAATGCTGGGGATTTGTGGGAGGTCCCTTGGTATATGTAGGGCCGAGAGGAGCTTGTTTTCTTCATGATTCTGCAGTGCACGGCGCTGAAGGCGAAGGTATACCCACACGTAAGGACTATGTCTGGAGCAGGATGTGCTGTCTGCATATAATACCAACTCTACAGGTGAGTACTTCACAGAGTTGTATTTTAAGTGGCCGCCGTCCTCCCTCATCCTCCTTTGTAGTCTTAGGGGGAAAAGAGGGGGGGGGGGTGTATGTGTATAGATATGTATGTTATGCATTCTGTGCTTTCTCTTTTCACATGCCTTTTATTCTTGTGTCAGCCGCCGTGCTGACTTGTCTTTACTGCTTTTTAAATTTGCCGCCGCGCGCTGACTTGATTCCGCGCTTGGCGGTGGCATTACCTCAGGCGTTGGTGCGCCATCATTGGCTGCTGGCCGTTCTGGCTTCGCGCTCTTCGGGGGGGGGGCATCCCAGGAGAATGTGACCGGGGTCCCTTCGGGACAAGACCGGCTGTGTGTAGCATGTGGGCAGCCTCATGCTGACGCTGACAAGGCACGGGTCTGTGTACCCTTTTCTGCATTGCAATCTGGCCTGCCAGTGGCTGCACCTCGTTTCACTTCGCCTACTCCCCCAAGCTTAGATATCACTCCTACTGAGTTGCATACTAGTGGGGATTCTCAGCCTGATGTGTCTTCTAGACTGGCTACTGTTGAACAGATTATTGCAAAGTCCTTATCGTGTAAGGCCCCTGCTAAGAAGCGGCACTTGGCGCCTAATGTTACTGTTTTCTCTATGGGAACTGAGGAGTTTTGGCATCTGTGTGGCTATACCCCGTCTGATGAAGGGGAGCTCTTTTCTGATTCAGGCTCATCTGACGAGAGACCAAGGGGTCATGACGATTCTGGCTCTGACCCCTGGGCCCCGGATGACACTGACAGATTATTGACCCAGATTTTTGAGGTTCTGTCCATCTCTCTCCCTGTTGAGGCTCCCAGGCAAAGAGGGGAGCTTTTCCATACAGCAAAATCACGTTTGGAATTTCCAGAGCAGGCACATTTCCATAACCTTGTGCTCAAGGAATGGGAGCGCCCCAGTAAACTTCCCGGGGTTCCAAAGAGTTGGGATAGGAAGTATCCCTTTTCTGCTGAGGTGGTTAAATGTTGGTCATCGCCCCCCCCCCCCCCCCCCCGAGGTGGATGCCCCGATCCTAGGGCTAACACCTCTGTCATGCATTCCCCTGATTCTACTACCCTGCGGGATGCTGAAGACCGGCGTATTAATCAGCTGGCATCCCACGCCTTTACATGTGCGGGGACGGCGCTGCGACTGGTCTGTGCCTCTGCCATTACTGCTGTGGCCACTAGAACCCTTATCAGAAATATGTTTGATAGTGCCCCTGATGATTTGCCTTGTGAGGTGTTTAATGCACTCTCCAGTTGTGATGTTTTTGTAAATTTTGTCCTCTCAGCATTGGATGACACCATCAGAATGTGTGCCAGAACTTCTGCCCTCGTGGTGGCTATACGCCGCTCACAACGCTGCCAAAAGGCCCTCACTGGTTTCCCCTTTAAAGGACTGCGCCTGTTTGGGGACCGCCTGGACCTCTTTGCTAAGGGAGGCAGGTTACCCCAGTGCGGGCGGCAATCTCGGCCCTTTCGGAGTCAGGGTTCCTTCTCCTCCCCTTACCGTGGTGCAAGACAGGGAAGGGGGGGTTTCTGGGGCCCAAAGCTAAATCCTCCCCTAAGCCCCCTCAGGCATGATGAGGCGCCCTCACCCATCCGGGTGGGGGGACGGCTGCAGCACTTCGCTCACGTCTGGAGGCTTCATGTCTCAGACCGGTGGATTCAGGAGGTAGTGTCCTCCGGTTACAAGTTGGAGTTTGCTGCCGATCCCCCTTCAAGGTTCATCAGATCCCGGATTCCTCAGGACCCTGTGTCAGCTCAGGAGCTAGTGCAAGCAGTGCAAGGCCTCCTGGAGCTGGGGGTCATCTGCCAGGTCCTTTTAAGAGAAAAAGGCAGGGGCTTTTATTCCAACCTATTCACAGTACCCAAAAAGGATGGTTCTGTCAGGCCCATCCTAGACTTAATGATTCTCAACAAGTTTGTCAGGGGCAGGCGCTTTCGCATGGAAACTCTGCGCTCTGCCATCAGTTCCCTGCGCCAAGGGGATTTCATGACTTCTGTGGGCATCAAAGATGCTTGCCTTAATATTCCTGTGTTCCCAGGTCATCAAAGGTTCCTCAGGTTCGCTCTGATGGATCAACACTACCAGTTTGTGGCCTTGCCCTTTGGCCTCACTTCAGCTCCCAGGGTGTTCACCAAGGTGCTGGCTGGCGTGATGTCTCTGCTCAGATGTCAGGGCGTCCGCGTGCTTCCCTATCTGGACGACATTCTCATCACTTCCCAGTCTCTACATCAGGCAGATTTGGATACTCAGCTGGTGGTGTCCACTCTGGAGTCATTTGGATGGGTGATCAACCACCCCACGTCCTCACTGTCCCCTTCCTTGGTAACTCCATTCCTAGGAATGAATCTGGATACAGTTCAGGCAAGGATCTTCCTTCCTCAGCAGAAGGTGGACAGTCTAGAGTGTATCATCTGTGGAAGGTTACTCGGACTAAGTCTAAATCTTCGCTATTGGAGCGGCTGAAAAGAGAAAATAAAACATATATAAAAGCTTTTCAAGCAGAACATTTTTTAAAGAACCTCAATCTACCTTACCTGAAGTAACCTTTAGTCCTACAGAAGTTCAACAACTTTTTTTAAAGGAACAACCTAGAAGATCTCTGTCGTATTATTATACGCTATTAAGTAAATTTAATAAACCGCATGAAATAAGACAAATAAAAAAATGGGAAATGGACTTGGGAACAGATATTAGCCCCGAACAAAGGGAGAATATACTTAGATCCATTAACAACATCAAATCCCCAGCCCTGAAAATATTTAGTCTAAAATACTGGCATAGATTCTATTACACCTCCGACTATAACCAAGGGTTTATGAACTTCAGCTGTTGGTGGTGTAAAAAACACCAGGCGACGGTCAGCCATCTGTGGTGGGGCTGTGAAAATACAAGACCCATATCGAACATCACAGAACAAGTCATTAAAAAAATAAATAAGAGAGAATTCTCCATTAAAGCTAATGAGGCCCTACTTATTCCCGCATATAGCGGGAGGAACCAACGCAAAGAGGCGATTGCATCTGATCTAATGGGGAGGCTCATCTCAGTAATTATATGGATAACTAGGAAAAGTATAGTCACCCGTTGGAGAGAACCAACTCATTTTGATTCATCGTTATGGAAAAACCACCTTATCCGTCAAATGGAGAATGAAATTTGCTTAGTGTCGGACCAGAAATACAGACAGGTCTTAGAAGAGGGCCTAGGAATAATCAAAAAAATGACACTTAGATAGGGTTAATGGGGGCTCAGTTCATGCACGTATGGAAGTAGGAAACAGAATGGAGAAACCTAGATTGTGGGTATATGGACTTATTGATATATTGTATATCCATGCCCACACTAGCTTTCTTGGAGGAGGGGGCTTCTTGGGGGGGTAAGAGGGTTAGGTAGGGAGTTGGTGGGGAGTGGGGGGGAGGTATTGAGCATGGCCTAACTTAAACTGCTCCGGTTATAGATAAGTTTGATAGTGGTAACACCTTACAAACTATGATGCAATTATACTCTATACACCATACAGTACCATTGTGACGATGGAACGCTTTGGTGAGGTGGAGCAATCTTTACCGCTGATTGTAAAAAAAAAAAAAAAAAAAAAAGGTGGACAGTCTGATTGCACAGGCTCAGTCCCTCCTAGCTTGTTCCCATCCCTCCATCAGGCAGGGGATGCAGCTGGTGGGCCTGATGGTGGCATACTTCGAAGCGGTCCCTTATGCTCAGTTCCACTTGAGGCCTCTGCAACTTCACCTATTGTCAGTATGGGACAAGGACCCAGCATCCCTGAACAGGGTCTGTGTGCTTTCCCCCCTGGTCAGGAGGTCCCTCTTGTGGTGGATGGACTCAAGGAACCTGTTGGGGGCCAGATCCTTTCTTGCCCCTTCCTGGGAGACAGTCACCACGGATGCCAGTCTGTCAGGTTGGGGGGGTCCCTGCGGTTCCAGGGGAGGTGGGGCCCTCAGGAGGCCCACAAACCTATCAATGTCTTGGAGCTGCGGGCGATCAGGTAAGTTCTGGCTCGCTTGACTACTCACCTTCGGGGCCTGCCTGTTCAGGTGCGCTCGGACAACCAGACGGCAGTTGCCTACATCAGTCATCGGGGAGGGACCCGGAGCAAGGGGGCCCTCCAGGAAGCGTCTCTGATCCTGACTTGGGCGGAGGCCAATGTCCCCTGCATTTCAGCTGTGTACATCCCGGGGGTGGAAAATCGCCTGGCGGACTCTCTGAACAGGGGGACCTCCCGTCAGGGAGAATGGTCCCTATGCAGCAGGGTTTTTCAATCTCTCTGTCACCGTTGGGGCCAACCAGATGTGGATCTGTTTGCGTCCCGCCACAATCACAAGCTCCCAGCTTTTGTCTCTCTGTCCAGGGATCCTCTGGCCCTGACCTCGGATGCGCTAGCAATGTCATGGAAGGACTTTCAGTTCCTGTATATCTTCCCTCCAATCCCCCTGCTGGGTAGGGTTCTGCGCAAGATTGCTCTGGAAGGGGTGCCAGCAATTCTGGTGGCCCCCAGGTGGCCAAGAAGAGTGTGGTTCGCAGACGTGGTACAGCTGGCAGTAGATCAGTACGCTCTGCCCTTGGTGCCAGATCTGCTCACTCAGGGCCCCTTACGCCATCCCAATTTACAAACTCTGGCTTTGACGGCTTGGCTGCTGAAACCTCCATCTTGATGGAGAAAGGGCTGTCTTCCTCGGTTGTGGATACTTTGATTAAAGCTAGGAAGAAGTCTTCATCTTCCATTTATTACAGGGTTTGGCGTGCCTACATTGACTGGTGTGAGTCTAAGTCTCTTCCCTGTCGTGTGTTCTCTATTCCCAGGATCCTGGAGTTCCTGCAGCATGGATTGGAGATGGGGCTCCAACTCAGTACTCTGAAGGGTCAGGTTTCTGCCCTGGCTATTTTCTTCCAGAAGTCCTTTGCTCAGCACCCTCTGATCAGGACTTTTTTCCAGGGGGTCACTCATGTGCGTCCCCCACGTAAGCCTATGGTGCCTGTTTGGGATCTGAACTTGGTCCTGTCAGCCTTGCAGGGTGCTCCCTTTGAACCTGTTCAGGATGCTGCCTTGGCCATTCTTACGCTCAAGGTTGTGTTTCTGGTGGCTATTACCTCTGTCAGGCGTGTGTCTGAGTTGGTGGCTCTGTCCATTCAGCCCCCCTACTATGAGAGACACCAGGACAAGGTGGTGTTTCGTTTCAAACCTGACTTTCTGCCTAAGGTAGTGTCTGCCTTTCATTTGAATCAGGATATTGTTCTTCCTTCTTTGTGCCCTAATCCTAGCAATGCTAAGGAGAGAGTTTTGCATTCTTTGGATGTGGTTAGGTGTCTGAAGTACTATCTGGTGGCTACTGCATCTTTCAGGAAAACTGATGCTCTTTTTGTGGTCCCTTCTGGTCCTAGGAAGGGTTTGGCTTCTGCCAAGTCTATCAGCAAGTGGATTCGTCAGGCTGTGATTCAGGCCTACTCTGCTAAGGGGAAGAATCCTCCCTTCTGCCTTACTGCTCATTCCACTTGTGCTATTGGTGCCTCTTGGGCTTTTCAGCACCAGGCTTCTGTTGAACAAGTTTGCAAGGCCGCTACTTGGTCTTCTGTTCATACCTTTTTAAAGTTTTACAAAGTTGATGTTGGGGCCTCAGCTGATGCTTCTTTTGGCCGAAAGGTTCTGCAGGCGGCAGTGGTTTAAACCTGGGCACCAAATAAATGCAATGGGGGGCTGGTGTTAAACCTGGGCCATTTTAATAATCTAGCTTGTTTAGAAGTAGTGATGCGAACTCCGCAACATTCAGCCCGAAGTCCGCGTACCAGTTGAGCAGCTCATCAACCCGCTTCAGATGGCTGCTGTAACTCACCTCAGTCGATGATCCTCTTCAAATCAGCGGCAGCGAAGTGGCGGCGATGTTTGAATTTGGCCCCAGCTGGTGATATAGAAAGATGGCCATCTGCTCCCATTAGTGAGGACACTTCAAGTGCCAGCACTGCCAGCTGTCAGTAGATGTGTGCTCCGTCATGGGAGCCGACAGCCATCTTTCTGCAGCCCCCACTGGGTCCAACTTCAAATGCTGCTCCACCGTCGCTGAGCGGAAGAGAATTGCGGGCCGAGGTAAGTTACAGCAGCGGGTTTCCTGCTGCACACTCTGCTCCCCCGCCACAGCCATCCTTCAAAGTTTGGGTCCCAATTGATTTCAATGAGGACCAGGTTTGGATCCTTGAGCATTTATTCAAAGTTCAGCCAAACTTGGCGGGCCCCAAGTACTCCACCAGCGGCAGATTACATGTTCACTGTCCTGGAGGCGGTGTCCATGCGATCGAATGGCGGAGTTTCACTCAGCAGGGTACTTCATATTGGGATGCCCCCCAGGGCGGATGGACCAAACACCCCCCCCCCCCCCCCCCCCCCCTCCCAATTTCACAAAGCAGAGCTTGGAAAAATCAGGCAGGGAAGGAAGTGATGAACCCCGGTGAGAACGCTGCCAGTAACTTTAACTACTGGAACACAACACTGTGATCTCATCTGAAGAGGCTAAATTAGAGAAGAAGGGGTTGAACCTGTGAGCTTAAGAATGTGGAGCGACTTCTCTGCCTCAACCAATCAGGTAATTATCAAGTCACTGTTTTTTTTTTTTTTATAAACTGCAAACAAAAAACAAAAGGGAAAGATTAACAAATAAGTTTGGCACATAATATTGCCATTGAAAGTACAATTACCAATTAATGATTTGTTGTAGAGGTTCCACCTTAACTGCCTTCTCATTGCAGGTCGTGAGCTGAGCATGGCCAATCAGTATGGCCTGGCTGGAGCTGTCTCCTTCCCTTTCTTCTGGCTCGCAGGGGCTGGGGCCGCTGTCTTCTGGGTGTTGGGTAAGATGCGTTTTAGTTAGCAAAAAGTATTTTAAGTTTCTATCCAGACCGGGCTAAAGATACATGCTTCTCCTCCCCTGTGGCAAAACATAAACGCTGAGGTTGGTTCCCCCCAGTGCACACTTCCTGAGTTTTGTACACCTTGTTACCGCCCACAATAAATATGGCATTCTAGGTGCAGCTCAGGTCATCACAGAGAATAGAGTAAGCGGTAAGTATTTTCTTGTCATTCCTGCCTAGACAGTCATTTTAAAGAGATTTTTTATGCAAAAGGTTAAAAAGAATAAACCTTGCCAAGAGTTCCTCCAGCGCTGTGCTTCTTCCTCTAAAGTTGGTGCTGTAAATAGGTAAATTTACTTCCTCATCTGCCCCACCAATGTGGACCACCAATACTAGCTTGAGGACCTAGTCCAGACCACGCCCCTCTGTATCAATGGCTTGAATGGCATGCTCAGAGCCATTAAAGCAGCAATAAAACACAGCCAGGGTGATGAGAATGTCTATATCTACAGACCCCGCCCATTATTCTGATTATGCTACATCACAGCTTCAATAATTCATAAGGTAAAACTCTAAACCTTGATATCTCGTCCATTACTTTAATTTAAAAATGGAAAAAAAAGTTTAGGACAGTGGCAAACATGGCCCAACACAATGGTGTAACAATTACCTTTGCGGGAAATATCACTTTAACCCCCTGAAAGCCCACAACTCTCCTTGTTCTCCACAAAATATTCAATGTAAGTTAAGGGTTTGGGCATTGGGTGACAGCAGGCCTGACATATTTTTGCATGTTGCATAGCTTCTGTTTCAAAGATTCTCCCAGTTACCATTCAGAACAACTATATCATGGGTGGATCTTAGAGCAACAGCACCCAAAAAAATGACTTTCTTGGTTTTGATCCACTCTGATGTTTTTTATGAGTTGGGATGCCCTGCTCTGTGTATCACCCAGGATGCCCCCTAGAAGAGGAACATAAGCTGAGAGAGTAAAAATCCTGGGTTTTGTTTCTCTTTATAGCAGTCTTATGCTGTTTATAAAATGCCCTCCCCAGGGGTCTAGCTACTGCAGAGATTGGGTGAGGGACCTGTCACTCATGGTCCTAGCAGGGCACAGCTGGAGCTTCTAGGTGAGACATGGACTTCCAGCACTGACCAGGTGAGTATAATATATTTTGGTTTTGTTTGGGGTAATCTAAGATACACTAAGCCAGCTGGGGTGGGATGGTATATATTTTTTTTATTTATTTTTTGGATTGAGCCCAGTGGCTGCATTTTTCCAGCAGAGGGATTAGGAGAATAGGCAGCCCTGGCGGGGATGGCTGGGTTAATGGACAAATATCATTTTCCAAATGTTCTTGCCATGGGCTGTATTTAATTTCATTTAATATCAATGACACTTCTCTGCCTCTTTCTATTGCAGTAAAAACTTGTTACATTTAGATATAGCTGGCCTTTGGTTTCTGATACATATGTATCTGAATATACCAAGTTCCTCCTGCAGTAGGAGACCAGATTTATCAGCTGAGAGGCAAAGCAGTGTCATTGATGATCAAAAACAACAAGGGGCCGATTTCCTGACAGCCCTCCCCCAATCGGCCTCTACTTACCTTTTGGATGTCACCGCGCTGCTGCTTCAGGGACCGATTTCCCCCCGCAGCTGGCTTAGCCGACTGCTAGTGACAGCCACGCTCTTCAAAGTCCTGCTCAGTGAAGTCTCACGGGATTTTGTGCTGCTCCATTGCATCCCATTCATGGGCACTGCGCAGGCGCGAGTTTGGGGGCCACCGGTTTTAACCTCCCCTGATGTTCCTCTTTTAAGTCTTATCTGTGCATATTACATTTTCTGGACACTCCGAGTTCTTTCATGTTAAAGCGGACCTCCAGTCAAAAAAGAAGTTTAGTAAATTGCTTCCCCCTTATGATCAGTGGCATAAGCAGTATGAGAAGGCTTAACCCCATGCAGATGTTGTGGAATGGCAAATTATTTTCTCTTGAATTACATCTTGCCACACACCTGATAGTCCTGCTTACACATAATTAGGGGGGTGCTGTGCCAGTAGCAGTTCACACCAACTGAGATATATGCCTCAGAATCAAGGAGAAGCTTGCCTGTCATTTTTAACTCACACACTGAATAAACAGCGAATGTAGCAAAAGACATCTGTGTAAGGGAAGCTGTTAAGATGTATCTCTATGGCCGCAGAAGCACTCAGTCAGGGGTTTCAATGTGTTTTATTCAATGATGAATTCTGAATGCTAACTACTTCTGACTAGAAATAAGAGATGATTGCACAGAGATATAAGGCGATTTTGTCTGAGACTCTCCGTTTTTCAGCTCCTTCATGTGTGTGGCAAGATGGCTGCTACCATGCATGTTTAAGAGTGAAGAATCTGCCTGCAATTCCAAACATCTGCATGGTGTTAATCCCCTTACATTAAGCTCATGTCACTGATTGAGGGAGCAATTTACTAAGCTTTGATTTTTTTTGACTGGAGGTCCACTTTAAATCTTCTGATTTCCCAATACAGATATGTTACTGGTTATAAGTTGGTTTCCATGAATGTCTACTTACCGCCTGCTTTTCCTTTGGATGTACAGGGGCCACCCTTGTCGTAATCGGCTCCCACGCTTCATTTCATGAGATTGAGGGAGACTTTGAAGAGCTGCAGATGGAGCCAGTTTAAAATGTCGTCTTCGGGGGGTCACCTGACTTCTTTCAAGGCTCTACATTTGGGGGGGGGGGGGGGGGGGGGGGCTGTTGGACTGTTCTGGTCAACCCTTGCCATATGCCATATATTCCAAACCTTCATGAATATTCTGTACAACTCTTCCTTCCCACAGAGGCACTTTGCAGCAGTCTTTGCACAATATCTGGTTGGCTGGTGACTGTCGGGGAACTTTCCAGCCGCAGTGTCATAAATACCTGCCAAATAATCCTGTATGTAGTGTAGTATAACGATGTGTATTCTGTAGACTGGGCAAAGGAATAAATGCAGCATACTAGAATAATGGATAGGTCAGAGCTTCCTGGCTGAGATTAAAGTATGAAGTCTGGGCTGGCCTTCAAAAGAGGATCTGGTACGTGTTCTCCATGGATGGTCCCCTGACTTTTTCTTTGTGGTGTAATCTTGTTATATATTAAACTTATTTAAAACCTACAATTTGTTTTCTGTTATGATTTTAAAGACTTCTTATTCTCCTGACCCAATTACTTTGACCCCTCTAGGGGAATATGTCACAAATACATCATCTAGCACTGGAGGAGTCATTACTAGACCTGGCCACAAGATCTGTGTTGTGTCTGTGCGTGTAGGGCCAGCATAGGCAATCGCCTCAGCAGGGCAGGTGCGGGGGCCTTGGGAGGGCCCATCTCATATGGTGGTCAACTCTTCCCAATGGTGAGCAGGTCATTCCGTTTCCCTGTGACAGCCCTATGCAAAATGCAGGGGCGTGCAGTAACCAAGACTGGGCATCAGCCTGGGGCGACTGGCTCTCAGTAGATCATTTCCTTCTCGCTCTTTCTATCCTTCAGTCATTACTATTTTCTGTATTTTCTTCTTTGTCACTCCTTTCTTTCTTCCCTTCTTTTCGTTATTTCTTTGTCATTCCTTTCTTATCTTTTAATTTTGTCATTACTTCTTTCTCTGTGTTATTTCTTTCTGTCAATCCTTCAATTCTTTGTGTCATTCTTTCTATTCTTCCTTATTGTGTCATTCATGTCATTCTTACTTCCTTTGCCATTCCCTTTCTTTCTTCCTTTATCCCTATTCAAGCCTCCCAGCCTTGGCTGCAGGTCCTGGTGAGGGTAGGTAGCACCTTATGGGTGTGCAAGAGCATTGCTCCACCATGAGACCCCATTACAAGGGGTAGGCGGTTGACCGGGTTTGGTGATCCCGGTGTGGGATGCCCTGTCCCTTTCATTCCTATGGCCAGATTCTGGCTGGGATTTCCCCCTTCCGGGTCCCTTACTTCCCTCTGGGGGGGGGGGCCCGTTGGCCTTTATACCCTGTTGGTTTTTATGTGTGTATGACACTGTGTGTGTGTTTTTACTTGTGTTGGTGCTGACAGGTGTTTGCTTGTACTTAGGGCCATAACGGTACTGGCTTCCTTCATTCAGCCTGGGGAGCTTCTCCCCCTCAGGCTTTGTTCGGGGAGGGGGCGGGGCCGGGCTCTCGGCGCAGCCGCGGTAGCTCTGCCACCTTGTTTGGCGCAATGCTGCGGGCCAGCCCATGGCTGTGATCCGCGTTGCTGGGAGGGGGGCGTGTCCTGGCGACGCACGTTCTGCGCTGGCCCGCCCCCCTCCTCTTCCTCCTCTTCTCATGAGGCTCTTCTCCGGGGGCCATCTTGGTGCTGCTGCGGCTGATCCTGTGTTCTGTCCGGTAAGGGCCTGTTGGCCACTTCCTTAGCTTATGCGGGGGGCCCTCTTTAGCAGAGGGGGCTCCTGTTTTTTCCTGCATGTGTGTGTATGGATATGTTAATATATATATATATATATATATATATATATATAGGCAATTTTGACTTAGATGCTTCATTGTGTGTTTCAGATTGCATCGTTTATGTGCATGATAAGGGGATCCTCCTATTCCTGGGGCCCCTAGCCTTAATATAGATCACCACAAATCCTCCCACTGGGACTTTTAAGGGGCATCCCGGGTTGCTTATTAAATTCCCTGCGGTCTTGCGACTGACCACAACAATCACCATATGGAGGCTCCGCAGGATACCGGGCTCGGGCTCCCTCCGGGACAACCCGGGCCATGTGTGGGTTGTGGGGCATCCCTTACGTGTGAGAATGTGCTCATTTGTATACCATGTGCACAAAAGGCCATATCGCGGCAGTCGGGTGCCCAGCCTTCTGGGTCGGCGCCCCCGTTTCATCGCCTTCCCCTCCCCGCCTTATCCGTACCCCAAGTGACATTGGTGCTAGCGGGGAGTTGCATTCCGATGTTTGTGCTAGGTTGGCCAGCATCGAGAAATTTATGGTTAGCGCGGTGGGCAAGAAGGCCCAGGCTAAAAAGAGACATTTGTCGTCAGTCCAGGCGACTTGGGATATTGATGATGATTCATTTGATATGTCAGATTATTCCCCGTTGGAGGAGGGGGGATTGTATGAGGAGTCAGAGGCTGAAGGTGTACGGTTTGGCGAGGCTGATGTTGGGCAGGCGCTGGGGGATGCTGTTGACACGGCCACAGTTTTGTATATTGTATATATGGAGGTTTTGGATATTGCGCCGCCTGAGGCGCCTCCTCTCAAGAAGGGGGAATTTTTTGGGGCCCACAAGCCTCGTTTGGAGTTCCCTACTCAAGGTCACTTTGATGCATTGATCCTTAGGGAATGGGAGACACCTAGTCGCTTCCGGGTGTTCCTCAGGGATGGGATAAGAAGTATCCTTTCCCGGTGGAAGCGGTTAAGTGCTGGGCTTCTCCTCCCGAGGTCGATGTCCCCAGTTTTGGGGTTGACCAACTCCTCCGTGCTTCACACCCCAGACGCCACTTCCCTAAAGGATGGTGAGGATAGGCGCCTTGATCAGATGGCATGCCATGACTTTGCCAGTGTTGGTTCGGCTTTGTGGCCTGTTTGTGCATCTGCGCCAGTGGCGGTGGGTGCTAGGTCTCTGATTAGGGACTGGTTAAATGACACTCACTTTGATCCGGCCAGCGCTGAGTTCACTACGCTTAAAAGATTTGAATTGTTCATGGATTTTGTCTTCGCTGCTATGGAAGACACTATTGTTATGTGTAGTAGGACTTCAGCCTTATTGGTGGCCATGCGCCGCTCGGTATGGCTCCGTCAGTGGACGGCGGACTTTGCGGCCAAGAAATCGCTCACAGCTCTTCCCTTCTTGGGTACGCGGCTGTTTGGAGATAAGTTGGATGCTGTGGCAAAGGGAGGTAAGTTACCTCGGCGGAAGAAACAGTGCCGTCCCTTTCGGGGGGCAGGCTCTTTCAATCCTTCCTTTCGAGGTGCCAGAGCTGGTAGAGGTTTGACCTCAGGTGTCAGAGGCTCTTTCTACCTGGGGTTCCAAACCCAAGCCTGCGGGTAAACCAGCTCAGCAATGAAGGGGCGCCCTCACCCGCTCGGGTGGGGGGACGGCTGCGGCTCTTCTTTCAGGTCTGGGCTCGGGAGGTCACAGACAATTGGATCTTGGAAGTGGTCTCCTCCGGGTACAAACTGGAGTTCGAGTACTGGCCTCCTCCAAGATTTTTAAGGTCTCGGGTGCCCTTGGACCCTCAGGCGGCACAGGGGCTCCTGTTAGCAGTAAAAAACCTTCTGGACATGGAAGTTTATGCCCGGTGCCTCCGTCGGAGAGAGGCAGGGGTTTCTACTCCAATCTTTTCACGGTTCCCAAGAAGGAAGGTTCTGTAAGACCCATTCTGGACTTCAAGGTCCTCAACAGATTCATCAGAATCAAGAAGTTCCGTATGGAGACCCCGCGCTCGGCCATCAGTTCCCTTCGTCAAGGGGATTTCATGACATCCATAGACATCAAGGATGCATATTTGCATGTTCTAATTTTTCCAGCGCATCAGAGATTCCTCAGGTTCGAGGTGGGCGATCAGCATTTTCAGTTTGTAGCCCTTCCCTTTGGGTTGACCTCAGCGCCGAGGGTCTTCACCAAGGTTCTGGCAGGCATAATGGCCCTATTCAGAGCTCAGGGGATTCGCATTGTGTCGTATCTGGACGACCTATTGATTTCAGCTTCTTCCCTCCGTCAGGCGGAGCTGGACACCCACCAGGTGGTGTCGACCCTGGAGAGGTTCGGGTGGGTGATCAACCGCCCCAAGTCCTCTCTCTCGCCATCACGGGTGATTTCATTCCTGGGCATTAATCTGGATACCATTCAGGTCAGAGTGTTTCTACCCCAGACCAAGGTGCAGGGGATTCAGGATCTGATTCCCCTTCTCCTGGCCAATCCTTGCCCCTCTATCCGACAGGGGATGAAGCTGGTGGGGTTGATGGTGGCCTCCTTCGAGGCGGTCCCGTTTGCGCAGTTTCACATGAGATCTCTTCAACTTCATCTATTGACGCATTGGGACAGCTGACGCTGTCATTGGATCAACCGTTCAAGATGTCTCCCGGGGTTCGGCAGTCCCTTCGGTGGTGGCTGGAGTCGAGCAACCTGTTGAGTGGCAGATCCTTTCTGGTTCCTCGCTGGGAGACGGTTACCATGGATGCCAGCCTGTCGGGCTGGGGAGGTTTCTGGAAAAGTCATCAGTTCAGCGGGGTGTGGGGTCCTTAGGAGGCTCACAACCCAATCAATGTCTTAGAGCTCAGAGCCATCCAGCTTGTCCTGTCATGGCTGATGTCGCACTTACAGGGTTCTTTTCTGGTTCAGATTCGTTCAGACAATCGGACGGCGGTAGCCTACATCAATCACCAAGGAGGGACTCGCAGCAGGAGTGCCCTCAGGGAAGTCTCTCTGATCCTGCATTGGGCGGAGAGCAATGTTCCTTGCATTTCGGCAATCTACATTCCGGGAGTGGAAAACACGGAGGCGGACTCCCTGAGCAGGGGGTTCTTTCGCCAAGGAGAGTGGTCCCTCAACCCCAGGGTTTTTTGGGTTCTTTTGGGGGAATCCGGAGGTGGATCTCTTTGCCTCATGGCACAATCACAAACTCCCGGCCTTTGTGTCTCTATCTCCAGGATCCTCTGTCTCTGGCAGTGGATGCCTTGTCCCTTGCTTGGAAGGATCTGGGGTTTCTGTACCTGTTTCCTCCCTTCTCCATGCTGGGCAAGGTAGTTTACAAACTGGCTCTGGAGGGGGCACCAGCAATTCTGGTGGCTCCAAGGTGGCCAAGAAGGGTTTGGTACGCAGACGTTGTAAGGCTGGAGGTAGATCAGTATCGGCTTCCCATGTTTCCGGATCTGTTATCTCAGGGTCAACTACGTTACCCCAATTTACAAATGCTTGCTTTGACGGCTTGGCTGCTGAAACCTTCATTTTGAAGGAGGAAGGTTTGTCTGAGGCTGTGGTTCAGACCTTGATTAGAGCTAGGAAGCTTTCCTCTTCTGGCATTTACTTTAGGGCTTGGCTGTCCTATATTGACTGGTGTGAGGCTAGGGCCTTGCCTTGCAGGGTGTTTTCGATCCCTAGGATTTTGGAGTTTCTTCAGCACGGTCTGGATCTTGGGCTCCAGCTTAGTATCTTGAAGGGGCAGGTCTCTGCTCTGTCTGTTTTCTTCCTTTTGCCTTACACCCGCTGGTTAAGACTTTTTTTCCAGGGGGTCACTCATGTTCGACCCCCTCGGAAGGCTATGGTTCCTGTTTGGGATTTGAATTTGGTTCTTTCGGCTCTCCAGGGTCCTCCTTTTGAGCCATTACAGGATATTGCTATTTCTGTTTTCACTCAAAAGGTTGCCTTCTTGGTGGCTATTACCTCTGTTCGGCGTGTCTCTGAGTTGGCGGCTCTGTCGATTCAGGCCCCTTACTTTGAAAGACACCAGGACAAGGCTCCAAAATTTGTCCTCTTTTCAATTTCATTTCTCCAGGACCATGAAAAAAGTAGTCTTACATCCACAATGTTCCTTGATGCTCTGAGCATGAGCGGGTGCCGCAAGCCAAAGTGGTCCCACAGCTGTCTCTGAGCACTGCAGAGCATGCTCATGACTCGTAAAGCGGCACCATGACACTCTCTCCACCAATACATAAGGTATTTACATATACAGTCATGGCCGTAAATGAAGTATTTCTCACAGAAAAGGATTGCAGTAACACATGTTTTACTATACACATGTTTATTCCCTTTGTGTGTATTGGGACTAAACACATGTTTTACTATACACGTGTTTATTCCCTTTGTGTGTATTGGAACTATCAACTTGTTCAGGGCACTTAAGGCTCTTTTGAAGAAAAATTAATATATAAATGTGCGTAGTGTCCACTGGTTCAGGCCACGTAAGGCTCTTTTTTGTTTAAAAACAAATGGTAATTGAGTATCCAGGCCACCTGGGGGGTCGCTACTGTTTAATACCAATTGTCGGCGTATCCACTTGCTCAAGCCACTTGTGTCACTGATTTTTCAATACCAATTGTTCGTGCATTATCCACTAATTCAGGGCACATAAGTCTCTCTTGGAAAAAAAATGTGTAGTGTCCACTAGTTCAGGCCACGTGAAGCTTTTTTGTTTAAAATGAAATCGTAATTGAGTGTCCACTAGTTCAGGCCATTTGTGTTACACTACTATTTAATACCAATTGTTAGTGAAGTATTGATTTGTTCAGGCCACTTGTGTGTCCCTATTCTTTGATACCAATTGTTAGTGGAGTGTCCACTAGTTCAGGCCACTTGTGTGCCACTATTGTTTAATACCAATTTTTAGTGGAGTATCCACTTTCTCAAGCCACTTGGGTGGCACTACTCTTTAATACCATTTGTTAATGGAGTGTCCACTTGTTTGGGGCACTTAAAAGGAAAATTACACTTAAGTGTTTTTTTAATAAATTGTCCATTTCAGGTCACTGTAACTGCAGGTGTCTAACAATGCAGAAAGCAGCAAATAAGGGACAGGGATGTGACTGTGATGCTTCTGCTGCTACTGGTAATTGAGCTGGTGATGCAGGGAGAGGATGTCTTTTCCTCGCCAGCTACACCTTCCTCTGGTGCAAGCAGACGCCGCGGTTTGGATCGCATTTTTGTAGGCCCCAATACTGCTGGTAGAGTAGGGTAGGCCAGAACAAGTTGAGGCAGTTGTAGATTATATGGCATGCAGTTGTAGCTGTTCCATGGGATTGCCTTCCACCCACTCCATGTCTGCCGAACCCTCCACCTCATCCCCCTTAAAATCAGCAAGGCCATCTTAGCCACAAGTCATGGAGTCACTATAGCTCTATGATGACTCTCCTAGCCAGGATACCATGGGCCATCCACCTGCCCCAGTTGCTGAGCTAGGGTTCCAGAGGCCCAGCAACTTATGTTGGAGGATGAGGACATGGCCTGCGGACCATCACAATACACCCTTGATGATAAAAAAAAATTCTAGAGCCGTCTGCTGCAGCTTTCTGCAATGCTGAGGCTAGCAGGGAGGAGTGGGTGGAAGAGGATGCCAGGGGTGATGACTAGGTCCTAGACCCAATGTGGACTGAAGGTCTATCAGAGTTTGGATGAGGAAGTGGTGGTCACACAGCCCCAGGCAGCCAGCAGGAGAGGGAGAAGGGTGCCGGTGGTCAGCGTCCCACTACGCCCAGGGACTGAGCAGGCCAAGGAATGCAGTCTCAAAGGATCCCACCAGTGTGGCATTTTTTCCAAGCAATGCATAGATGACAAGACACTGGTCATTTGCAAGCTCTTCCATCAGTGCCCGAAGTAAGGGAAAACACCACGTCCATGATCGGGCACCTGCAATCCAAACACGAGCTGCAATGGCAGAAACACCTAAAAAAAACATGCAAACACCTGAGGCTCCCTTTGCTGCTTCAATTGTCTCAGCCTCTAGCACCACCTCCCCAACAACCTGTCTCCCCCCCCCCCCCCCAAAAGGGAGGATGGGGGACAACCACCATCACCAAACCTGTCTGCGCTATCCCAGGGAATCGTTCAGCTTTCCATCCCGCAAACTTTGGAGAGAAAGTGGAGGTTGGGTCTATCCACGAGCCCTGGCTCTGCATTTGAGCAGTTCCAAATTGCTGGCCTATGAAATGCTTCCATTCAGCCTGGTGAAGGACATTTTTAAAGATATGATGGTGGTGATTATTCCCAGCTGCCTTTACTTTTCTCGCCAGGCCATCCCTGCCTTTGATGTGCACTGAGAAATTCTGTTATTTCCAGTGTCCACATCACCACTGACACGTGGACATGTAAGCTTGGGCAGAGATGTTACATCTCTGTAAGTGCCCACTGACAGTGGCGGCTGGGTCTGAGGTGGGAAGCATTGTGGCGCATATCCTTCCACCACCGATGATAGCTGGAAATCAGTCGGTGCCTCCTACAGCCTCCACCACTTACTCTACTTCCTCCTCATGCAGTCGCCCCTGCACCACCAATTTGAGCACTGCCATGGGCAGCATGTGATGTTAAAACACATCTGTATGGGCGTAAGACAGCTGTGGCCCAGCATCCAGGAGCAGACAGACGAGTGGCTGCTGCTGTTGCAGCTGAAGCCTGGCAACTATGGGGGCGTAACCTTGCAATAGCCTTGGGCTGAGCCGGGTTGAAGTACATACCTTGCCTGGTACATGTGCTCAACTTGGGGGTGCAGAGCTTCCTGGCACATTAACCAGAGATGCCAAGGCTGCTGCATAAAGTGCATAGTGTGTACACACAGTTTTGGGATTCCCACCCTGCTACCGCTTGCCTGACTGCGCTGCAGAGGAAATTTGGACTACCTACCCACTGCCTAATATGTGACTTCCCCACCAGTTGGCATTCCACGTTGTATATGCCGGAAAGGGTGTGTGAGCAGCAGCAGGCAATAGTGGAGTTTCAGCACCAAAATGAGTAGAAGTGCAGACCAACAGCACTTCACCACCAATGAGTGGGCCTCCATGAAGGACATCCGCATGGTGCTGCAGTGTTTCCAGTATGCCACCAATATGGTCAATGCTGATGATGCCATTGTCAGCGCTACCATCTCCATCCTTAGCCTGCTGGAAAAAAAAACCTTCAGGCCATGACGGAGGCCATGATGGTGGCACAGGAGAAAGCACGGGAGGTTTGCAGGGTAGGTTGCTGGGCTGACAGTGGCCAGGTACTCCACTGTCCAGCCAGTGGACAGTTTTGAAGGACAACTTCTCCTTTACTCAGGGAAGCCTGGCTCACATGAGCCACTACATGCTCCAGTGCCTGCGCAAAGACCGCAGAGTTGCCCGCATAGTCACCAGTGCCGATTACTGGGTAGCCACCTGCTGTAAGGACATTACTTCCTTGATTCCAGCACTGGAGCAAGATCGAAAAATGAGAGAGTACAAACACAAGCTGGCGGAGATCCTGGCGGAGTTACCAGATGACTTTAAGGTCTCAGTGGCGGCACAAGGCTAAGGAGGAGGAGCAAGTTGCCAACACAGCAGGGGCTCTGGCAGCACCTCACAGGGGAGGGTGAGCATGGCCACAACTCGGAACAACTTAATCAACTATCCACTTCACCAGCATTTGGTAAGCATATGACCCATAGTACCAAGAGATAGACTTTGACTCGCATGGTGGATGACTACCTGTTCACACGTCTCCTGGTACTGTGAGATGGTTCCTTCCCGTTCAATTTCTGGGTCGCTAAACTGGACACGTGGCCAGGGCTTGCCCTCTATGCTTTGGAGGTGCTGGCATGCCCTGCAGCAACTGTCCTATCAGAATGTGTGTTCAGCACCACAGGGGGTGTTGTTACCGACAGCCAACGTGGACATGCTTACATTCCTTAAGATGAACTGGGTGAGAATCTTATGGGACATGGCTGTGCCAGCACCTGAGTGAATGGTTAAAGTGTTTGCTATCCCCTCCACCTCTTTCACCTACACCTACTCTGTCTCTTACGCTTACGCAGCCACATAATATTTACTTTTTTATTTATGTATGTATTTTTTTAGTTTTCTGTTATTGTTTTAAGTACTTTTCCTAGCCCATATTTTATTACAATTGCCCTGTTCCCCTCGATTTGCAGCCCTGTAGCCCTTGCAACCCCTATTTTACAGCTATTTTGGGCCCCCATTGACTTCAATGGGGTTCGAGTTTGGAGACCCGAATCGACCAGTTCATGTACCAGTAACACCATTCAAGTTCCAGTGATATAAATGGCTTTTTAGTTAGATGCATTTTAAGGCAATGGTGTCTCTTCCCTTACAATGTTTAAAGTGAGAACACAGAGTTTCTTCCTTGTAGTTGTATTAACAAGGAGTAACTTAACAAAATGCCTATAAATGATTAAAGTAATTTCTTCCTCTTCCAAATGAAATGCTAAGTCTTGATCTACAACCTACAGGCGTTTCCATTTGGGATGCTCGGTCACTGTTAGACCCCTCTCATCTGTCAGGAACTCACCCTCTCTGTATGCCCACATGACCAAAGATGAACAATGTCAGATCGGTGTGCAGGTCATGATGATGAACCCCATTGTTCACTTTTGACCTTGTTCGACGTCTGCATGGCTGCTACACAGAGAAGCAGGGAATGAGTTTCTGCCTGCACTTCAGGTTGGTAATAATGGACAGGCATCCCACATAGGTAGGCCTCGGGGGATGGGAGAAATAGTAGATTACTTTTTGGGTAATGGACAGCTTTAAGTAATTATTTTTACCCTGTTGCAAATGTTAAATTCACACCAGTATTTGTGTTCGTTCAACACCAGAAATGAGACAGTTTGCAGTTTTTTGGGGTATTTTTTATTATTATTTATTTTTGTAAATCACAGAAAATGGCAGGAAAACACAAGATTAAAAAAAAAAAGAAAAAAGTCTGACAACCCGACAAAAACTAATGCAAGAGGGGAGTGGAGACACATAACAGACACAAACTGCACACAACCCTTCCACCTATCAAGAGGTACTAGGGTCACTCTTCAGCCTGTCTTCATCCTATTCTGGTTCACCCACACAACCCCACCAACCTCTTCACTATCTATAGCCCAAACAGTGCTCACTTTTTATTGCTCACCAGGCCCCAAACAGTCCTGTTGACCCCTTCCAGGATCTATTGAATCCTCCAGCTGTTAGCAAATTGATTCTAATTTGATGTTCCTTCTAGCTGTTTCTGGTCTTGAACAATCATTAAGAATATAGACAAGGTGTACACAGACCACTACAAACCCTTCTTTCTCAAATACAAGCAGACATGGCCAATAGGGCAGCCATGTTACCATTTCTGAACTGTGGTCATCTCTGATGTCCTTCTGTTCTTGGCATCTACCCTCCATTTTCTATTACTAGCTGTGGAAAAGATGGGGTTATGGATTGCCCTACATATGCTCCTCCCCTTCTTACTGTGTCATAACCCCCCACCATGCTATTTCTCTCTATTTGTCTATCTATTCTGCCCTTCCTACTTCTGTCTAGTCATTGAAGCAGTTGCCCAGCAGTTGGGTCCTTGTTTCAGCTTCTCCATCATTTGTGTTGACTACTGTACCCTTCTTGGTTTGCCCTCTTTGCTGCTCTAGCCTATGCCGATTTGTACCTCTACTCTTCCCTTATGAGGACACCGAGATGCACACATTCACCACTCCTTCCTACTACAAACATCAGGACATGGACCTATCACTCCGTCTAATACACAGAAAGCAGGACACTTGTCTCTCACCCCCTCCTACTAACACAGACAAAATACATGAACCTCTCACGCTCATATAGACTGAATACATCAGATATGGAGGAATAGTAAGTGGGGTGGTTGGGTGAAAAAGGGGTTATTATTACATAAAAGAGACTCCGATATGAGGGATACTGTGCGGGTCTCTCGAAGTCAAAGGGCCTTTACAATGCCCCCTAAGACCCTACATTACACACCAGTTATTACTCATAAGGTGTCATGTGACCACAGTACCGCTGTCCTCGCAAATCCCCCGATAAAACCCAATAGCTGGTGAAGCAGCACATGACTGGTATATTCATTTATATACACAGAGAGGTGTGTTCAGAAGCCTTTGGCAGCATAGAGGTTGTGAGGAAGAGAGTTTGGTTAAAGCCCTCCCCAAATAATTGGTTTCTCCACCTTTCCTTTCCATTCTTTGTCCTTATGATCTTTCAGAACCAGTGAAGAGGTTAAAATCCATATTAAACCCAATTCATTTTTTTATACTTGCCCTTCGTTCACCTTCTCTGTTACAATTCTCCCTCTCCCCCTCCTTTATAATAAAACATTAAATAATTAAATAATAAAAAAAAGAAAAAAATCCTGGTTCTATTTATATTTATATATAATATATATATATTTATAATTTTACAGAAAAGGGGGGGAGAGAAATGAGTTGAAATAAGAACCAACGTGGAATTTGGAACAGAAGGCTGGTAGGTGGGTGTCATGGCGGTAGTTCATTTTCTTAGAATCCAGAGGAATTGGTTGTCTTTTTTTTCCTGGGTTTTTATTTTCTTTTTAGATTTCGAGGGTAGGGGGATTCGGAGGTTGGAGAAGGGTCCAGGTGTGGAAGATGCATCTCTGGGAATTTAATAATAGGATTCCTTTTCTACCCAACCTGTAAGATAATGGAAATAAATGTTGGTGATTGTTCAATTTTGGTAGATGAATTTATATAGTTCTATGATATGATGGTAAAGAGTCACTGGAAATTCCTACTAATGGTCAGCCCCAAGTGCCAGGATTGGTCAATGGTCTATGGACCGCCATTAGACCCCTTAAAAACAGCATCATGCTGCCAGGTCTGCCATGATGGCATATCAAGTATAATGAACAAAACTAAACAAATCTTCATTTGGTATAGACCACCCCTTTCTGCTAGAGCATCTCCTGTGTGCAGACTGGACTTACCTCCTGGGTGTCGCCTAAGGATAAGTTTCCTGATCTCATCATATATAAAGATGAGGAAGCTGTATGGGAAGGCACAGAACCACCAGCTAGGCCTAGAATAAGAAACCAAATAAAAATATATTAGAGCCTATAACAGGTGGAGGAAATGTGTGCATTAATGAGGTGGTGTTATACAAGTATCTTAGAGCAGACACAGAGTATTGCCCCATTTCACAATTTTCAGCAGCATATTGGCCGGCCTTAGGTGAAATGTCCCCGTGTGCAAGATTACAGGATGGTGCTCCTGAAAGAATACATATAGATTCACACTTAGATGAGGAAAGAAAGCAGACAGAGGAAACACAGAAAAAACTAAGACAGAAAGAGATGGATAGGGTATAAGAAAAATTAAGGAACAAAGAAAAACAGAGAACGACTGAAGTAAGGTAGAAAAGAGAAAGAGAGATATGAAAAAATGTGGAAATGAGAGAGAAGATGGTAAAAGTGAAAGAATAGTAGACGGGGAGGCCGATTCATTAATAGCGCCAGGTAGCGACAGATGAGCGCCAGTAGCGTGATTTTCACAGCGCCCGCTAGTATTCGCTGTGCTTGGCCGTTGTTCGCTTGTTGACAGCGACTCAGTCGGTGTGCGGTAATGTTGAATACGGGGTTAGGAGTCGCTGTTTCACAGGTTCCGTGCTGTATGGGTGCGCCTGACAGCGAATGGCCAGAGCGAACGGCTCCCAGCACATTCATTAACAAATCACGCTCAAAAAATTCTCGCGCTGTGAAATGCTTGTTTAAACCCCAGAGCGCTGGCGGCGATGGCTTAAAAGTAGTTTTTTAACCCCCAAACAACCATATTTTTTGATTAAAAAATTAAACAAGTTTTTCTAAACATTTTGTAATATGAATACATTAATATCAGACCTGTAATATCAATTCTGCACAAATTTTTTTTTTTTTTTTTTTACCTTAAAAAAAAAAATCTAACATTGCCGTAGTGGTCACAGAATTTTTGCCAGTTAAAAAAAAATAAAAAAAAACAGTCATATCAATTAATTATGAATATTTAAAGATTGCTCCATTGAAATGCATTGGAGAGCGCCAGGTAGCGAGAGGTCATACCTGGCGCTGTGATGGGATTAGCAGCGGCGCTGTTCATTGCAGTCCGCTACATGATGAATCCCGCGCTAGGCGACGCTCTCGCCGGCGCTAGCCTCATTTAGCGTGATAAATGCGTGATTGTGTCCGCCGCCTGGCGTTCTGGAGTCGGTAGCCGCCGATAGCTGGCGCTACCTGGCGCTAGTGAGACACTACCTGGCGCTATCCCTTGATAAATAAGGCCATTGGAAAGATAGATAAAGGGAAGGTGTAAAAAAAGAGGGAGTGGGAAAAAAAAGGTTGACAGAGATGACATTAACAAAGAGGGAGATTTAAGGAAGTAGACGACAGAGAGATGAAGAGAATGTGGAAGAGAGTTTGGTTAAAGCTCTCCCCAAATACTTGGTTTCTTCACCTTTCCTTTCCATTCTTTGTCCTTGTGATCGTTCAGGACCAGTGAAGAGGTTAAAATCCATATTAAACCCAATTCATTTTCTTATACTTGCCCTTCATTCATATATATAATTTTACAGAAAAGGGGGGGATAAATTAGTTGAAATAAGAACCAACAAGGAATTTGGAACAGAAGGCTTGTAGGTGGGTGTCCTGGCGATAGTTCATGATTAAATGGCATGCAGCCAGTTTTGTGGAGCACTTGGGTATCTGGGTGGACTGGGCAACCCCCTTAATGACATGCCAACTAGAACTGAGAAACTATGACCTGCTGCAATGGCATTGCTACTAGTGGCAGGTAGTAAGTGTTTTGAGTCTTGTAACACTAACTGACCTCTCCAAATTCAGAGGAGCAAAGCTAATGTTTGGTCCCAGTTAATCCACCCACCATGCTAGCTTTGGGTTTACACACCCTTATAACAAAACTGACCCATCTTAACTTCTATATGACTTACTTTAGTGGGTACATTCTCAGTGCAATGTCCATTCCAGGGCAATACGACAAGAATGCTGCCAGAGCTGTTTCCTCAAAGAGTCCAAAAATGAGGATCTTATTCCTGCAATGTAATAATGAAGACACCGTTAATACGATCCAGTAGAGTCCAGCAATTTCCTGGTAAGTTGCAATTTTTTGGGTTATGTTAAGTTAGGGATCGGGGTTTTGACCAGTAGGCTTCACTGGAAAAGCTGTTTTAAGGCAAACTTTCAGGTTAAGTTCTAGATCAGCCATCCAAGAGCATCTGCATCAAGTACTCCACCATGGTTATACGTGCTGCATTTATTTCATCTAAGGGGAAAAGTATATCAGGGGAAAAGTATATCAGCTACACTAAAAGAGGAAATTTGTATCCATAGGCTGTAATGGATCAACAAGGTGTAGTTTTAAAATCGGACCACCTGATGGCAGTATAGGATAAGGAATGGACATGAATGATAGTAAATTGGTTTAGAGTTATTCTTCAACGCTCTGTTCGCACCTCTCCTGCGTTAATAGCAGGCGTTTTGTAAATTTGCTAGAGGTACATTGTATCAAAACAATACTGTGCAACTAATGTGTTGGCAATGCGTTTGAAAATGCGTTTGCGTTTTTGAAAAGAAAAACATTTTTTGCACAATAAGTAAATGGTAAATTCTATTGCAAAGCACAATGCAGGTACACTGCATCATACATGTATAGCACTTGTGTTGCCATAGACTTCTATTGACCTGTGCTGTTACTATGTTGTGCTGAAAAAGGTGTCTGCAAAGCTTTTTTGATACATTACGTAACATAGGGCAGATGTGTGAACTATCTCATCTAGAATTATGTTCAGGTTTTTTCTGCTTTGTGACTGCATTGCAATGCAGTGCAGCGCATTGACACAGAGAAAGCGCAGAGGTGCGAACAGAGCCTTAAGTTATTAGAAGGTTAGAGTAATAGTTTGTTACAACATTTGGCTCATTGGCCAAATGACAAGACAGTGTTGTTACTGGGCTGGACTTAGGGATATATTAAGAAGGCCTTAATAAATAGAGAGATGGTGTCTTGTCTTATCTTGAAAGTTAGGACAGCTAGAAGTCCTGTGGGGAAACCAGAGGAAGCAGACTGGCTGGGAAAGAGTTGAAACTGGGAAGATCAGTGGCAGCTTAAAGTGGAATAAAGCCAGGGCAGCTGGCCCTGGAATCTAAAAGCAGCTGGCCTTTACCCTGGGCTTCCAGGAATTAGGATTGTCCTGCTGTGTGAAACCCCCAGGTCACCAGTATTCACTCACCTCTCCTGGTCCAATGGCGCATGCGCAGGCTATTGGGCAGTCAGAGCTGTTTGCCATGCCTATGTAATTCGGCAAATGGCTCTGACTGTTTTCAATAGGGAGCGAGAGTGGCTGCATCCCCTGCATTTTTGGTCTTTGTGCCTGCCCCCACCACATGCCGCTAGGGATGCACCCGCTCTATCCCCAGTGAAGCCTATCAGAGCTGTTTGCTGAATGTCACAGCAAATGGCTCTAATTGGACAAGAGCCCACGCATGCGTTTAACCAGGATGAAATTAGTTAACATGGACGATCTGATCTTTCAAAAATGGGGCATCCTAATTTGGGATGACCCAGAGGCACTGAACCAAATAGTCAAACTGTCAGGGTTTGCATGTTTAATCAGGGACAAAAATAGGGGTTGAGTCTATTGGTCTTGAGTTGGAAGAATGTAAGGATCCACGTAGATAGAGCTACACAGACCACTAGCCCTACAGTATTTAAGTATGGCCTTACTTCATGCCCTGTTGGAATACTGAGTTTCTTCTGGTCTTGCAGATGATGACATCAGCCCATTGTACAACCACAATACTGACAAAGAAGGCCGTGTGACATGTGAATTCCACTATCTTACGCTGCTCATATGTCTAAAGGGAGAAAAAATACAAGAGGTCATCTAAATGGCATAGTTGCATTTCAAGTCTTAAATATAAAAGTCTTTTAAGATCTGCCTCAAAATCTCTACACAATGACAGATGATACACCACTGTACACCTAGCCAGAAACAGAAAAAAAAGAAAAACAAATTAGCCTGGGGTTTGCCTTGCCTTTGCGAAGGGTTTTAGGACAAACCTGACCATCTAATTTCAGTTCAATTAATCCCTCTAGTCGGTTTCTCAAAGAGCAATAATCGAGCACCCCACTATCCAGCATCTCCATTCACGAGGGACTAGCCACCTCCTTCAAGATGTCTGCCCCTCTGTATGCTTACTGTCGGTCTCCTCGCCTTTCTTGCTCTACTGTCGGACACGGTGTTCTGTCAGATCTCCATCGCTGTCTGTGCTCAGCCGCAGATGTGCACACTTGGGTGTTTGTACACATTCTGGCTCTTCATCCACTGCTCAGCAGTACCACCTGGTGTTCAGCACACTGCAAGTGCATGAAGCCAATAGCGTAAGCTCTTGGGCTTGCTTTTTACTTCTGGGTTTCCCTAGGTTTTAGTGGACAGGAAGTGACTCATACGCTGAGATGTCCCTCCCAGCTTTATTGACAGCACTATTTCAATGGACAGCTGGCCTGTTTTCATTGCTGTGTTATCAGCTAAGTTCCTGGATTCTGTTTTCCTGTTTCCTGCATTTCCTGACTGATTTTCTGGATTGACCTGGCCTGCTTTTGGATTAACACTTGGACGGATTACATGGTTTGAACTCAGATTTATTCATTGGACTTTGCCTGTTTGCTGCCAGCCCCTGGACTCGGATTTATTAAATTGGACCTTGCCTGTCTGCCGCCAGCCCCTTAATTCTGATTTGTTCTTTTGGACTTATTTTCTGTGCCCCACACCTGAAGCTCCGCTCAGCCCTATCCATGGTTGTAGCCAGGAGGCTAGACACTTACTTAATTCTCTGCAACCCTCCAATGCAATGAATGGAAAGGTGCAGAGGGCTGGACTTTCGTCTCGGAGATAGGGGTGCTTCCCTCTTTAATGGAGATCAGCACTGGACAGCTGGATGTGCAATCGCCACAATTGGTAAGTTAAAAAAAACAATGAAGCCAGAAGATCTTTTTCTTTATGTCTGGACAGAGATTTTAATATTAGGCCATTTTCAGGATAAAGCTTCTCCTAAACCCTCACAAACAACTCTGTGCTAGGTGTTGGATTTGTGGATCAGGACTCTCCATGGCGTAGAGGTGCCAGATGGGTTTAAGTCTGCTTTGTGCAAGACCTCAATACTCACCCACTGTTGGCCATAACTGTCTTCCAAGTCATTGACCGACCTGTCATCCCAATTTAACCGAATTCCAACCAAATGAGACGGCAAAAACCCATTCTCTGCCAGAATGACAAAGTAAGAGAAGAAGCCGCCCAGAGCCTGGATCATGCCTAGAATGTGGGGAGACCAAGAGACAAAATGAGTGATGGCCACTGAGACCAACCGTGTATGCTGTTTTTTTCGAGATTTTCTTTAGCAAGAACTTACCGATCTGCCCGTATGCCATGCTGATCAACCTTTCATTCACTAGTTTGTCTGTGCGGGGGTTTCTTGGCTGTCTTTTCATAATGTCGCTCTCAGCGGCTTCATAGGCCAGTGAAATAGCAGGAACCTATAGGAAGCGATATAGCAGAGCTCTTTGTTGTTATTATACTTAACAATAAAGTTCCTCCTTAATGTTACACTGCCTTCTCAATCAGAGACCAAACATGAACTCTCATGTGCACGACCCCGCTGGGAGAAAAGAGAGTGAGGATCTGAAAGTGATAGTTAATTTGAGAACATCTTGCCTGTGTCTTGAAATTGCTTGATTCTATATGTGTATTAGCACATTGTTTTAATAATGTTTTGATTTGTAATTAAAGCTGAGCGATTAAGATTTATTTCATGCCAATTTGTCCAAATCTGACTAAGATTTGATTAGATCTGAATCAATTTGGATTAAGCGTCCAGCATAACTTTAGCAATGAATAGAGCCTGTTTAGCCCCTGGCTCCCTTTAAAGAGGAACATAAGAGAACCCCCCCCCCCCCAGGACACTTGCCTTTTCCCAGAGGTCTTGCTGCGTCTCATTGTGTCTGCATCCCCGATCACTTCTAGGTGTGCATGTGCCTGCGCCCAACCTTTCGGGATAGGCATCATGAGCACGCCCTGGCTAGAAGTTTAGAGGGGGATGCGGCCAATGGTGCACTTGGCCCCCTTCGGTGCCACTCAGACGGCTTAGCCAGCAGAGAGAAAGTGAGCACGCAGGTTGGATGAACGGGCCCCTCAGCCAACCAACGTGCTCGCTCTCAGCTCGAGCCTGTGCCGTGGGAGTGTCTGGAAGGTGAGTGGATCAGGCAACCTGAGAGGATACACACAGCGATTTGGGATGTCCCCGCAAATATAGGCAAATATTGGCTCATATAGTATATGTCAAGGTATGAAAATAGGGGGTGTTCTTCTTCTTTAAAAAGCAAGCCAGATCCTTGCTATCTCATATTGTAACAGCCAGACTGGTGTTTACAACTTTACAAGGCCAGTTCCCTGTTGTTACATTGTATAACAGCCAGACCCCTGCTATTATTATGCCATCAGCTCACAGCTTTCTGAGGCGTGTGAGTGATCTTCCCACCACACTGCTGCAATAGAGCAGATATCACTCTAAAGGATTTCATGTACGTATACAGTATGTATACAGGCCTCGGTACACCCTCTCTATTGTAATGAATGGAGATGGCGTGGTAGCACTTCTGTGACTGATGGTGGGTTAGAAGCCTGACACGCTCCAATCAGGTGAGTTGCTCATTCCGGAGTAGAAACGATCAGCTATGCTGGACGAAAGGTGAGTTTTAGGTGACTGACAACCCCTACTTACCACTCAGGGGGATCTTTGTAATAATTACAAAATGGAAGGTTACACTTGATGAAAAACATGTGGGGACTTCCAATCTAGAGGCCTTTCAGCCTACATAACGATCTATTATTTTTGTTTTGTTTTTACAACCCTAAAAACAGGTTCTTGTCTTTAGAAAATCAGCTTTAGTAAATTGTTGTTACATCTGACTACCTGGTCTATGGGTCCCTTTAAGCAGTAAAGCTTTACAGAGAATATGCTCAACTTTTCTTGGGTCCTGCATACCATGTTAATGTACCATACCAGAGTTTAAGAATGATGATGGTTCCAAGGTGCAGATACATGTCCCAAATTATTAAACACCATTATTTTTCAAGAATTCTACCAAGTTTCACTCTAACAGAGGCTGTTCAGCTTCATAATCAGCATTCCCAACACTTCCTGCTTCCTACTTACCATGTCAGTGCCCAAGTCAATGCACAGGATGGTGATGGTGCCCAAAGGCAGAGGGATGTTGGCCATGATAAAGAGCAGGAAAGGGGTAATCTCAGGAATGTTACTCGTCAGGGTATAGGCAATTGACTTCTTCAGGTTGTCAAAGATAAGGCGGCCTGTAGGTGAGCAGACAATATTAATCAGGGTTGCAATATAGGCAAATATTGGCTCATATAGTGTATGTCAAGGCATAACTCCTTACCCTCTTCAACACCAGTGACGATTGACGCAAAGTTATCATCCAGCAGAATCATATCTGCAGCCTGCTTGGACACGTCAGAGCCAGCAATACCCATGGCCACTCCGATGTCAGCCTTCTTCAAAGCAGGAGAGTCATTCACACCATCACCAGTTACTGCCACAATAGCTCCCTGTATTAATGGACAACAGTTAGACCAAGGTGTCAGGATCTGTTACCGACTGACAGTGAAACAGAAAATACTGAGGTATTGGCAAACATGCCTAAAGACGTATCAACCCTACCCAGACCACAAGGCTTGTGTCAGGTTGACTGTTAGTGGTAGGCTAGAATAGAGCCCTCCACACATCAATCAATCCTATGTAGTACAGTGTGCTTGTGCCACTCAGCCCTGCCACTCACATCACAGAGAATGTAAGGAACATGAGGTAAAACTTTATTTTATAATTACTTTGGCAATATAGCTTCATTTTCAAATGGAAATGGGAACATTGCCATGTGTTGCCCTAACAATGTGATACATTTTGGTGCTTGAACAATGACTTTAATGTGCTTTTGAGAAATAGTATTATGCAGTGGCGGATTGGGGGATCTTACTGGGCTTTGGCCAGCCTGCGATATTCCCACTGAGGTCTCCCAGACTGTTAAAGTAGACCAAAACCCATCTCAGGCCTGATTCCCTCTCCCAGGGACATCCTGATTTGGGAAGCCCCACTGTGTGAAACCTCTCTGAATCGCCAAGATCTCCGATCCAACGGTGCATGCGCGGGCCACAACCGCACTACGTTATACCTTTAGCCAGATGTGTACCCGTGACAGGCATTTGTGAAAGGCTGGCACAGGCACGCACTATGCTATAGGCTAGCGGCAATTGGTGCACTTGGCTGCATTCAGCTCTTTGTCGATTTTTAGATGAAGGGGCTAAATAGAGGCGCCATAGGACCAGGGAAAGATTTGTTTTTTGTGCGAACTGAGGGGTTTCACACAGCGGGGCATGCCAAATCGGGGTGCCGCGGGGCAGGGGCCAACACCCAGCTAGTCAAAATCATGGGTTTTGCTCTACTTTAAGAAATAAGCACAATGCTGAAGCTCATTGGCAGGGTTGGATATGGCCATTCTTTATCCAATGATACTAAACCTTAAACCTTTGGTATCGTAGAGGCAGATACTGTTGCGGGGAAGGGTATGGCCATGATGCTGAGTCTATAGCATTAAGGCAAAACATAGGCTGGTGTTTCCTGGTTAAGGGGGTACAGTGGAGCCAGACATGGGAGGGTACGGGAGTCTGGGGAGGCAGAAAGGAGATAAGGGTTTTAGAAGTAGTAGCCCTAGCAGCCGCCAAGCAGTGCATCTCACTGGGAATTCTCTGGTATTATGTCATGGATAGACATGGGGCTGCCCAAGTGAGTGTTCGAACATTCCTATCCTATATTTTGCCTATGTTGTGGCTTACCTGGCGCTGGCATCCTTCCACAATAATGAGCTTTTGTTGGGGGGATGTGCGGGCAAAGACAATCTCTGTGTGGTTCTGTAGGATCTCATCTATCTGCTCAGCGCCCATGTCCTTCAGGTCTGTACCATGGATTACACAAGCCTTGGCATCCCTGGTAAAAAAAAAGTACAATAAGCACCGATAAAGAAAATAATTGACTTAAATGTGCTGAAATTCACATTTCTATAATTGTTGTATAATAGTCGTATTGTAGCTTTGTAGAAGGTCAGGGAAAGACAACTGATCTTATTTTATAAACTCATTTGTATATAAGTATTTTCTGGATTTCTGAATTGCCATGAGCGCAAGCAGGGAGGAATTCAGTCAATATGGATTTCTCCCTGTGAAGTGTTCTAAAGGGAGGCTGGCAGCTTCCCAGGTGAGTAGCTCTCAAATATTTGTCTGCATTGCATGTCCCAATGTTGGAGACTCAAAATTAAGAGTAGGGACCACACTAAACACAGAGTGCCTTGCCGGGGCAGTGTGGCTTCCACATGTATCTGCAGATATATGCAACCAAATCTCTGTCTTTCCACATAGCTAGACATGTTTGTTGCTTGATATTTATTTGATGAGAGGGTTAAACTGGGCTGTAAATTAGTTCCCAGGCCCTAAATAATAATAATAATTTTGTATAAATGGTGATTGAGCTGCTCCCACCCCCCTTTATTTATTTTCTGGATGTGCCTGACATTGTCAGACAGCTTCCCACTACCACACTGGGACTCTGAATGGCTGATAATTGATAAGTCTAATTTATGGAGAGCACACTGCAGTACATGATGAGGTGACCAGAAAAATAATTTATCTCTTTTCCTGGACTGTCCCTTTAAATTCTCCATGAATCCTTCCACTGGAGCTCAAACCGGACCTTCACCCTGAATAAGAGCCTCTTGTATGTTTCCCTCACCCCGTACATACAGATTGCCCACATTAAATATCATCCTACATGCACCTATTGTGTTTTCTGAGCATTTTAACATCCAAAATGACGGCCCATGAAGTCTCAGGCTGCCTGCAGACAGGAGATGTCTTCTGGCTATGTTGCTCTGCATTCTGGGATTGCTGTCCTTTTCCTGACGGCAACTGTTTGAGCAGAGTACAGCAATAACCCCGCCTCCTGTACTTTTCCCCCCTCTCCTCAATATGTGATGCTTCAGAGCCAAGACGACGGCCCCATATCCCAGAGTCCTGAACAGAATTGAAACCCAGTGAAGAATAAACTTAACTTAAATATATTAATTTTAGATGCTGGAGAATAGTTTTTGAAGGGTTTGGGCTTTTCATTAAATGATGCTGAAGATCCGGTTTAAGGGAAAACTCCCATTTTTGCATTCTGCCTTATTTTTTTCCTTCTGAGATGTAAAATAAACATTTGTGTTAGGATTCTGCCCCCAGACCTGTGATTTATTTATCAGCACACTGTGTCAAAGTTTCTTATATTCCAATGGATCTGTGATCCTAGGGTGTGAGTGGTTAAAATTACTGACTACATATCCCAAAATCCTTCCACTGTAACAGGTGAGCATGTTAGCAGCAGTAGCAGCAATGACCTTTCCCAGCTGGGAAGGTTGCCAGTAACCCTTTAGCTGGAATATAAGATTGTGATTCTCCCTATCTGTCTCTTAGTTAATCAGATGATTAGCAAGCTAAAGTGAGAAAGTCTCTGGTCTGTACATCTAATGCGCCACTTGATGTACATGCTAGGGAAAACGAATGGGAAAACAGAGCTGCAAGCAAGTAGGAAGTTAAAAAAAATAACACATAAGCTTAGCACAATGAAGATGTCATTTTGGCACACGATAATGGAAACTTTATAAAATGCCATCAAAAGTGGAATTATAAGTTCTCCATAAAGCTTTCCTCTATTTAAGGATCAACATAAAACTGTTTTAGAAAGCATGAAGAAGGGTTAAATTCCCTGTTGGCTTGGACAATCCTGGGTTTTGGTCCTTGCCCCAGGGGCACTCCGATTCGTGTGCCCCGCTGTGTATAACCCCCAGGTCACCCGATCTGACTCATCTTACCCCGTCCTATGACGCAAGCTTGGCCTCCCACCCAATCCACACACTCAACTGTGCTGACGCGATCTCAGCTTGGCTCGTCTAAGGAGCCGAGCTCCACCGAGTGCAGCGGTGCCGCATCTCCTCTAGGCTCTTTCACAAATGCCTGGCGTGGGCACGCGGGCTGCTAAAGGTATAGCAGGGATGTAGAGTGGCTCACGCATGCGCCGTTGGACTGGGAGAGAAGGTGAGTATAGGGGGGATTCACGCAGGGCGTAGGGAATCAAGTGGTCCTGGAATTTATAGATTTAAGCCGATCGGCATGGGTTTTGGTCCACTTTAATCAGTGTAATTAACTTCTTTGGGAACAGGATGCTCAACAACAGAACCAGCTTTTTTGTTGCATTTCCACCTCCCAATTTTTTAAAGCCTTTCTGACCTCAGTGCAGCAGTATCCTGTATTCCAACTCAATACAGATTATAGGTTTTGCTATGAAGTTCTTTGGGTGGGTCGCAGAGCTGAAGATCAGCATTTTATTAGGGGATGAGATTTATAAATTTTAAAAAGAAATCTGCACCTCACTTGAAGAACTCAGCAGAAAATCCTTTTTGGCTTTCAGGTCTCTCAGTGCAATTTCCACACATTTGTATTATATCATGGGTGGTATAAGATCTTTTTTTTTAGCCATACCTGGGATTAACCTGGGACACAGGGATATTGAGTCTGGCTGCAATGTCCTCCACTGTCTCGTTGCCCTCTGAGATGATGCCCACACCCTTCGCAATGGCCTTTGCTGTAATCGGATGATCTCCAGTTACCATAATAACCTAGAAAAAAAACACAGTGCCTCATGGAAGTTGATTAAGATTGGGTGTTGTCTATATTGTGACCATCAACAAACTGCTCTATGCCCACAATCTGTCAATTAAAGTCTGTATTGAGCACATATTGGCTTATGGGTATGCAGTGGCGTGCTTAACCACCATGCAAACCAGGCAAATACTTGAGGCCCCATCTGCCAAGGGGCCCCCAGAGGCAGGGTCAGATCAGTGACAACTTTTTGTTTAAAAAAATAAATTACGGCACTCGGCGGGTGGGCAGCCTGCTGCAAGTGAGGTGTGCTGTTTAACACAATGCAGAGTGTGCAGCAGATAGGAAGCCACTGTGCACTTAGCTGCTGCAGAATCAGTGCGCTCAGATCCATTTGAAAGATGCTATGACATCACATTAGCCAGCGAGCTGAATGGTGCAGAGCGGGTCACTGGTTACAATCCTCTCACAAATGGCTGCCCAAGGTATGTGTCTAGCTAAAGGTTTAAGTGAGGCCGTGGTCTGCTCTGGCGTCATTGAAACAAGGTTAGTTGAGTGGGTGTGACAATTTAATGAGGTTTCACACAGTGGGGCATCCTAGTTTGAGATTCCACAGGGAGTAGAAATTAGACGGCCATATGGGCAAATCCTGCACCATTCCATATGCCATAGATGGACAATACCAGGATGCCCCTCTGGGTTCACTCACGCTCTGCAGGCTGCAACTTTATCCCCTTCAAGGAGCGTTAATATTGTATTTTGCTATACATTTAAATGCGGACACAAAAATCCCCTATAAAATCTCAAATCACCCCCCCCCCCCCCCTCCGAAAAATAGTAAAAGTGGTCTAATCCAGAGTTCTCCAGCCCCACCACAAGCCTGGGAAACAGAAAATCATCAACTAAAAAGCATTTGTATTACGTCTCCCGCAGCTTACCTTAATACCGGCACTTCTGCACTTGCCAACAGCATCTGGTACTGCTGCTCTGGGTGGGTCAATCATAGACATGAGCCCAACAAAGCACAGGTTCTCAGTGCTGAAATTAAGGTCCTCGGTATCAAAAGCAAAGCCCTTTGGATGCAGCTCCTCTGGGAAATAATAGTGGCAGAATCCTGCAAGACAGATTGCGGGAAAAAATAATAAAATATCTACTTTCATTTATTGCCTTACTAATATAAGAAAGCACATGTCTCAAGATATTTGATCATTTATTCTGGATCAAAATAACCTTTAGACAAGGTAGAAGATCTTGACCAGTCAGTATACAATAAAGTAAAAGTAAAATCCAGCTCTGTGCATTCAGTGAATAAAAAATATCAAAACATAGCTTTTAATCTTGAGAATGAAAAAGGTTGACTATTCGTGAGTGGTCATCAAGTCGCCTGCCCTGGCAGCAGTATTATTCTAAGCATACAGTACGTCCTGCTCCATATATAATACTTACACGTGGGTAATCCTCCGCCAGATGGCGCTGTGCACTGCAGACATGCAAAAACAGGCTCCTCCCGGCCCTTTATATACCCAGGGACCTCCCACAAATCCCCAGATTTCTCTGCAGTGCTGACTGCGAAGACATGAAGTATCACTCTCTCGCAGGTGAGCGGGGCTATTACAGCCTGCGGCCCTGTTGGACTATTCCCGCCCGTCCTCCTTTTGATGTGCCTCCCAGCCTGGGCTGCGCTGGTCGGGTGAAGGTAGGCAGCACCATGCGTGCTTAATGGAGCCATGCTCCACCGCAGTCCCCCACCATAGGGTAGGCGGTTAGGCTGATGGTGAGCCTCATAGTGGATGTCCCTCCCGCATTATTGCCCCATGCCCCGTGTAGAGGTGGACCCTGTTTAAAGGGTCGCCATCCTCCCTCGCTTTCCCCCGTATTCGGGGGAAAAGAAGGGGGGGTGTGTGTGGTGGTCTCAGTGTACACTGTTGTCAAGATTATGGCCGTACTTTTGCCCCTGACCGGCATCTAGGTGTCAGAGCCGCGCTGCTTGCTTCGTCTATTCTGGCCGCCGCCGTTTTTGACTTCTCAATCTAGGCAATTGTGTACAGCACGTGCTGCCTTATCATCCTGCAACTTGAGGTGGGAAGCTAATCTTTGTACGACGCCTACGGGCGGCGGAATGGTGGCGGCGTCTTTGAACTTTACGAGCACCCACTAGCAGACGCTCTTACTCATACTATATGATTGACTTGTCAGCCTTAACGGCCGCTTCAGAGCTTCGCGCTCTTTGGGGGAGGCGGGGACCTGGGGTGGCGCGCTCCGCGTCACGCCCAGATCAGACCCGCCCTCTGAGGTTCGGTCGGCGCCATTTTGTGGATCTTCGCGCGCGCGTGTTGGCGGTCCTTCTCCTCCCCTGGTCTGTAAGTGCCCTTGCTGGCGATTTCATCTTTATTAATCCTTTTGCAGCGCATGGTCCTGACACCTACTGTTCCCCTTCTGTCTTTCAGACGTTAAAGACTCAGGTGGCTTCTCCCGGCCTAACATAACTCGTAGCGGGCTTACAAAAATTCTCCCACATTCCTAGCGGGCCTTTGGGACATCCAGGATTGCTTATTGCATAAATCCCTACCTACTTATATTGCACTGATAATCACCATATGGAGGCATCTCGGAATTTTGTACCCGGGGTCCCTCTGGGACATGACCCGCTGTGTATAACGTGTGGCTACCCCCACTTTGGTGCTGAGAGCGCACCGATCTGTGCACGCTGTGCCGATCAAGTACTGGTCCGGCTGCCAGAATCGCCAGGGGCTGTTCCTCGCCCTGACACTCCTACTCCCCCAGGCTTGAATCTCGCTGCTGCCAAGTCGCTTACGAGTAAGGAGTCGGAGCCGTCTGCCTCTTCCAGACTGCCCGTGGCTGGACTTGTACAAGGTCGATAAAACGCTTGGGCCCTGATAAGAAGCGGTCCTCTACGCCCTCTGTTTCTGCACCTGCTAAGGGATCGGAGGAGTTCCCTACTCCGCGTGCCTGCACCACTTCTGATGAAGGAAGGTTGTTCTCGGACTCGGGCTCATCCGATGAGGAGCTGAGGAGTCATGACGATTCTAACCTCGAAGACTGGAACCAGTTTGATACCGTTGGCTTGTTGAGTAGGATCTTTAAGACCCTGTCCCTCTCCCTCCCTAACGCGGCTCCCCAGCCGAGAGAGGATCGTTCCCATACAGCGACACTGCGCTTGGAATTCCTAGAGCTGGCTCACTTCCATGCTCTCGTACTCGAGGAATGGATACACCCCGGTAAGCTTATAGGGGCCCCAGGGGCCTGGGATTGGAAATACCCTTTCCCCCCTGAGATGGTTGATTGTTGGTCATCGCCCCCTGTGGTAGACGCTCCGATTATTGGGGTTCCTAAACCCCCCTTTATTGCAGCTCCTGCTTACAGTACCCTTTGGGATGCCGAGAACCGGCGCATGGATAAGCTGGCTTCACACGCCTTTTCCTGTGCAGGAACGGCGCTGCGCCCGGTCTGTGCCGCGGCCATCACTGCAGTGGCCGCCAAAACCCTCATCGGGCAGATGCTTGAGCATCACGTTAACGATCTCTCCTGGGAGGTGTTTAATGCGCTCTCCAGTTGTGATGTATTTGTGAGATTTATCCTTTTATCTATGGATGACACCATTAGAATGTGTGCGAGAACTTCCGCCCTTGTGGTGGCTATGCGTCGCATGGTCTGGCTGCGAGAGTGGGGTGCTGACTATGCTGCTAAAAGGACTCTTACCAGGTTCCCCTTTAAAGGGCATCGCCTCTTTGGGGCCCGTCTGGACCTGTTTGGAAAAAAGGGCAAGTCACCCCGGCGCAGGCGCTCGTCTCGGCCCCCTCGAGACAGGGACACCCCTCCCACTCCATACCATAGCGTTAAACAAGAACCGGGAGTGTCCTCCCGGAGTCTTAGTACAGACCCCTGCCCCACGAGCAACAGACAATGCTCTGGGCCCTCCGGCAGGGTGAAACCTAGATCTTCCACCAAATCCCCTCAAGCATGAGGGGGCGCCCTCGCCCGCCTGGGCAAGAGGACGACTGCAGCACCTTGCTCCTATCTGGAGGCATTTTGCCTCTTCTGATGGATACAGGAGGTAGTTTCCTCTGGATACAGGATGAAGTTTGCTGCGGCGGCCTCCCCCATGATTGTCAGGATACTCCTGGTCCCTGCCTCTGTTCGGGTCCTGGTGCAGGCCATACACGGCCTGCGGGGTTGGAAGTCACTTGCAGTTTGCCCTTATCAGGCAGAGGCTGGTGCCGCTACACCAACCCCTTCACATTCTCCCAAAAGAATGAGTATGTCAGCCCTTCTGATTTCACAAGTTGTTGGCAAATTCTACCAGTCAGGCAGTTTCTGCATGAAAAATCTGGGATGGGCCACTAGCGCCTTGCGCCTAGTGGGTCCCTGCCTTCTGGGGAGATCAAGGATGCTTATGCTCACTTCCCGTGTCTTCTAGACACCTAGGCTCTTCTGGTTGTGTTGGATGTCCAACACCGCTAATCCGTGGCCTTGTTATCTGGCCTGTCTTCTGCCCCCACGGTGTTCACCAGGAGTACTAATGGAAGCTATGTATCTGATGAGACCAAGGGGAGTCCGCGAGAGGCCTGCCAGGTGGTCCTTCTTGCTTCCCAATCTCTATGTCAGGTCGAGTTAGCTACTCAACTGGTGCCGTCCTTTGGGAGTCTTTTGGATGGGTGTTTATTCACCTCTTGTCCTCTTGACTGGTATCTCCATTCCTAGGGAGGAGTCTAGTCTCGGTCAGGCGTGAATCTCCCTCCCTCTACATTAGGGCGGACAATCGGGTTGCGTGGGTTTAGTCCCTACTTGCTGTTCCAGTCCCTTCACCAGGCAGGAATGCAGCTGGTGGGCCCATTTGGTGACTTGCTTAGTGAAGTTCCTTATATTCCTCTACCAGGGTTTTTTTCTGCAACTTCTATTCTTAATACTGGACTGGGACCTGGCATCCCTGGAGCGGGATCATGTGTGCCCTTCCCCTGGGTTAGGAGTCCCTCTTTGAGTGGATTTACTCTAGGAACCTGTCTGGGGACAGTCCCTTTCTTACCCCTTCCACAGATGATCACCGTGGATGCCAACCTGTCAGGTGATGGGGAGGTTTTTCTCCTGTAACCCCATGCGGGTGCAGGGTAGGTGGGACCTTCTAGGAGGTCTTTGTACCTAGCAGTACAGTGAGTTTTCAGGCTGACACTATCTCGCCTGTCTTCTCCTCTGCCAGGCCTGCCTGTTGGGCGGTGCTCGGTCTGTCTGACAACTGTGGCCTACCTTAATCATCTGTGTGGGACCTAGTACAGGAGGGTTCCCCAGGAAGGTATATGTTCCTGTTCTGGGTGGAGGATAATGTTGCTTGCTTATCATTGGTATTCGCTCCTGTGGAGGTTCCTCTGTGACAGGAGGTGCTAATTCTTGGTTCACTATGAGTTCAACCAGTGTGGCTTGTTTGGTGCACCGTCACTTTCTCAAGCTCTTGCCACTCGTTTCCCTGTCCCTGGCTTCCATGGCCGTGGTCATGAGGATTTAGTATTTTTATGACAGGACATTCTGGCCTGTATGCCTTGCCTCCCTTCCCCCTGCTAGGCGGTTTTCTGGGCAGATTCCCTTTGGTAGGGGGACCATTGATACTGGTGGCCCCTTGGTGGCCTAGTGGAGTGTGGACTCGCTGACGTTATACCTTAGGGTAGTAGTTCGGTGCCTTTTGCTAGGGGTGTCGCCCCCGGTTTCGCTCAGGGCCTCCGTTACGTCACTCCAATTCCACAGTCTCTGGCCTAGTCGGTCTGACTGCTGTTCTTCCATCCTTATGGAGACGGGAGTCTCTCCTCTGGGTTCGTGGCTAATGGAAGTCTGAGAGCAGCGCTCTTCCTCTTCTTCTTCGTCTTCCATTCTTATGAGGTATGGCTTACCTATATGGACTGGTGTTAGTCTAGGTCTACCCCCTGTTGTGCATTCTCTGTCACCAGGGCTTTAGAGCTTATTACAGCATGGCTTGGAGTTGGCTCCCCAATTCGGTACTCTGAAGGGTCAGGTTCTACCCTGTCCGCCTTCCGGCAGAAGTCTTTTGCTTATTTCCCTCGGCTAAGCCTTCTTTCGGGGGTTGCTCACTGCGCGCCCCATTTTATTCTACGGTCCCTGTTGGCATTTACATTTTTTATTCTACTGGCCTTGTGGGACGTTCCTTTCTGACCGATTCAGGAGCTGTCTGGCTGTATTTACCTTCATCGTTGTCCCTTGGGTCTGTTGGCTCAGTCAGACGTGTGTCTGGGCGGGTGGCTCTGTTTCGCTAGCCCTCGTTCTTTGTTATGCACCAGGATAAGGTGGTGCTCCACATCACGCCAGACCTTCTCCTCTGGTCATGGCTTAGGCTCATGTATTTAGGACATCGCCTTCTGTTGGGCCTTGTTCCTAGTAACCCCCGAGACAAGGGGATTTATTTTCCCTCATCAGGTGTTAAAATTTTTTTCCTGGATTGTTCTGGTTCCTTAGGGGGACTGATGCCCCTTGGGGTTTTTGTGGGCACCTACTTCTGTATGTGCCTGATCTCGTCTGCTTCCAGGGGTTAAGCGGCCCTTGGCCTAGCCTTTACTTGGATAGTTTTTTCTTCGGGTCCGAGGGAAGTTGGCTTCTTCCTGGACTATTGCTAGCTTTTGGTCTTGCTAGGCTGTTACTCAGGCCTATTCCTTTGACGTGATGAGTTCTCTCACTTCTTCTGATTCTACTGGTGACTCGGTACCCTTTGCATTTCACCACCAGGTTTTGTTGTACGAGTTTGCTAACCGCTACTTGGTTTTTGGCTCATACCCTCTCAAGGGTTTTTATGATGTTGGCGTTGGAGCCTTTGCTCATGTCGCCTTCGGTGGCAAGGCTACAGGTGACAGTGTCTCGACTGTCTGCTGTGCCTTTTTTGTTGGGGATCCTCCTCCTTTATGGACACTGCTATTGGATGTCCCACGTGTAAGTATTATATATGGAGCAGGACGTACTGTATGCTTAGAATAATACAATTCTGTGAAATACTCACCTGTAGAATTGGTATTATACGCATACAGTACGTCCTGCTCCACCCCACCCTGGTTTTACATTATTCTGGATCCCCTGTATGGTGATTGTTATCATGGTTATTATTACCAGTTCTTGGTGGTTGGTTTCTCCCGGCTTCTTTTTCTCACTGCTTTTCAATGCTGGGGATTTGTGGGAGGTCCCTGGGTATATGAAGGGCCGGGAGGAGCCTGTTTTTGCATGTCTGCAGTGCACAGCGCCATCTGGCGGAGGATTACCCACGTGTAAGTATTATATATGGAGCAGGACATACTGTATGCGTATAATACCAATTCTACAGGTGAGTATTTCACAGAATTGTATTTTTCACCAAATAAGCCAACACCAGAGATGTATTTACTTCCCCATATTCAGGGCCGTATATGGCGTTCATGGTGCCATAGGCACTTTAAGTGCTTGCGCCCCCTTTTTTAAGTTAAGTCATATAAAAAAAAGGGTAGGGGGAAAGGGTGCAATGGGCTAGATGGAGAAAATGTGTGTGGAGGATGGAGAGGGCACAAGGTGGGAAAAAGCAGAGAAGCAGGCAAGTATGTTCCATCTTTTACTGCATTCTGACATACAGGAGTCACATGACCACACCAGTGGAGGGGAGATACTCTGGTCTGTGTTCAACCCATTGCCCCCCGTCACACAAATACACTCTGCATCCTTCTGTGGCTGGGGGGGTGTTTGTTAGGATGCATTAATATTCTGGCTATATGATTTTTAATTTCTTTTCTTCCCTTCCAGGTTGCCACCCTAGGCACGTGCCTAGGGTTGCCTAATGGTAAATACAGCCCTGCCCATACTAGCAATAACCTCCATTTCATTAGCATTCCTAGTTTTTCTCTCCATGTCTACCTTAGCCCCCTCTACTTCTGTCTAGCATTTTCTTGACCACTGATCAATATCTGACCCTCTAGTTCTAGTTTTGATTCAGTTATGTTAGCTCTCTTTATGATCAGTGTTTGATATTGATATCTCCCATCCTATCCTAGTAGGATGCAGTATGCTATGCAGGGCTGGCTCCTGGTTCATGTGAGCCTTTTGCATAAATCACATTCTCCTGGCTCGCGCACTCCACAGGGAAGCTGGGAATGCAGCCATGGGAGCGCGAAGTTCAAATCAGCGGCCACTATCATTCACTATGGCGACTTTCTGTCCAAAACAATGTTTTAAGCTATGCATTAGTATGCACCACATAAAGCACTGATTGGACTATCGCCCGCAGATGTGCCGTGAGAATGGGGAATAGGTGAGTGAAAGTGGGCTATCTGGGTTCCACACCAGCGGGCGTCCTACATCAGGATGCCCCCAGGGCAAGGATCAATTACTAGAATAGTCGAAATCCTGGTGACTGGTCCACTTTAGTCATTTGCATAAATGTGATAGTGGCAGCTTCTACAAACTGATAATTGAGTGTGTATAGTATAGTTTTACATCTCAGAACTGTGGATTCAGGGTTCTTTGAGCTGCTTCTTAACACTAAAGGAAACTTGAGATTTTGACTTTCCCAGGTTTTGTTCCTTGCCCCTGTGGCATCCTGAACTGGGATGCCATACTGTGTGACCCCCCCCCCCCCCAGTTTGGCCAGAACAACTAAACTCTTCCTGGTCCTTGTTTATCGCATTTGAAGTGAGAGCAGCCACATCCCTACAGCGCACATACTCCTTCCCCCATCAGAATGGCTAGACATGCACAGCAAAAGATGCAGGGGATGCGGCCTCCGGTGTTTACATTGGTGATAGAGCCCAGAAGCAGGGCGTGTTGCGGCTCCACAGAGGGATTCACACAGATGGGCATCCCAATTTGGGGTGCCCCTCTGCGTGAAACACCCCCGGAATGCTTAATCCACTCACCTGTCCCACGGCACATGCGTGGACGCTTGTCCAAAAAATGTCATGCTAAAACACGGCATAAAATGTTGTTTTGGACAGTGCATCGCCATAGGGAATGATAGCAGCCGCATCCCCGTTTCCCCTGTGGAATGCGCACTGAATGGCTGGGCATAGGAGTGTGCACACAGCAGTAGGGATGCCAGAGATGAGGCAGAAATGTAAGGAGATTGCGGACAATCATGGAGGGAGGTCACATTCGGCCAGCCCTGGATACTTTAAGGTATAAATTTAAGATGCTTTATTGTGGTGGTTTTCCTTTGGCATTTCCTCGACCACATGCGTAATATTATATATTTATCTTTGATAAATTACTGTCTTACCCAGCACTCTCTCTCCAAGTCCACCCAGTTCTAGGTAAGCATTCTGGAAGGCTTCTCTCATCTCATCATCCAGTGGTTGTTCTTTGCCCTGAATTATGATGGTGGAACAGACATCCAGGATCCTTTCTGGAGCACCCTTCATTACCAGCAGGTAGCGGTTATCATTGGGATCTTCAGTTTCATGGATGGAAAGCTATTGGAAGAATTAAAGCAACTGGTCGGTCAAGAAGGTCTGACTATATCTATTAAAGCGGACGTCCAGTCCAGAGAATAGAGTTTAGTGATTTGCTCCCCTAAAGTAAACAAGCCAGGTGTACCACTTTCGGTGGGATCGTCCCACTTTGAGGCCCACTGTCCCTTCCAAAACTCTGGAAACACCTAAATGTCCCACTTCACTGTCATCAAGAAGACTGTCCCACCAAATGCAGAATGCTCGATGTCTGGGTGGTTTACAACTGCTCTTTGGTTGAATGGTGGAATGCAAGGACTTCTGAGCATTGGCTCAATCACCAGCATCTTTTATGGACCAAATATTTCAAGAGCATGTGACCCATAATTAAGCCACACGCTAAGCCACACCCCTACCATGCCCATCACCTACAAAATTGTCCCACTTTGAGGACCCCAAAAAATGGTCAGTTTACTCTTTGATGACATGTGGTGATTTTACAAAACATGGGTATTGGCCTGCTGGGGTGCACCTCAATTGCCAGGGTCTCCCCCTTGATCAAGTGCTGTAAATCCCACAAACCTTACCTGCCAACTTCCTCTGGGAAATCAGCGCTCGATCGAGAGGGGGGCCCCCGGCAATCGGGACGCCCCCCGCAGCGGACCAACACCTATGTTTTGCAAAATGGGTGTTGGTCCGGTTTACCATTAACTGATTGTTGGAGGGCATTTGAGCAATACAAGAGATTAAAGTTCAATGTGCAACATCATATATTGCAACATATATAAGAACTTGAATGTATCTTCTCCCGGGAACTGAAGGATAGCCAGCACAGGAAAGCTGATATATGTTATATGAAGGCATGAGCCAATCTATGTTCAAGTTTAAATGTGTATTACATACACTATGATGGATTAAAAATAAATGTATATATTTTAACAAATGCTGTCCTGTTGCTATCTATCTCCATGTAGTAGGAAAAGATGCAAGTTTTGGAGACCAACCCAAGTACAACTGACCTCCCAGGAATTCTATTATTGCCTATATTTTAACTAGTGGTGAGCTAAGAGCAGAGCAGAACCTGCTTTGGGATGACCTCTCCATTGCAATAAATAGAGTAGGCTTTTTGGGGTCATAAATAAGGCTCTATGAAAGGCTGCTGGTGCTGGAAGACTGAATCGCTGGCTCTCCACCATTGGCATGAAGATGCCGTACCTGCATGGAGGAGCTGCAGGTGAGTATAGTCTTTTTTGTTTCTGCCTGGAAAATACCTTTACATTTCTGTTTCAGCCATTGTAACAAAGGGCCTTGGAGCCCTTGGAGAACCTAATCTCTCTGCTGGCACCGGCAAACTATAGAAAGGTGCCCCCGAGGCATTTAGCTCCACTCCTGGATAGAGCAATCCAGGGAGTAGGGTCAGGCTGAGGCGTACAGTGCACCCCTGAGTTTCACTGAACCACTAAAAAAATTATTGCCACTCCCCCTCTTTAGAGGCACCTAAGGTGGCTGCCTCACAAGGTCTCATTACAGCTGCACTCCTGCCTTGAGACAGCATGAAGACGCTGAGTGTAAGGGACAGGAGAGACTGGAGAACTCTATCACCGCTAGAACACCCGGCTGCTGCTGACCATTGTTCTAAACAAGGGGCTTAGATTGAGAGAACATAGAATATATTTAAGATTAATGTGTCTAAACTTTCTATGAAAGTTACATCCATTATAAATTATTAGTATGAGATTGTTTTTTATGATGGAGTCATCTACTGCCTTCCTTCCCTGGGCAGTACCCCAAACTCGTGTCCACAGGTGGGAGTAGATGGCTGTGTAAAAATGAGTAGCATTGCACCCCCTCAACTGTCTCTGAGAGCTCTGGGGATAGCTTAAGAGATGTAAAGAGATAATTTGCATGGCTCCTCCTACTGCAAGGGATTCTGGAAGAAATCCTTCTATCCTTAGTTTGTATGCAGCATGAAAATGCTTTCTGTGGACCAAAACCAAGACCCCAACGGACCTGGAATCTATTAGATTCCAGGGCAGCTAGATTCCCTCCCATCCCCTGGGGCATCCAGATTCGGGATGCCCTGCTGTGTGAAACCCCCCAGGTTGCCCGGAAATTCACCTTCTTTCCCGGTCCGACGCGCATGTGCGAGAATCGGCTATCGATTTAGCAGGGATCGAGCCTGCGCCAGGCATTTGTGAATGGCCAGTGTGTGCACACTCCCTGTTAGAGGATAGCGGGGGATGAGGCTGCATATGCATCGTAGGACCAGGAACGGGAGAGTAAGATCGGGCGACCTGGGGGGGGTTTCACACAGCGGGGTGGCAAGGGCCAAAACCCAGGATACTCAAAATCCTGGGTTTTAGTCCACTTTAAGAAAGCTTTCCCTGCCTTGTACATTTAAATTGAGGACCTTTAGATCTCTTTTATCCCTCTATATGGCCTAACATGGGTCTCTCTCTAGTCCGGCTACTGACTATCATTTGTTAAGGCCTTAACTCAGGCATATAAGGGTTGATTCAGAGCCCTTTTCTCAACATTTTTTGAAGGTCTTGCTACCAAACAAAAAAATCACACAGAAAAGAAAACATTTCACATAAAAATTCCTGCAGAAAAAAAGGCTTTGCTGAATCAGATGAGGTGGAAAAATGGACGAGAACAGACATTTTCATGCAGAAAAATGACGAGAAAGGGGCTCTGAATTAACACTATAGTCTCTTTTAATTACCAAAAGGTTATCCAAGCCTGCAGCAATATCTCTCAAATACTACTTTATCCTACTTCTCAGAAAGAAAGTCCGCTTTTTGAATCTTTTTAATATTTTCATATATCAGCTTGGATTCCGCTCTTAAAGCGGAACAAAATACTCCAGCAAATCTGGATGCTCTGCTACGTGAAACCCCCCCAGGTCACCGGTAATCTCTTACTTTTCCCTGGTCCAACAGTGCATGCGTGGGCTCTTGTCCAATAAGAACCACCTGCTATGACTACAAAATCTGGTAGGTGCCTCTCATTGGTTTGAATGGGCAGCGCGCCCTGCTGCATCCCCTGCATCCCCAGCCCCACCCTGCCCCAGCCATTCAGAGTCAGTGCGAGCCGTTTTCCAAAAGAGGTAAACACTGCAAACAGCTCTCATTGGCTAAGCGTCCGTGTGACTTGTATGGGACTTTCTGGGGGGTTTCAAACAGCAGGGGAATCCCAAAATGGGATGCCCCCAGGGAACATAACAAAACCCCGGAAAGTCGATTTAATATGATATACAACACAACATAAACCATACAGTACCTATAATGACGCATTTGTTAGGCAATACAGCCCAGCCATGAATTGGTTAGCATTCAGATGCATCACCCAAAAACAATGCAGAGAGGTGGCTTTTTATAGCTTTTATGTTATTATGAAATGAATGTTAAGAAGGATCAAGCTGGAATCCTACAGCAGCTAGAAATAATCTCTGGGGAGAGAGATTGACAATGGCAGAGCTGGAGGGTGAGGGGCAGGGATGGAAGCAGGGACAGACAGGTGTCAGAATTAGCAGGTACATATCTATTTAATAAGGTAATCTCCCTCTTAAAAATGTTTACAGTACTGTAGCCCTACATAATAGCAATCATCTTTTTTTTTTTAATGTATGATGCTCTGCCTCAATAGAACTGGGAACTACAGTATAGCAAGACGATCGCACTAGTAGCATACCCCATATTAAATTGGTGAATACGTTAATAGGTCAAATGTTCTCTCAACTTCCTCTCAACTTCCCATCTACTAACTAGTTTTCATTCTGCTTATCCATTCATGCACTGCTGCAAGATTTATTTCTTGGCAGTGCAATAGGGATTCCCTTCTTCATCCTATTACACCAGCCCAGCCAAATATCAGCCCAGCATTTTACCTGCCCTCAGCCACCCCATCTCCAGCCAGTGACATCCCGCCTGTCAACGAGTACACTACAATTTTTTAGGCTATAGTATTGTGGAGATAAATCATGGGCAGAGGTGAATACGGCCCCTTGTTAATCAATATAAATAAAATTGTATTATTGTAGGGGCAGATATTAGGGCAAGGGTTGGAATGTGCCCCCATAGCCACGATGTAGAGGCCAGAGAAAGGGGTCACAACCTAGGCTGGGCTTCTTAGTTAAGAGAGTACAGTGGGGAAGGGGGGCAAGGGGGAGACAAGGGCAACAGGGATTGATTGCAGCAGCCCAGCTGGGCCCGGGAATGCTCCCAGGTCTCCCTCTGGCCAGTCAGTCCCTGAGCCGGTATGATCCTTATTTAAGGTTCAAGCCCTGCACAGCACTTCTACATTGTGGTTCTTGCTAAGGCAACCACAAGACAACAGTAGAGAATCATGCCTGAAAACATCTTTACTGACTCTAATGGCCTTTCAGATCACCCTGTGACAAAAAATCCTTGTTTTGGATCTTTGATTCTGAGGATTTTTTTTTTGCTTTTTGAACTCTGTTATTGATTTTGCCCAACATGTTCACTGTGTAGGGCACTCATTCAACCCCCTTATACAATCTCCTCTGCCACATCTATAACTGATGCCTTCTTGTCCTTACTAGCTTCGGAAAAAAAAAAGTTCCTCAGCCAGTTTTTTTTCATTGCCCTTATATGTACTGTACAACAAATGTATACACATGGTTTTAGATGCCCCTTAAGGCACATGTACTATAAACGGAACCTATTTCTCATCCCAATTAATGATCTACCTGCCATCCTTTGTACCATTTTTCAAAATCCCTATTGCCCTTATTCATCAAGCGATAGCGCCAGGTAGTGTCTGACGAGCGCCAGGTAGCGGCAGCTAACGGCGACTACCGACTCAAGTACACCCGGCGGTGGTCACAATGACGCATTTATCAAGCAAAATGAGGCTAGCGACGGCGAGAGCGACTGCTAGCGCGGCATTCATCATGAAGCCGCCTGGACCGAACAGCGCCGCTGCAAATTCCCTCACAGCGCCAGGTATGAGCTGTCGCTCCCTGGCGATGTCCAATGCATTTCAATGGAGCAATCTATAAATAATCATAATTAGTTGGTATTATTATTTTTTTTTTTTTTTTTAATGTCAAAAATTCGGAGACCACTTCTGCAATGTTAGGATTTATTTTTAAGTAAAAAAAATTGTTAAAAAAAATTTGTGCAGAATTGATCTAACAGGTCTGAGATTAATGTATTCATATTACAAAATGAATCTAAAAACATGTATAATGTTACATTCAAAAAATATGGTTGTTTAGGGGTTAAAAACCAGTTAATACCCATCGCCGCCAGCGCTCTGGGGTTTAAACAAGGAATGGACAGCGACAGCACATTCGGAGCGTGATTTGTTAATGAATATGAAGCTAGCTGTTCGCTCTGGCCATTCGTTGTCAGGCGCTCACATACAACGCTGAACCTGTGAAACAGTGACCCCCCAGCCCGTATTCAACATTACCGCACACCGACTGAGTCGCTGTCATCAAGCTAACGCCGGCCAAGCACAGCGAATACTGGCTGGCGCTGAAAAAATCACGCTACAGTCGCTCATCTGTCGCTACCTGGCGCTATTAATGAATCGGCCTCCCCGTCTTTTTTCCTGTGCAAACTGTACCCCATATTCTAGACAAGAGGCCTTACCTGTGATACAATACGCATTAGAGTTGCAGTAGGTCACTAAAGCCCCAACTCATATATTTTCTAAATATGGGAACCATGTTATTACCTCGGTGACCTTTTATACCTTACCTACATAGGTCTCTGTCCTCTAATGCAGATCAAATGGCCCTAGCATGCATTATAGACAGTTCAGCTAGATATGAAAAGGATTGTCCAGTACCAAAAAACTACTAATTATTTAACTGACTCATAGGATAGAGCCAGTGGGTGGTAAAGTAAATGTCGAATGCAGGATTTAAAACCAGGCCAATACTGCTCCTGGGAAAGTTTTAACCTCCGCTAGCTTCCATTTTGGTCCCTAGCTACCTGTTCACAATCTTTTTCTCAGCTACTTGTTCCCATTCGGCACTCCAGCTACTAGTTACTTAACTTTCATGTTACCAGCTCCATCATTGCTTCTGGCCTTCTGTAGTGTTCTGATCTATGGCTATGGCTACCCATTCTGTTTATGCTACAACCCCTTGACTGGTATCAGTTCCAAATCCAGAAAATTCCCAATCTCTCCTGAACGCCAACATTTTTGCACAAAAAAATGCAGAGTGTGCAGCAAAAACGACTGTAACCTACCCGAGTCCCACAATCCGATCCCTGGTCAGCAGTTAACATTCCGGTCGTCAAGTGGGCTATGGCCACAGAAAGATGGTCGCCCCTCCCATGAGTGTCAGTGTCCTCACTCATGGGAGCAGCGGCCATCTTCCTGTAGCCCTGTCCACACCTAATTGGACAGCCAAAATGCTGACTGCTGACCAGGGACGGGATCGCGCCCATCAACCAGCTTTTCTGTGTTCAGGCCAAATGCCAAACTGGAACACAGGCATCTGGCTTCAAATTTCCAAAGACCGGTATGAACCCGAACTTTGCAGTTCCGGTTCACCCAACACTAATCAAATGCTCAATTTTTCTAGCCACTCACCTGATACTTGTTGGTGGAATTAAAAGGAATCTCTGCCACCTTTTTGTTCTTCTCTCTGATGGCCTTAACGGACCCACAGGACAGCTCAATGCATTTCAGTAAAGCAGATTCAGAGGCGTCACCTGCCACATCTCTCTGGTGAACAGAAATGTACAAAGTTACCGAACAAAACCCAAGCCTTGAAGTAACAGACACTGAAGCCGATATACAGAAACACATACACGGTAAGCGGGACACACGACACAAGATGAGCAGCCATACACAGTGACACAATGCTACACAGCTCCAGCCGAGGCGCTAACGCCACACACCTTCAGAACTGGAATGTTGTCATTTCCTGCTTTGAAGACTGCACGGTTGCACAAGGCAGCAATACGAGACAAGGCCACCCAAGTGAGCGAACTTTTATCAAATGAGGCACCTGGAACAGGACAAAAGAGAAAAGAGGAATAGAAAAGCGGAAACAGGTGAGATCATAATGAATCAATATGGAGGTTAAAATCTTTGAATTGCATCAGAGACAAACCTGACTGGTCTTCTGTGGTATCGGCTTCATGGATCTGGTTATCAAACCACATATGAGCAACTGTCATACGGTTTTGTGTAAGAGTACCAGTTTTATCAGAGCAGATGGTCGATGTAGACCCCAAAGTCTCCACAGCTTCTAAATTCTTCACCAGGCAATTCTTTCGTGCCATGCGTTTGGCAGTTAGTGTTAGACAGACCTGTGGAAGAAAGACAGAGATGGATATGATTACATTCTTCATCAAAACATGGTTTCTACTTAAGATGACCTAAAACTGTGCAAACACAAAAAACTGCATCAAGGCACAGCTCCTGCTGTTCTTCCTGTTTACCCGTTAAAATTTAAACAAGAAAAATGGCATCCAACACAGTACATAGAGTTTCACAATATGCAGCTAATTAATAGATTATTTTGAAACAGCTGGGGCTGCTACAGAGATGTAAACTTACAGTGACAGTGGCCAGAAGTCCCTCTGGCACATTGGCCACAATGATTCCAATGAGAAAAATGACAGCTTCCAGCCAGGAATAACCCAAGATTAGGGAGAGAATGAAGAAGGAGATACCCAGGAATACAGCTACACCAGTGATCAGGTGGATAAAGTGTTCAATTTCTTTGGCAATTGGGGTCTTTCCAACTTCCAGTCCAGATGCTAGGGTGGCAATTCGGCCCATTACTGTTCTGTCACCAGTAGCAATGACAACTCCACGGGCCGTTCCTGAAAATATTTAATATAAAGTAGATGTCAATGTTCAAATTGTAAAAAAATTGACTAATGATATCTAATGATCACAATCCTTTTATAAACACACTTGTCCAAAGCGTACTCAAGTATCTAGCTTAGTTCTGATGAACCAGATGCTATGCTACTCCTACAGCCCATGGCTGTACAAATTCAGCCTGTTGGCTTGAGTCTTCTGGATTACCACTAAAGAGTGTTTTACAGTTTTATGTTCCGGCATCCTAATCACTTGTCCAACATCTCAGCCTGTTTGTTTTATTTGGGTAGCTTTATCATAAAGATCTTGAAGTTATTTTTGGTTTTTGAAATGAGGAACTGCGGTGGCTACTTCTGTTCCAGCTTGCTATTAAGACTGCCAAAGTGTCATAAACATTTGGATTTGGCTAGTGGCGGACCAGCCCATGATTAGCCAATGGCATCCCCACTGTTCCCAAGTGCTGTCCAAGGCTTAGGCTATAGCATTGCAGGGACGGATCATGAATTGGGGTGGATATGGCAAAATAAATGGTACTGAAGCTTTAGTATTCTATGGGGTAGATATTTTGGCTGGGGTAGGTATATCCCCAACCAAAGCCATAATTTTGAGGCTATGGGGCAGAACATAGGTTTCTTGGCTAGGAGGGTATAGTTGGACTGGGAGAGAAACTAGGGAGGCATAAATAAGATAGCGGTGTAAAAAGCAGCAGCCTTACTGGACCCATAGCAGTGCGGCCTACTGGTAATTCTCCTGGGTCTTCGTATGGCCAATCGGTCCCTAGATATGGCCACACAGAACTACAGCACAACAGACCAGCCCTATAGGAAATGTTATTCCTAGTAAGATGCATTGTTACCTTCTACACAGTTGGTGGAGAAAAAGGTGACATTCCGTGTCTCTAAAGGGTTGTCATGAGTGCAGTCTGGTGACCTTGTCTGGGGCTCAGATTCACCTGTCAACGAAGAGTTATCAACCTACACAAAGAGAAAGAAGGAAGGTAAGACATGAAACAAAGAGAGAGGGAGAGAAGAAACGGAAGCTTTAAATAAGAAAAAATATTTTGTATGCTGACCCTTGTAAAGTGGGTATGTGAGGGCCATGGAATGTGTGAGCAGGGTGTGTGTAAGTTGCCCATGCTTTATTGTCTCGGACACTATTACCTAGGGGTGCGGTTTGCCCTGTGTCTCATATTTTTGGGCCCCAAAGCAGACAGGCTGGCTGCAGCCTCCCTCACCGGTGGATGATCAGACAGCGCAGCGTTCACACTGGCTTTTTATATAGGCGTCATCTGATGACTTCCACCTCCTTCCCCATTGGCTCCTGCAAAGCTGGGTCGCATGTTGCACTTTTTTTTTTACAATTTAGTTACACTTTTTTTGTAATATACTGACCGCATTTAGATTTTTATTTCTATTATTTTGCATTGTGTTTTGTTTAGTTTTTCACTGTGTAACTTTAATTTACTTTGTAAATTCCTTTAGTTTAGTTTTTTTTATTTGAATTGGGTATGGCTGGGAGGTAGTACACTGATTTCCGTGAGTCAGGTTCAGAGTATTTGCCTTCTGAGTTGGAGAGTGTCTACTCTAATGAAGAGGCATAGCTAGGTGGAAGCATCAAATGCTGCAGCTGGTCCAGGAGCTTCAGGTTTTCTTGTAAATATTCCCCCGATCTTTCCCATTTTAATTTGCTCCCTGGAGTCAACACACAAGCAGCTTAAGACTTGTTGACGTCTTCCATTCGTTGGTAACAGAAGCCATCCTTCTGGATATGATCTTCTATACCAGTCGCTATGCTGAGCAGGTCTTAGCACAAAACCCCCCAGAGAGGCACGCCTGAGCTCAGGCATGGCACCCAACCAATGTAAGTGAGATGAAAACATTTTGGGGGCTCACTTTAGCAATGGGTATACTCAGAAAATGTAGTCTTGCATCATAGTGAGGCTTTATAAAATACGGCCCCTAGTCGATAGCTTGTCAGAGCGCTTTGCAGAAATGTACACCCCCTCCCAAATTTCATCTATTGACAAATCACTTCTGCTTTTGTGTAAAATTATGACCGGGTACACAACATTTTTTAGAATTTATCAAGGAAGGGACAGGCACCTAGACCCCCTTGGTTGTCCCCTTGACTTGCGTATCAGTGGCCGGATCGTTTGGGAGCTCATCACCCCTCTACCAGGAAAAGGATGCCACTTATATGTGGATAATCCTGTTTATAGATCTTTACACCTTGGACACTCCAGCCTGCTGCACAGTCACCCATAACCATAAAGACTTGCCAACAGCATTGCTGACTAGAAAACTGAAATTGACACTGTGCACTATACTCCAACCTATGCAAGCAATTCCATTCAGTATGTAACAGGCAATGTAAAGGTCAGAACATAAAGCTAACTGAGAGGAAACAGGTCCCTGATCCAAGCCAACTCTTGGTTAATAGCAACAGAGTCACGTGTTCCCCAATTGATTTATAGTGAGTAAACAAATAATTCTTTTTTTTTCATTGTCCATTGGGAACACCATTTTACTATTGGGAATGTTCCTCTGAAACATCCCTAGTGGCAAAACGTTTTAGATGTGCTGAAAATCATGTGGCAGCTTTGCACACCTGCTGAATGAAGTCCTTTTTAACACAATACAATAAAAAATACCTCTAGGAAGGTGTGTTCTGTCCAAATACACTTTTTAGTGTATAGCGTAAAGTTTTAAATTAATTTATTTATGCTATACCCAATAAAACTTTTTCTTCATTCAGGGTAGATTTAAGAATCATAAAAAATAAGCTAACAAAAGCAAATGATTATTTTATTTAAAAAAATGTTGTTCATAGGGGAACATAAAGGTATGGTAATTTTAAGATGTATGCAAGTGTTTCAGGGATCCAACTTAAAATACCAAGTTGACTAGACAAAGGGGGTGCCCCACTACCCCTGAATGGGGGGAAAACAACCAGAGACTGACAATGGCACTCTAAGGTATTTAAGTCGTAAGAAAGTTTATTTTGACATCTAAATCACATACTAAGACATGTTAAAATATTTACGTTTTAAAAAACATATATGACAATTATGTCCATACTACTGACAAGGATACTCTGCTTGAGGAAGTGATGGTGACGTCACGAAACGCGTCCAGGGTCTGTTTATGCGAGGGGGGCTACAGCGGTTATCTGCACTCAGCACTTTATTTGTAAGGTATTTACTGTTTTGTTTGTTTCATGGTTTGGACTTTCTTATTGCCTATATGCTTGATATTGATGCACTGTATATAGCACTTAGCACTTTCTTTGGCAATTGCACATGCATATATATATTTTTTTAACAAGGCTTTAGTGTGTATATGAATATCTGTTTATGAGTTTCTAATAAATCCACTAGCACCTTTAAATAACCCACTGTATAGGTCCCCCCCCCTCCCCTACTCCTTGTCAGTAGTATGGACATAATTGTCATATATGTTTTTTAAAACGTAAATATTTTAACATGTCTTAGTATGTGATTTAGATGTCAAAATAAACTTTCTTACGACTTAAATACCTTAGAGTGCCATTGTCAGTCTCTGGTTGTTTTCCCCCCATTCAGGGGTAGTGGGGCACCCCCTTTGTCTGGTCATTTGTAGATTCGCTTGGGGGAAACCAGAGCAGGGCACCAGAATATTATTCTTAACCTTAGTTGGTGCCATCTATACTCTTTTCTGACTAAACATAAAATACCAAGTTAGTATTTAGAACTTAAAGGAGCACTATTGCGAAAAATGACCCAATAATAAAAATCCATATAAATATGCTAGATGGCGAGTGGAGAGGTGACTTATACACTCAGCAACAGGAAATATCCAGCCAGGCTTGTTTTTTTAATTTTAATGGTAGAAAGAGGAAATCACGGGTGACAGGCTCTGTCACCCCTCATAGACTAAACCCTATCACCCCTGAATTCTATTCCTACCAGGAGAAGAAAACCACAAGCTTGGTGGGAGTTTTATTCAGTTCAGGTGTATATGTGACCCCTCCTCTCATTAGTCAAGGTGTTTACATGGAATTTAAATATTACACAATTTCGCAATAGTGCTACTGTAAAGATGGGACCTGGATCCCATAAGACATATAATGAATAGACCAATCCAGAGCATATTTGTGTTCAGGGGAAATTAGAAGTCACATTCAAAAAGTAAAAAAATACAAAAAATATTATAAATCAAGTGTAAGTCAGTTAATATGTATTATGTACACAGGCTAGTTATACATTTATCCACAGAACTATAGTATGAATGGGCATTTGGTGGGATTATATCATAGGCCACAACATGCTGTTTTCCGCTGTCACAGACGTCTCCAGAAGGTGTGCCATATATAATGTGCTTAGACAAGCCTTAGTAAATGATAGGGCACCCGAAGAATCTAGGGAGAACTCAGACCCATGCCCCAATAATAATAATTATCTTCAGTATGTAAATCTATCCATGTTTTATTACATGTGGGCTCCTGAGATGTTAATCTGATTTATATTTTAGCCTTCCTAATGCTGAGGATCAAGCACCTCTGAAATGGGTTACGGCAAGCTGCATAATTTGGTTTGCAGCATAAAGTATGTAAGGGACAGCAGTAATAAAAGTACCCCTGCAATTCTCTAGCTATAATTTTTCAGTATATGTGTTAATCTTATTGGATAAATAGGCTTTTGATCAAACAAGTCTTGATGCATGAACTTACTTTGCACCCATGGGCAGAGATGATCCTAAGGTCAGCAGGAACTCTGTCTCCACCTTTAATCTCCACCAGGTCACCTACTACCACTTCTTCTGCATTAATCTGCATCTTCTCTCCTTCTCGGATGACTAAAGCTTGCTAAGAGAACACAGAAAGAGGACAGAAATGTTTAGATACAAGATGGTGTTACTGGAAGAATGTAACTGTAGGGAGTACAGTATGATTTGTATACATAATAAAATGTGGCTTGCAGCAACCCAGGTTACTCACTTGGGGCACCATGTTCTTAAAGGATTCCATAATCTTGGAGCTCTTGGCCTCTTGGTAGTAGGAAAAGCAACCAGTAATGATCACGACTGCAGCCAACACAATACCCAAATACAGCTAAGAGAAATGAAAGGTTTGTGAGCTGTGTATATGTATTTCAGGGTATAATACATTGAAACGTATTCATATTTAGTGGAGATTTTCTGTAGTTAAGCTCAGGTGGACCATTCGAAAACACATGTCACTGTAGTAATAGGCTCTAGTCTCAAACAGTGGTACGAAGCCACTGGTGGTATGTGAAATTCTATCAGGCTGCAAACTGACCTGTACCCCAACTTGATCTGCAGCCATCTAGACTTGCATTTAATTGGTTGTGGCTTCAAAGTGGTACTTGAAAAAGAAGGTTGAGGACCCCTGGCCTAATCTATCTGTCTGTGCAGAGTGACATTCAAATATGATTTGATCATTATTTTGGAAACTAGGTAGATTAGCTGTTGCAGTGCTTCTAGAGATATATAATTAGGTCCAGTACATGCGACTGCATCTTTGATGAGGTGCCTGTTCTAAGTCTTTTGGTAATCTGGTAAATAGCTCCCTTACAACCCTTTTACCAGTTCACTTGGTCTCTGGGAATCATGTGATGTCACTGTCCAGATAAAGATTCTACTTTTCATGACATCATTATCTGCTGTGAGTAAAAAGAAAACTTTAGGCCCAATACCTTCCACTGCATACCAAATCCCAGCCATGTTGACTAGACTATTGTAAATGGATTATTTTCACTGGATCACCTTCAGTTGTATAAATACTAGAACCAAATTCTGACCAGTTGTTTAACGTAAGGGGCAGTTGTGGCCTAGAAGTAAGGATGCGATCTCACAGGTTTGAATCCCGGCTGGGGCATGACTGAAGTGCTCTTGAACAAGGCACCCAACCCCGCAACTGCCCCTCGGGCACCATTGTTAGACCAGCCCACCGCTCCGGCCTCTGTGGTATGAGTACTGGCCCAGTCATACAAGTCATACAAACCTTTTATAATTTGCATGGCGGCACTTTTCCAGTAGAATGTGTTGCGTACCCAAACAATCAGACCTTTAGTGTGTCCTATTGAATGAGTGGCACCACGACTAGGGGATATTTCCTATGACTGCTGTTTGAGCAGAATGGGAAGCCGTGCCTCTGCTTTAAGAACATATAACCCCTCCGACTTACGTCTCTTAGTCATTAGAGTCCGAACAATTTGGGTAAAAAACATATGACCTAGCTTGCCAGATATTCTTGAAGGTGCAGATTATTATAAATTGTTGTATGTAAGCAAATCTAGTAAAGTACTACTCAGTCATATAAGAATTTATCAGCCTCTGCTTTCCATTTGTCAGGCTGCCAAAATGTATTAAAAAAACACTGAACTGACGTTTACTCAATCTAGATTAAAATTAAGCAATTCATTAGCAAGAGTGGGGAGGTTTACATATTTTGATACCTATAATAATCCATTATCAAATGAGTGAGTGGAGCTCAGCTGGGAGATAAGGAAAGTAGCAAAAGCTTCTGTATCCAGGCTGCCAGATTGACACAAGACCAATGGGAGTCATAAATACCTTTATAGTGTACGTGGTTCTTATTAGTTATGGAATTCTACAAATATATTTTTTATGGCTAAGCACATTAATAGGATGTCTCATTAGGACAGAAAAGAGGGTACGGGTAAAGTTTAATCACATACCCTGTTAACTACAAAATAGGCTGCTAATGGGCTGATTAGTAATTATCCTTGGAGAAAATTGTTTTGCTGCTAAATGAATCTCCTTTATGTATATAAATAAGTAAAAACGTGATAGTGCTTATTAGCAGCTCTCATTCGTAACAACCTAATGTGGATGACTGTGTATATGCTGACACAGGGGCATTGATCGGATCAGGGCTGGCTGCAGACAGGGCCAAATTAAGTGTGGTGGAGGCCCCTGGGCAGAAAATCTGGTGGAGGCCCCTGGCGCAGTATTTTTTTTATCAAATGTCCAGTGTCTTAATAATATCCCACCCTGTGTCGCTTTCCCTAGCACTGAGGCAGGAGGGAAGGTTACAAAAAGAAACAGCCGTTCCCCAGTCTCAGGTCATGGGCACAGCCATCATGAAGAGGATGCACAGGGTGGCATCCCTTGCTCTGTGCATGGCCCCATCCTTACATGGGTGGGCACGTGCATGCACAGTAGGGGGGATGCCAATTTGTGCATTCTGTGGGGCCGTCCCTGTGCCTGGGTGACAGTACTACATTTCGGGGGGGGGGGGGGGGTTATGCAGATATTGGACATCCAATTTAAAGTAGTAGTCCAGCCAAGTAACATAACAAAAAAATGCTTGCCTTTGCTTGCACATGGAATGTCAGATCCAGTTCCTTGTACCATCCTTGCTGTATTGTTTCCAGGCAGCCTGTGATAAACAGAACACCCCCCTTGTCCTCTGTCAGTGATGCTGTGACGCCCACAACCTTCACTGCCATAGAGGGGGCATGCAGGGGCTTCGTATTTATGTTGAAACAGATTACCCACCACTCACTTCAAACACTGAGTGTAGAAACCATGCTCCTCCCCTGTAAAACTGCAAAATCGCTTCCTGCTCCTATCACTCTAATGATCACTGTGCGCTATTATACCAATGCATACACATGTCAGTAACCAACGCCACTAAGAAACAAAACACAATTCTTCCATTTCTACTGGGTGAGTGGGTAGGTAGGTAAGTGTGCATTTAGGTGGGTAGGCAGGAAGAAAGATGGGTAGGTAGGTGGGGGTATTCGGGTAGGTGGATGAGCAGGAAGGTAGGTGGGTAGCCAGATAGATGGGTAGGTACTCAGATTGACATGTACGGGGTAGGTAGAGGAGTATGTGAGAATTTAGATAGGAATAGATAGAAAATCCTGTTATATAGAATTTTAGGATAGATAGGCAGGGGGGTGGGTAGACGAGTAGATACATAGGTCAGTAGGTAGGTGGGTGAGTAAGGAGGCAGGTATATATATATGTATAGTTGGTTAAGTAGGTGGGAAGGAGGGTGGTTAGGCAGATAGGTGAGTGGGTAGGTAGTTGGGAGGGCAGGTAGCGAGGTTGGTGGGAGGGCAGCTAGGGAGGTAGGCAAATGGGAAGGCAGGTGAGTGTGTGGGCGACTGCCACCTCCGCTCCAGAGTTTGACGATTCTGCCTTTTCACTGGGGATGCCAGCTGCTGCTACAGGTCTTCGGTAGGGAGGCAAATGGGCAGGTATGTAGGTAGGTGGGTGGGTCAGTAGGCTAACATGCTCCCTAAAAAATCTTTCATGTCCTGTTAGTTCAAATCCAAGCGAGTAGTTGCATTTGGAGACCAGCAGCACGCTATGTTGCCCTATTTACTAATGTTCACATGGCAATAAGCCAATAAAATAAGCCATTAGTCACCTCTAAGTCATTAGTTAGGTTTCTAAACCAGTGGCACCACAACAAATACTGGAAGCTCAAGCCCCTAGTACTGGAATTAATATGTGCTCTCGTGCTGCTAGTGGACCTCCAGCCAAAAACATTTCTGCAGTAACTTGCAAATTGCTTTCCATAGAGATGTACAAGAAAGTTTAGCTCATTTGTTTATCATGCATAGAGAAGATAAATATTTCCAGTGGGGTAACAAACATTTAAGGATGAATGAGCAATGCCTGGTCTATACGCTGATGAAGGCCCTAATCCATTATGATGAATGCCCTAGTCAACCATTATGAGAATAACAGATCTGCTCACATTGTCATTTGCAGGGTCATCCTCCGTACCCGCTTGGATGCCATAGGCCAAAAAGCAGAGTATAGCCCCGATCCACAACAGGATGGAGAAACCTCCGAATAGCTGACGGCAAAATTTGATCCATTCGGGTGTGGTGGGTGGTGGAGTTAGAGCGTTGGGTCCATCGCGGGCCAGAATCTCTGCAGCTTTACTGAGCGTCAGCCCCTGTGAAGACAGATCAATTTAAATCAGTCTCAGGAAGAGATCAATAAAACAATAAAATAAATTAAGGTAAAATAATAAATAAATATATATATATATATATATATATATATATATATATATATATATATTCCTGATACCAAATGGCCTTTCACTATTGCAGGAACCCCCCCCCCCATGAAGTACGGTATATGAAGCCTGCTGGGATTACTGCAGGACAGGCAGTATAAGGTTACTTCTTTTATCTTTCAATCTTTTTATTGAGTTTTCTTGACATCACAGTATTACAAGATCTCAATGAAATCAGCAGCATTACATTCACAATAAAAAGAACAGTGTCGATAACTTCAAAAAGTATACCAACTATTACATGTAACCAGATGTATAATGCGGAAGAGTACTAGTCCAGCCCGGGAGGCAGGAGGCACAAAAGGGGGGCCTCCCCTTCTCCGCTTCCGGAGACACCTCCCACCATCCCGAGCACAGACCAGCGAGATCACAATACACAATACATAATACAAGAATCATGCCAATATGGTTTCAACATCAATCAGAGGTATGGTTTCAACAAAGAAGGGGAGGGGGAAGAAGAACCACGAAGGGGGGTGGCAAGGGAAGGGGAAAGGGATAAGAGTCCCTGGTCCGCTCCTAGTAGCCTCTCAATATAGTCATTAATTCAATGCTAGCATCGATATATTAGGGGTTGCATACTGGATCCAAGGCTCCCAAGCCTCTAGAAAGTACTCATGTTTGTCATTCAGAATGCTGGTAAGTTTTTCATTTATCAAGAATCCATTTAGTCTAGCTTTGACCTCCGAGATAGAAACCAACTGCTGTTTCCAGGCCTTTGCAATCGTCTAAGGTTACTTCTTTTAAAGATTTATTAATAGATGTAGAGGCATATTGTTACCTGAACACAGTCTGTGTTGTATTTCCGACACACTTCTTCCACTGACATCTTGTGCTCTGTCTGAGATAAAAGTGAAAGATATATTAGATAGAAAAATAAAATGTTAAGAAAACAAACACATCAAGTAAACAAGCAAACATTTATTACATTTTAGTGAATTAGTGATGGATGTCTTTATGTTAAAAATCTGAGCATCAAGATAGGATTGGGCAAAGATTTAAATGCCAAGTCTGTCCAATACTGTCCAATGCACTTTCTGCTTCTTTTTCATATATTTCAATATTCAGAAGATCCTATAGATTATTTTAACATGCTGTAATTTAGCATTATTTAAAATTATTCATTATGTATATGGACTCACCATGGCCACTTCCTTCTTAAGGTCATCCATCTCTTTCTTTGGCCCCTTCCCTTTTTGGGGTGATTCGTCGTCTTTATTGTCTTGCGTGGTTGCAACACGGTAACTATCTGACCGGCCGTACTGTAGGAGAAAGAAATCATTATAACTGTACCAAATAGACCTTTTTGGTCCCCAAAATAAAGACCTTAAAACAAAATGTTTACGAGCCAGTCACTCACCGCATCTTAAATGTCATTTAATGTTCTACTACCACCATCACACACATTGAAAATTGTGACTTACCTTGGAATATTCTTGTTTTATTCTGACACATTAAATCTCCGAATACAATATCTTTGGGTCAGTTATATTTAATACCTTTGTCTACTCTAGCTATTATTTATTTATAGCTTTTATCTATACTTAGGTCCATTTATTACTAGATACGATTATTTATATTAATACAAGGAAGTCCTTCCCATCTATCATCTGCACATTGTGTCAGCCTTAACTTTGGCTCTATTCTATATATTTTCATTGGCATCATGTCTTTGGATGCCTGGGCATATGGCTACTATTAAATAAAGATCCTTCCTGCCTTTTCAACCCTTGACCTTATATTTCTCTGAGTTACTTGCTCCATACTATATCCATTTGATTGACACCATGATTCCTTCAAGTGTCTCCTGAGTAGGGAGATGATTTCCTTATTCCTACTCTAGGACTTTTTTTTATTGTACCTCCTATTCTGTGCAGCTCCATTAGGCCCTACTGTAACTGCAGACACTGGAAACTTGTGGATTAGGTTAATTATTATTACACAGATTTTCAACTAAATTGGATTGATCTAGATTCTTTTCAAATTAGACCTGGTTGAATTGCACATAGAATTCCATTTAGGTTTATGCACAAAGCAAAAATATTGTTGGCACAAGCTCAAAACATTTGCTTACAAAGAGACTAAAGAGATTAAAGTTGGATTTCTGCCATGTCGCAGACTGAATCAAAAAGGCAGCTTAAAATATCAAATTGGATATGATCCAAGGGTTTTAGACCCTAGGCCATAATGTATCATTCAGCATAAACCAGTTTAAATTAGTTTACAGAGAATGCCCAAGAATAGGAGAAGGCAAGATAAAACAAATTGGAAACGCAACCTTTTTCTCTACCAGTAGTAACAAAAAAAATGTTGTCTATTTAGCTTTGGCCTGAAGGTGGACTTAGATCTTATTAAGCTGAAGATCTGTCTATGCATCTTGTTAAAGGCAAATAAGATACAGACACTGTCAGACTAAATTCATCTCAATGCTTTTGGCCACAAGGCATTTCATTTTTGACTGGTAAAGATTGGTCTAGTATTTGATTTATATAATATAAGATTTTACAAAATGTAGATTTCTGAATGGTGTGATGGTTTGGGTGGTCCACTTTTAGCTTTATTTGTGCAAATATGAACAGCAAGGACTAAATAGGTTATAATGTAAAGATACCATATGGGGCACAAAAGATTCCGTAAAAAATGTGAATAATCTGGCAAATACCTAGGATTTACGATGAACATGACACACCACCAAATTCCAACTGGACTTTGATATTTGGACTAACTCAAGTGCATGGGATATACACTGCACAGACCCTAATACAAAGGAGGTTTAGCCCATACATACCCCTCCCCCACCTCTTAAATGTACTCTAAAATAGCACAACAATACTAACTAATTACAGATTTCAAAAGTAAACCATAGGACCGAGGACTGTATATTTTGCCATTGAAACTGGAAGTGGCACTGATCTAAAAGATAAAAAAAGATGATCTGCAATTGAACGGTACAAAATCAGTGAGCCTGGCACACTCCAAGGTGCTAGATTTTTTTCCTACATGGAGAATCTTTGAAGAAATTTATAGGATCATACTTAGCATTGCTCTTAAATAAATTCCATATACAGTATATAACTGTTTCACATTCACTATAAGAAGCAACAGAATGATGGAAAGTAGAGGAAGATACAAACCCTAAATTGCAATACTATACTTTGTATACTTTTTTTTTTCAAATAAGGAAGCACACAGATACTCAAACTTCTCTTGTGTAATTTATCCTTTTTTTGAACTAGAACCCCCAACATTTGGTGCCTTGGAATTGCATGGCTGCTTGTGTTAGGGGTGTACTGATACTCAGAGGTCTCTCCTTTTCTCTAAGTTCCAACCTCTTTTTCTGTACCCAAACAAGTTTACTTTATCTTCATCTGGGGACGGGGCAACCTACATGTAGCACCTTGGATTGGAATGGTCTAAGCCTCCTAAGTAAATTTCCTTCATAAATCTCTGGTTTCATGCTTGTATGAGCTGCTCATTCTCCTCTTATCCCTGGACCATGACCCAGTCCATGTGGCACTTGGAATGGTGTGCCTAGGCATATGCTATAATCCTTTCCTGTTTGGTCCTCTACACACCGTGCTCCCTGTAGCCCTCATGCCACAATACTTTTTCAGTAATTGTATTTACTTGGCTAAATAAACCTGTTAGGGCGAGCGCTGCACGCCCGTCTCACAGCAAGTCACTTACCTCCATGGCTGCATGCAGCCGTCATCCATTTTGCAGCACTTCCCTCATGGCTGCATCCAGCTGCCGCCCTTCCCCCCATGCTTCCTGCTCACATGCTCAGGTGCACGCACGTCTCTGTCCACTAGAGGGCGAGCGCACTGGATTCCTGAGATTTAAAGAGCCTGTACAGCACTGATTGGCGCCTGCTCATCCAATCCTGCATCCACTTCCCCTATTTAAAGAGGCACTTCCTTTCCTTCAGTGCCAGATCTTGGTCTCTCCATGCTTGTTGAAAGTCAGACATTCTTGGATTGCTCACCCGTGTACCGACCTCTGCCTGTCCCCGACTCTGAACCTTTGCTGCCTGCCCCGACCTCGGCTACTCACCTTTACCGCGAACCTGTGCTGCCAGCCCCGATCTCTGCCTGTACTTACTACGCCTTTTTGCCTGCCACTTGTGTACCTCACTGAACCTCGGCTGACTGTGGGACTGGGCCGCTGTTAGGGGGTAGCGACCTGGGGGTCACTCGCCGCACAAGACCAACCTGCCTTGCGGTGGGCTCTGGTGAATACCGGTGGCCTCTTAGACTCCGCTCCCCTGACACGGTACCCGCCATCGGTCCCACAGTTAAAGCGGATCCACACCTGAGTCCGCTCCACCCGGTCCGTGACAAAACCTAGTTCTGTTCAATAAAGACCCCCCCCACCAAAAAAAGCTCTTCACATTAGAACATGAACTGAATCTTGACCATACAGTATATATATGTAATGTAATTAGGAGAACAATAAGAACAAATGAAGTCAAATAATCAAGGCCAGTCTCAGGATATACTAAAGAAATTCTGAATATAATTGGGGCAACTTCTGAATGGATAACCTGAGAAGTGAATTAATCAGAAGATCAAAAATATAAAAGAAGGATTCTGACCCAAAAAGCATTCAGGTTCACCCAACTAATATCTCGTCTCTTTCATGCATGTAGACTATTATTAATAAATGTCACATCCTTCCATGCAGACATATGGTGTGAACAATAGATGTGTAATCTGAATGATTCTGGCACAAATGTGTGAATAATATGAGAGTCATGGCCAAAATAAGCATCAGTACAGCTAATTACTAATTGTTGCTTCTTGTTTATTTAATAATAAAACCTTCTGCATAATCAATGTCATATAGGGCCATCTGCAAATATGGTTTGAACAGCAAACTGATGGTCTGTAGATTCCTGGCAGAGAAAAATATGCCATGAGATCGTGAACAAAAAATTACTGGGATGAAAAGATTAAATATTGTTTATTGGTAAATAATCTAAAGGATCTGGGCTGAAAATACAGTAAGTATGGATGTCAACCGGCCAATGACTTATTTATTCTTCTAGCTTACTTGATAAATATGCTCTCTCAGACGGATTTACCAGCAGATGAGTCATCTGGAGGAGCCTCGACAAAAATATGCATGTATGATTCTGGACAGAAATAAGCATTGAGGTCAACACAGCTGTTGACTAACAGTTAATTTGGTAAATGTAGCTTCTCAATGATCTGCTTGTTTAAACATATAGATTTACCAGAGCATGAATCATCTACACACCCATGGGTGGAGGTCTACACCAGTTTGGGGGAATCTGTGCAAAAATAAAGACTATATATATGTGTCTGAATTTAGGTTTCCCCAACTAGTGGTACGAGAAACTTTGATAGAACTTGAGATCCCATCAGGTGGTACTTGGCTGCAGGCTGATCTGTACCACGACCAAATATGCCATCTATATAATAAATACAAAAGTGATTACAAAAGTGTTCACTTTTGTGCATTTAAAATGAATGTTTTGTGTATTGTAACAAAATCTTAGGTGACTGACAACCACTCTATCAAAGGTGGACAAAAAATGGTTTGGAACCAACAATGTAGACCTTTAGCATTGAGCACAGAAGCCTGCATACTTGGGTCCATGAATATTACGGCCTTATTTATCAAGGGCTAGCGCCAGGTAGTGTCTGACGAGCGCCAGGTACCGCCAGCTAACGGCGGCTACCGAATCAAGTACGCCCGGCGGCGGTCACAATGACGCATTTATCACGCTAAATGAGGCTAGTGCCGGCGAGAGCGTCAGCTAGCGCGGGATTCATCATGTAGCCGACTGCAACGAACAGCGCCGCTGCTAATCCCATCACAGCGACAGGTATGACCTTGTGCTCCCTGCCGTTGTCCAATGCATTTCAATGGAGCAATCTTTAAATAATCATAATTAATTGCTATTAATGTTTTTTTTTTTTTTTTTAATGTCAAAAATTCTGTGACCACTTCTGCAATGTTAGGATTTTTTTTTAAGTAAAAAAAAAAAAAAAAAAAATTGTGCAGAATTGATATTGTAGGTCTGATATTCATGTATTCATATTACAAAATGTTTAGAAAAACTTGTATAATTTTTACATTAAAAAAAATGGTTGTTTGGGGGTTAAAAACTACTTTACACACATCGCCGCCAGCGCTCTGGGGTTTAAACAAGGAATTCACAGCGCGAGAAATTTTTGAGCGTGATTTGTTAATGAATCTGCAGCAAGCCGTTCGCTCTGTCCATTCGCTGTCAGGCGCACCCATACAACGCGGAACCTGTGAAACAGCGACCCCTAACCCCGTATTCAACATTACCGCACACCGACTGAGTCGCTGTCAACAAGCAAACCCCGGCCAAGCACAGCGAATACTAGCTGGCGCTGTGAAAATCACGCTACTGGCGCTCATCTGTCGCTACCTGGCGCTATTAATGAATCGGCCTCCCCGAATCACAGATCACAGTATCTTATGAATTAAGGTAAGAAATGCTTACTTAAAATATAGCTATACGAAATGAAACATTGTCACTTTACACTTAATTGTCCATTTCCGTTCCAACCTCTTAACCATTAATGGCACTTGACAGCGCCATGTATTTTTTGAAGGCTCACCCGGGACTTCAAATATAATAAATGATAACAACTAATCTATCATTATTTCCTATTGTTTCAGCATTTAAATTGGAAGAGAATAATCTCTGTAGAACAGTGGATGAGTTTCCAGGACGAGCTAATCACGAGGGACAGCGCTTGACAGTTACACATCAGGGACGGAAGAGAGGGACAATAAGTGATAATAAGATCCAAGAACCAGGAAGGACAAGACAATGAATAATGATGAGTAACAAAAAAGACAGTAAGAATAAAAAGAAAAATCACCAAAGACATAAGTTTAGTTTAAAGTAATTGTCCAGGCACACTCAACAGTGTTCCCATTGTGCTTTATTGCCAGAGTAATTATAAAATATAGTTTTACCCAATTCTTTATGCTGTTACCTAATGTCGTTTGTGAGGGAATGACAGAGCTGAGTCATACAAGGAATTGCATTAGATTGAGCTGGGATGGGCTGACAATGTGGAGCGACAGCGTTCGCAACCCCTGCATCTTCGGGCCGTGCGTTAGGGATGAGCCTGATTGCGTTAGCCATAGAAGACAATCAGAGCCATTTGCTGAATGACAGTCACGGCAAATGTTCCATTGGACCAGGGAAAGGTGTGCTGATATTGGCAGTCTGGGGGTTTTCAAACAGTCGGGCATCCCAATGCGGTATGCCCCCGGGGTATGAAACATAGTCAAAGTCTCGGGTTTTGTTCCACTTTAAACTGTGGGACGGATGTGCAGGATCGTAAGTTGAGCTGCGGGGATGTGAGGGTTAAACAGAGCAGGAGGTGTGGGCTGAGCAGCAGGGGGAGCGGGGGGCATGCAGCTTGAATGGCAGGGGGGAACACGGGTTAAACAGGGGTAATTGCACTTTAAGTGGCGAGTGGCTCTGCAGCTAATACTTTATTTTACTTAAAGTTATGCCAGCTTGCTGTTCCCCCTCTGCCCGCTTCCTGACATGTGACCACACACCACACGTCACATAACGGCGGGACGTCAAGCCAGGACAGTGAGCTGGGCCGCTCCAGCTTGATGTTCTAGCTTGAGGTCCCACCCTATGTGCACAGCCGCCATTACTATGAGTAAAATTCAGTACTAGCGGCAGCGCCACCCGCGCTTCCACATTCGACACCCGTCCGCCCATACTCCTCACTCAACGCACACTCCCCGCACACGCTGCCAGGTCCCCAGGATAACATCCAGTACTGGTCGTATCGAGTGCAGTTGGAGGGGGAGCTGCTACCTGGCCCCTCACGTGATCAACTGTCATGGGCCCCGGGGCAGCTACGACCCCTGCTACACAGAACCTGTCACCCTGATTCCCCTTACTTCCATGAAACAAGCCTGGCTGGGTATTTTTTGATGTCAGGTGTATAAGTGACCCCTTCTCCCGCCATCCAGCATATGTACATAGATTTTTATCTTTGCACCATTTTATTGCGATAGTCCTTCTTATAGCAAATCAACAGTCAAAAATGACTTAAACCAGACCAACACAACAAACAGTGCTCATATGCATCCCTCCCCAGGGCAATATAGATTGCTGCGCATAAAAAATAATTTATCATTTTCCAACTCCTCTTGCGGTAAATTTTAAAAACAAGATGGACTTGCATGCCACCTGCAAACAGGAAGTGCTGCTGGGCTTCCTGTTACTGTGCATTGTCAGTTATGTATGTCAGTTAGGAGAGGAAGCTCCAAAATGGCAGCTACTTTACTTTTCCAACTGTGCCAGGCTGTTGGTCTGCTTTAAGTAAAGCCTGGTTGCTATAGTTACAAAGCCCCCTGGAAGTCCATTCATAAATAAAGGTGAATCAATTAGAAACTGCCACTGTCAGTCACATGGCCCATGGGAGCACCACGGACAGTTTTTGAGCATTTACAGGGGGGTAAGAGCAGATGTCATCCCAGAGGGTCACTGTGAATATTTACTTATGGTCCATTTTAACAGTAGTAGCATTTTCACAATAAATATGGAAATTATGTATTACTCTTACAGCAGAGGTTTGCTGTAAGAAGATGACCAGGTTAACCATAGTAGACCACCTAGCAGTTCCTCTGGGACCACAGACCAATTTGTTTGGAATTAATGTTGTAGGTGGCTGGTTTCAGACCTTTTTTTAGTCTTAGGATGTGTAATAATTTGACAGTAAGACATCTGATCCAAGACCCTTAGAATGACACTAATATGCTTTGGAAATATTTTAATGATCTCTGAATAAACCTCATCCTATCGGCCAACAGGTGGATACCTAACACATGCTGACTGGTCCATGGAGAACTTTTTCTTGTGTAGCACTTGAACCTACCTATATCAACCATCCAGATTCCGATACCATTTTATTACCGTTAAATATCATCTGCCACTATTATATTGACCACCCCTCATATCTTTATAAGACCAGACTAAAACTTTGAATTAAACTGAACTGGTGGTAAAAATCAAATAGTTGACTACCATAGATGTTCTGCACAGGGTCATTCTTTAAAAAGAATAGTTACTTCAGGATCAGCTACTAAAACCAAGTGGACCTCAAGAGGTTCTGCACTCTCGTAGACCAACCATTTCACATTGGAACTTACAGTGTTATTTAAGAATATTTCTTGCGCCTGTGCGGGTGCTGTAAAAATGGAAGAACATGCATACAGCGCCTGTTGCAATCTATTACTTTTATTTTTCGGTGTGATGATCACGGCATGTTTCCAATGCGGAAACCCCGGGAATCAGAGCCGCTATGGATTTTTAACTTGATAAATACACTTTTTGCGCTGGGACCTGACATTCACCTGATGTTCATCTGGCACCGGGGGGCACTAATGCTTCTTAAAGTGAATCAAAACCCACCCTGGAGTCTATGAGACTCCAGGGCAGAGCCCACGGCGCACTTGTGAGCGGCGCTAAAATCACTTCCCTCCTCGGCTGTGCGCGGCCTCGTCCACCACAAATAAATGGCTGTGCGAGGCAGCCGAAGGGAGGCGAGTGATGTCGGTGCCACTGCAGCAAGGATTCAAGTCGGAGAGGTAAGTGGACTTGGTGACCTGGGGGGTTTAACACAGCGGGGCCCCCAAACCAGGGTGCCCCAGGGGGACAGACCAAATCCCGGGATAATGAAAATCACGGGTTTAGGTCCACTTTAAAGAGGTACAAAACACATGAATTTGACTTTCCAGTGTGTTGTTCGCCTCTGCGGCAGCATCCCGACCCCCCCAGGTCGCCTCGTTTCACTCACCTTCCTTCTGCTCCCACGGCTCAGACTCAGACAAGAGCGAGTGCGCTGATTGGCTGAGCGTCTCGCTGTCACTCGGCTCTCTTCGGCGCCGAGGACGGCGGAATGCCCCAAGGACTGGGACTCGGGAGGCCCTGGAGTCTTTAAAGTTCCTCTTTAAATTAACCCCTTAGTGTACTGACCAAGGGGTATACTCAGCTCAGCCGCTGCTGCAGTGCAGGGCCCTGGTTGCTGGAAATACAGCACAGAGCTTTCAGCAGAAAAAAGGAGCACTAGTGAGGACCAGGTGAGTATATTTTTATGTTATTCTGTTATTAGGGGTTAGCTGTGGGGGAGGGGAGAGGACTTTTTTTTTACAATACATCCAATTTAAAGGGTCTAACAAAACGTGCCCCCCACCATGCAACCAATAGGATACACTGGGCTCAACAGGAGCACAGACAGAGAGTAACTGTGCCCGATTTGTGCATGCCCCATGGGTGAGGATATAATTGGACCTCAAGTTCTTTTTGTCTACAGATAAGCCCCAGAATAGATTGCTGGGCATTAATATGCACTGAAATCTATTATGCTTGGATGAGAGTGTGGTAGGAATTCAGCATTTTTTTTTAGATTTCATAAACAGGGACATCCCAAATCGGGATGCCCCTGTTAAGCGGATAAAAACTCTTTTGATTGGAGGTCCACTGTCAAAAAAACCCATGGGGTAGTCAGTCAGGGGTAGTCCATACCTGCAACATTAGTGGGTGGTAGGTTTTGAGACATAGCACATAGATAGCTGCTGCAGAATGCAGAGATTACAGGCTCTTTCAGGCAAAATGGCTGTTAGGGAAGGTCTGGTTGCTATAGTTACACAGCCTGTTGTATAAATGAGAGAAAATATGAATAGCAAACAATCAGGTTATATTTTCCCCTCTAGAAAATGAGATCGACCGACAGTCAAAAATGAATAAAATCAGACCAACACAAAAAAACAGTGCTCATATGCATCGCCCCCCCCCCCCTCCCCAGGACAATTTAGATTGTTGCAAATAAAAAATAATTTACTTTTTTCTAACTCTTGCTGTAGTGAATTTTAGAAACAAAATGGCTCATGTATTTGCAGGCCACCTGCAAACAGGAAGTGCTGCTGGCCTTCCTGTTACTGTGAATTATCAGTTATGTCAGTTGAATCCAGGGAGAAGCATGGCTGAGATGCTGGCAGAGGAAGCTCCAAAATGGCCGCTACCTCTCTTTTCCAACTGTGCCAGGCTGTTGGTCCGGTTTAAAGTGGACCAACACCCAGGATTTTGACTATCCTGGGTTTTGGTCCACTTCGGTGGGGCACCCCGATCGGGGGTGCCCCGCTGTGTGAAACCCCCCAGAAAGCCCCGAAAACTCACCTCTCCCCGCTCCCACGTGACCGCTGCTGCCAATCCCCGCCGACGGACAAGCGGGAGGCAGCGATGGACAAGAGAGCGCGCCCGCCGCCGCCTCCCGCGCATCACTCCTACAGGGCGCGCGCCCCGCGCCGGCCATTCACAAACGGCGGTCGCGGGTGCGCGTCCTGCTAGAGGGATGCCGCAGGAGGCGGCGGCGGGCGCCGCTGGATCGAGGAGCAGGTAGGGATTTAGGGGTGCCCCGCAGTCAGGGGACTGATCGGCCCGGGCCGATCAGTGGAGGGTGTTGGTCCGGTTTAAGGTGCCTCTAGGTTGCTATGGGTAACACAGCTCCTTATTTATTCACAGTTACACTTTTAAGTTTCTGTAGCCCCTGGAGTGCCTTGGTGCTTTCCCAGGGGCCATTTTATGACTAGCCCTAAGCCTTTTACAAATATTTCCATCTTGGTATACAGTACATAACTGAGAGTGAGGCCTAGGCCTCCCCCCTCATTCGGCTTTACTTTCTGTCACCCAGAGCAGCCATCCAATCATATCAGCTCCAGAGCAGCTCATGCACCTGATGCTCGTCACGGACCGGGTGGAGCGGACTCTGGTGTGGATCCGCTTTAACTATGGGACCGATGGCGGGTACCGTGTCAGGGGAGCGGAGTCTAAGGGGCCACTGGTATTCACCAGAGTCCACCGCAAGGCAGGTTGGTCTTGTGCGGCGAGTGACCCCCAGGTCGCTACCACCCAACAGCGGCCCAGTCCCACAGTCAGCCGAGGTTCAGCGGGGTACACAAGTGGCAGGCAAAAGGCGTAGTAAGTACAGGCAGAGATCGGGGCTGGCAGCACAGGTTCGCGGTAAAGGTGAGTAGCCGAGGTCGGGGCAGGCAGCAAAGGTTCAGAGTCGGGGACAGGCAGAGGTCGGTACACGGGTGAGCAATCCAAGAATGTCTGACTTTCAACAATCATGGAGAGACCAAGATCCGGCACTGAAGGAAGGAAGTGCCTCTTTAAATAGGAGAAGTGGATGCACGCTTGGATCACCAAGCACCAATCAGTGCTGTACAGGCCCTTTAAATCTCAGGAATCCAGTGCGCTCGCCCTCTAGTGGACGGAGATGTGCGCGCACCTGAGCATGCGAGAAGGAAGCATGGGGGGAAGGGAGACAGCTGGGAACAGCCATGAGGGAAGTGCTGCAAAATGGATGACGGCTGGATGCAGCCATGGAGGTAAGTGAAGTGCTGCTAGATGGGCGTGCAGGGCTCGCCCTAACAATGCTTATGCCAATCTCTGCCCTCCTGGGGGCACAGCTTTCCTTGAATATGTCTCCTCAGTACTGTATGTACTGTATTTGCAACTGAATTAAGCCTTTGCAGTACATTGCTCCTCATAATGTTTGCTGGAGTGAAATGAAGTATTTTCTGACAAAAGACATCCCAACTAATTAAGTGATGGGACCAATCTCACAGCGAAGGGCTCAATTTAACCAATTTGGAGATAAGGTGAGTCTGACTACATCTGTATATGGTGCATGAAGTGTTAAACTAAAATGAAGCTGGGTCTTAACCCTGTCACATTGCCTTCTGCCAGTCCATCCTCAAGTAATACATTTGATATATCTGTGCTGAAGGCATAAAGTGAAGCTCAGTAATGGCTGCCCCATAGGGAATATGTATAGCGGGGCCAAGCCTCACTCTCAGCTTAATGCACCTTAATGTGTCTCTATTTTTAAGCGTGCAACTGAGTGGGTCTCTTACAATGTGTTTGAGTGAGTTTTCTTTAAGGGTGCACCTGAATGCAACTTTTTTTAGTTCTGTGCTTGAGTGTGTCTATTGCAACCAAGTGTCCCGGCCCTCAATGTCTAGGGGATACCTTACATCAAATGAGCAATGGCTGTGGGGACAGCACATTGTACACTGTACACTCACTGTGTGCTGAGATATTCCTAGGGGGGTCCAATTATTCCTAGGGGGCCTCAGGAACCACATAGTGAAGAGTAGATGCTTCATTTAAGTAGCTGCTGCTGTCAGTTGGGTGATGTAAAGAAACTCCCACACTTGTCATCTATCAGTGTGCCTTGTATTTATTATGCAGCATACATCTATGCCTCCCGGTGACCCCCAACCCATCCAAGCCTCCCTGTGACCCACAACCCATCCAAGCCTCCCTGTGACCCACAACCCATCCAAGCCTCCCTGTGACCCACAACCCATCCTTGCCTCATTTTTACATAAAACCCTTCCATGCCTCCCTGTGACCCCAACCCCTCAATGCTTTCCTGTGACCCACAACCCTCCATGCCTTTGTGTCACCCACAAACACTTTATGCCCCTTGTTACCCACAACCCCTCCATGCCCCCCGGTCACCCACAACCACTTTATGCCTTCCTGCGACCCTCAAGCCCTCCATGTTTCCCTGTGGCCCTCAACCCCTTCATGTCTGCCTGTGACCCACAACTTCTCCATGTCTGCCTGTGACCCACAACTTCTCCATGCCTCCCTGTGACCCACAACTTCTCCATGCCTCCCTGTGACCCACAACTTCTCCATGCCTCCCTGTGACCCACAACTCCTCCATGCCTCCCTGTTACCTACAACCCCTCCATTTCACCCTGTAACACCCAACCTCTCCATGCCTCCATGTCACCCGCAACCCATCCATGCCTACCTGTCACCCACAACCATTTTGTGCCTTCCTGTGACCATCAAGCCCTCCATATTTCCCTGTGACTCACAACCAGGGGTGGACTGGCCACAGGGAGATCTGGGAGAATTCCCAGTGGGCCACACTGCTTTGGGGCCAATTGGGACACTGCTTCTAACACCCACATCTGTACTAACCCCACTGTATTCCCCAGCTGAGAAAACCCAGCCCATATTCTGACCCCAATGCTATGGGTCTTCGCTCTGTGCATAATCAACTGGAAACAAGGAGGGGCCTTAGTGGGGATGTCGTAGGCTGATCATGGGCTGGCTAGGGGGTTGCTAAAATCCTGATTTTTCTCTATGCTGACCTGCAGCCCTTCTGTGCTGTTATGTGACCCACACCCCTTCCCTGCTTATCTACTGCGTTTCTATATCTCCATATGACCCACAACCCTCCATTCCAATTACCAGCCTTTCATGGGACCCTGAAGCCCAGGTAGGCCACAAAAATGATCTCCTGTGCTGAGCCGGAGAAGTCGGCAGTGGCATCCGGCATCAACGTGGAGGAGGTAAAAGCGGAGATAATTGGAAAGTACCAGGAAGGGCTGGCGAGTACCTTGCCCTTTAATTGCACTGCATCACAGTGCAGATAAAGGAAAATACACGTGCTTTACCTGTGCACAACCCCTTCACCTGTAATCTACAGTTTAGGCTGTGTTTCATGAGTGCTGTTGGTAAAATGATGCATGCAGTGAAAGAGCCTTTTCATGTGAATGGACACAACTTATTCTCCGCTTTCATTGTACTGCAGTATTTTTACTTATTTAATTTAAATAATATTTTTTAATATTTCTAACTACAGGGCAGGAGTGGTAGAGTGCGTGTAAGGGAAGCCTGTCTCACAGTGACCTTTTCCTTGAGAAGAGAATAGGTCAGCTTTAATAAACGACAGCCTAAATCTGCACATAAGAGTCAGAGCAAGCATAAAGGATTCACAAGTGGTTTCCTTATTTTATTCAAAATAAAGAAAAACTATTTGGTGATGGTATTGTGGTATTATGTATTATTACGTGTTTTATGGTATTACATATTATATATGTATGCACAATGATACTACAAACAAACATGTGAGACCGCACTGGACTATATAATAATAATAAATTATTTGGTATGCAGTGTGCCCAAAAAGGGGTGAAACAGTGATATATACAGAAAAAAATCAGAAGACCCACACCTTCCCAATCCACCCACTATAATATATGGCACCACTGCTAAATATATTATCACAAATAAATGTTTATTTACAAAAATATACAAAAGTACAATCTGACTAAAGACTCATTAAAAAGACACAAAAGACATATACAAAGTCAATAAGGAAGGAAAAACGGGGGAAGGAGGGGGTGGGAAAGAAGGGGGGCTGGGAGATGATACAATATTAATTAATGGTCAAGATAATAGTATAAATTACAAAAATGTAATAATTATGCTACCTGGCTGTTAAAAGTGAAAGTGCTACAGTGCATATAAATTGGGCCCTTAATTAACAGGTAGCGACTGGTGAGCGACCGGTAATGACGGTCACCGCCACGAGAACGCCGGCTCCCCACCACAATCACACATTTATCAAGCCGGTCCTGCTTAGCGACTGAGATAGCGCCATATAGCCACTCATTCATCATTATTCCAGCCTCAGCCCACAGCGCCAGCGTCCGACCTTGAACAGCGACAGGTATGACCTCTCGCTACCTGGCGCTCTCCAATGCATTTCAATGGAACAATCTTTAAATATTCATAATTAATTCATATTAATGTTTTTCTTTTTGTTTTTTTTAAAATGTGAAAAATTCTGTGACCACTTCTGCCATGTTAGATATTTTTTTTAAGGTAAAAAAAAAAAAAAAAAAAACTTTGTGCAGAATTGATATTACAGGTCTGATATTAATGTATTCATATTACAAAATGTAATTAAAAACTAAACCTGGTTTCCAAAAATATGGTTGTTTGGGGGTTAAAAAACTACTTTTAACCCATCGCCGCCAGCGCTCTGGGGTTTAAACATGCATTTTACAGCGCGAGAATTTTTTGAGCGTGATTTGTTAATGAATATGGTGGGAGCCGGTCGCTAGGGCCAGTCGCTATCATGCGCTCCCATACAGCGCGGAACCTGTCAAATAGCGACTCCTCACCCAATATTCAACATTACGGCAAACCGACTGAGTCGCTATCAACAACCGAACAACGGCCAAGCACAGCGACTACTAGGGGGCGCTGTGAAAATACTGCTATAGTCGCTCAACTGTCGCTACCTGCCGCTATTAATGAATCGGCCTCCCCGTCAATTATAAAGAAAACAAAATCAATATTTCAATATATTGCAAACTATATTGAAAGTGCAAGTGCTGCCATAAGATGCCCTCCTACTTGATAAGAAATACCATATATATACTAATCAACCAGTGAGGACCAGCCGGGTAGAGCATAAAAAATGCACATCAAATATCAAAGAAAGATCTTACATAACATACGACCGCCAGCCCGCCACCCCAAACGTCTACGCGTTGCGTGACGTCACAGGCGTCACTTCCTCAGGACATACAAACACCCACAATCCTACCTCCTTATATACCCAACTGCAGCGCTCTCGCACCGCCCGCCGCAAATCCAGCCACAAAGCGGGCGGCGCGCACCAAGCGCGTCCAAGCCGGAGCACGTCCATAAGTGACGTAACTCTGATTATATATGTATATTATTAAACAGCATCCGGTATGGATAAGGTTCTGATGACTATACGAGCTATGATCTGCGAAAAGGCTGTCTGATCTCTGATGCGTCAGTTCAGTTCAGCCCAAAAAAACACTGTGCTGTCGTTATGTTGGGTAGTGAAGGAAGGGGGGGGCTCTATGTATTGGCATCCCTGGCATCACTTTGGTGAGGGCTTGGGCATACACAGTACACTGCTGCAGCTACTCCCTTGTGACAGGTTTCATAATGACTCATCTTTTTCTACAGTCCTGGGGGGTTTATCTTGTCACAGCCAATTACAGTCAGACACTAGTTACAGATAGCTCCTGGCACTTTACTGGAATGATGGATAAAAAAGAGGGATAGTGGGATACAAGGATAGCAAAATGGTTAGTTGGAGATAAAAAGAAGAAAAAAATGAATGGAGAGAAGATGAAAGTACTAATTAAAAAGTACAGAGTAAAGATTAAGGCCCTTATTTAACAAGGGATAGCGCCAGGTAGCGACTGGTGAGCGAACGTTAATGACGGTCACCGCCACGAGAACGCCGGCTCCCCTCCGCAATCACACATTTATCAAGCCAATCCTGCATAGTGGCTGAGATAGCGCCATATAGCCACTCATTCATCATTATTCCAGCCTCACCCCACAGCGCCAGCGAGCGACCTTGAACAGCGACAGGTATGACCTCTCGCTACCTGGCGCGCTCCAATGCATTTCAATGGAACAATCTTTAAATATTAATAATTAATTGTTAATAATTTTTTTTTTATGTGAAAATTTCTGTTACCACTTCTGCCATGTTAGATATTTTTTTTAAGGTAAGAAAAAAATAAAAAAAAAATTTGTGCAGAATTGATATTACAGGTCTGATATTAATGTATTCATATTCCAAAATGTTTTTATAAACTTGTTTTTTTTGGTTTCCCAAAATATGGTTGTTTGGGGGTTAAAAAACTACTTTTAACCCATCGCCGCCAGCGCTCTGGGGTTTAAACATGCATTTTACAGCGCGAGAATTTTTGGAGCGTAATTTGTTAATGAATATGGTGGGAACCGGTCGCTATGGCCAGTCGCTATCATGCGCTCCCATACAGCGCGGAACCTGTCAAATAGCGACTCATCACCTTGTATTCAACAGTACTGCACACTGACTGAGTCGCTATCAACAACCGAACAATGGCCAAGCACAGCGACTACTAGCGGGCGCTGTGAAAATACCGCTACAGTCGCTCAACTGTCGCTACCTGGCGCCATTAATAAATCAGCCTCCCACACGTATTCAAAGAAGCCAAGCATGGATTCAAGATAAGGTGGAAGGATGAAAGGAAATGTAGAGAGGATTCAGGAAGGACTAATGAAGAGATGAACAAAGGTGTATAGAAGGGTGAATAAAAAATGAGAGAGGATGAGAAATGTTGGAGAGAAGAATAAAAAAACAGAAAGGTAAAAAAAAAATGAATTGCAGCAGGTGAAAAGAGAGGAGGGCTGAGAATATAGAAAGAAAAAATGCAGGAAAAACGAGAGATTGCAATAACCAAAAATGGGGAGATGGAGGAGTGAAAAGGAAGAAGAAAAATTAGGTGTAAGGTAGACAGAAGCATGACGAGACAAGATATTGAATGGAATAATAGAATAAAGAAAGAATAGAAGGATGTTTGGAGCAAAGATATAGGGAAAGCAGGAATCATGAATCGATGAAAGCATGGAAGGAAGGGTAGAGAGATGAACAAAAAAAATGCCAGAAGGAAACAAAAGATAGCCAGGATTGATAAAATCGATAGTAAAGACAATGGAGGGAGGAATGATAAAAAAATGAAGAAAGTCCACTGAATGAAGCAAGGAAGGGAAAGGAGAGAAAGATAGATGGAAAGAGAAAAGAATTGGGATATGAAAACAGGAAAAGCAGAAAGATAGACAGATGGATGAAGACATCGGTGTTAGCGGGTTCTAAACTTACAGCAACCAGATAAGGATTTTAGCAGATGCCGACAATGTGGTATTAACATTAAATAACCCAGAAAAATCCTTACCAATCTGCATGAACACAGAGTAATGTCAAATGAGCAGGGAGTCAAGGCCCTACAAAATAAATAGGCTCTTATTTAAGAAGGGATAGCGTCAGGTAGTGGCTGGTTAATGAGAGGTAGCGACAGATAGCGACTGGTGAACGCCGGACACGGCACGCAATTACACATTTATCAAGCAGAATCTGTTTAGCGACTGGGATAGCGCCATGTAGCGTCTGATTCATCATTTTCACAGCCTCAGCGAACAGCGCCAGCGTTCAGCCTTGCACAGCGCCAGGTATGACCTCTCGCTACCTGACGCTCTCCCATACATTTTTTAAATATTTCTTCAGAAATGACATTACAGGTCTGGCATTAAAGTGTTCATGTTACAATGTTGTTACAATGTAATTCCATATGTTTTCGCTTTGTTACTAGTTGATAGATGCTGAAAAACAGACTTTAAACACACCACCTCCTGCGCTCTGGGCTTCAAACAACTATTTTTCAGTGCCAGAGATTTGTGAGGCTGTTTTTTTGCTGAATATGGTGTGAGTCGGTCGCTATGAGCAGTCGCTAACATGCGCTCCCATACAGCGCTGTACTGGTCAAATAGCTCCTCACAATGTATTCAACATAACTGAACAGCGACTGAGTCGCTATAAAGTAGCGACCCACGGCTGAGCACAGCGACTACTAGCGGGCGCTCTGAAAATGCCTGCTACAGACGCTCATCTGTCGCTACCTGGCGCTAATGATGAATCAGCCTCCCCGAGTAAAATGCCATTTTAACTGGAAAAATGTTACAATCCACTATCTGGGAACAAATATTACCAAAAACCTTGACCATCTATACTAGGCAAACTTTGTCCTTTTGATTACCCTACTAAAATCCAAGCCTCAAAATGGATTAAACCTCTCAAAACACTGGGGATATAATAACACTTATAAAGATTTACTTTTTTCTTTTTTACTACAGTACATGCACTTCCCATCCACATGCCAGCACAAATCTTCCAACAAATCTCAACAATTCTAAATGAGTTCTACTGGAGAGGCAGGAAACACAAATCTAATAAAAAATTAATTGAAGGGCATATCTGATCAGATGGATTAGGTGCACCAGGCTTTAAACTATATTATAATGCCAACCACTTACACGGAACTGCTAAATGGATAAACAATAAGCAAACAAAGAGCTGGTCTGAGTCAGAACTTTCACCTCTTTCCATTAACAATATAATGGGATTAAACCTTAAACTCTTATTCACTATACTTACAGGCTGATTCATCATTAGCGACAGGTAGCGACAGATGAGCGTCTGTAGCGGCATTTTCAGAGCGCCCGCTAGTAGTCGCAGTGCTCGGCCGTGAGTCGCTACTTTATAGCGACTCAGTCGCTATTCAGTAATGTTGAATACATTGTGAGGAGTCGCTATTTGACCAGTACAGCGCTGTATGGGAGCGCATAGTAGCGACTGCTCATAGCGACCGACTCACACCATATTCAAGAAAAAAACAGCCTCACAAATCTCTGGCGCTGAAAAATACTTGTTTGAAGCCCAGAGCGCAGGAGGCGGTGTGTTTAAAGTGTGTTTTCAAGCATCTATCAACTAGTAACAAAGCGAAAACATATGGAATTACATTGTAGCAACATTGTAACAGGAACACTTTAATGGCAGACCTGTAATGTCATTTCTGAAGAAATATTTAAAAAATGAAAAAATGATGAAAAAACTGCTTTTTCAATGCGAGAAGAGGTCACAGAATTATTTGTGATTTTTTTGGAAAAAAAAAAACTGTTTAAAGACAAGAAAAGGATCGTCCATTGAAATGTATGGGAGAGCGTCAGGTAGCGAGAGGTCATACCTGGCGCTGTGCAAGGCTGAACGCTGGTGGCGCTGTTCGCTGAGGTTGTGAAAATGATAAATCAGACACTACATGGCGCGATCCCAGTCGCTAAACAGATTCTGCTTGATAAATGTGTAATTGCGTGCCGTGTCCGGCGTTGACCAGTTGCTACCTGTCGCTACCTCTCATTAACCAGGCGCTACCTGACGCTATCCCTTCTTAAATAAGGGCCATAGAATTAAGAGACTGTTTATCTTTCCTATCTGTAAAACTCTCAAATTCCTAGTGATTACCCCTTATCCTGACAGAATGTGCTCGTGCTCCCTAGCGTATAATTCTGATTTCCTCCCTTGCCAGACAGATCCTTTTTTCAGGAAGATTCAAACAGTCAGGTCTGACCTTTATATTTTAGGTGGAAAAAGGGGAGAAAGGCCGGAGGCTCCAACTGAGTAGCTTTTTGCACGTGCAAACACGATCTAGTTCATCTACCCCTACTCCTCTACAGGATCTGAAAGAAATATCAGCACTGAGATTCTTTCTTTTTTCATTTGTGTCCAGATTCTACCCAACAGTTGAGCATAATCATAGAGCTCCAACATTCACCTGTTGGTGGTGTAGTAGGGCACTGCGTACTGTGACGCATAGATTCATTAACAGCAGCAGGTAGCGACAGTTGAGCGACTGTAGCGGCATTTTCAGAGCGCCCGCTAGTAGTCGCTGTGCTTGGCCGTTGTTCGGTAGTTGATAGCGACTCAGTCGGTTTGCCGTAATGTTGAATATTGGGTGAGGAGTCGCTATTTGACAGGTTCCACGCTGTATAGGAGCGCATGATAGCGACTGGTCAGAGCGACCGGCTCCCACCATATTCATTAACAAATCACGCTCAAAAAATTCTCGCGCTGTGAAATGCTTGTTTATACCCCAGAGCGCTGGCGGTGATGGGTTAAAAGTAGTTTTTTAACCCCCCAAACTACCATATTTTTGGAAACCAAAAAAAACAAGTTTTTTAAATAATTTTGTAATATGAATACATTAATATCAGACCTGTAATATCAATTCTGTTCATTTTTTTTTTTTTTTTTTTACCTTAAAAAAATTATTTAAAATGGCAGAAGTGGTCACAGAATTTTTCACATTTAAAAAAAAAAAAACATTAATAACAATTAATTATGAATATTTAAAGATTGTTCCATTGAAATGCATTGGAGAGCGCCAGGTAGCGAGAGGTCATACCTGTCGCTGTTCAAGGTCGGACGCTGGCGCTGTGGGCTGAGGCTGGAATAATGATGAATGAGTCGCTATATGGCGCTATCTCAGTCGCTAAGCAGGATCGGCTTGATAAATGTGTGATTGTGGTGGGGAGCCGGCGTTCTCGTGGCAGGGCCCGTCATTACCGGCCGCTCACCAGTCGCTACCTGTCGCTATTCCTTGTTAAATAAGGGCCATAGAATTGTGGGCAGGAAATTAGCGACTGCGTGAAAAAAATGAACAAATATTGAAACTATTTCCAGGAAATATCTTTCTTGAGAAACAAGCTATTCTCAATAGCGTTCTAAACATCATATGATAACAATGAAACAGTTTATAGTTAAACACTGGGCTTCCTCATCACCTCTAACTTTTAAATGAAGGTCTACTAGGATACCAACCCTACTCATATCTTCTTTGTGAGATCATAAACGACATACAGAAGATAAGAATACACTGATATTGGAAGTGGTACCTATGGAAGGGATTGGGGGGGATTGGGGGGGTGGATGAAATAGATATCTAGAACAGTGAGGGCATAGGATTGCCATATTAAATATTAACAGAAAAATACTAAATAAATATATTTTTTTTCTTTTAGAAATCTCTAAAAATATGGATGCCCCCCCCCCTCCCCCACGGTCATGACATACCACTCTCCCGTCATGTTACAGCCACTGGAACCTACCAATGCTGGCAGCTTTACTGGGGAAGAGTGGCAAAATCAGAGTGTAGAAAAAAGAAAGATAGACAGATGGAAGATGGAAGAAAGATGGATAGAAAAATGAAACAACACAAGATGGGGTAAAAAAGAATGGAGAGATTGAAAGAAAGATGAAAGCACAGAAGAAAGGGTAGCGTGACGTTTGGAAGAAGTAAGGAAGGAATCCATTGTCCAGGAAAAGATGTAAGAATGTAAGGAAGAATAAAGTGAATCCAGGGAAAGATGTAAGTAAAGTCATAAAGGAAGAATGAAGAGATGAATAAATGGATGGAAGGAATAAAAGAAAGGTAGTGAGATGTATAGAAGGGTGGGTGAAAAATGAAGAGGAGATATTATGGAAAGAACCAAAGAAAAGGACAGAAACGCAGGAATAAGCAGGGCAGGACTGGCCATAGGGAGACCCGGGAGAATTCCCAGTGGACCGCACAGCTTTGGGGCAGGTTGGGCTCCTCTCTGTCTCTCTATCCTCCTGTGTCTGGCCCCACTGTTCCCCCATAGCCAGGGAACACCAGTCTATATCCATACTATACCCACCCTTCCATGGTATCTGCAATACTAAAGATTTGGTACCATTGGGTTAAGATTGGCCATATCCATGACCAGGGGCCGGTAAAATCCTGGGCCAATTTTTGATCCCGGTCCGCCACTGGAAATAAGGGTATATTGAAGAAAGTTGAATGGGAAGAAGAGATGAAAAGATAGAAAGACATAATGAAGGAAAAAAGGAGAGTTCAAAAGAAGACATAATGGGGATATGGAGGCAAGAAAAGAGAGGTGAAATACGAATGAATAGATAAAATGTAGAGTGGAAAAAAAGAATAGAAGGGCTTTTGAAAGGAAGGATAGAGGGAAAGCTGGAAGCATAGATCGAGTATAGAAGAAAGGATGGAGCAAAACAAAAGGATGACCGGAGCAAAGGAAATATAATGAGATAAATGGAAAGGGTGATAAAAAGGATATTAGGGATGACAAAGAAAAGAAAGAAAGAAAGGTATTTTAAATGAAAATGAAAAGCATTTGATTACTAACTGATTAATTACAAATAAAGATTAAAATAGGTATGTGTGTGCCCTCTACTGTGTGTGATACATGTAAAAGTGGTGAATAGCAGGGAGTGATCAGAGCGAGAAAGCCAGAGATCAGCCATCCAAAATGGCGTTGCAAGAAAATCTAAGCCACGGACGGATGGGCACAGCGACGCAGAGGCAGAGCCCCCCTCTCCTCTTCATCCTCCTTACATCTCTCATCATGCCTCAGCATAGCTAGTAATCGCTCATGATCCCCCAAGCCAGAGCCCCAATTATCATCCCTCCACTCGTGTGGTTCTATGCAAGCTGACAAGTCACATCCTTACATTGTCCCCCTGTCTAGCGTATATCATTACACCATGCAGGAGAGCTTCATAGGCACATTTATAAGCTAAAAGACTAAAGCTGGGCACACACTTCCTATGTAGAGATAAAATAGACAGGCTATAGGGTTGATTCAGAGCTCCTTTCTCATCATTTTTATGGAGGTCTTGCAAACAAACGAAAAATCATGAAAAAATTTCACACTAAAGTTCTCGCTGAAAAAAGGCTCTGCTGAATCAGATGAGGGAAAAAAATGAACGAGAATGGACATTTTTGCTAAAAAAAAAGGTGAATCAACCCTTATATCTGACTACAGCCAGGTATAGGTTGGCTAATGTATAAAGTGATATGCTTGATTTCTAGGGTGTACTTATTAATTACTGGACAGTTACACTCTGCTCTGACCATTCCAAACAGCGTCATAGCCATCCCGAATCTGACATCTAAAGAGCCTAGCCAACCAACTTGGTCAACTCCAATCTGACATTTCCATAGAGCCTGGTCACCTAATTACAGATAACTCTATTGCTTTCTGAAGAGCTGATCACCCTATTACAGTCACATCTTCTCTAAACTTTCCTAAGAGCCTAGTCACCCAGTTACAGTTGCATTCAGTGTGACATTTCCAAAGAACCCGGCCACACCATTGCAGCCAGTCACCTTTAAACTGACATTTTCCAAAGGCCCTGGTCACACAGTTACATAAGCCTCCAAGCTGACCTTTCTAATGAGCCATAGTCTCATCTCACTTCTCCAAAGAGCCTGGTCACCCAATTATTATCACCTCTGAACTAGCCTTTTCTAATTACAATTGCCTCCAATCCGACATTCCCAAAAACCCTGGTAAACCTAATACAGTAAACTCCAATCCAATCTTTCCAAAGAGCATGGCCACCCAATTACAGTTACTGCCAATTTAACCTTTTAGAAGACCCTAGTCACCCAGTTACAGTCCACTCCAAACTGACATTTCCAAAGTGTCTGATCACTCAATTACCGTCACCTCTAGTCTGACCATTTCCAAATCCTGGGCACCCAGTTGCATTGGCTTTCAATCTGACCTCGCCAAAATAACCCGCTGAACCAAATGCAATCACTTCTAATCTCACCTCTGCAAAGAGCCTGGTCACTCAACCGTATGCAATCAACTCTAATCTGCCCTCCTAAAGACCCAGTGACCCAGATACAGCCTTCTCCAATCTGACCTTTCTGAAGAACCTGGTCACCTAATTATAGTCACTTTCAATCAACTGAAGTCACATTCAATCTCCTTTGAGTCCACAAAGCCAGATAATTGCATAATTAAAAAAAAAATAATGATCCCCGAGGAGTTAATGTACGACAGCAAAAACAGTTATACAAAACATTTACCACTACAAACTATACAGAATAATTTCATAACACAATCTTGCTAAATGTAAAGTTTGACAGCATGTGTGAAACCACACACTGAACACTAGAGGGAGCACAGTGTGACATAATGAACACTAGAGAGAAAACATTCATACAAACTAACCAGACGTTCATGACTTTACCCTGTGCTCCCTCTAGTGTAGTAATATGCAGTATGACAGCAGATGTAATGCCATGCACTAAACACATCAAGGTACACACATTTACAAACTAATAATAAGAGGGTGACAATGACACAGTGCACGTCCTCTTGGTGCACAATTAGGGGTTTCCCCAAAATGCGTAGCATCGCAGAACTCTGCCATGGCAACCCAATTGTGTTGGATGTTTTTGGACTTTTAAAACTTGCCAATAAAGCTTATCCAAGTGCTGGGTTCTTGTTTACACTCTTTCTTATGAATAATGTGCAGTATGGCACCAGGTGTAATATCTCACATTTAACACACTTGCACAGCAAAGTAAGCAGAGGTACATTAGAATGACATTATGCTCTAGTTTCTAACATCCCAAAATCCCGGTAGGCCGGTGCCAGGGAGGGCCGCGACCCCATTGAAAAGATGCTGAAGGCTGGGGAGCAGCCTGCCCAGCCCTGCGGTTCCTGCCGGAGCCGCCGCTCTCACACACACACAATAACACACATACATGCTTACCGGCACTTCCTGGCTGTTGCGCGCTGGTCGGTGGGCGTGCCCCATATGGCCGGCATCCAATGAAAACAATGGACGCCGGCCATATGGGGCACGGCCACCGACCGCCGCTCAACAGCCGGGAAGTGTCGGTAAGCATGTATGTGTGTTATTGTGTGTGTGTGTGTGAGAGCGGCGGCGGCTGTGGCGGGGTTGCCAGTTCGCTGCTGCTGCCTCATCCTCTGCCAGTCCTGCTGCCATCGCCTTCCACTCCAGGTGCCCACGCCGCTGGGGGACAGAAAATGCACCGCATCAAATCACAAGTCACAGTAAAATGGAAGGTGAGGTTGGTTTCACACTAGCGCTATTGCAGGATGATCACGATTGCCCCAGGATGCCGCTCATTGGCTGTACTGAGGGATGCCCCACTGGCTGTACTGAGGGATGCCCCTACTGGCTGTACTGAGGGATGCCCCACTGGCTGTACTGAGGGATGCCCCTACTGGCTGTACTGAGGGATGCCCCTACTGGCTGTACTGAGGGATGCCCCTACTGGCTGTACTGAGGGATGCCCCTACTGGCTGTACTGAGGGATGCCCCTACTGGCTGTACTGAGGGATGCCCCTACTGGCTGTACTGAGGGATGCCCCCACTGGCTGTACTGAGGGATGCCCCCACTGGCTGTACTGAGGGATGCCCCTACTGGCTGTACTGAGGGATGCCCCTACTGGCTGTACTGAGGGATGCCCCACTGGTTGTACTGAGGGATGCCCCTACTGGCTGTACTGAGGGATGCCCCACTGGCTGTACTGAGGGATGCTCCACTGGCTGTACTGAGGGATGCCCCACTGGCTGTACTGAGGGATGCCCCTACTGGCTGTACTGAGGGATGCCCCTACTGGCTGTACTGAGGGATGCCCCCTACTGGCTGTGCTGAGGGATGCCCCTACTGGCTGTACTGAGGGATGCCCCTACTGGCTGTACCGAGGGATGCCCCACTGGCTGTACCAAGGGATGCCCCTACTGGCTGTACTGAGGGATGCCCCTACTGGCTGTACTGAGGGATGCCCCTACTGGCTGTACCAAGGGATGCCCCTACTGACTGTACCAAGGGATGCCCCTACTGGCTGTACTGAGGGATGCCCCACTGGCTGTACTGAGGGATGCCCCTATTGGCTGTACCGAGGGATGCCCCCACTGGCTGTACCGAGGGATGCCCCTACTGGCTGTACTGAGGGATGCCCCACTGGCTGTACTGAGGGATGCCCCTACTGGCTGTACTGAGGGATGCCCCACTGGCTGTACTGAGGGATGTCCCACTCGCTGTACTGACGGGGAATTTAAGCACACCATTTGGTTCAGAATATTATTTTATTTTAGTCCTTTAAACCCTGGGTGCATCTTATGGAACAAAAATAAGGTGTGTATATAGTGACATTAAGAACAGTGCAGCAGGGCCGGTGTGCCCCAAAAAGTCCCGGGCCGTTTTTTAGCCCCAGTCCGCCCCTGCACATACTCCTGTGCTCTCTAGCGTTCAGCGTGCAACATGACAGCAGGAATCCCACTGACAGGGGGCGCTCCCTTTACTGATTAGTGTACAGTATGACAAGAGGCGTATTACTACACAATAATTACTAGGGGGAGCACACTCACAAACAAGCTACGCAGAAAGTGCTCCATCTAGAGATAATGTGTAGTATGAAAGCAGAGGGATACTGAACACTAGAGGGACACTTCTACAACACAGATGTCAATCTCGATAGCACTGTGTGTTTCTATGGGATGTAAGAACAGAGGAGAAAATGTCAAATATTTAAAGAGGACTTAAAGTCAAAATTGTCTGGCTGCCCTCTAACCCCAGCAGCTCTGTGACAATAGCTTGAGACCTGGCAAAACTCACTTACCTTTTCCATGTTCCCTTGTTTCTGGCAGGCAGAACCCAATTTTGCTGAGGACCCACCTGGTAAACCCCCACTGGCAAGGGTGAACCTAGACTCTCTGCTGCTTGAGGTAAGCTAAAAAAAAGGTTGCCCTCCCTATCTCGGGTGTGACGTTACACTCCTCAATAGACTATGAGGCCGATTCATTAATAGCGGCAGGTAGCGACAGTTGAGCGACTGTAGCAGTATTTTCACAGCGCCCGCTAGTAGTCGCTGTGCTTGGCCGCTGTTCGGTTGTTGACAGCGACTCAGTCGGTGTGCAGTAATGTTGAATATTGGGTGAGGAGTCGCTATTTGACAGGTTCCGCGCTGTATAGGAGCGCATGATAGCGACTGGCCATAGCGACCGGCTCCCACCATATTCATTAACAAATCATGCTCAAAAAATTCTCGCGCTGTGAAATGCATGTTTAAACCCCAGAGCGCTGGCGGCGATGGGTTAAAAGTAGTTTTTTAACCCCCAAACAACCATATTTTTGGAAACCAAAAAAAACAAGTTTTTAATTACATTTTGTAATATGAATACATTAATATCAGACCTGTAATATCAATTCTGCACAAAGTTTTTTTTTTTTTTTTTTTTTACCTTAAAAAAATATCTAACATGGCAGAAGTGGTCACAGAATTTTTCACATTTAAAAAAAAAACATTAATATGAATGAATTATGAATATTTAAAGATTGTTCCATTGAAGTGCATTGGAGAGCGCCAGGTAGCGAGAGGTCATACCTGTCGCTGTTCAAGGTCGGACGCTGGCGCTGTGGGCTGAGGCTGGAATAATGATGAATGAGTGGCTATCTGGCGCTATCTCAGTCGCTAAGCAGGATCGGCTTGATAAATGTGTGACTGTGGTGGGGAGCCGGAGTTCTCGTGCCGGTGCCCGTCATTACCGGCCGCTCACCAGTCGCTACCTGTCGCTATCCCTTGTTAAATAAGGGCTTATATATGTCTGGCTCCTCCCTACGATTTGAGTGGTGCCAACAGTGGAGGTAGGGGGTGGGGGCGCTGCTGCTAAGCCACCAATTTTTGTCTGTAAAAACATGACAGCAGGCAGAAGGGAAAAAAAAAACCCTGGAAGCGGTAAGTTGCTCAGCCTGGTCCTAGACATGCTGTTACATGTGTGTATGGGACAGGGCATCCCAAATCAAATGCCTTCAAAGCTGTGGGGATAAACAGCCCTCCAGTTATTTTTTCTGCCGATATGAATGGTAATAGTTTACAAATTCTGCTTAAAGGGTTTGTAAACTCCACAGGCAGTGGCGCCTCTTCTCTATTTCTTGCAGCGCCAGATAGAAGCCCAAGTGGGGCTCTAAAATTTGCCCCTCCTTTCAATTCCATTCCCTTAGAATGATGCAAAAACTCTGTCCCTTGGTGCTATAAGCGTGAACTAGCATGACAAGGCACAGTGGTCGCACAGCTATCTCTGACCACAGCAGAGCATGCTCATGACTCATATAGCTGCGCCATGACACACCCTTCCCAGCTGAGCCACAATCAAAGTTGTTTAGATGTTTCAAAAGAGCTTATTTTAAACTGTTCTCAAGGGGGAGAGAAAGTTAGTGTGTGCCTGGACAGGAACTTTTAGAAGGAAAAGACAGCCGTAGAGAGGTAACCTTCAACTGTATTCTCCCTCAATGTCCCCAAAGGCCTATTTTCCTATTGGTTGGCCATCACACCTATTTTCTTTTTATAATATATATAAATGTTATATAGAAATGCTACCCGACGGTTTGGTTCATTTGGTAGGTGGAGATTCTCCACAAGCTCTTTGAGTCATTTTTAACCAATTCTTGGACTGTCTATTTTGTTCCATGGCTGTGCATTTTTTGCCAGCTATCCCCGCTGCTGCTCGCACTCACATATAACCTTCATCATTATAATCCCATTATGACCTTGTCGCTGCAGCACTGCGGGAGAAGCTGGTGACAATGGAGGGAAGAGGAAAGTCCTTTGGCTTTCAGCCAGTACTGCAGCAATTCCACCACTACCATCTGCGTGTGCAGCGATCAATGAATCAGACCGAGGTTCCCCTATTTATCCGAATTATTTTTTAATCTATTACTAAAGTCTTGGCAAATCACTACAGATACCACTGCCCCCTTGTGCTGCCGGGCCCTAAAGCAGTCATGTAGTGTGCTGTATAGTAAATAGGTTCAGATCCTGCTATAGATGCATGGGCATCGCTACAAATCATGGCGCCCTATCCATAAATTCCTCCCAGATCTCATTGGCATCCTTATATACTTGGTTCGCCCTAGCAAGAAGCGGTGTTTGGTACTGCGAAGTGCAGGCGGTGCACCCCTCACATTCCGTTTGTCCTCTCGGTTGACTGTTTGCTCATTAATGGTTCAGCTAAGAGGCCAATTCATTAATAGCGCCAGGTAGCGACAAATGAGCGACAGTAGCGTTATTTTCACAGCGCACGCTAGTATTCGCTGTGCTTGGCCGTTGTTCGGCTGTTGACAGCGACCCCGTCGGTGTGCGGTAATGTTGAATACGGGGTTAGGAGTCGCTGTTTGACAGGTTCCGCGCTGTATGGGAGCGCATGACAGCGAATGGCCATAGCGAACGGCTCCCAGCATATTCATTAACAAATCACGCTCAAAAAATTCTCGCGCTGTGAAATGCATGTTTAAACCCCAGAGCGCTGGCGGCGATGGCTTAAAAGTAGTTTTTTAACCCCCAAACAACCATATTTTTTGAAAAAAAAAACATGTTTTTACAAACATTTTGTAATATGAATACATTAATATCAGACCTGTAATATCAATTCTGCACAAATTTTTTTTTTTTTTTTACCTTTAAAAAAATATCTAACATTGCAGAAGTGGTCACAGAATTTTTGACATTTAAAAAAAAAAAAAAAAAATTAATAGCAATTAATTATGAATATTTAAAGATTGCTCCATTGAAATGCATTGGAGAGCGCCAGGTAGCGAGAGGTCCTACCTGTCGCTGTTCAAGGTCGCTCGCTGGCGCTGTGGGGTGAGGCTGGAATAATGATGAATGATTCGCTATCTGGCGCTCTGTCAGTCGCTAAGCAGGATCGGCTTGACAAATGTGTGATTGCGGAGGGGAGCCGGCGTTCTCGTGGCGGTGAGCGTCATTACCGTTCGCTCACCATTCGCTACCTGGCGCTATCCCTTGTTAAATAAGGGCCTAAGTATTTATTGATTTCTTGTATATTTATTGATTTGGGTGTTTTTAGAACTTGTCACTTTTTGATCAACTTTTGGATTTGTTTATATTCATTTTATACATGCTAATTTGCACAATGTACTAATCTTGAATGCTCTTGATATTTTCATTTGCCTGAAATATGGCTCTTTAAACACAGTGAGATATATTTTCTATACTTTCTGTGGCAGATTGCCCCACACTCATATATAGGGTAGCACTTTGGTTGGTCTAGTTAGGGATTTTTGTGCCGGCACATGGGTAGGATTATTTATATATATATTTCTTTGGGATCTTAGCTGCGAGCTGAAGCACTTTAACCTGTTAATTAACTTGTAAATTATTGTGAGATCGGAGAGGACGGACTGTAATTATTTGCACATATAATTTATTTATTATTAATTGAATCATGTGAGGGGTGTTGTTTTATTATGTCTTGAGTGTTGTTTTTAAATGTGTGTTTTTTTGATACTTTAATAAACCTCTACAGATGATCCTTTAGGTTGTGCGCCTTGTTGTGTGGTCCGCGTGGGAATATTTTTTCCCCAGGCTCCATTTTTTGATTGTACGAATGTAGGGTAAGAGAGCACGCCGTTATTTTTTTATTTTTTTATTCGTTTGTTTTATTCAGTGGTGCACCATATCTTGTCTCAGTGGATATCCTTATATACTGTGATGGGGCCCGATACTTACTGGTATCCTGCAGACTCTTTATATAATGCGACCCAATACTTATTGGTGCCCAGCAGACTATTTCAACCATGCTGCCCAGAATTAGACTAGAGGGTCATTACTGCTAAGTCGCAGATTGTTATATCTATAGAATTTCAAATTTAGCCAAGACACCAGTTTGGGACCCGAGTGGCCTGGCCACAAAAGGGGGCCTGGATCCTGCTGATTGCCTTGGGGGTCAGTACCTGGGACCCATTCAGATTTATAAGGGCCCTTGGGTGCCAGAAGCCCATTGCGGTGTCCATCCCTGGCTGTTCCCCCTGCCTTGTGCAATTTGTTAAGGATAGAATGGAAGGAAGGCAAGATAGAAAGATTGATAAAAAGAATGGAAACATAGAAAGAAGGAATAAATAAAAGAGAAAGATCAAATAGGGGGGATTAAAAAATAAATTGGCAAAAAGAATATAAAAAACGCCAACATGAATAAAGAATATAAGTAATGACAGAAACAATAAAGGGAAATAAATAAACAGTAAAATATATTTTCACACCAGGGTGCCCCTAAAAGTAGGGCACAGCCATATCTAGGCAGCAGTAGATTTACACCACCAGGGGAGCTGTGGGAGTGCTAAGAAAGAGAAATTATCCTACTGTGTCCCAGATGACCCCAATGTGAGGTGGGACCATGGTAAGTCCAGTGCTGGGGCTGGTCCTGTCAGCCAACACATTATAAGTTATGAGGGAGCTCAGACACAGTATAGGCTGTATAAAGTCTGGGCTTAACCATAAAGGTTATTGGTAAGCCCAGACTTTATACAGCCTATACTGTGTCTGAGCTGTGCTTTTTTTTACCGTATGTATTTCGATTTTCACTTACAAGCACTTAGAAATTGCCTCTTTTTTTTCTTTAGACACTAAAATGATGTTGTAATTTTTTCGGTCCATAAATTATGCTGAAAAAGTTTATATGATCCAGTTAGTAACATTTAAAACAATATTTTAAATATTCAAACTTACCATGTAAGAATCACAAAAGAAAAAAAGAGGAGAAGACACTAGTCAAGTAAGATTCAAGAGAGTCTTGAAAAGAGTGGCCCACCTTTACTTACAAGCAAAAATGTAAGGAAAGAAATATTTGCCCCATGGCTCCCATACTTTTATGGATCTTTTGCTGGAGTCTGATGCATTTTCATTAAAATGGACTTCTGGACTTCCAGAAGCAGAACTTTTTCCTCTTTTTCCAAGTTGACACAGCTTTTTAAATAGATGAACCTTTGGGTAGCCTTACCCCACCCCTTTTTGTAGCAATGCTTTATATTGCGTTGGAATGTCCACATATCTAGTAAGGGGAGTTGCCATTGGCAGCCTGGCACCACATGAAGCTGTTTTAGAGAAAGTGGCTGGACTAGCGATAGGGCAGCTTCAGAATGTTGGTGTGAAAACCTAATTTTCACACACATAATTAAAATATAGATGTTTTGGGGCAGTAGGAGGTGGTCTTCTAATGCAAAATGAGTAAGATAATGGAGTACCAAGATGACAGCTGCCATGCAGACACACAGGTAGCAAAGACTAAACTATTTTTTGAGAGGCTCAAAGTTGGATGCTTAGTTAAACTGAAGGCGGGTGGTTTGAAGGTGCGGCTTTTCTGCTTTTGAGGAACAAATATCTGCAGCATTCCATGCTACTGCCCTGTGTGAAAATATATGCTTAAAGTGGACCAACACCCAGGGGGGATCGGCCTGGAAATCTATAAGATTCCCGGACCGATCCGATCCCTCCCCGCGGGGCATCCGAAATCGGGATGTCCCGCGGGGAGGAACCCCCCAGGAGGCCCACAAACCTTACCTCAGCCCCATTCCATCGGCGCATGCGCGAGCCGCGGCCACGCCTCGCGCTTCCCTCTAGCAGGGCGCGCACCCACGCCGACCGTTTGTTAATGGCCGGTGCAGGCGCTCTCCCTGTTAGAGGGAAGCGCGAGACGCGGCCTCCAGCGCTAAGAGCCAGCTGAGCTGGTATGCGCGTCCAGGCGGCCTTGGACGCGCATACCACAGCGGCTCTGAGCGCTGTGATTGGCTGGCGCGGTCACGTGGGAGCGGGGAGAGGTGAGGTTTTTGGGGCTTTCTGGGGGGTTTCAGACAGCGGGGCGCCCCACCGAAGTGGACCAAAACCCAGGATAGTCAAAATCCTGGGTGTTGGTCCACTTTAAAGCACTACATGGATATCTCCAGTCCCTAAAGGATGTTGGTGATTGACCTAACGCTCAGCCATTCCATACATTCCTCTAGTAACGTTCAGCATAAGAGCCAGAGCAGGCCTCAATTATTCGCATGTCCAGGATTTGATGGAACAGTCTTCCCCATAATGTCAGCAAAGAAATTTCTGGGGAAACGGTGGGACAAAATGCCACGAAGTGGCACTGTCCCTTTGAAAGTAGTACGTCTGGTTAATTTAGGAAAGCCTTAAAGCGTAACAAAACCCACCAGTAACCGTCCGTTGGCTTTCCCACGATCCCGATTTAATGTGAAACCCCCAGGATGCCTGTACACACTCACCTTTCCCCAGTCCAGCAGGCTCTTGTCCAGTAAGAGCTGTTTGTTAACCTTATGAAATTCAGCAGGCAGCTCCCATTTTTGTCAATGGGGATCACGCGCTGCCACATCCCCTGCATCCAGCAGCTTCGTGCACACACCTCCTCCCCAGAAATTCACATAGGCAGAAATCCACCCTATGTGAATGGCTGGGGCAGAGCCTTGAGCATGACACCAGGGATGCAGGGGATGTGGCAGGTGATCCCCATGGACAACAATGGGAGCCGCCTGCTGAATTGCGTCAGTTCAGCGGACAGCTCTTATTCCCTGGCATCCGCACATGCGCCGTTGAACTAAGTATAGATGAGTTTAATTGGGCGAACATGGGGGTGTTTACACAGCGGGGCATCCGCATTTGGGATTTTCTGGGGGAACAGAACAAAACCTGGGACATCGGCTTTAAGGAAACAAGTAAGGCAGCACTACTTGTCACAAGCTTGCTTCTAGTCCTTCTAGAGGAGCGGTGGTGGGGTAAATACCCCCAAAAATCCTTTGGACCTCCAAGCCGATTTTTGTACTATTACATAGTTACATAGTTAATATGGCTTCAAAAAGGCATATGTCCATCAAGTTCAACCAAGGGTGTTGGGGTAGGGAAAGTTATTTTCTATGTTATTTTTTTTTTTTTTTTACTGATAACAGCTGATAGTAGCTGTCAATATTTTTTTCTTCTAAATAATCATCTAATCCTTTTTCATCTAAACACCTTTTTTTGAAGCTGTCAGTGGTTGATGCCATAGAAAGCTTCTGTGGGAGGCTATTCCACAATTACTATTCTATAATGCTGGATAACTCTGGATAAAGTGCTGTGTCATGTTGTGCTGTGACATTTGTGCATGCTCAGCATTGTTCTGATTCTTTTCTGGCTGGTGACGTAATTTTGTCCTGAACAGGAGACAGCATGAAGGTGACCACAACTAAGTCATAGGAAGTAATTGATAGTGGGCCCCTTCCTTTTTTAAAGCAGCCTTTTTATAACTCTGTGAAATGGAAGGTGAAAGTTGGTTCCCTTAGAACACAATGATTCCCTCCTGCTACTTCCCACAATGCATTTAGCTATATTTATATACCTTGTCTAGGTAGTTTCTTTTGACAATGAGGTCTGAAGCCATAGCACACAGTCTGGAACCAGATGCTGCAGTGTGTGGCTTCTTGCCCCTTGTATCAAGGAGACCCATACTGAACAAAATGATTATAGATGACTGAAGTGTGGTTTGGGTTAAGATACAGTACAGCTCTAAGCCAGTATTACGTTTTTGGCGTACCAAAATGTGCACCTAAAAGGGTTTAGGTCTGCCTTAAACCGGACCAAAAGCCTCGGACAGCTGAAGAAAAAACTCCCCAAAACTCACTTGCCCCATCTGCATGCATGATATGTAATCATTGTCAGAGCTTACATTTCCTCCTACATCTACACAAAGCTGAAACGCCTCCTTACTGATTTTCTCCTGGTTGTGGCCATCTTCCCGGACCTGGGAGGCTTCCTTTTCCAGCACCCCAACCATGCTTCTGCCTGAATTCAACAGAAAACCCCACAATACACAGTGGCAAGAAACCCAGAAGCACTTCCTCTTTGCAGGCTACTGGAAGCTTCATAGGATGCCATTAAGGGGGAAATTGACCGCAGCAGTCACAGCAGTGAGTTAGAGAAGGGTAAAATAAGCAGGGCTGGATACAGGGTGGGCTAAAGGGGAGATTAGGGAGGCAAGGATTAAATGGAAATTTTAGAAGAAACAGCCCAGCTGGCTCCAAAGCGTTGCATGTCTGATCAGATAACCTATCATACTGGAGAGATCTTTGCTATAGCAGTGTGGTTTCTTCTAGTCAACTGACCGGATGTCTAAGTACCATAGGATCACCTGACACCTTACCCACCTTTAGGATTTGGAGGACTTCGGCACCATAACTAAAATTCAGCCTATACTGTTTTTCATATCTAGTGATTTCACTGGTCTGAGGAATAATGCAAAATCCAAGGTTTGAAATTACTAATTACTTACTTAATTAAAATCAGCTAATTGCAGCCTTACTTGCTCCAATTCTTGCACAAGCTCATTTTCCGTAATAACAATAATAATTCATGAAAGCAACCACAAAAAACTTGCAGTAGAGGTTTCTGCAAAATATCAGTATATTACTTTACTGGGCTGATCATTCAGCAATGTTAACCCAGAGTGGAGGCTAAAGCAATATATAGGCTTGTTCTCTCTACGGTATTTTTCTAAGAGATCTGGATTAGGAGAATAAAGCACACAGTATCCAAGAAGGCTCCTGGGATGGCTGCTTTGGTTTGAGGCTCCAGCATAGGCATATCGGTTACGCCACTAGACCCCTTCCTTTATTAAGAAAAAAAAGATGGCCAGTACACAATTAGAACAGATACCAAGAAGAACTAATGTTCACAGTCGACGAGAGAAGTCAAACACAAAGACCATATGTGGTCAGGTGCCTAAAAGAGAAGCACAATTGTGTATGTTCCCAAAAACACACAAGAGCCCTCAAAACTCAAATTTAGAGTGTAATTATTTGTATAGCTTTACCACTCTCACCTCAAGGTTGTGCGATCAAGGTTTAATCAGGTAGTGGGAGTAGAGGGAAAAAGGGAATAGAAGCATAGATTAGTGAGAAAAAGAAAAAAGTTTTAGGGTTTAAGGGTTACTAAAGTTTACTTTTGTCTTTAAAAATCTATTCATTGACAAATTAACTACTGAACCCGAAGAGGGTTTCTTCTGTCACTTTAGGTTTAATCAGATAAAAGGAGTAGAGGGAAGTAGAGGAAAGTAAAATAAAAGAGCAAGACAAAAGAGACTTATACTGCTAATTGTAAAATATTTATTCTATTTTTTCTATTGCATTGGTTGGCTAAGGGGAATTTTGCAAATAATTAAGAAGAGCTAAAGTAAACCTTTTCTCTAGGTTTAATCATGTTACAGGAATAGAAAGAAGAGTGAGAACAAAAGTATAAACATGCTGTTCACGTTTGTTAAATTACCTTTTTCTTGATTTAAAAATACAGTAGTTGATTAAAGGGATTTCTGCAAATGTATTACCGGAGCTAATTAGACCTTCTCTCATACAAAAATACATTATTTTGCTAAATTTAACTTTAGCTTCAAATTCATATGTTTTATTATAGTAAAAGTTGTTCTTTAACTCTAAAGCTACCTCAGTTGTCTACCGTTATCTAAAGACTAATTACAGGCCTTACCATATTTTTAATTAAATATAGAACAGTAGGTATAATAGGTAACATAGACTGAAATGTAAAATTTACAGGATTTGTGTAGCCCTGGTGCTGGTGTGCCTTGACCCAACATTGATAGGCATCTTACATGGTCAATCACATGATGTGTCCCTTTTTCCAATCAATAAGGGAGTCTGCAAAGTTACACAGAACTGTATATGTGCTCCACTGGACATTGGCGGTTACATAGGGTCACAATCTCGTGGCAAGTAGGAGCAACCCCAGTTGGTAAGTATAGGGGCCGAGAGTTATGGCTTCCCCTATCTGTATGTAGGGCCCGCCCACTGCTGAATGAAAAGGACCAACAATAGGTTTTTGACTGGTGGTTCTTTTTGAGAAAGTGGCACCATAACAAAAAAAGCTTTGTTAGGTGGATACCTACCATAGCTCTGGTGCTGGCTTTCAGGGCAAATGTCCAGCAGAATCCGGGAGTAAAGCCCCAGGGGCTAGCACCCCTAGGTAATGCCACAGGCTTCTACTTGTTTACCTAATGAGAAAGAGTCTAGCCGGTCAGCAGATGGGTCAAATACAGAGGACACCTAAAATATCTTCCCCAGACCATCATGATAAAGCTATTTATGAAACTCTCTCCAAACTTTAGTAAGTCCCCTATTTAATTTGTAGAAAATTATTCTAGCTCATTGAAGTATCCAGCAGCCTTTGGGCATCCTACTGGCTTGCCAGGTTCAGCTGCTATCTCCAAAGGTGTAACTGGTGCCAGGACAACTGTGGTTAGCGAGATTGTAGGAAAATACTCTACTCCCTAAACATAACGTAAATAAAATATAATCATACATTTTATCCTAACCCTTATGAGGAACCAAAACGAATTTACCCAAGAGCTAAAGGGGCTGTAAACCCAACAGCAATAATAAGCCAGCAAGCAGGTCATCTGATGCCTCTCCTTCATTTCCTGCAGTTTTCCCTCCTTTCAATTCTATTTCTCCAGGATCACGCAAAAAATCGGTCTAACAGCCATTCTGTTCCACAGAACGTGACCACAGCAGAGCGTGCATGTGGCTCAAAAAGCTGCTCCATGACATGCCCTTTCCAGTTCAGCCACGACACAAAAATGTAAGTGAAAAAAACAAACGTTATTTAGATAAATATTACGATTTTGGGATGCTTTGAAATGGCCTATTTTACACTGGGGATAAAATGGGAAGAAGTAAAAGTGTGCCTGGACAGGTACTTTAAAACAAAATAGACTCAAAATCTGACACTCTTGGTCAAATCTCACCATAATCAAATTAGGGTCCTCAACCTGTTTTACCTTGGGGGCGACATTCAGCACTGAGAGATGGTCACAAGCCACATTCACCATGAAGAAATTAGTGACTGTGTTTTTATTCTCAACTGAGCCCCTCAAAAGCGAATATGAAGAGTTTGGGCAGATTACTTGCCCGTAAAATACATGCCCTCACAACAGGCCTAACCTCAAGAAAGATTAATGGCAGTTGAGAACCGCAGAAGCATTCCAGCCTCCAGTGCCACACTCATTTGTCCGGCTTCTGCCCTTTATGTGGCCTGGGAATTTAGCATATGCAGGATACGAGGAAAAAACAGTTAAGGTGCTAGAAGCTACATGTATAGATAAGGCTGCAAGCATCTTCTTCCCCTTAACTCTGCATTAATCCCAGACAGCCCAGTTGCCACATATGGTTTCAAGCTCCAATTTGGGGAGCACTGCACAACCTACACCTCTTAATGTATAGTAATAACTCAAATTAGGCTTTAACCTTTAGCCCAGCCTATTGTTCCTCTTAGGAGCCCAACTGATAATGCATGAGTAGAGCCTGTATCTATGCCTGTCTTTTGCTAATGGTCAAGCTATGCGCAATATCACCTGGAAATAGCCACTGGGCTTCTATAGAGGGGGGCTGCTCATCTTTGTCAGTAGACCATGGCCATAGGGAGTCCTAGACATTTTCATGAAGGATACTGTTGCTTGCTTCATTGTACTGTGTTGCTCTCCTGGTGTTGTAGCTGACACCTTATATCATGGGAGATTTTGTGGACACCCTTGGTACATCACTTGTTGGGTCTCTAGGCACCTCCAGTCATGGTCAGCATTTGGGGTGTTCAGCTTGAGCAACCACACAGGGTGCCATCATGCTAGGGTTGACGATGGGACCAGGCTTTTTTCTAATTTGGCATGTTTTTTACTTAAATGCAGTTGTTGGTTTCTGCTCATTTCCACCCAATATATTTTATATATATATATATATATATATATATATATATATATATATATAGCCAATTTGCAGGGTGTAGGTTTCCCACAAGCCATGCAGTGCCAAGTTTCTTCATAGGCACACCAGTCAAGGTCTAGGGTGGTAGGGTGGTCTATGGATAGAAGCATGGATTGAGAGGAGGTATGATTAATTCAGAGTGTTACTATGGATTGAGGTTTGTTTTATGATTTAAGGGGAATTTATTGGTGCTAAGGGGGTAGATGATTGATTAAAGGGGCATTTACTTGGATTGGGGGCCCAAACCTGGCCACACAGACAAGACCCTTGCTCTGATAGCTGATCAATCAAAGCTTTATCTCACAGTAAGTCACTAAGAAACACCAGAAGCTAATTTCCCTAATAAGCCATTAAAGGAGCCATGAGTAAATCCAAAGCCGAGGCTGGTCCTTACTAATATGTGCTGCTGTTTAAAGGTACGGGTTTGATAGAAGCAGACCATAAAATGTGCAGTATGCACTTCTGGACAATCCTGTGGCAATGATGCTGTGTAACATCACTAGAGCTAGTGTGAAATCAGACGGAGGGGGGAGGACAGAATTCCCCATGTTTTATCCCATGACAGTGCCCTGAAATCCCAGGAGCCGCTCACTGACTCATATGAATTAATCATGGAGATTAATGCGCTGTTTGGCAGCACACAAGCGGCCCACTGAGCAGGCAATCTGGGTGACACAGTGTTCTCAAACACACAGATTTCATCGCTAAACATTATCAATGAGGGAGGACGCTAGCTTGTGTTCCTACCCCGTGCTCAGTGAGGCAGTGCCAGTCATCAAACTGTTAATCTAACATCCTAAATATTACATGGGGCACCCCCTGCAGGTAGCAGACTACCAAGGCACCATTCTCCTTCTGGGAATAATAATATTAACCAGCTTCACCAATATATACTGGTTATATATTTCTGACACTATCTTTCTATTTTTCTATCCATCCTTTAACTTATGCTTTGTCTATCTATATAAATCTGTGTTCAATTGGTTATCTATCTAGCTATCTCTAGTATATCTAAATATGCACTATATATGCAATATATATCTATCTATCTATCTATCTATCTATCTGTCTAGCTATTAATCTGTGGTACAGTGATGTACCCATCTTTCAAATTGTATCATTTGTTCTCATCTATCTATTAACCTGTGTACAATCTATCTACCTGTATTTCTATATATCCAACCAATCTATCTGTCTACAAAAGTACTTTTGTCTTTCTATATGTATACCTAACATCTATCTAGAAATGTATTTATATGTGTACTAAACATTTATCTGTCTATCCACCTGTCTTTACATGTTCACCTTTCTTTCTTCATGTCTTTCTTTCTGTTATCTATCTATCTATCTATCTATCTATCTATCTATCTATCTGGTGTCCTATCTATGACATGTAGCATTCCAGTATCAGACGTATCTCTCTTTGATTTTTTGTCATATTAGAAACACAGAGTTGTTTCCTCCCTCCCTCCCTCCATTCTAGTGGGGGATTATCCTCACTCGCTTCCATGCCATATGTCACTCCCCTCATCCCCCCTGCTCTGTCTCCTGGGAGGGAGAAGTATGGCTGGGAGGACATGCGCAATAAGCCAGCTAAACCTTACATAAAGCATCCCCGTTCTGTAGCTGGGTCACCTTTTCTCTTGTAAAATAATTCTCGTGGATCTGCCCTTTACCCAGCAGTCAGTGCTGGAGAGGGTCAGGCATTCGCTTTTATAATAGCAGCTCCTCTGTATAATACAGCTCCTCTGTATTTGTGGGGTTTATATGTGCTTATTTTACGTATCTGTCAGCATGTGTCTTGCCGAGTGCCCCTGGCTGCATGGCAGGGGGCCCTTGTATTGTTCCAATGAGAAAGGGCAGCCCCGGAAGCGATTTGAATGGCCAGGCAGCATGACCTTGATCAATGACATACAGCCCGCTTAGGCTTTGGGCAACTGATCTGAACGCTCTATAGTGCATTAAGAAAAATATTATTCTGCTCCCTACCTTACCAGAATAAAAAGTTAAACCCAATGACTGTATACCATTTTTTCTATTACCATGACTTGCACATACAAAATGGCCGACCCTACCATGTCTTTTAGTGTGTACTGGCAACTGAACCATCAATGCTTGTGACCATGCTAAGCTACTGCTGACTCCCTAGGCAGTCTTCATGCTTCATGAAGCATCTTCATGCTTCATGAATGGCCCCAATCTGCTGTTAACCCTTTAAAGCCCAGTCCGGCCTACAGATGTGTTGCTATGCAGCATCCGGCAGGCCTGTGTCTTTCAAAGGTCACCAGTCACCATGTGTCACATCCAAGCCTCCTCCTTTGCATGATGGACAAGATGGCTATCTGGATAGTTTCACAGGATGGCCAATTGATCTTATAAACAATCAGTCTAGAAATCATAGTGTGATGCAACATAACTGTGTATGGGTGAGTTTTAAAGGAACCTTTAAATCAAAATCAGCCCTCTGACCTTCAGGTGCCCTTCCTCCATTCGGAATAGGCCACCTACTCCTTTTTCATAGGGGTTCTCCTAACTCCAAGCTTAGCAATGACTATTGAAGGGCTGTCCTGCTTAACCCTTCATCAGCCATCAGCATCTACGCTTGAGGAGATGTAATTTTACGTGTTCCCGTTAGCAGCCCAACCCATCACCATTCTCCAGTTTCTCCCCCTAGCTCTTCCCTTCCCTCTACTTTTCGCTCCCCTCCACCATGTTCTCCCCTCCACTCCTCCATTTTATTCATCTCTCTGACAAATGACCTCATCCTTTTTCACAAGGCTTTTCCATCTCTTCTTCCCACCTTGTACCCTTTGCTGACAGACACTGCAATGCGCTGCAAACACAATTATCTACAAATCAGTATGCGACATGCCGGGCATTAACCCAGTATAACCCATCACTCGATACATTATCTTACCCTGTGTACAAGGGTATGGAAAAGCGTATTTCAATCCAGGGAGTGCAGGTGAAAGGAAAGGGGTCTGGTTTGTTCAGGATTTCTTAAAACAACTAAAATGAAGACATGTGTTTTTTCATCGCATGGGGGGGAGGGGGGGAATGACTATACTGAATGGTGAAGGAATCTCAGCACCCTGAATAGTTGAGGAAATGGTGCTCAGTCCCCTTGATAAGAGAGTGGGGTTTGGTATGTTGACCTGAAAATGGGGCTTAGCTCCTTTGAAAGGCAACAGTTTTCAGCACCATGGAGGGTAGCTGTTTCACAGGGTTTGACACTTTGGGGTGGGAATGTGGCCGAGCACCTTAGGATTGAACAGGTTTCAGCATCATGGAGATCAGTACCTTGTTTAAGGAATGAGGTTCAGCAATCTGGTAAGTGAAGAGGTGTCAGCACCAAGGAAAGCACCTTGTTAAGGGAATGGGTCTCAGCAATATTGAAAGGGAACCTGTTTCATCTTCTTGGGAAGAGAACAAGTTCAAGCATCATGGAGAGCAGACATGTTTGGGCACCTTGTTTAGGGAATGAGATTCAGCAATCTACAAAGGGAAGAGGTTTCAGCACCAAGGAAAGCACCTTGTTAGGGAAATGGGGTTCAGAAATCTAGAAAGAGTTTAATCACCTTAGGAAGGGAACGAGTTCCATCATCATGGGGAGCAGACATATTTCAGTTCCCTTAAGGGAATTGGGTTCAGCATTTAGTGCAAAAAACATGTTCCATCCCCTTAGAGAAGAGAACATGTTTCAGCACCATGGAGAGCATCATGTTAAGGCAATGGAGCACATCAAACTGGGAATGGAACAGGCTCCAGTATAATGGAAATCATACATTTAAGCAGCTTCTTAATGTAATGAGGGATCAGAAATCTGGGAAGGGAACAGGTTTCATCACCTTGAGAAGGAAACAGGTTTTAGCACAATGGAGAGCAGACACATTTCAACACCTTGTTAAGGTAATGGGGTTCAGCAAGCTGGAAATGAAGCAGCTTTCGTCACCATGGAGAGCAAATATATTTCAGCACCTTGTTAAGGTAATTGGGGTTCAGTAATCAGGGAAGGGAATAGGTTTCATCACCATGGAGAGCAGATATATATCAGCACCTTGTAAAGGGAATGGGTTTCAGCAATCTGTGGAGGGAACAGTTTTCATCACCTACAGAAGGGAGCAGGTTTTAGCACAGTGGAAAGCAAACACATTTCAGCACATTTCTCCAGCTAAGAAATGTCCTTCTCTCAAACAACCTATCCATCAAATCTGTTCAATACAATGCAAAAACAACATTTTAGCAGCATACGATCTGCCATTACACAAATACAGATAAAGTAGGTAATAATCAGAGATCTCAGCAAGACATATGCTACAGACATTCAGCACCGTGGACAGCAGCATCACACAAGCTTACATGTATGTACAATACTCACCCCCATGGCTCTAGCTCAGGCAGGGAATGGATGTGGCCAGAATCCTCCACAAGGGGAAGGGGGGAAAGAGAGCCCCAGAGAGGAGGGGGGATGTTAGAGAGAAAGAGAGAGAGAGAAAGAAAGAAAGAGGGGAAGAAAGAGAGGAGGTGAGGTAGAGGCAGCTGAGGGTGAAGCAGTCTCAGCTCTGTGATGAAGGGAGGCTGCTGCTCTCACATCCCTCGCTCTCCCTCCTCTCACACAGTTGGTCCCTCATATGCTGCAGTCATGTTGGCCACTCCCTCAGGAGGATGTAAACCAATCACAGCCAGGCATTCATCCTCCCCACTTCTCACCCTGATGCTCCCTCCCCTTTTATTGCAGCTGTTACCTTCTTGAAGGTGAGTGCAAGTGTGAAAGTAAGTGCTGGGGCAGGTAGTGTGTGTGTGTGTGTGTGTGTGTGTGTGTGTGTGTGTAATGACAGCATTTGTGTGACAAAGGAGTAGGGGATGGGGTAGCACAGGGGCTGAGCTGTGGGTGTGCAGGACTTCCACTGGGCAAAGGTGAATGTGTGACAGTGAGGATGTGTCTAGTCTGAATGGGAGTGTGTGTGTGTGTGTGTGTGTGTGTGTGTGTGTGTGTGTGTGTGTGTAGACATTCTACAGTCCTTTGTATGCCTGCGAGAGCAGCTGTGTGTATTGCAATGAATGCAAGCATGAAGGTCAGCTACCACCTCTGTTACGCCTGAGGATACCCAGCAGCCCACCCCGAGCATGGGCAGTAACCCACAGCAGACTATATATATTCTTCATCCCTCACTTAGAATAAAATACTTTTAATGGGCAGATTATTAATAGTGAATGTTGGCAGTGCCAATTCAATGACTGATTGATAGTTCTAACATTGATATTAATACTAATAATCATAATAAGGACAATGATCAATATGAAATTAAAATGATCGGAAGAACTTTTTAATGGAAAGTTGTTTTAAATTATTAATACTACTACTAATACTAGTAATAATAAGAATACAATTAATAATCTTTGTGTGGAAAGGGCTTAAAATGGACCAAAAGGGCTGTTTTGGGGAGTGCACACTTGGCCAAAAAAAAGAGTGAGACCTTTTATTGTCAGGTTAGCACTGAATCAGCTGACCCAGGGGCATGGTAATGATAGTTATCCATAGATAGGTCATGGCCACTGTCATCTGTAGATAGGTCATCGCCACTGTTAGTGATGCTGACCATACACCAGGACAATTGAGGCATGGGGAGGAGGTACTGCCTGCTGCACAGGGTACACAAAGAAATACATCATCCCCCAAAAGGGATACCCCCATGGTACATACTGGAATGGGACAGCAGCAGCGCCATTTGGTGGATGAGGAGGGGGCCTTCCCACACTGAGCGCTATTTTACCTAGAAACTGTCCTGCCCTTTATCCCCTGTGCATCCCAAATCAGGATTCCCTGCTGTGTGGAATTCAGCATAATCATCATATGCTCACCTTGGTCCTCTAACCCATGGTCTCTGCTTGCTCTGTGCACCCCATTAGGCTTGAATGCCTGCAGATGCACGTGTGCATGGCAAGGGTGGCAGGGCATGCACACAGAAAGGGCCGTGGAAAACGTGGGATTGATGGCCAAAGTAATTATATGGCAATTCTATAAGGTTTTACACTGTCCCCGCAATATTTTGACTATCCTGGGTGTTGGTCCTTTCCCCCGGGGCCCCCCAATCTGGGGTACTCCGCTATGTGAAACCCCCCCAGATCACCCGAACTCACTCACCTCTTCCCGGTCCAACGGCGCATGTGCGGCCACTCGTCCAATCAGCATGCTTGTGGCCGCAGATGTCACGCCATCTAAGACGGCATCTAAGGCCAGTGGCTCCAAGCGCACTGCTGGACACATTGCCCGCTTCCCTCTAACAGGGAGTGTGCAAGCGGCGGCCATTCACAAATGGCTGGAGTGGGCATGCCCCTGCTAGAGGGATAACGGGGATGCGGTTGCGGCTCGTGCTTGCGCCGTTGGACCAGGTAGCAAGGTTAGTGAACGGGGCGACCTGGGGGTTTCCTGATTTTGGATGCCTCGGGGGGGAAGTAATCGATCGACCCGGGAATCTTATATCGGCGTGGGTTTTAGTCCACTTTATAGCTTCAGTACCACTGAGTTGGCCATATCCACCTCTGCTCATTAACTTTCCTTCAGCCTTAGATGGCATTTAGGCTCAGCTATAGATTAGTATTTTCTGTGGGTTACCCATAAGCCATTCTAAAGCATATGTCCACAGTCAGTTAAATGGCATTAAAAAAAAATACCCCCAGTCAGACGGGACTGTTAATGAGGGACGTTTCTTCAAGTCTTGGTGGGTACCCCTGCTCTTAGTAAACAAGGTTACTAGCTCCCTTGTAACTGAGGCAGAGACGTAACTAAATGTGACTGGGCCCTGGTGCAGACATTAAATAGTTCTGCTCATACGGTACCTTTTTTTTTAGCTACATGCAGCCCCTAAGACACTCATTTTAAATTTAGATACAGTTAACCCACCAAAAGCTGAAATAGAAGATGCAAATGGTGCTTTCATTCTGCTTGAGGCCATATGACCTAAAAGATTCCAGAGGCTGATTTTCCCATCCCTGGAGCAATCAGTTTTGGGATTCCCTACTGTATGAAATCCCCCCAAACACCTTCTGTATGCACCTTGCTGGTAATCCCAGTGTGCATGCACCGGCTACATTCCCAGGTGTTACACAGGGGAGACGCCCAGAAGCTCATGCTCAATTCAGATTTACTACACAAACCTGATGTCAACGCAGCTAGTAAAAGCTGATCGGCTGGAGCCCGTGCATGTGTGGTGGGATTGCTGGAAAGGTGCGTATCATAGGCGATTCAGGGATCCCAAACCGGGATGCTCCGCTAGAGAGGAACAATACCCAGGATAGTAAAAGTTCCTAGTGAAATTGAAAGTCCATGGGTGTAATCAAGAACAAAAAACAGTGACCTCCTGTTTGTACCAGCGACAATGTTACCAGGGCCAGATTATCATTGGTGCAATCGATCACCTGCTCTGGGCTCCTGCAGCCCAGAGAGACCCCGAAACCATTATCATCCAAAGTGCATGAGTTATGAGCTGCTGAATGTTCCTATTTGAAGGGGCCCATTTGGTGGTTCACTGGGCCCTCTCCCGCTACTGCTCCTTCTTGCCTAAAACAGTGAAACACAAGTTCCACCAAGCTGCTGGCAGTGACGTTATCAAACTATTCAGAGCATGCTTAGCAGGGGAGGAGGGGGTGCCACTGCATGCATTTCCTGTGCTGCACTGGATAATGGCTTGGTAAGTGCAAGGGCAGGGGCCGGGGGTAGGCAGCAATTCCGACCCTGGGACATCTCAATTTGGGATGCCCCTTAGGAATCTTTAATACTGTACCAAAAGTTCACAGCAAGCTCCCCTACTGATTTTGGCATGCTCCAGATCAGCCTTCCTAAGAGGAGAGCTCTAAGGATGCCAAGTAGGTGGTGTGTACCTCCCTCCAATCAGGGAAGGCACCTGCCCCAATTGGAGTGCATAGTCAGTCTATAATTAGTATAGTATATTGTAGTATAGTATTAACAGAAGAACATCTACATCGTTTAATGAGGGAATTTAGACTGTGATGGTTTAGGTGAGTATATGTGTCTTTTTTTTTCGCATTGCATTTTAAAGCAGTCCCATTGAATCTGGACCTTTCCCGATTTTTGATCGCCCATAAACTCACCTATAATGATATCCCCTTTACCCCTCCAACCCCTGTGAGCACCCGTGCCAGGCATATCTGAATCAAAGGCGATAGGTACACGAAGCCAGAGGAATAGGCCATTGAAATGCTCCTCAATTTATTCAGTCAGCATTTATTGCAGGGCAATGATATGCATGGCAATGAATGGTGATTGGAGGAGAGCCCTCGCATGTGCAGTGAGAGCAGGCATTGAGGTAAGTTAGCCAGGGTTTCACACACAGGGGCATCCCAAATCTTGGAAGGCCTTTGGGGTGTGCAAGGTGTGTGGTCACACATGGTGCCATCCCAACTACTCTGTAAGGGGGGGTGCCAGGAGCTCCCAACTCGAACATTTTTTCAAAATATCCCCACTTCTTTTCTTTTTTGAACATTTCTTTGTAGCTTCTTCACATCTTGCTCTTTTTTACCTTCCTTCCATCTCTCTTTTCCACTTTTTTCTTGCTTTCTTTTTTTCTTTCTCTGCACATATTTTCTAGTCCTCTTTAACTCTTGACTTTCTCTCTTTCTTCCCTACTCTCTTGTTTTTCTATATTCCTCCAGTCTCAGTCTCAATCATCATTCATTCTTTTTCTTTCTCTCTCTCTCTCATTTCCCACATTCCCCCTATCTTGTTCTCATTTCCACATTCTCTCTATCTTTCTCTCGTCACATTCTTCTGCTCTCTCTCTTTGTTTCTTTCTTTCTCTCACCCTTTATATCTATCTTTCTTTCTTTCTCTCTCCCTCACTTTTTCTTTATCTCTCTTCCTTTCTGACTCTCTTTCTTTCTCTCTCTCTCTCTCTCTGACTGGATTTCTTTTTCTCTCATACACAAGATTTCGTTTTATCTGTTTCTTTCTTTCTCTCTCTTGTGCTCTATCTTTTACTCTCCTCTTTCTTTCTTTCTTTCTTTCTTTCTTTCTTTCTCCCTCCTTTTCCTCATTCTGTCTCTCTGTCTTTCTCTCTCCTTCTCTCTGTCTATTATTCTTTCTCTCTTTATTTTCTTTCTTTCTTTCTTTCTTTCTCTTTCTTTCTTTCCTTCCTTCCTTCCTTCCCTTTTCCCTTCTTTGTCTCTTTCTTTCTCTCTCTCTCTCTCTCTGCCTCTTTTTTTTCTCTTGCTTGGGTGTGTCTCTAGGGGGCGCCATCCTGAGATCTTGCACAGGGCAACACTAAGGCTGACCCTGTCCCAAAATCCCAGTAAAGTGTACCAAAACCTATGAAAGTGAATATAGTGTTTTAGGTCCGCTTTAAATTCTTCCTAAATGCAGTGCGGAGGTTAATTCATTTTTGGGGTGATAGTGGAAAATGCTATTATTTTTCATGACTATTCACCTTTTCGTCTTATTATCCATCATCCTCCGCTATATACGTCATTATCAGTAAAACACTCTTTTTTCTTTTTACAAGGCAGGGCCAATCAGAGAGGAAGGTGCGCTTTGTAATACAAATCACCATCTGTGCTGGAGTACATGACAAATGCATATTGTATTTCTTTCTTTGTAGTTGCAATGAATTACTCAGTTGATTCTCTACAATGCATCAAACTTTCTGTAGCACAGACCGTCTCTTTTATCATTTTAATCATTGCCTGAACCTCCCAGCATCACACTGGGCTTTATACAGTACTGCTGTGCGTGGCTTGCCTAATATAATAGCCATAAACATAAAATGGATCTGCACAGGTTAATGCCCGCACGCTTAGCAATCTATTAAGCTGTATCTATTTATGGAGTATATGTTAGGGTAAAGATGGATAAAACAGGGGTGCACAGCCTTTTTTCATTTAAGGGACGTATTGTTTCAGTATCAAAACAGATAAATATTTAACCTGCACAGCAATATAGGTCTATACTGGATGCTGGCTGAAGTGGGCCAAAACAGCCCGAAAATCGGGCAAGAGTGAAACTCAAGGGGGGGGGAAACTGCCAGCTCAGATCCAAAAGGTCCACATGACCAGCCGCTCGACAGAGTTGTCAATCATATACCGGATATAATGATCGAAAAACTTTTATTGAGTAATAGCTTAACACTAATTTAAAAGCAATTAAAAACATAAAGACTGGGCCGGGAGGTGGCGGACTGTTAATATTGGTAGACAATCATACATGATTAATACAATCTAGAATTGATGTTTAATATATATATATATATATTTATGCCCAGGAGTGTCGCCTATAAAAGTGCCCGTGATAGATGTGCAAAGTGACACCAAGAGTGAAAAGAAGTGCTAAGTATTCAAGTTAAGAACAAGCCATATAGGGCCAGATTTCAATTACAGTGTAAAGTATACAGTGATAAAAATACCTAGTGCATAAAGTGCAAGGTGCATATAAAGGGATAAGAAATGGCGAGACTCCAGGGCATATACAATCCAAATAGAGATACTACAATGACAATTTTTCAAACATAATAACAGTAATATCAAAAGACAATCTACATTACCACATGATAACAAGGTCCAGTCCTATTCCATCTCACATGCCCAGTGTATTGTTTCACTTCAAGGAGCGGCAATAAAATCTAAGCATAGAAAATGCAAAAAGTTTCCTGAGGGAAAGCTGTAACCTTAAAGGCTTTTATTTATCTGCAGATGCGATATGAGGGGAGGCGGGAAAATCTGAGGTGAGCAGAGGTGAGGCGAGAAGAGGTGAAGTGAGAAGAATTGAGCGAAGGTGAGATGGATAAAGATAGGTGGAAATAAGTGGGCAAATGTGAGGTGGGAAGGGGTGAGGTGAGCAGAGGTGAGGTTGGCTGAGGTGATATGGCAGGATGGTGAGGAGGGAGGATGTGAGCAATGGGGAAGTCAGAAAAAACGAGCAGGGTCAGGAGGGAAAAGGGGGTGTGGTTATGGTGGCGGAAAGAGGTTATGAGGCAGAAAGGGGTGAGATTAGTAGCGGTGAGGCAGGCAGATGTGAGACAAGGTGAGGTAGGCAGAGGTGAGGTGAGCAGAGGAGGAAAAGCGGTAACCTTAAAGTATTATGTATGCTTTTCTCTATCTGCAGATGTGAGAGGAGATGAGGTGGGAAGAGATGAGCAGAGGTGAGGCAGAAAGACCTGGCAGGGGTGAGGCAGGAAAAGCTGAGGTGAGCAGAGGTGAGGCGAGAAGACATAAATTTAGAAGAATTGAGTGAAGGTGAGGAGGGAAGAGCTAATCAAAGATTACTAAATATAGGTGGAAATAAGTGGGCAACTGTGAGGTGGGAAGGGGTGAGGTGAGCAGAGGTGAGGTTGGCTGAGGTGATATGGCAAGATGGCGAGGAGGGAGGATGTGGGCAAAGTCAGAAAAAGTGGGCAGGGTCAGGAGGGAAAAGGGGGTGTGGTTTTGGTGGTGGAAAGAGGTTTTGAGGGAGAAAGAGGTGAGATTAGTAGCAGTGAGGCATGGAGATGTGGGAGGAGGTGAGGTGGGAAAAGCTTAGCAGAGGTGAGGTAAGCAGAGGCAGGAAGACCTGGCAGGGGTGATGTGGGAAAAGGTGAGGTGAGCTGAGGTGAGGTAGAAAAGGTGAGTTGAGATGGATAGAGGTTGGCAGAGGTGAGGCAGGAAGAGATGAGGTAAGAAGAAGTGAGCAAAGATGGATACATTTGCAAAATTGAGGTGGGTAAAGGTGTAGTGGGCAAAGGTGAGGTGGAAAGTGGTGAGATGAGCAGAGCGGAGGTTGGCTGAGGTGAGATGGCAAGAGGAAGAGGAGGGGGGAGTGCGCAGGAGTGAGGTGGGCAGAAGGGAGCAAGGGTAAGCAGGAGTGGTGTGGTGAGCAGAGGCAGATAGAGGTACAAGTAGATAAAGTTGCCAACTAAGGTTGCCACTTGGACAGTATTTTACTGGCAGATAATATTTTTAGTCACTCAGTTTGACAATTCCCTGTTTGCTGAGGATAGGAAAAGTATACAGGCACTTACTATTACCAGTAAAAGAAAACAATACCAGCACCGGTAGGCTAATGGTCAGTAAAGTAAATAAATATAGAGATGGCAACCTTAGCCCCAACTGCTGGTAGAACAGATGGAAAGTGGTGGTGCAGGTTGTGCATCCCTGGTATAAAAGAAAGTAGATTGGAATTTACAGTCTAGGAATATAGAAGAATACCGAAAGCTGAACTTACTGTACAATCCATTAGGGTAGTGCCTCCCAGCCAGTTGCAGCACTGGTGGTAGGTGAGATGCCACAGTGAGGCTGCAGACTGATCTGTACTCCATTGATCTGATTTACTGGACTAAAGACTGCTCCAAAAAAAGTGTTAAACTATTTTTGTGCACTTTAAAGTGGTTCAAAATATTTGATTGCTAGACAATCCCTCTCCCCACTGTGTTAAATTCTCCCATGCATCATGGGATCGCTGGAAAGGTACCAGTAAGTTATTCCTGGTAATCCTGTGGCACATGCATGGGCCATGGCGGGAATCCCTGGGGCTAATGCTCCTGTGTCAGGTCTATCGGGGAGGCCGATTCATTAATAGCGGCAGGTAGCGACAGTTGAGCGACTGTAGCGGCATTTTCAGAGCGCCCACTAGTAGTCGCTGTGCTTGGCCGTTGTTCTGTAGTTGATAGCAACTCAGTCGGTTTGCCGTAATATTGAATATTGGGTGAGGAGTCGCTATTTGACAGGTTCCGCGCTGTATGGGAGCGCATGATAGCGACTGGCCCTAGCGACCAGCTCCCACCATATTCATTAAAAAATCACGCTCAAAAAATTCTCGCGCTGTGAAATGCATGTTTAAACCCCAGAGCGCTGGAGGCGATGGGTTAAAAGTAGTTTTTTAACCCCCAAACAGCCATATTTTTGGAAAAAAAAAAAACAAGTTTTTAAAATAATTTTGTAATATGAATACATTAATATCAGACCTGTAATATCAATTCTGTACATTTTTTTTTTTTTTTTACCTTAAAAAAATTATCTTAATGGCAGAAGTGGTCACAGAATTTTTCACATTTAAAAAAAAAAAAAAAAAAATTCATAACAATTAATTATGAATATTTAAAGATTGTTCCATTGAAATGCATTGGAGAGCGCCAGGTAGCGAGAGGTCATACGTGTCGCTGTTCAAGGTCGGACGCTGGCGCTGTGGGCTGAGGCTGGAATAATGATGAATGAGTGGCTATATGGCGCTATCGCAGTCGCTAAGCAGGATTGGCTTCATAAATGTGTGATTGTGGTGGGGAGCCGGCGTTCTCGTGGCAGGGCCCATCATTACCGGCCGCTCACCAGTCGCTACCTGTCGCTATCCCTTGTTAAATAAGGGCCTAAATCCCCAAAGTAAGCATACACAGCCTGAGAGAGTACGGCACCCCAACAATTCATTCATTCAGACCAAAAATCACAGCAATCTATTCGATATGGATACTCATGTAAGCGCTAGGGGCCCGTGAAGCCCTATCCCCAGATAGATCCAGAAAGTGTGTGTATGTGAGCAGAGGGGGGAGAGAGCACACGGAGTTAAAGGCAGTTAGCAACTGGAGCCCCGGCTGTCAACAGGACCAGGGTTTCCTGCCTACATTGCTTTGGTCACATGACTCCTGTGTGTTCAGATCCGGAGGACCTGGGTAAGAAGTATGCTTTCCTTCAACTCTGCTTTTAACTCTTGGCACCCCCCCCCCCCTACACACACTATTTGAGTTAAACCACCTGTGCCCTTTCCCCCAAACACACCGTCTGTATTTAACCCCTTGTTCCTCCCTACTCACTAACATACACATAGATGAAAGTCATGTGCAGCCAATACACAGCGAAGAAAGAACTTACAATCCATTAGAATAAATAGGAGGACACAAGAGGCACAAACATGTAAACTTTTTTTTTTGGTGTGGGTTGAAATGAAGTTTCCGAACTGCTTGTGGCCGCTAGACATGGTTGAAAGCTTCTTGCTGTCGTGACCAGTATGCTGTGATTAAACCTCCTTGTGGCCAGTGCAGAGTGATGAAAGCCACATGTGGCCAGTACATAGCGATACGTGCTGTATTTTAATAGTACAAATGATAAAAGCTGCTTAAGGAAATGAATGCATGGATGAAAGTCTTGTGTTGCCAGTACACGAAGATGAAAGCTGCTTGTGGAAAGTACATTGGGATATAAACCTTGTGTGACACGTACATAGTGATTATATCATTTACAATCAGTTATTGTATAAAGGAGTATACAAAAGGCACAAACAGTTTCTTTTGCTGAAATTATTTTTTTCAATCTTCTTGTGACCACTGCAAAAGGATGAAAGCCTCTTGCTGTCTGGATGAGTATTCTATGATTAAACCCCCTTGTGGCCAGTACAGAGTGATGAATGTCACTTGTGGCCAGTAAACTGAGATAAAAGCTATATTTTCCTGGTGCATATAATAATGGCTTGTGGCTAGTACACAGTGAAAAAAGCTTCTTGTACAAAATGCACATGGGTGAGAGGTGTGGTTGGCCAGTACATAGTGATTCAAGATTTTTAGATCCATTAAGGTAAAAAAAAAAATACCAAAGGTACAACAAATTAAAAACTGTTGGGCATATTTTATTTGTGGTTGCGGTTGTGGTAGTTGACTGTTGAAATCGAATAGCCTGTAGCCAGTACACATGGAGAAAAGCTTTTCCTGAACAGTACAAATAGATACAAAGTTGCTTGTACACATTGATGAAAGCCTTATATAGCCAGTACAGTTGCTTGTAGCCAGTATATAGTGATGAAGGGTATATAAAAGCAGTTCTCACGATGAAGATATATAAAACGCTATACAATATTAAGCTGCTATGATGTAGCACTAATGATTAATGTGACATCCGTCGGGTGGAAAATAGAGACCAAGAGTAAGAAAAAAAATAGTAATGAAGGTTGCTTACTGCCTGTGCATAGTGATGAAGGTTGCTTACTGCCTGTGCATAGTGATGAAGGTTGCTTGCAGCCAGTACATAGTGATGAAGGTTGCTTGCAGCCATTGCATAGTGATGAAGGTTGCTTGCAGCCAGTACATAGTGATGAAGGTTGCTTGTGGCCAGTACATAATGATGAAGATTGTTTGGGGCCAGTGCATAGTGATGAAGGTTGTTTGTGGCCAGTACATAGTGATAAAGGTTGCTTGCAGCCTGTACATAGTGATTAAGGTTGCTTGAAGCCAGTACATAGTGATGAAGGTTGCTTGCAGCTAGTACATAGTGATTAAGGTTGCTTGAAGCCAGTACATAGTGATGAAGGTTGCTTGCAGCCATTGCATAGTGATGAAGGTTGTTTGTGGCCAGTACATAGTGATGAAGGTTGTTTGTGGCCAGTACATAGTGATGAAGGTTGCTTGTGGCCAGTACACAGTGATGAAGGTTGCTTGCGGCCAGTACATAATGATGAAGATTGTTTGTGGCCAGTGCATAGTGTTGAAAGTTGCTTGCAGCCATTGCATAGTGATGAAGGTTGTTTGCGGCCAGTACATAGTGATGAAGGTTGCTTGCAGCCAGCGCATAGTGTTGGAGGTTGTTTGCAGCCATTGCATAGTGTTGAGGGTTTTTGTGGCCAGTACATAATGATGAAGGTTGTTTGTGTCCGGTGCATAGTGGTGAAGTTTGCTTGCAGCCAGTGCATAGTGATGAAGGTTGCTTGTGGTCATTGCATAGTGATAAAGGTTGCTTGAAGCCAGTACATAGTGATGAAGGTTGCTTGCAGCCAGTGCATAGTGGTGAAGGTTGTTTGTGGCCAGTACATAGTGATGAAAGTTGCTGGAAGCAAGTGCAAATTGATAAAGGTTGCTTGAAGCCAGTGCATAGTGGTGAATGTTGTTTGTGGCCAGTACAAAGTGATGAACATTGCTTGAAGCCAGTACAAAGTGATGAACATTGCTTGAAGCCAGTGCAAAGTGATAAAGTTGCTTGAAGCCAGTGCACAGTGATGAATGTTGGTGGGTCAAGTACAAAATAATTAGATACACATGCAGCATGTACAAATTGATGAAAGCTATGCATGGGCAACGTCACACTTAGAAGCAAGCCTTGCAGAAAGTCTGGGAAAGTCCAAGTAAGAGCAACTGAGGGGTTAATGAGTAGTGAAAGAAAGTCTGTTGTTGTAGCTGAGGGCCAGATTGGAAGAGGTGTTCAAGACAAAACTGAAAAAGACAAAACTGGTGAATAGGAGACGGGACCAGAAACACAAACTAGTACCAGAAACCCAAAAAGACAAAGACATCAGACCTGCACCATAGGAGAGGCCAGCAGCACAGGATACAGAAGGAACAACACGCTATGTTGGGTCTAACACCCACCCAGTGAGAAGTAGGGAACAGAAGCATCCGCCGGATGATCCGAGGTTGATGCTTGTGGCTGGAGCGCAGGCCTCGCAGACCTTGTGGAATGTCACATGATCACAGATATGCTGCAATATCTGTACTGAACCTGTCATTTGTAGTCAGGATTAACCATTGTGCATGGACAGTACACAGTGACAAAACCTGTGTGGTCAGTACATATTTATGCAAGCTGGTTGTGGCAAAAAAAGAAATGAAAGCCTTGTGTAGCCATTACACAGTGATGAAAGTTGCCCATGACCAGTACACAGTGAAGCAGCTTGCTGCAAGTACACAAGGCACAACACAGTGGGTCTGACACCTACCAGGGGAGACAGAAGAGAAGAAAAACAGAAATAGACAGGAGGGAATAGCAGGAGAGAGGACCAGATAAGGCAGTGCAACAGAATCAAAATTACAAAAAGTTGTCAAATCCAATCCATCACGCCTCACATCAAGTACGCCGTCCTTTGTGGTCAGCACATGGTGATAAAAATCAGTGCAATACAAGGTGTTTGTGACCAATTCCACCATTAATTTAGCTGTGTGTGGCCAGTACACAGTGACAGAAATTGGTTTTGGCCAGTTCACAGTGGTGAAAGCTGTGACATTATAACATGAACAAAGCCATACGTGCCAATATATAGTGATGAGCTCTTTGTGGCCAGTCATAAAATGTTTTCATGTATGTATCATATGTAAGGGCAGTACACTGAAATATACTTAAAGCAGTGCATGGTTAGTACTAGGGATGAGCGAATCGATCCGGACGAACCCGGATTCGATCCGAATTTCAGGAAAAATTCGATTCGGATCGAATCCGAATTTCCCCGCGATTCGATCACTCGAAGTTTTCCTTTAACATCCATTCATTTACATTACAGGCATTCTAAGATGGCGGGCGGGACATGTCTGGACATGTATCCCGCGCCAGTGCAAGCTGGGGCAGTCACATGCAGCCTATCAGCAGCCAGCAAGCCCGGTGACGTCACACAGCGGTATTTAACGGCGGCCATCTTGCTTTTCCTCATTTCTCTATTGCATTCGTGACAGACAGAAAGAACGCTGTGTAGCTGAGGCAGTTAGACAGGCTGGAGACAGGCTGGAGACAGGGACAGACAGGGACAGGCTGGAGACAGGCAGGAGACAGGCAGGAGACAGACAGGAGACAGACAGAAAGCCAGGGAAAGGTAGGAAAAACGGAGCTGGCTGACAGGGAGATTTTTTTTTTTTCATCCAGCCTTTGTTAGCGTTTTCAGGCTGCTTATAGTAACTAACTGTGCATATATACTGAACTGATCTTAAGTCTGCTGTGAGGCATCCCATTCTGTGACTAAAGCAGCCTCTATTTAATAGCATAATAAACATTTGCACTTATTCTCATAGAAATCAGGCCTGATAAAGACACTTTTGCTGTGCATGCTCTCTGGTTTTTGTGGCACTGGCATCCCATTCTGTGACTAAAGCAGCCTCTATTTAATAGCATAATAAACATTTGCACTTATTCTCATAGAAATCAGGCCTGATAAAGACACTTTTGCTGTGCATGCTCTCTGGTTTTTGTGGCACTGGCATCCCATTCTGTGACTAAAGCAGCCTCTATTTAATAGCATAATAAACATTTGCACTTATTCTCATAGAAATCAGGCCTGATAAAGACACTTTTGCTGTGCATGCTCTCTGGTTTTTGTGGCACTGGCATCCCATTCTGTGACTAAAGCAGCCTCTATTTAATAGCATAATAAACATTTGCACTTATTCTCATAGAAATCAGGCCTGATAAAGACACTTTTGCTGTGCATGCTCTCTGGTTTTTGTGGCACTGGCATCCCATTCTGTGACTAAAGCAGCCTCTATTTAATAGCATAATAAACATTTGCACTTATTCTCATAGAAATCAGGCCTGATAAAGACACTTTTGCTGTGCATGCTCTCTGGTTTTTGTGGCACTGGCATCCCATTCTGTGACTAAAGCAGCCTCTATTTAATAGCATAATAAACATTTGCACTTATTCTCATAGAAATCAGGCCTGATAAAGACACTTTTGCTGTGCATGCTCTCTGGTTTTTGTGGCACTGGCATCCCATTCTGTGACTAAAGCAGCCTCTATTTAATAGCATAATAAACATTTGCACTTATTCTCATAGAAATCAGGCCTGATAAAGACACTTTTGCTGTGCATGCTCTCTGGTTTTTGTGGCACTGGCATCCCATTCTGTGACTAAAGCAGCCTCTATTTAATAGCATAATAAACATTTGCACTTATTCTCATAGAAATCAGGCCTGATAAAGACACTTTTGCTGTGCATGCTCTCTGGTTTTTGTGGCACTGGCATCCCATTCTGTGACTAAAGCAGCCTCTATTTAATAGCATAATAAACATTTGCACTTATTCTCATAGAAATCAGGCCTGATAAAGACACTTTTGCTGTGCATGCTCTCTGGTTTTTGTGGCACTGGCATCCCATTCTGTGACTAAAGCAGCCTCTATTTAATAGCATAATAAACATTTGCACTTATTCTCATAGAAATCAGGCCTGATAAAGACACTTTTGCTGTGCATGCTCTCTGGTTTTTGTGGCACTGGCATCCCATTCTGTGACTAAAGCAGCCTCTATTTAATAGCATAATAAACATTTGCACTTATTCTCATAGAAATCAGGCCTGATAAAGACACTTTTGCTGTGCATGCTCTCTGGTTTTTGTGGCACTGGCATCCCATTCTGTGACTAAAGCAGCCTCTATTTAATAGCATAATAAACATTTGCACTTATTCTCATAGAAATCAGGCCTGATAAAGACACTTTTGCTGTGCATGCTCTCTGGTTTTTGTGGCACTGGCATCCCATTCTGTGACTAAAGCAGCCTCTATTTAATAGCATAATAAACATTTGCACTTATTCTCATAGAAATCAGGCCTGATAAAGACACTTTTGCTGTGCATGCTCTCTGGTTTTTGTGGCACTGGCATCCCATTCTGTGACTAAAGCAGCCTCTATTTAATAGCATAATAAACATTTGCACTTATTCTCATAGAAATCAGGCCTGATAAAGACACTTTTGCTGTGCATGCTCTCTGGTTTTTGTGGCACTGGCATCCCATTCTGTGACTAAAGCAGCCTCTATTTAATAGCATAATAAACATTTGCACTTATTCTCATAGAAATCAGGCCTGATAAAGACACTTTTGCTGTGCATGCTCTCTGGTTTTTGTGGCACTGGCATCCCATTCTGTGACTAAAGCAGCCTCTATTTAATAGCATAATAAACATTTGCACTTATTCTCATAGAAATCAGGCCTGATAAAGACACTTTTGCTGTGCATGCTCTCTGGTTTTTGTGGCACTGGCATCCCATTCTGTGACTAAAGCAGCCTCTATTTAATAGCATAATAAACATTTGCACTTATTCTCATAGAAATCAGGCCTGATAAAGACACTTTTGCTGTGCATGCTCTCTGGTTTTTGTGGCACTGGCATCCCATTCTGTGACTAAAGCAGCCTCTATTTAATAGCATAATAAACATTTGCACTTATTCTCATAGAAATCAGGCCTGATAAAGACACTTTTGCTGTGCATGCTCTCTGGTTTTTGTGGCACTGGCATCCCATTCTGTGACTAAAGCAGCCTCTATTTAATAGCATAATAAACATTTGCACTTATTCTCATAGAAATCAGGCCTGATAAAGACACTTTTGCTGTGCATGCTCTCTGGTTTTTGTGGCACTGGCATCCCATTCTGTGACTAAAGCAGCCTCTATTTAATAGCATAATAAACATTTGCACTTATTCTCATAGAAATCAGGCCTGATAAAGACACTTTTGCTGTGCATGCTCTCTGGTTTTTGTGGCACTGGCATCCCATTCTGTGACTAAAGCAGCCTCTATTTAATAGCATAATAAACATTTGCACTTATTCTCATAGAAATCAGGCCTGATAAAGACACTTTTGCTGTGCATGCTCTCTGGTTTTTGTGGCACTGGCATCCCATTCTGTGACTAAAGCAGCCTCTATTTAATAGCATAATAAACATTTGCACTTATTCTCATAGAAATCAGGCCTGATAAAGACACTTTTGCTGTGCATGCTCTCTGGTTTTTGTGGCACTGGCATCCCATTCTGTGACTAAAGCAGCCTCTATTTAATAGCATAATAAACATTTGCACTTATTCTCATAGAAATCAGGCCTGATAAAGACACTTTTGCTGTGCATGCTCTCTGGTTTTTGTGGCACTGGCATCCCATTCTGTGACTAAAGCAGCCTCTATTTAATAGCATAATAAACATTTGCACTTATTCTCATAGAAATCAGGCCTGATAAAGACACTTTTGCTGTGCATGCTCTCTGGTTTTTGTGGCACTGGCATCCCATTCTGTGACTAAAGCAGCCTCTATTTAATAGCATAATAAACATTTGCACTTATTCTCATAGAAATCAGGCCTGATAAAGACACTTTTGCTGTGCATGCTCTCTGGTTTTTGTGGCACTGGCATCCCATTCTGTGACTAAAGCAGCCTCTATTTAATAGCATAATAAACATTTGCACTTATTCTCATAGAAATCAGGCCTGATAAAGACACTTTTGCTGTGCATGCTCTCTGGTTTTTGTGGCACTGGCATCCCATTCTGTGACTAAAGCAGCCTCTATTTAATAGCATAATAAACATTTGCACTTATTCTCATAGAAATCAGGCCTGATAAAGACACTTTTGCTGTGCATGCTCTCTGGTTTTTGTGGCACTGGCATCCCATTCTGTGACTAAAGCAGCCTCTATTTAATAGCATAATAAACATTTGCACTTATTCTCATAGAAATCAGGCCTGATAAAGACACTTTTGCTGTGCATGCTCTCTGGTTTTTGTGGCACTGGCATCCCATTCTGTGACTAAAGCAGCCTCTATTTAATAGCATAATAAACATTTGCACTTATTCTCATAGAAATCAGGCCTGATAAAGACACTTTTGCTGGCCAAAGGCCTACTGGACCCTGCCAGCTCGATTCCTGCCCGGGGCATCCCATTCTGTGACTAAAGCAGCCTCTGTTTAAGACCATATAAGCATTTGTTCTTATCATATTTGAAATTAGGCCTGATAAAGACACTTTTGCTGGGCATAGCACTACTGGACCCTGCCAGGTGCACTCCTATTTGGGGCATCCCATTCTGTGACTACAGCAGCCTCTGTTTAAGACCATATAAGCATTTGCTCTTATCATATTTGAAATTAGGCCTGATAAAGACACTTTTGCTGGCCAAAGCACTCCTGTACCCTGCCAGCTCGATTCCTGCCCGGGGCATCCCATTCTGTGACTAAAGCAGCCTCTGTTTAAGACCATATAAGCATTTGCTCTTATCATATTTGAAATTAGGCCTGATAAAGACACTTTTGCTGGCCAAAGCACTCCTGTACCCTGCCAGCTCGATTCCTGCCCGGGGCATCCCATTCTGTGACTAAAGCAGCCTCTGTTTAAGACCATATAAGCATTTGCTCTTATCATATTTGAAATTAGGCCTGATAAAGACACTTTTGCTGGCCAAAGCACTCCTGTACCCTGCCAGCTCGATTCCTGCCCGGGGCATCCCATTCTGTGACTAAAGCAGCCTCTGTTTAAGACCATATAAGCATTTGCTCTTATCATATTTGAAATTAGGCCTGATAAAGACACTTTTGCTGGCCAAAGCACTACTGTACCCTGCCAGCTCGATTCCTGCCCGGGGCATCCCATTCTGTGACTACAGCAGCCTCTGTTTAAGACCATATAAGCATTTGCTCTTATCATATTTGAAATTAGGCCTGATAAAGACACTTTTGCTGGCCAAAGCACTACTGTACCCTGCCAGCTCGATTCCTGCCCGGGGCATCCCATTCTGTGACTAAAGCAGCCTCTGTTTAAGACCATATAAGCATTTGCTCTTATCATATTTGAAATTAGGCCTGATAAAGACACTTTTGCTGGGCATAGCACAACTTGTCCCTGCCAGGTGTACTTACTGCTGGTTTTTAGGGCATCCCATTCTGTGACTACACCAGCCTCTATTTAAGAACCTAACCATTTGCACCTATTCTAATTGAAATTAGGCATGATAAAGACACTTTTGCTGTGCATAGTCTTACTGCTGCCTGCCAGGTGCTCTCTGGTTTTTGGGACATCCCATTCTGTAACATACCATTAGCCTCTGCATTAACTGTAAGCTGCACAGTTATTTAAAGAAATTTGGCCTGTATGAGCCTGCTAACACACTGCTGCTGTGTGCATATATACTGATCTCAAGTCTGCTTTGGGGCATCCCATTCTGTAACATACCATTAGCCTCTGCATTAACTGTAAGCTGCACATTTATTTAAAGAAATTTGGCCTGTATGAGCCTGCTAACACACTGCTGCTGTGTGCATATATACTGATCTCAAGTCTGCTTTGGGGCATCCCATTCTGTAACATACCATTAGCCTCTGCATTAACTGTAAGCTGCACAGTTATTTAAAGAAATTTGGCCTGTATGAGCCTGCTAACACACTGCTGCTGTGTGCATATATACTGATCTCAAGTCAGCTTGGGGCATCCCATTCTGTAACATACCATTAGCCTCTGCATTAACTGTAAGCTGCACAGTTATTTAAAGAAATTTGGCCTGTATGAGCCTGCTAACACACTGCTGCTGTGTGCATATATACTGATCTCAAGTCTGCTTTGGGGCATCCCATTCTGTAACATACCATTAGCCTCTGCATTAACTGTAAGCTGCACAGTTATTTAAAGAAATTTGGCCTGTATGAGCCTGCTAACACACTGCTGCTGTGTGCATATATACTGATCTCAAGTCTGCTTGGGGCATCCCATTCTGTAACATACCATTAGCCTCTGCATTAACTGTAAGCTGCACAGTTATTTAAAGAAATTTGGCCTGTATGAGCCTGCTAACACACTGCTGCTGTGTGCATATATACTGATCTCAAGTCTGCTTTGGGGCATCCCATTCTGTAACATACCATTAGCCTCTGCATTAACTGTAAGCTGCACAGTTATTTAAAGAAATTTGGCCTGTATGAGCCTGCTAACACACTGCTGCTGTGTGCATATATACTGATCTCAAGTCTGCTTGGGGCATCCCATTCTGTAACATACCATTAGCCTCTGCATTAACTGTAAGCTGCACAGTTATTTAAAGAAATTTGGCCTGTATGAGCCTGCTAACACACTGCTGCTGTGTGCATATATACTGATCTCAAGTCTGCTTTGGGGCATCCCATTCTGTAACATACCATTAGCCTCTGCATTAACTGTAAGCTGCACAGTTATTTAAAGAAATTTGGCCTGTATGAGCCTGCTAACACACTGCTGCTGTGTGCATATATACTGATCTCAAGTCTGCTTGGGGCATCCCATTCTGTAACATACCATTAGCCTCTGCATTAACTGTAAGCTGCACAGTTATTTAAAGAAATTTGGCCTGTATGAGCCTGCTAACACACTGCTGCTGTGTGCATATATACTGATCTCAAGTCTGCTTTGGGGCATCCCATTCTGTAACATACCATTAGCCTCTGCATTTACTGTAAGCTGCACATTTATTTAAAGAAATTTGGCCTGTATGAGCCTGCTAACACACTGCTGCTGTGTGCATATATACTGATCTCAAGTCTGCTTTGGGGCATCCCATTCTGTAACATACCATTAGCCTCTGCATTTACTGTAAGCTGCACATTTATTTAAAGAAATTTGGCCTGTATGAGCCTGCTAACACACTGCTGCTGTGTGCATATATACTGATCTCAAGTCTGCTTTGGGGCATCCCATTCTGTAACATACCATTAGCCTCTGCATTTACTGTAAGCTGCACATTTATTTAAAGAAATTTGGCCTGTATGAGCCTGCTAACACACTGCTGCTGTGTGCATATATACTGATCTCAAGTCAGCTTGGGGCATCCCATTCTGTAACATACCATTAGCCTCTGCATTAACTGTAAGCTGCACAGTTATTTAAAGAAATTTGGCCTGTATGAGCCTGCTAACACACTGCTGCTGTGTGCATATATACTGATCTCAAGTCTGCTTGGGGCATCCCATTCTGTAACATAACATAACCTACCTACCATACTAAGCAGCTCTCTTATTTAAACTAAGCAGGCCTCTTGGAGGCTGAGTGTCCACTTTTGGGTGTGCATTTATATTCGGTTTCATATACAGTGGGGTATCCCAATTTGTAAGATAACCTACCCCAACCATGTAAACTAAATAGGCCTGTTGCAGCCTGAGTTTCTCTGCTTGCGTATGGCCTGCATTACAATCTGTCTCTTTCAATGACACTGCTGCCTGTGGTATCCCAATTTGTAAGATAACCTACCCCAACCATGTAAACTAAAGGTTACGTCCTTCCAGAAGGAAAACTTATGCCGAACACTATTTTTGTTAGGGGCATTGACCTTTGGATTGATCGGCATGAAATTAATTTTTTTTTTTCAAAGTATGGCGCTGTGAAGAAGGTCAAAATGATGTCTCATACTTGGATTATTGTTACTTTTTGTTCAGCTTGAAATATAACAGGCCACACGGGCATCCCAAGGCACATGCTATTTTAAACCTATCTGTTATACAACATAAGCGTTGATCAGGCTACTTCAGTTTGCACTTGTTTTTGACTGATTTTAATAAACCAGGCCGCAGGGCACCCCAAAGCTGCACCTTGCACCCTATCTGGTATACAACATAAGCGTTGATCAGCATCAGCTTCATTAAGCTACTTCAGTTTGCACTTCCTTTTTGACTGCTTTCATTTAACCAGGCCGCAGGGCACCCCAAAGCTGCACCTTGCACCCTACCTGTTTATACTAAATAAGCATCTACAGCCTCAGCTTTATTAAGTTATTGCATTTTGAATTGGTTTTGGTCTGCTTTAAATACACCAGGCCGCAGGGCATCCCAAACCTGCATGTTGCACCCCATCTGTTATACTAAATAAGCGTTGATCAGCATCAGCTTTATTAAGCTATTGCATTTTGCATTGGTTTTTGTACTGCTGCCAAAACACTAGCCCATATGGGCATCCCAAACCAGCACATGTCACCCTATCTGTTATACTAAATAAGCTTCTACAGGCCCTTTTTTTATTTATTTATTTTTATTTATATAGAGCTGCAATAGCTTATATTGTGAGGTTAATTTGCCATTTTGCAGCATAATATAGAGCAGCCCCTGTGTAAATCTGAGGGGCAATAGCTTATATAGTGAGGTAAATTTGCCATTTTGCTTCGTTATATAGAGCAGGCCCTGTGTAAATCTGAGGGGCAATAGCTTATATTGTGAGGTAAATTTGCCATTTTGCAGCATAATATAGAGCAGCCCCTGTGTAAATCTGAGGGGCAATAGCTTATATTGTGAGGTAAATTTGCCACTTTGCAGCATAATATAGAGCAGCCCCTGTGTAAATCTGAGGGGCAATAGCTCATATAGTGAGGTAAATTTGCCATTTTGCTTCGTTATATAGAGCAGCCCAGTTGCCATCTAAATCAACTACTGTCCGGCCAGTACAGCTTTTCCAGGGCAAACTCTGCTAGTTGCGGGCACAAGTCAAGTTTGGCTTCCCAGCAAATCCAGTGGATCTTGAAGGTGTGTTGGCATGGTCATGTCAAGGTATGACATGACCTGCTGTTTGAGGTCCAGCTCCAGGTCTTCCTGCTGCTCATGAGTAGACTCACTATGCGGGTGTAGAAAGCTACTCACTAGCGACTGAAGACTGAGGCTGCTGCTGATGGAGCTGCTGCTGCTGCTCCTTCCACCCCCCCAGCAGCCATGGCAGTGGAAGGTGATCGCAGAGGTCCCCCCGAGTCAGACCTGCGGGAGTATGGGCCATGGCGCAGATAGACATCGCCCAACTGACTACGTGGGATGTCTCTGTAGTAGGTCAGTTTGTCCTCCCTCTCAGTGGGCGTAAAAAATGCCCCCATTTTGTGCCGGAAGCGAGGGTCCAATAAGTTGGAGAGCCAGAAGTCTTCCCGCTGACAAATGGAGACAATTCTGCGCTCTCTAGTACGCAAGCATGTGAGCATGCATCGTGCCATTTGTGCAAATGACTCGGAGGGACTACCTGTCTCCATCTCCACTGTAAACTGCCACGGTGTGTCTGGGTCCTCTGTCTCACCTTACTCACAACCCTCTAGCTCCTGTGGCTGCTCCTGCTCCTCCTCTTCTGTCAGATGACTAGATAAAATGGTCATTTTGTGAAACCTAAACTGTGGTTTGCTTTGCCCCACCCCCTCCTCCTCCTCCACTTCAGCCCCCACAGGCTTCATGTGGCTGTGAAATGTATGTGCCATGTCTCCAGTGCCCTGACCAGCCATGGTTTCCAACATGTGTTGTAGTACATGAAGCAGTGGAATCTCATCGTTCATCTCATAGTCCTGGCAACTGACTAATAACGTAGCTTCCTCAAAGGGCCTGAGCAAACGGTCGGTGTCACGTATGAGCTGCCAATGGTTTACATTGAATTTACACAGGTGTCCCCCTATCCGTTTGGATCATCCAGAAATCCGTGATGGCTTTTCTCTGTTCCTATAGTGCAGTGGTCCTCAACCCTGTCCTCAAGGCCCACCAACAAGTCATGTTTTTTGGATCTCCAAATAGCCAGCTCTATTGCTCTGCAGCTGCACTAATTACTCCACCTGTGCATCTTTGTGGAGATCTGCAAAACCTGGCCTGTTGGTGGGCCTTGAGGACAGGGTTGGGGACCACTGCTATAGTGGATCCTGCATATGGAGGGTGGAATTCCAACGGGTGGAAACATCGCAAATCAGACTATGGTGGGGTACACCGTTGTGACGCTGAGGCTCAATAGGGTTGTGCTTCGTGGTGTAGGAGTGCCAGAAGTGCATGCTAACTTTCTTTCCTGTTGTTCTTTCAGATGGGGGCAAGACTTAAAAACTAGACTGAACACGTGTGCCATGTGAGGACGCATGACTTTGGCTTCCTTGTCGCAGCGCAAACAAGATGTTCTTCCAAGTGTAATGCAGCAGGCTGGACTTATGGTGACGCTGTCTGAGAGGAGAAATCCCTCAGACATCAAGATTAAAAATTCCAAGAATTTTTGAGGGCTAATTATTCAGAGGCAAATGATAGCTAGTTGTTTCTGATTTAATTACAAGGTGGAAACACACCCTCAAACAAAACTTCACTTTGGCAATACTATTGCATTTGTCTATTCATAATTTTATGTATATACACTAACTAACCTACTTTTTCTCCCCAGGATGCTGCATGAAACACTGCCACATCGCTGAGTAGCTGATTTTTCCGAACAACAGTCCGCAATAATCTGCTGCTGCTGCCGCCGCCACCGCCGCAGACTCCAGGGACCCTCTTCCACTACCTCGGCTTGCAACACCTCCTCCCACGACACTCTCCTCATCACTAATTGCCGGCTACTGGAAGAAGAGGCGAGTGTCTCCTCCACTTCTTGGCTGGGCAGTAGCTGCTGAATTTTATGATTATCAGATCTTCATCAATGGATAGTGGAGCTGAACCCAAAGCATAACAGACAGACAGTTGACTGGGGGTGTCAGATGCCACTTGTGATGCAGTGGACTGCTTTTGCAGCACTTCGAGACAAAGTTGCTTCATTGGCTGACACAATGACTGGTAAATCTGTGGAACATATGGTTTACAAGCAAGAATAACCATTTGTTTTTATATGAAAAAGACCCTGGTTTATACAGACTTTTTTTTTCCAGAGACTGCCCTGCGTGGAAATGAATGGCGCTTGGATCATCCAAGCTTTCCTCCCAACAATGCCTGATGTATTCCAGTAGATTGATGACGGGGCCAGACCTACACTAAAGAAAGATGGATCGTGCAAAACAGATTTAAGGCGCTGCTCTCCAGTTACAGACATTCCTCCGCATCGGACCACAAGTAAGTATTGATAAAAAATCCTTTCCGTTACTCTTACTTTTTATTAATATTCTTCGGATAAGACGGATCAGACATGATTCCAGATTAAAAATTCCAAGAATTTTTGAGGGCTAATTAGTCAGAGGCAATGATACCTTCTTGTTTCTGATTTAATTAAAAGGTGGAAACACACCCTCAAACAAAACTTCACTTTGGCAATACTTTTGCATTTGTTTATTCATAATTTTATGTAGATATTACTAACTAAGCTACTTTTTCTCCACATGACTCTCCACAGGGTGTGATTCATCCAATTTTTGGGCTCCTGAAGCCAACCCCAGTGTCTCTTTAAAGTAATATTTGGGCTCCTGCTGCTGCCAACTCCAGGGTGTGATTCATCAAATTTTTGGGCTCCTGAAGCCAACCCCAGTGTCTCTTTATAGTAATATTTGGGCTCCTGCTGCTGCTGCTGCCAACTCCAGGGTGTGATTCATCCAATTTTTGGGCTCCTGAAGCCAACCCCAGTGTATATTTGGGCTCCTGCTGCTGCTGCTGCCAACTCCAGGGTGTGAATCATCCAATTTTTGGGCTCCTGAAGCCAACTCCAGGGTCTCTTTAAAGTAATGTTTGGGCTCCTGCTGCTGCTGCCAACTTCTGCCAACTCCAGGGTGTGATTCATCCAATTTTTGGGCTCCTGAAGCCAACTCCAGTGTATATTTGGGCTCCTGCTGCTGCTGCTGCCAACTCCAGGGTGTGATTCATCCAATTTTTGGGCTCCTGAAGCCAACTCCAGTGTATATTTGGGCTCCTGCTGCTGCTGCTGCCAACTTCTGCCAACTCCAGGGTGTGATTCATCCAATTTTTGGGCTCCTGAAGCCAACTCCAGTGTATATTTGGGCTCCTGCTGCTGCTGCTGTCAACTCCTGCCAACTCCAGGGTGTGATTCATCCAATTTTTGGGCTCCTGAAGCCAACTCCAGTGTATATTTGGGCTCCTGCTGCTGCTACTGTCAACTCCTGCCAACTCCAGGGTGTGATTCATCCAATTTTTGGGCTCCTGAAGCCAACTCCAGTGTATATTTGGGCTCCTGCTGCTGCTACTGTCAACTCCTGCCAACTCCAGGGTGTGATTCATCCAATTTTTGGGCTCCTGAAGCCAACTCCAGTGTATATTTGGGCTCCTGCTGCTGCTACTGTCAACTCCTGCCAACTCCAGGGTGTGATTCATCCAATTTTTGGGCTCCTGAAGCCAACTCCAGTGTATATTTGGGCTCCTGCTGCTGCTGCTGCCAACTCCAGGGTGTGAATCATCCAATTTTTGGGCTCCTGAAGCCAACTCCAGGGTCTCTTTAAAGTAATGTTTGGGCTCCTGCTGCTGCTGCCAACTTCTGCCAACTCCAGGGTGTGATTCATCCAATTTTTGGGCTCCTGAAGCCAACTCCAGTGTATATTTGGGCTCCTGCTGCTGCTGCTGCCAACTCCAGGGTGTGATTCATCCAATTTTTGGGCTCCTGAAGCCAACTCCAGTGTATATTTGGGCTCCTGCTGCTGCTGCTGTCAACTCCTGCCAACTCCAGGGTGTGATTCATCCAATTTTTGGGCTCCTGAAGCCAACTCCAGTGTATATTTGGGCTCCTGCTGCTGCTGCTGTCAACTCCTGCCAACTCCAGGGTGTGATTCATCCAATTTTTGGGCTCCTGAAGCCAACTCCAGTGTATATTTGGGCTCCTGCTGCTACTACTGTCAACTCCTGCCAACTCCAGGGTGTGATTCATCCAATTTTTGGGCTCCTGAAGCCAACTCCAGTGTATATTTGGGCTCCTGCTGCTGCTGCTGCCAACTTCTGCCAACTCCAGGGTGTGATTCATCCAATTTTTGGGCTCCTGAGGCCAACTCCAGTGTATATTTGGGCTCCTGCTGCTGCTGCTGCCAACTTCTGCCAACTCCAGGGTGTGATTCATCCAATTTTTGGGCTCCTGAGGCCAACTCCAGTGTATATTTGGGCTCCTGCTGCTACTACTGTCAACTCCTGCCAACTCCAGGGTGTGATTCATCCAATTTTTGGGCTCCTGAGGCCAACTCCAGTGTATATTTGGGCTCCTGCTGCTGCTGCTGCCAACTTCTGCCAACTCCAGGGTGTGATTCATCCAATTTTTGGGCTCCTGAGGCCAACTCCAGTGTATATTTGGGCTCCTGCTCCTGCTGCTGCCAACTTCTGCCAACTCCAGGGTGTGATTCATCCAATTTTTGGGCTCCTGAAGCCAACTCCAGTGTATATTTGGGCTCCTGCTGCTGCTGCCAACTTCTGCCAACTCCAGGGTGTGATTCATCCAATTTTTGGGCTCCTGAGGCCAACTCCAGTGTATATTTGGGCTCCTTCTGCCCCTCATAGTGATGCCACTTCAACTCTCTGCAATTGTGCCGCTCTGCGATTCTATTAGCGATGCCTCTGATCTGCATGTGATATTTCTTCAAAGTATTATTTAACAAACCCAGCACGCATCCTGTGCGTGTTACAGCAAGGCTGAATGGTTTACAACCCTATTGAGGCTGTAGGAGGCTCAGAAATAGCCGTTTTTAATAGCGATTCGTCGCGAATTTATTCGGGTCGAAACGATTTTTGTCGGAAAATTCGGCGAATCAGTCGAATCGAATTTTTCAAAAGTTCGCTCATCTCTAGTTAGTACACAGTGATAAGTGTTGCTTTGGTTTTTGGTGAACTTTTCATAATGAAAGCCATGTGTGGCAGTATAAAGAAACTGATTATGGCCAGAACACAGGGATAATTGGCATATGGATGAATGCTTAGTTATGAAAGCTGGCCAGTACACAGTGATGAAAGTCAGCTGTGACCTTCAAAAAGAACGGGTCCAAAGGTGGGCAACAAAAATGGCAGAATGACTTAAACTTAAAACAAAGAGAAAAAGAGACTTAAAGAACTTAATTTGTACAGTCTGGAGGAAAGAAGGAAGAGAAGGGACATGATGGAGAGCTTTAAATATATGAAAGGATTGAATAAGGTTCAGGAGAGAAGTGTTTTTAAGAAGAAACTTAATGATAGAACAAGGGGGCACAACCTGAAGCTAGTTGGAAGAAAGATCAGGAGAAATGTTAGAAAATATATTTTTACAGAAAGAGTAGTAGATGCTTGGAACAAACTTCCAGCAGAGGTAGCTGAAAAATCGGCATTCAGTGAATTTAAACATGCCTGGGATAAGCACACATCTATCCTAAGATAAAGAGTACATACAGTATACACATAAGGGCAGACTAGATGGACCGTATGGTCTCCTTCTGCTGTCAACCTTCTATGTTTCTATGAAAGCTGTGTATGACTATTATGCTGTACTCATGGATGAGATCTGGGTGTGTGGCCAATACACCGGGATCAAAACTATTTGTGACTAGTGTTGGGTGCACCTGTAGAAGTTCGGGTTCAGCAAGTTCAGTGCCCGAACATGACCTTTGAAATTAATGGTGACTCAAACTTGGGGCCCAAAAATGGTTGTAAAATGGGGGTGGTAGGGGCTAGAGGGCTGCAACCCGAGGGGAACAGCAGGGCGATTGCCCTGCACAAAATGGTAGGGAAAGAGCTCAAAATAATCACAGAAAATGAGGAAATTAAAGAAAATACATATATAAATTAATTACAAATTAAAAAAATAACAATTTTCAATAACCATTGCACAGGAGTTAAAGGCCTGAGTGACCGGTACAACGTAATAGGCAGTTTGTGAACAGGGCACAGTGACAAAACCTGTATTGTTAACAATATACTGTGTTTAAAGCAGTGTCCAAAGCTAGTGTGTGGCCAGTACTTTGTCTGTGCATATGCTGCCCCGAGAAAGGGTCCTTATATATGACGCCGAAACGTTGACTTCACTGGTTGGACCTGGATACAATATACTCACCTTACAAAGGCCATTCGAGTTCCACTCAAATTGGGATGCCCCTCTGTGTAAAACCCCCCAAAAGACCCGTAACAATCACCTTGTCCCAGAGCCCTTGCCGCGTCTCTGCGCCACGGCTGCATCCCGACTCAAACCTCCGGTGTGTCAGTACTCTTCAATACCACTTGCTGAAACCACTGGTGTGCCAGTATCCTTTAATAATACCAACTGCTGAAACCACTGGTATGTCAGTACTTTTTAACGCCACTAGCTCAAACCACTGGTGTGTCAGTACTGTTTAATACCACTTGCTGAAACCACTGGTGTGTTCGTTCTGTTTAATACTACTTGCTGAAACCACTTGGGTGCCAGTATTCTTTAATACCACTTGCCAAAGCCACTTGGGTGTCACTACTCTTTAATACCAAGTTTTAGTGGAGTATCCGCTGGTTCAGTGCATTTAAAGCCCTCTTGAAAGAAAAAAAACATGTTTGAGTTGTGTTCACTGTTTCGGGGCACTTGTGTGTCATTACAGTTTAATACCAATTGTTGGGTGTCAGTACCACTTGCCCAAACCACTGGTGTGTCAGTACTCTTTAATACCACTAGCGCAAACCACTGGTATGTCAATACTTACCCCTGCCCCAGTTGCAGACCTATGGTTCCCAGATACCCAACATGTTGTAGAACATACCCTTATGTTGGAGGATGAGAACATGGCCAGCAAACCATCACAGGACACCCTCAATGATGATGAAACCCTAGTGCTGACTGCTGCAGCTTTCTGCAATGTTGCGGCTGAGAGGGGGCTAGCAGAGAGGAGTGGGTGAAAGAGGATGGCAGGAGTGATGACGAGGTCTTAGACCCACCTTGGACTGAAGGCCATCAGAGTTCAGAGGTGGTGGTCACAAATGAGCTCAGCTGAGCTTCGAACCCCCACCCACACGTGCCAACAGCTTTTTTAGTAAACAGAGCTACACAGCACCTCTGCCCTCTACCCCCTTTGCACCCGCCAGTGGCCACAGACTCTACTGAGCCGAGCTGCACAGCTCCTCTTGGCCCCTCGCATCTCAAAACGCTCTCCACAGAGCAACTCTATGGGCGCTCATCCTCGAGGCAAGTGGTGGGGGCCCCTGGGCGTGTGCCCCCTTTGCCCCTTCTTTAATCCAGCCCTGGTCATGATGATTCTATGTTTGTACCACTACAAATGAGAGATCACATTAACCAGGAGTATTGCCATTAACACATAAATATTCATGAGAATTTTTATTCTGTTACATGTGTAAAAATTAATATGTGAGACCAATATATGTTCAGGGAGCATTTTCAATTGTATTATGTTTTTGTGCAATATAAGTTTATTCAGATTTTCATAATCAACAATGAACATCAGACATACCGGGGTAACAATGACAGGAATGATAAACAAGGTAGACATGTTGGTCTCCAGGTTCAACTAGTACAAATCTAGTAACATATTCAGGTCGGCATTCACATCCACCCGTCCCTCCCACTCCCTCCACCGCCACACCCGGTCTGGCCCCCACTTTCACAACATAACTAAGTGAAACTCACGAAGGCCCCACGGGAAATAATCCTACGACCTAAGCCTTCACCGAAGGCCACAATCTATGTACAGGGCCAGTCCGGGGTCCGGCAGGCATAATCAGTTATGGTTCAGCTGTTCCAGTCTGGGCAGAGATGGGATGGACAAGAGCAGGAGGAGCCGGCAAAGTCCCCTGAAGACCTCCAGTAGGAAGAAGAAGAAGAGATAGTGAGACAAGGAAAAAGAAGGAAGGATGGATAAGCTCGGGGGGGGGTGGGGTACAGAAGGGGAGGAGGGGGGGCGGGGGGGCAGGAGCGCGAGGACAAGTTCCATCTATGGTGCCTCAGAGGACAAACGAGTGTCTCTATAGTCAATCCACACAGCCCATGTCAACACGTGCTTCTTCTGCATGTCCCTGGCTTCCAAGGTCATCTCCTCCATTCTGCTTATAACCTCTACCTCCGGCGCCCTCTTCATAAACGTCAGCAAGACCAAAGACTTCCAATGCCTCGGAATAATTGTTCTCATTGCTGTTATAAAGTGCCTCAGAACCCCTTTTTTGTTATTGGAAATGGACCCCGGAATCAGAGACAACAACGCCAGCTGAGGCGTATTCTGCACTGACTCCCCCATAATAGAGTTGTAGGTTGATAAGACCCTCCCCCAAAGATCTTTGATAGCAGGACAACTCCACCAAATATGCACCATATTACCAGGCTCCTTCAAACACCGCCAACATTTATCAGAGCAGGACTTATTATATTTATGTATATCCACCGGGCACCTATACCAACGAGCTATAACCTTGTAATTCCTTTCCTGCGCTGCACACGGGACCGAGAGTTTATGGGTGAATAAGTAAATCTTAGCAAGGTCTTCGCTATCCAACGATATGCCCAATTCCTCCTCCCATTTTCTAATAAATCCTGGTGGTGAGTAGTGTTTGACCCCCTAACAGCGTTCGATATAGGACTGCAACCGCGTGTTTATCTGGGGGGGCTCGGGTCAGCACGTATTCCAACTGTGTTAAAGGTCGAGCACCTCGATCTGCAAGGTTTTGGGATTTTATGAAGGCACTCATCTGATTATGAAGGAACCACGAGATATTCCATCCCGATGCACCTTCCAATTGTATTATGTTATAATGAAATCATTCATGTACCAATAAAGGCAAAACCTATTAATATAAATATGAAACTAGAGCTATAGTGAATAAGAGTGGCCTACACTGAAGAGAATCCACATAGCACCCTCTCTGGTGAAAATAGTGGCAAAAATTAATGTAGCTTCCTATTTTCTCCTCTACTGGTCAGTGACATGGTGTAACTGCTCAAGGGTGAACTCCAAATGTAGGATCTTTAAATGATACCAGATCTAGAGTGATGGACCAAGCGACAGAATCATGGTCAAAAGAAATTCAATTACTTGTCTGTACTAAGCAGTAGTCATGTGACTCTATTGAATGCAAATGAACATAACTCAATTAGCTGAACCTGTGGGAAAATGTAAGTGGTGTAAAAAAATGAATAAGAAATAATATTCCATGAGCGCTATGATTAATTGAGGTGAAGCATATATCTGTGGTTTGCTGTAACATATTGCAAGCCAAGTGTTCCTCGCAGCTGAGTTATTGCCATTCTGCAGAGTCACCGAAAGTGATAACGACGCAAGCCACCGTGAGAGCATTTGCGTCATGTGCCTATGTGCAACTCTTAACACCACCTATTCTTAGGAATACTCGTGATGAACATCTGTTCCACATTCGATTTTGTATTGTTCACATGTGAATCGAGAATTCTCAATGATGCCAGGGCTGACCATAAATGACATGCAGAAAATGTTCCTATCCATTAGCCTTAAAACAAGAACCATGTCTCAAAGTACTTATCCTTAGGAGAATGGAAAATCTGTTATTAGATGTTGACATCTTATGCTTCAGACATCCTGCATCAAATTATTTAGTGAGCCTCACCAGCCTCTAGTATGTTCTATGGCCTGGAAGATCTTATCAGTTAGTAGAACCAGCCCAGATAACACCAGTGACAACAAATATGTCATCACACTTAAAAACATGGTCCCTATCTCTTTAACCCTTCTAGTTCCAGCCATGTACATTTTATGTAGCTGCCTCTCCTACCGTTAAACACCAGCTAGGTAAATTTACGCACCTAGGTTACCCCCCTGCTAGCAGCCCCCAAAAAAGCCACTCACCCAACTCCTCGATTGATCTGGACGGGTCTTCTCATCTGATGTCACCCCACTGATGTCATCCTTATCCCGGCCTGAAAGTCTCAGTCCCAGTGATTGCTGGAGAGAGGGGTGAAGAGGAATACCGACTGGAGGGGTTGTGAGGGACAGCGGGTAGGAAACCGGAGCTGACAATTGGAGGTAAGAAAATAAGACAATTTTTAAAAATACATAATTTTTATTTTTTCATAGCGCAAAATGGTGAAAAATGTCCTGTCAACAGAGGGTGACAACATCTCAAATAGGCTGGCAGTTAAAAAGCTTAAAAGTAGCCATGCATGTTGGGTATTGCTCTCTTCGGGGGACCTTCCAGATTTAGCTTGTTTTTTTCTTGTTTGCATATTGATATTTTAGGAATATGTGTTCTGCTTCTTTATACATTTTTTAGGTAAACCCTTTGCAACCAAAGAATTCTTTGAGGGATTACTTCCAAAAAGCGGAGCCCACTACAACAAGCTGGGTATGCTTAGAAAGCTTGATGTGTGTACATTCAGCAAATATATGGTTTGTATTTCAAATGTAAAGGGTTGTTTTGGTGGAAAACTACCCTTACAAGCATGCTTTATTTGAGGTGTTTGACAACGCTACCCTTCAAAATAGCTATGCATGTTGGGTATTGTTCTGTTTGCTTTTTCAGATTTAACTTGTATTTTCTTGTGTGCATATTGTTTTTAGGAAAATGTGGCTTTGATTCTGCTTTTTTATTCTTTTTTTAGGGAAACCCTGTGCAAAAGCTGTGCCTATGTCAACAAGCCTGGTACTTCCATGAAAAACTGCAAGGTGCGCATTGCAGTTGTATTTTATCTTAAAATCTCGTAAAGCGCTGTTTCAGTTTGGGGGAGTCTCCTGGGCAAGAAAGGGTGTCTAACAATACATATGTGGTACCATTATAACCGGAGAAATGGGACTCTTACACACAAAATTTTTATTGCAAAAAAGCACTACAAATTGTAATTTTTTTTTGCAAATATTACACCCAAAATTATTAAAAATACACTAAAACAAGGCCAAACAAAACATGTCACATTAAAGCCCAGACTCTGCTGAAAAAAAAACAATATATCATTTTCCTGGGAAACTCCTTCAAAAATCACAGTTGAACATTTATAGGGAAAAACATTGAAAAATGATATGGCAACAGAGGGTGACAAAATCGTCCCCAGGTAGGATGGCAGTTAAAGGGTTAAAGCATGGATGGCAAACTCTAATACACAGTGAGCCAAAAATATAAATGTGGACAGAGACGCGGGCCAGCCTTGATATTCATTGAAAAAATGTCTATCCAATGGTGCATACGTGCTTCCAATCGACAATTCGGCTTTTCATAGCAGTCTTTTCTTAGTCTTAGCTGACAAGAGATAAGGGCTGAATTGAGCTAAATGCGCCACTGGCCACACCTCCCACTATGCTCGAGCTGGAGGTGCTTGCCCACGGCAGGCACTTGTGAATAGTCGGTGTGGGCACAAGTCCCTGCTAAAGGTATAGCGGAGCACAGCTGTGGCCCATGTATACGCCGTTGGATTGGTGGTCATGTACGGTTTACTGGCAGACATGGGGGGTTTCAAACAGTGGTTTGGGATGCCCCAGGTAGTAAGGATCAGATGGCCCCAGAGTCTTATAGACTACAGGGCTGATTTTGGTTCACTTTTTAGACTCCAGGGCCAGACAAATACGTGGTTGGCCCTCTTTAAGGCAGCATGCCACTTTCCATGATGGGATAGGATAGGGTTCTCTACCTTCCTTTACCTCACGTAGTGGCTTTTCACAGTCATTGGCGGGCTGAGGGGGACGGCAGCCAGCTGAGCCTGTTAGCCAGTTGCATTTGCCAACCACAGCGGGAGGTACTTCCCTACTACATCATCATAGGGGAGGAGTTTTACATCAAGGACCTGGCCCATCAGTCTTGCCGGGTGCCATGCTGCAATCTGGTAGTGCAATCCATCCACCTGGGCTGCCATGTGCGGCCATGCGCCTGGTGACAGGCTCTGTCACTCACAGATAACATGGTAGGACAAGTCTGATGACACTGAGGGACAAATTTTGACACATGTCTTTTAAAGTGACTGTAAAGCTGTGCCTGTCTCATTAGTAGAAATCATGGCTGCCAAAAGTGGACCAAATTATGGCCTCCATAGACAATAATGTAAGTGGACCAAAACCCACTGAACTTACATGATGAAATACATTTGATCAAATCCCCTGCCAATACTCCCTTCCTAGGGTGTAGAGCTACAAATGGATATTTTCACCTAGCAAATTGCCCTGAAACACTTGTTTCTTGCTGTCCCTCTTTGTAAGATGGCAAACGATCAGTCATTGCACAGGTGGGGCAATGACATTGTTGCCACACACAACAGTGGCAATGAATAGAGGAGGTGGAGCTTTACAGCTAAAACATACAGCATTATCTGGGATTAGATTGAAGCAGGAGCAGTGAAAATTGGCAAAAGGTACTCCTCATGGGGGGAGCAATTCAAGGGATGCTAGGTAAAAATGTGGGTTTTGGTCTGCTTTAATACAAACTGCTGCCCTCCACTGAACCACATATTCTAGAGGTGGACACGGTGCCTTGTAAAGAAACACTTACAGCCCTATTTCATGCATTCGTTCCTCTTTTATTATATGATAATATCCTGTCAGACCTTGGAAGCAACTGATTGTTGACACTGCACAGTGTTATTTAGACTGAGGTCTACAATTACACCCAGATCCTTCTCAACAAATTGCTTCCCTCACAGCTTTACCCCCCCCCCCATTTTACCAAATGTTTGCCCAGACACTCAAAATGTCCAAGTCAACTTGAGCTTTTGGAAATCTTCCATAGACTGCACTGTGCTATACATTATCTAGATGGCATCTGCAAGAGTAGAGGCAGTGATATTAATGCCAACTTCTACTGTATAGCATTTATAAATGAGTTCAATAATGGTGAATCCATCACTGAACCCTGATGTTTGCAACTGGGGACCATTTTAACTATGAGCCTTGAGCCCAAACTCTCAATCAGTTACAAACTCTACTTTTGAGCCTTACAACCCATCATTAGGTGTTTATAAGGGACCGCGTCAGAGGGCTTGGAAAACTCCAGAACCACTATGAGCATTTTTGAAGTGATTCTCAGTTTGAGAGGCAGCAGGTGTATACTGCCTAAAGGGCAGCCCCCAGAGCACTGCTACTGCGAATGGACGAGGCTCGCGGTAAACAAAGTCCCCCCTTGGTATCATGACTAAGGAAGTCTTCCCAGGTAAAGATCCCTAGGAGAGCTCCCCAAAGACAAGGTGAATATCCCTCCAATGCAGGGCTCGCTGATGGTGCTGGACAACTTTGGAATCCTTGACTTGAAGACTGTTGGATACAAGCAGTTATCTAGAGACCTGAGTGTGGAGTCAATGCGATTAATTTGATCTAGCTCTGGTAAGAGTTTTGATGTTCTATTTGGTGTGCGATTGGTTTGGTGGTGGAGTATGCACATTGGATCAACACGCTTTAGCCATTGAAAACTAACTTCCAGCTCTGTGCTTTATTACACTATTTTTTGTGCCTAAAGGGAGACACAGGCGAATTTCCAGCAGGCCACACTGTGTTAGGGCCAGCTAACCTGGCACTAATGAATATGATTTTTAAATACACTCTTATTGTGTGCAAAATGAAGGAAGTCCTTGCAAGTTCCCACTGTCCCTCAAACTGGAAATCATTAGGCTAACCCCCTATATCTACACCCTACACCCTACAGATTCTACTCACTTTTTTATAAGAACATCTACTTAAAGTGGGCTAACCCACTATACACCTCACTACTCGCTTTTCAACCTTCTTCAACCACAAAATAACTCTTTGTTTTACTTCTCTTGTAGTTTAAAAATGCATCATATATAATAACACAAATTGATGACAATAACTTTATAATGGTGTTAATAGTAAATAACTGGTTTACTAGGCTGATGAAAATTACAAAAGGATAAAGAGAGTGGGTCCGCACTCCTTAAAAATGTAAGTCTTTAATGAAAAATATTAAAATCATCTCCAAAAATTGTCAAAAAGCAGTGCTAAAATACAAAGGTAGACCCACAGTGACACAAAACATACAAGACCTTCTGACGCGTTTCGGGTATTCTGTCAGCCTTTAGTCATAGATAAAAGGTCACATTCAAGTATGCATATATATAGTATATAGAATATACAGTAAACACTAACCTTGCAAGCTTGGAGCCAACCCCCAGCCGGGAGACGCAGCTTCTGTCTGAGCAGCTGACGTCAGCGTCGTCACAGGCAGAGCAGCCCACCGACCAATGAGGAGCAAGCAGCTCCCTCTCAGGAAGAATGGGCCAGCCAATGAGTGGGGGCATGTAAATGATGAGGCCGATGAAAATTACACATTTCGCCCACTATGGCTTCCTCAGAGAGGATTACATTCAAGCTATTTTCTTATCTGTGTGTTCGTATACCTTCGGGAGTCACTTCCAAATCAATTGTGGCATATATCTGTATGTAGCAACTGTAAAACATTAAAATATATAAGCTGAGTTGAGTATATTCTTTCCTTTCCCATTGATGTTTATGCCACTTTAACATCTTCTTACACAGCCACAGTCATGTTGCTCCCTTCTCCATCTGCTTGATGGAGCAGGAGAGCAATATGGTGCTGACGTTTTGTCAGTGTAGGAGGTTGAAAACTTACTAGTGAGGCATACAGTGGGTTATCCCACTTCAAGTAGATGATATTAGTACGCATACGGTTGGTCAAATGTAACCACTCCCAAGCATATAAGGGGAATATTGAATTGGGATCATCCACTGGGAGGGTCAGTATTAAGGATTTTTTTATTACCTTTTAGCATCTAAATAAAAAGTCCCCTAATAGCTCCTCAAGTATTTTTCCCACAATAGACTTTCAGCTTCGTGGTCTCTTATTAATAAATAGGAGATTTGGAGATCTTTTTTAAAAAAATACCACATTCGCTTTGTTGCATTCCTGTAGCATTTCACTATTTACTATCTAAAAATTATGAACAGGAGTATGAAAATAACCAACGTAAGCTATCTAAGGCCCTGGAGCCTTGAGCCCATTTTAATTATTTAGCTCTAGTTAGGAGCTGAGCTTTGGTCCACTTTAGTCTCTGTACCTTTCTCAATTTTTCTTCCTTTTTTGTTAATCATGAGTTGTTTAAATACTTACTAGTAAAACATGTCATGTTCCATATTTTCTGAGATACTTAAATGACCACTGTGGGATGAAGACACCTTTTAATATTGTGTTTTTGTTGCCAACCTGCAAATTTTCTATTGTGCTTATTGAGGATGGTAAAGAGTTTTCTTACAAGAAAATAAAGAATAGTAAATTAGGAGCAATTAGGAGAGCAGCAGGCGAGGATATATGAGCATTCTCAAAACACAAAAGCAGTTACAAAAGGAAGCTACTTCAAAGAGCTATTGGGGGCATTGATAGATTACACAGTAGGGTCTACAGTGCAACAAAACACAATACAATACATTATATTGTTTGTCTCCCTTCCTGTCCCCTATCATCTTTGAATTTTTAAGCAGGGATTCCAGTTTTCAAATATTAATAATACTAGTAATTGCTGTTTGTTCTCACAAGGTTTGGGCTATGTGTGCTAACGGAGCAGTTGATAGGTTGTTACAAGGCATGCGGCTCTGTGTTTTGCTTATTTTATGCCTCATAAGAGAGTTATATTAATGTATTTGTTTTTTTTTTTAGAGAGGTGAGGTTCAACATTTAATAAATACTATAAAGCAAAAGAAGGCAATTTGGTCAATATAGGCCCTTAGGGTCAAATGGGTCTTGTCTGGGATGTGCAATATCACTTCTTTTCATAATAACTGGTGTTCTCGAAGCACACCAGAGCTCTGACTGCTAATCATTTAAGATATCAAGTAAAGGGTTGTATTCAGGACTGTCCACCCTCCCCCCCCCCGTCTCTAAGGAGTCCTGGATCATAGTAGTGTCCTGGATTTGTTGCAGTGTGAGTGCTGGGTGCAGTGGAGTCAAACCTAGATAGACATTTGTGGTGTAACGGGAACTGGCTTTACTGGAACGAGTGCAGTAAGATAGTCACCTTACACAGTGGATAACACAGACCGGAAAAAGAAGTCATAGAGATCACCTCATTGTACAGGGAACACAACATGCCGCACAGAATGTACAACAGAGACTACACACAGATAAATATAACAGCGCCATCTACTATCATAAATGTAAACTGTATGTAAACTTTCATCATTCAACATTCAGTCATTGTCTTGGTTAAGTCATGTTAATGGAGTACCAAAGTACTTTGAGCACCCTATAGCCCTACCCAATTGTGATTTCTAGCAGCATGGGCAGGGAAGGTTATGGTTATTCTTATAGAGTTGAAGCTTTAGAACTGTAGGGGAAAATAATGTGGCAGGGGTGGGTACACAGATTATAAGGAGGTTATAGCAGTACAGGGGCAGAACATGTGCTGGGGTGTCATAGTTTGGGTTTATGGTGGAGCTGCATACAGGGGAACCAAAAGGTGATGAGTCGAAAGGTTGAGATGGGCTCTCTCCTTGGGACTACACCCAGCCCAACTAGCCCCAAAGCAATACAGCCCACTGGGAATGCACATGACCCTTTCTATGAGCAGCTTGTTTGTGGAACCCACCCTTCAGCTACATACAAATAATGCATTTTCACATACCAAAACATTATTCGATCTTTGCACAACTTGCAGGGTGATGTTTATTTAACAACAAGAATAATGGCCTTGGTCAGTACCTGGGCCCCATCAGAATGTCTGGTGGGCCAGGTGGACACTGGAGTGGTACATTACTGGGTAATGGCAATTTTTTCTCCTGGTAGTGTCAGACTAAAGTCTAAAAATCAAAGATCAACTGAGGAGGTGCCAAATCTGCCCTGTTTCTGTTCTAGTACAGTTCTGCCAAAAAGTTTCCAATATTCTGGTTCCGCGTCACCCAAATCCAAATTCCAGTTAAACTTATGGAAAATTTGGGGTCTCTGAAATGCAATTAAAGTAACCAAATGCCCCAAATTGCATACCTGGAAGACCACAATATCTGAAGCACACTGTCCCCCTTAGGGAAAAGGATTTCCTTTTAACTCATTGAAAAGTAAAGATTTCCTTTACTGGTTTTCCAGAATAAGGTCATTTTAATTTGTTTTAGAACAACATCTGTATATAAAGCTAGATCTTGCCTAAAAAACGACATTAAAAAAACAGTACACTTTAGTAACTGTCACCTTATTTACAAATCAAAGGCTTCTTCTTTTTCTTGATACAATTTTAACACTTAAACTGGACTAACGCCCTTAGTAGAGACAGAGCTCATATGCATCCCTCCTTAGGGAAATTAAGCTTGCTGGACATAAAAATTAATTTACCTTTTTTTTTGTAACTGTGGTCAATTTTACAACCAAAATGGTGTCATCGGGACGTCTGCAAAGAGGAAGTGCTGCTGGCTGGGATGCCAGGAAAGGAAGCTCCAAAATGGCCACTACCAGAAGAAAGTCTGTGAGGTGGCATTTAAGCTTTGAGAGGATGCAGGAGCAAATGTAAGCGCTGACAATGCTTCTTTATCATGCATGCAGATGGGGCAAGTGAGTTTTGAGGAGTTTATTTTTCCAACTGTGCTGTTGGTCCAGTTAACCAGTATAATTACATACTGGTACATTTGTATTCTTGGATTTATATTCAGATGTTTTACCATAAAGAAAAAGTAAAATGTATCCACTCTTAAATAACATTATTCTCTTAAAGGTCCCTATAGCTTTCCACAAAAGTTTTTTAAAGGAGAGATTATTCTTTCACTGTAAAAATACATGAATCTGTTAAAGGGAGCCTCTAATATTAATTGTGAAGTTTACAATAGTAATTTTCCACATTCAAATAATTAGTTTACCTATCGCCAGACAGATTAGGTGCAGTATACAATGTAACTGAGGAGTTGCATGTCATGTAGAGAGATAAGTCATGATTGATTGTCTTGACATAGAGGTGTAGCTGAGAAGTTGCAGGATGGGGGTGTAAGTCATGTAATTGTCTTGGCATTGCCTTGCAATACAGACTAGCTGTCACGGACCGGGTGAGGCGGCACAGGTGTGGATCCGCTGTGACCGTGTTACTGATAGCGAGTGCCGCGTCAGGGGAGCGGAGTCTAAGAGGCCACTAATATTCACCAGAGCCTGCCGCAAAGCAGGTTGATTCCTGCAGCGGCAAGTAACCCCCAGGTCGCTACCCCCCAACGGCGGCTCAGCCACACAGGCAGCTGAGGTAATGCGTACAAAGGAGCAGGCAAAAGGCGATGTAAAAGTTCAAGCTGAGTCAGGACTGGCGGCACAGGTTCAGAGTCGGACAGGCAAAGGCCGGTACATGGGTGAGCAACACTGAAAACAACAGACTTTCTGCATACAAAGGAAGACCAAGATCCGGCACTGATGGAAAAGGAAGTGCCCCTTAAATAGGGGAAGTGGATGCAGGATTGGATGACCAGGCACCAATCAGTGGTGTACAGGCCCTTTAAATTTCAGGAATCCGGCGCGTGCGCCTTCTAGTGGACGGGGGCGTGCGCGCACCGAACCATGCAAGGAAGCAGCACGAGGAGGAGGAAGATGGCTGGGAGCAGCCGGCGCACGGCCAGCCACCGCACCGGAAGCGGGTAAGGAGAGGGACTGGGGAGCGCTGCTAGATGGGTGCGCAGCGCTCACCAGGGCAGAGGGAGCAGCAACGGAGGTGAGGGGAGTGCTGCGAGATGGCCCGCAGCGCTCGCCCTAACACTAGCTTTCATATTATTTAGTACGGTATAGATGGTGCAGTATGGGGAGGTACAGTAAGTCATGTGACCCTTAAGTTTCAGAATGCAGCTGAAAAGTATAGAGGTGTCAGGTGATGTCTTGTAAATGAACATTTAACATATACTAAAACCAGTAACATGGCTACCCGACACTTGTAATAGATGGAAGCCATTACCAGAAAAATCAGGTTAAAAAAAATTGAGGCAGCGCCGTTTCCCTCCCAATGAGTTATCTAGCCCTGATCACATCATATTAGAGGGGTTCTCCTGTGTTTAGCTGTAATATCGTTAGTACAGGTGTACACATAAGGATAACCACCACCCTCATGGACACACATGACATGCTGGCAATCGTGGATGATGCGAAGCACTGATGGGGGAGGATGTCAGTGATTTACTGATGATTTACTGATGAGAGGAGAGCGCAGACCCAGACACTGGGCAGGGGGAGCCGGGATTCCCTCTTATGAAAGGCATTAAGCTGATTAAATGCAGCATCTAGAGCCGGCATTAGTAACATGTCACCTTGTAGTTTCAGCATCAGCGGGGGCTTCTTCCATGGAGGCTGCTTTGCTCTGAACACCACCGTCATGGTGGCACTTCTGATATGATTAACCCTTCTCCAGCCCAGCAGAGGGAGGACCTTGCTCTCGCACAATTATTCTTGTAATGGATGGTGACAGCTGCTGCCTTCCCATCCTGCCTCTGACCTTCAGATGTCCTGTGCAGGGAGGAGAAGGGAGCTGACAGAAAAACAGGGGTGGAGGGATGCAGTGGGGTAGAGGGAGAAGCACAGGAATGGAGAAGCTGAGCTAAAGGAGGTAAAAGGTTGAGAAAAAAAATGCATCAAAGGCAAAGGGAGGAGATAGAGATGTGAATGATCAGTGAGGTGACAAAGTAGAAAGTTAGAGATCAGAGGAGAGAGTAAAAGAGACAAGGGAGAGATAAGAATATAGAAGAAAGTCATGCGAAGAGAGAAGATGATAGAGGTGCGGAGAGGAACAGGAATATGAAACAAGAGAGATGAGAAAGGAGTGATAAAAAAGCAATAAGGAAGAAAATGAGGGGCTTGTGAATGGAATGATGAAGCAGAAAAGAGGAAAATAGAAGAAGGAAAACAGATAATGACAGAAAGGATAAAATAGAGGTTAAGCAATGTGGAAAAGAGGGAATGAAGGAGGAGAGGAGGAGGAGAAGGCATGGAGCGTAAGGTGAGATGTTAGATTAAACAAAGGGGAGGAACAAGTTGGAGTTGCATCATGAAGGGTAAGAGGGGAATAATAGAGAAAGTAGAGGTAGGGGGGCTTAGAGAGGACAATAGTGCATAGAGTGGGGTTGGGGAGGACATGATGGGCAAAAGTGCAAAGAAGGGGTTGGGGTGACAGGAAGACAATAGTGCATGGAGGGGCAGAATGGACAGGATGGGCAATAGTGCATACAGGAGACTTTAAGATGGGACTAGGGAGGTGGAGCACAGTTGGTGAGGGAGAACAGTCAAGAGTGGGAGAATAAAGGAAAGGGGATAGAGAGGAATGAGGAAAGGGAAGATACAAGATTAGAGAATTAGGAAAGGGTTTACAGGGAATAAGGACAGAATAAAAAGGCCAGAAAGGAAAATCGGTAGGAGCTGCATCAAGAAGTGTGAGGAGGGGTGCTACAGAATGTTTGTGGGCAGGATAAGAATGATGAGAGGGATTACGAGAGAATGAGAAGAGGAGAGAAGTAGGAAACAGAAGACATAAGACATAGAGGAGGGGAAAGGAGAGACGTGTGGCGAGGGGATGGGTTGCAGAAAGGGATAAATGAAAATGATTTAGGAATGAGGATAAGGGGTGGGAAAAGGTAATGTATAGAAGACATAGATGAGGGGAATGAGGAAATAAAGTGTGTGGGAGGGAGTAGATTGGAAAGGTGAATAGACAGGTTTGGATAGAGGATTGCTAGGAATGGGGGGGAAAAGAAAGATGAGAGACGAAAACAAAAATAGGAAATAGAGAAATATATAGTGAAGAAGGGGTTGAGAAGAAGGGGACTGAACGCTTATAGGAGGGAAATAAGGCAGAGAATAGGGCGTGTAGATGTAGTGATCAAGTACAGGATAGAGAGGAAGAAGGGCGTGTGAACAAGGGATAGATAAGAGAGGGTTAATGAGGTATAGAAAAGTGAAATGAAGAGAGGGAAGAGTTGCATCAGGTGTGGTATAATGTGTTGGAGAGGATGGATGATATAGGGGAACTAAGATTAAAGAGGATAGTGAGGGAAAATACAAAGAGGGGAAATGCCAATGTCATATTAAGGGGGATATGAGGAGAAAACAACAGAAAATGTGTGAGATGTGGACAAGAATGGATAGAAAAAAATAAGTATTCAGGAGGAATGAGGAGAAGAGGAAGATTGGCGAAAAATTGAGGACAAAGGAAATTGGAAATGAAGAGAAAAAGAAGAGCGGGGATGGGATTGCGTAGAGGAGAACTATGAATAAAGAGTGGGAATAGAAAGGGAATATTGGGAAGATGGAAAGGAGAAAGGGCAGAGTTGAGAAAAGGAGAGGAGGGAATAAAGAGAGGGATTTGGGGAGAATGAAGCATGGGGATGGAAGGTTGGAGAAGAGATGTAGGACATGTACGAGGCAAATGAGGAAAAGTATGTGGAATGTGGGCTAGATGGATGAGTGTGTGTAGAGGAGAACTAGAAATAAAGAGCGGAGATAAAAGGTGTGGTGTGGTGAAAAGAAAAAGTAAAGATGGGAATAAAGAGTGGGATTTGGGAGGAATGTGGGGAGGGGAAGGAAGGTTGGAGATGAAGAAGGACAGGTAAGTGAAGGATAACAGGGAATATGAAGAAAGGGAGATGGAGAGACAGAAATAAAGAGGGTGGTCGGAGAAGAGATGGGGGCATAAAGAATGGGTTACAGGAAAGGCATGGAAAAAATGGGAGGAGGTGTGGATAAAGAGAGGGTAGAGGAGAGAGCCTGGCAGAGGAGGGAGAAAGGAGAGGAGGGGGAAGTCAGAAGGAGAAAACAAGAAAATAATACAGAAGGATGCATGAAGGAGTAGCATAAAAATAGCAGGCATAGTTTCCAGCGGTAATACAAACTGTACTAAGTGTGCGGTACACAGTGTGCTTGCGCTGCCAGGAGGGAGGAAAGGAGGGGGAGCAAAGGGAATGGAAATGAATAGCAATAGACTGGAACACAGATAGTAGCAGGAGAAACACAAATGACAAGGAATTCTAAAAGATACATCCCCCTTAAACTCAGGAATCAACGCAGTGCTGTCAATTATTTTTTCTTCTGTAATGATAGCAATGGTGTAGAAGCATCGACTGCTATGAGTGAAAATATCGCATGTGAGTTAGGAAATGTCTTCTGTAGGTTAGGAAATGTATCACGTGAGTTGTAAATTGATATATTGTATTGGGCGAATTCCAAACCGCAAAGTTCGTGTTCGTAACGAACTTTGCGGTTCAAGATCCCAAACCAGAAAAAGGACTTCAGCCAGAAGTCCGTGTTCAAGTTCAGCATTCAGCCAAACCCGGAAAAGCTGGCTGATGGGCTGCTCAGCTTAACCTAATGCAGAGTGTGCAGCGATAGGAAGCGGCTGTGTGTACACTTACCTGAGCCCCAGGATCCTGTCAGGTTCTTACCTCTGTCAAAATGGCCATGGCCGGGGCTTCAAAAACATGGCCGTTCCCATTAGTAAGGACACTGACAGCAGCTAGCAGCACTTCTGATGCCAGCTGCCAGTGTCTCAGGTAGGTTGCCCAGCCGCTTCCTATTGCTGAATTCGCTGTATGGGGATGTTTTTGGATCCCAAAGTTCTGGTCCCCCCTTGATTTCAAGGGGGACCCGATTCAGGTTTAGTTCAAGTTCGGTACCTGAACCGAACCTTTGTCCAAACTCATCCAAACTTGCCAAATTCGAACTTATAGGGATTCACCCAACAATGGTGATATATCTCGTTTGATTGGGGATATATCTCCTTTGAGTTATGATATACCCTGCCTTTAACCCTTTAAATGCCAAGCACGTAGTTTCTATGTGGTTGCTTCTCCTACCGTTAAGTGCCAAGCACGTAGAAACTACGTTTCTGGCATTTCCCCCTGCTAGTTAAAAAATAGAAATAAAAAAAACTTACCTCTGATATGCAAGGAAAGCTGGGGGTCTCCTCTTCCTGGGGGGGGGGGGCATCCGATCCCCCCCTCAGGGTCTCCCGTCTTCAGGAGGGGGCCCGAGACTGCCTTTTCGCCGCTGACACTTGCGGCTGCAAAAGAAAAAAAAAGGCCATTCACTCACCTCCTCGCCCGATCCCTCTGCTGCGTCTTTTCTTCCCCAGGGGGGGGGGTTCTGATCCCCCAGGGCTCCGCCGCCCCTAGCCCCGCCTTTTGTGGGAGGAGCGGGATGACATCATCCCGCTCCTCTTAACCCTCACCCCAGCTCCGGCGTCTGACAGATGCCGGTAGTTGCGGTGCAGAGCGGGTAAGAGGTGAGGAGGCGCTGATTGGAGCCTTCTCGCCTCTCACCCACCCTGCTCCAATCACTACCGGCATCTGTCACAGACAGATGACAGCGGCGTGGGACAGCGGTGAGGGACACAGGATCGGAGGTGAGTAGAGTAAAAAAAAAATATTAAAGGTCATTTTTTTTCTATCTGTGTCAGTGTCTTCATTTTTACATTTAACCCCTTGTGAACTGGTAAAGGGTCCATGAGACCCCTATACCAGTTCACAAGGCTGGGGGCTGGTGACTTGCCATTAACCCCTGGCACCCCCAATTACCTGCCTCCCCAAAGCCCAGGGGGGGCAGAAGAGCCCTGGCCATAGGCTATGCAGGCTCGTAGCCTGCAGAGCCAGTGGCCACAAAAGCTGGCCCCTGCGCCCTGTTCCTACAAGCCCTGCATAGCTGGTCCTGGGCTGGATATTCTGGGTAAGGGGGACCCCACGTCATTTTTTGGGGGATTTTTAAAGGTTTTTGACCCTTAAAATTCCCCAAAAATGGGGTTCCGCCCCCATTTAATTTTAGGGACATAGGGACCCTATGTCATTTTTTTTTAATTAACCCCTTATGTTCTGTCATCCAGCAGCTATAAAAGGCTTCTAGCAGGTGAGCAGAAGCCAGTGATGGGAGCTGAGGGACACAGTGCTCCAGGATGGATGGGAGGTAACTAATAAAATATTTTTTTTTCTGTGTATGTGTTTTTTTTTTTTACATTTAACCCATTGTGAACTGGTATTTTTTCTGATTATTAAAAGATTTTGAAATAAAATGTTGTTATCTGATTTTATATGAGAACTAAGTGCTATGCTAATTTTTTTAGCTAATGAATAACTATTGTAGCAGGGAGCCCAATCCAGAAGCACCATGCTCGGGTGCAAACAAATGTTTAGACCTGAATAATCAGACCCCCACACAATAGATGGTATGATAGGATCAATTAGATAAAACATCACTATTAGAGCCTATTGGAGGAAAGCTAACATTGTACATCACTCTGAACTGTCTAACATGCTGGGGCAGCATAAGGCTATTGGAAGATGGTCAGAGTTGCTGGGGATGGAGCGAAATACAAGGTAATCCTGGAAGAAAACCTGTTAGTGGCTGCAAATGACTTGAGACTTCACCTTCGAACAGGACAGCAACCCCAAACATACAGCTACTGTAAAATAGAATGGTTTAAATCAAAGCATAATCATGTGATGGAATGGGACAGTCAAGTTACAGACCTAAATTCCAATGAGAATCTGTGGCATGACAGTAGCACGAAAAGTGAAATATATTTAGCAAAAATAATGGGCCGAAATGTGCTCCTCTAGATGTACAAAGCTGGTAGAGACATACCCCAAATGAGGGGCTGAATACATATGCACACCACACTTTTCAGTTTCTTATTTTCCAAAAGTTGCAAACGCATGTATAATTTTCTTAACACTTAAAGCGGACCTTCACTCTGAATAAGAGTCTATCTTATATGTTTCCCACACCCTGCACATACAGATTGCTCACATTAAAAACCATCCTACCTGCATCTACTGCATGTTATGAGCCTTTAAACATCCAAGATGGCGGCTCATGGAACATCAGGCAGCCTGCAAACAGGAAGTGCCTTCTGACTGTTCTGCTCTGCATTCTGGGATTGCTGACCTTTTCCTGATCCCCCTCTCCTCTTCTCAGTAAGTGTGATGCTTCTGAGTCAAGATGGCGGCGCCCCTATCCTAGAGTCCTGAACAGAGTTGCAGCCCAGTGTGGGAAAGAATAATAAGTAAGTGACTAAAAACTTAAAATATATTAATTTTAGATGCTGGGGAATCGTTTTATAAGGGGTTTGGCATTTCAATAAATCATGGTGAAGTTCGGATATAACAAATACTGTACTTGCTTTTTGTTGCTCTATTACATACAATCTCAATAAAATATTTCGTTTTGTGAGTGTAAGTTTGTGGCTGTAACGTTAAAAAATGTGGATCAGGGGGTATTAATAATTTTTCGATGCATTGTCCCTTGTGACTTGCTAAACATAACCTGCAAATTAGGAAATATTGCCGGTGAGCAGGACAATATTGTTTTTGGGTTAGGAAATTAATCCTGTAAGGAAGGTTATATGATGATATTTGTCCAATGAGTAAGGATTTATCTCTCGTGAATGAAGAAATATCCCCTGTGCGTTGGGAAGCATTGCCTGTGGTATATATTTTATCACTGACTGTGAAATATATTTTATGGGTTAGAAAATATTCACTTTGAGAAATGGTTTATCCTGTGTGGATATATCTCTTTTAAGTTGAAGATATATCTATCCTGTAAGTGAGGATATATCTTCTGTCAATATTATTTTCTGTGAGTAGGGAAATGTCCCATTAACTGTGGGTTAGGAAATATCTTCTTTGATCATGTGGTCAATATTATATCTAATGTGATTGAGACTATAACTTTTGTGAGTTTCTCTAAGATATCCTTCGTGTGATTCGCACTATAAGATGCATCTGACCATAAGACACACCTAGGGTTTGAAGGTGGAAAATAAGAAAACAAATATGCAGAACCAAATAGTTTTTTAAAATACTCCCAATCACCCTATTACAGGTGGTGGGCAGAATCCCCGTATTACTGGAATTGTGTAGAATCCCCCCCTGTGAGTGGCCGGGGGCGTGCATGGTCATGTAGGTGACCACTAAGTTGGTCTATGCATGCCCAGGCTGCCCCTGATCCTGTGGGCACTTTGTGCATGCGTAGAAGGCACTTCCTGGATGCCTACGGCCCTTTAAAAGGGGGCCTGTGGCACTAAGAAGTTGCTTGCAGATTTTATTGTGTGACTTCCTGGTTTGACTTTCGGTCTAACTTCTGGCTTCGGATTACAACCTGCTCCGGCTCTGACCCTCTGGCTCTTGGATTCCAACCTTGCTCTGGCTCTGACCCCCCTGACTTTGGACACCAACCTCTCTCTGGCTCTCGACACCCAGCTTGGATGATTACCTGTTTTGGCTCTCTGAAATCTGGCACTGGGTTATGGTTTTCCCTGGCTCTGGACTCTCTGGCTTCCCTGCATCAGCTTCCCCAAAAACCCAGACTGGACTTATCCCATATTTGGGCTCACTGGCCACTGGCAGCAGTAGTGGGACCCTGACTCAGATCAGAACCAGATCTGTTGGCAGACACCCCACGCTGAAAGCTGAAACCAGTACGAAGTATAGTATTCTACCTGTTACTCCCCACTGGCTCCACTCAGTTAGAGTCAGCTATCACTATTGCTTTTCAGATCTTCCTCAGTTCCTGCCTGGTGTTCCTGATTCTGCATCTTCTTCACATGTGACACTCCGGCCCTCCCCTCTGCTGAATTTCCCCAGTCTCCACTTTTTAGGGAGGCCGCAGGCAGTATTGCTGGCAGCTGTATCTGTGTTTGTATCTACATTGGCTTGGTCTCCAGCAAGGTACGTGACAGTGGGAGATTATGAAGACACTGGACATCATATTTTAAGAAATAGTCCAGCCAAGTAACATAACAAAAAAATGCTTGCCTTTGCTTGCACACTAAACAAATGTCAGATCTCATCCCCTATGCTATCCTTGCCGTATCAACTCCAGGCAGCCTCTGTGATAGACAGGCCACCCCCCTGTCATCTATCACAGTGTTGCTGTCACTCACTGCGGTAGAGGGGGCATGCCGGGGCCTTGCATGTATGTAGAATCACCCCTACAAGGATACGTGGATGGGAGCCAACCAGACCGAGCAGTGGCACTGCAAAATCCCAGTACCGTTGCCCACGAGTGCTGGGGTGGTACCATTCCAAGTGTTGAATCTTCAGACCTAGGAGGGCTAATGGAGGTGTCGTTGGAAAGGGGAGAGCCTTAAGTATACACTCCTACAAGGACATGTGGATGGGGGCCAACTGGACCAAGCAGTGGCACCTCAAATTCCTGGTAGCCCAACCGTAGCCCCAGAGTTGGTGGAGACCCACTTGCAGGGCAAATGGTGGGGGCCCAGGGGCGTGTGCCCCTTGTGCCCTGCCTATAATCTGTTCATGAATATAGTGTAGATTAAGAACAATAAAATATTTTTCTGTCTTTTTTTTTACTTTGTCTACCTTGATGGTGCCGAAGACCCTTCGGTAAACCAAACCCGTGCCAATGTGCCTATTTTGGGCATCACAGGGTTAAACTGCAGTTGTTTTGGCTTGACAGTAGGAGAAGGTGGCAGGCTGGCAGCAGAGACGCTTTTTGTTGTAGTAGTAGTAGTAGCAGCATTAACAGAGGCTACAGCTGTTGAAGAAAGACTAAGCTGTGGCACAGGAAACCTGTGGTGGTTGTATAGGCCTGGCAGTAGTGGGCAAGCCCTCAAAAAATTGTCCCACTTGGATAGGCGGGTGGCAGCGGGTGTGGCATCCTGACAATTTAGTTGAAGAAGAAGCAATGGCTTTTTGCAAGCCTTAAAATCTGTTCTTTGATGCTGCCAGCACCAGAAGTACCCTCCTGCTGTGACTTGTTCTGATGTATCATCATGGTCTACTTGTCTCCCCACACCACAACCACCTTCTTAACTGCTAGTATGTCCATGTCTACCACCACCCCCACTGCCACAACTATGCATCTCAGACACCGCTTCCACCTCCACCACCTCAGCAACACACTCCAAAGGCTGACTATCGTCAAACAATTCTCCTCATCACTATCCATTGAGGCAATTTGGACCCCAACTTAGAGAGAGACAGGGACTGCATAGCTAAAACAGAGCTGCCCCCCCCAAAAAATCCTTGGCAGGTGAAAAATATTATTTTAAACACATTTAAAACAGAGCTACCCCTTGTTTTTTTTTTAAACTGTGTTTAACAAAGAGGAACCATGGAGCCCAACTTAGAGAGAGACACTGCTGTGTTACCTGTGAGGATGTTAACATTCTGTTTCTTGTTACTTTTAAGGTATTCCGGTTATTCCTTGCTTCCCTGGCTCTTGACGCTGGTCAGGATGCTTATAATGGGGCCCATCGATGTACATAGGCAGTAGTGGAACATGCTTTCGGCCTCTTTAAGGCCAGATTTCGATGTCTCGACCACACTGGAGGTGCCCTCCAATATAAACCGGAGAAGGTCGTCAAAATCGTCTTGGCATGCATTGACCTCCACAATTTTGCTTTGACAGAGAGGGTGGCTCCATATGTGGAGAACATTTCTGCTCCAGATATTCCAGGTCATCTTTATCCTGGCACCCAGAGCCATGCTGACCAAAGCATTTTCCATCATTTGGTGGACTCCTCTTTCTCCTAATGTTTTATTATTTTTTACCCTTATTTTATTTTTGCTTTTATGTTAATTATTCTACGCCTTTGGATTTTTTGGGTGTGATTAAAAAACATTCAAACCAAGTTCATTTTCGTAATTTATTGTACAGAATTAAAAAGGCCAACAGCCTGGCACAGTTGGAAAAGAAATGTAGCGGCCATTTTGGAGCTTCCTCTCCAGCATCTCATCCAAGCTGCTCCCTGGATTCAACTGACATAACTGACAATGCACAGTAACAGGAAGCCCAGCAGCACTTCCTGTTTGCAGGTGGCCTGCAAATGCATGATCCGCCATTTTGTTTAAAATTTACTACAGCAGGAGTTAGAAAAAAGTATTCATTTTTATGTGCAGCAATCTAAATTGCCCTGGGGAGGGATGCATATGAACACTGTTTGTTGTGTTGGTCTGGTTTAAGTCATTTTTCACTGTTGGTCCACTTAAAGAAAGTGGTTGGGTTATGGCACAACTCTGGATGCAGGTAAACATAAAATTGGTGATAAAATATGTGCCTGTCCAGTTTTCACCCCAAAGTCCAGCATGGCCCCTTAGGGCGAAGTTGCACAGCTTTCTCTGTTGGCTACTTGCTGTGCCTTCAGCCTGTCCAGCCTTTGTGTGGTGACCTGGTTGGCCTCCACAATTGCCCCAAGCAGCGCCTCCATCTGTTAGTGGTGGCATTGCTGCTTCACAACCACTGCATCCAGGTCTTCATGGAGCAAACTGGCAGTCGGCCGCACCACCTTAAAATATCTATTGGCATTTTGCATAAAAGAGGCGCCTTTGGCCCTCCAGTTTGCCTCCATGATTTGGCACCGCCTCACCAGAGACATGTTCCGCAAGGCTGCAGCGCGGACATTGTTAAATCGACCCCTCAACTTGCCCCTTGTTAGTTTGCACCCAGGGTGAGTGGCCAATACAGGTGTCTGCTGGGTGGTGTCTTGGCTGAAGGAGGAGCCACAGTGTCCACGGATGGATTCCAGGATACACACTAGTGTAGAGCAGGCTTTGGTGCTTGCACTGTCACACAAAAGTCCTTAAGAGGCAGGGGAGTGCATGTGTACCTAAAGGAGACCGAAACAGAGAAGGACACAAGTAAATAATGCAAATCTGTTTGTTCTTTGCAGACTTTCATAGAGGAAAGGTACGACTTCAAGCCTAACACACATGAAAAGAGGACATTGGCAGAGGAAGGGGCAGCCAATGTGAGTTGGCGAGGGGACATCGCCCTACACCTTCACCAAAATAATGCAAAACTGACCTCAGACGGCGAAAGTGGTCCCGGGTGCGTAAATTCTACAGCCACAACTTCCCAGGTAAGTGGATGTACAACAGAGAAGGTGAGCTATCAGGGTTATGAATGACATGTTTAACAAAATTGTACTCTCTTTTGTAGCTGGGGGAGTTCTGGCTGCACATCAATCCCACCTGAAGACGAGGGGTCCGACCAATGGGGCACAGAAGACAGGGTATGGGTGTAAGACGGTGACCCCAATCCCTGCCAATGTTTCTTCCTCATCTCAAGCCTCCCCACTACCAACCATGGTGCCCGCTGAAAAGGAGGGGGTGCTATACAATAGGCTAATACTTGGCTATTCCTGGTCGATTCCTTATAGCAGCTATTTCTCCTGTAAGTTATGATATATATTCTGAAAATTCTGAAATATCTCCAGTAAGGCTATATCTCCTTTGAGTTATGATATAACGTATGTGTGAGAAATGATCTTTCTAAATGAGGGGAGAGAAATTATCTCTTGCACCACATATAAATATTTTTTTACCTTTAGTGAATCTAGACCTCCAGAGCTCCAGCTTTACCTGTAGTCTGAAAGTTTTAAGAGTGGGGTGACTGGTGTAAAGCAGAGAACAGTTTCCTGAAATCATTTAGCCGACAGGAATGTGTGATTTGAGGTGTGGGGTAATTCCCTGCCAGGCTGTAATATCTGTGTTCCAGTGTCTAGATGAACCTCTGACTCACAGCTTCTCTCTGTGTCCCTATCCCGCCTCGACCTTGCTGGCACGCAGCGAGAAGCCGGGGATGTCTGTAAGGTAATTAAAGTAATCCCAGTTACAGCCTCTCGCTTACCTGAGACGCTCCTCACCTGAGATTAGCTGCAGCTTCCAGGTCAGGGGCTGCCAGCTTATTACCAGTGTGAAACACCATACAATATTAAAAGGGAACTCAGCTTTCCTGAAAAAAAAAAAAGTCAACGCAAATCAGTGCTTTATCGTTGCCTTTCCATCCTGATGGCAACCATAGGATTTAGGAAAAGTGGTATAAACAGGCATCTGATCGACAGACACTAAAGTATAAATTTGTTTGGGCCATGATGAAGGTGCTGGCAGTGTCACATATGGCTTGGTGCCTGCTCTCCATTGTATGTTCGAACTGAACCTGAAGGCGCTTATCAGTCATTTGAAAAGCAGTTAGTAGCCAGCTGGTAAAAAGTAGGCAACACGTGGTAATATAAAGGTCTATTCACAGCCTTTCTTAAACGCACTTACGCATGAAAAAGTGCACGTGTGTGTACTTTTTTGTATATTTCGTTACATTTTCATGCTTCTGTTTTTTTTTTTTGTGGAGGTATTGTTGCTTGCGTAAGTGCGTTTAAGCCTTTTCCTTCGCATGCATGACGTTGAGCTATTTGAGCTGATCCGACTTGCCATGTTTCCCTCAAGAAACTGTATTGTGAGTTGTGGCCATGGTTGGCCCCCGCCACAAGCAAGGAGCATGCAATTGCAGGCATGGCCAAATTGGTAAGCTGCCTTCAATTTTTGGTGAATGGCTCATTCCAGAGGCTGGGCACCCTCTCTATAGGCATGTCCCAGTCTACACTTAGCCGCAGCCTTAATAAATTTCTTTATGGCATGGCTACCTTGGTAAATAAGTATATCTGTTTCCCTAACACCATGGTAGCCTGAAATGTGGTTAGGCTTTTACAAGCTGGATGATATGCTAACATCATGGGTGCGATTGGCTTCACGCACGTTGGCCTGGTGCCTCCGGTCACTGAGTTATGGCCTCCCACCTTACACTGCCAAGTCCCTATTTCATACTCACCCAAAGAAGCCAGTCTTACCAGTGGCTGTCCCTTTCCGCTTAGCATCTATTCTGTCAGTGTAGGTGTGCTTGAATGCTGCCATTCTATCAATGGGGGGTGGCTACTTTGTGAGTGTTTTCATTATTCATCCTTATTATTTTCATGTAGAACTTGTGTATCTGTGGATGCATCCCCTGTCTCCACATTCCATTTTTGACTATTTGATGTACATTTTTTACAGGTGAAAATGTGTTAATACTGTATGTGGCTAATATTTTTTTTATTTTTAGAGGAATACTGGCTACCCCCTGCTACCGTTGATGATGTCCCCCATTTTGTGCCCTCAGAGTCTGGCACAGGCGTCATATAACAGGGCTCATGCCAAGACCAAGGCAGTGGGCCTTTGGTTTGCTGAAGCTAGTAGCGGGGGTGTAGCGGGGGTGTCTGTAGGCCCAGACAAATTAGCTCACTGCTGTTTGATACACAGGCATTACACAAAAATCGGGCTGCATGGGGATCCAGGGTCCCCCACTTTGGCCACATGACACTTATCAGATCCAAGCCTTTCACTGGTGATGTCCTTGAAAACACAGTCCTTGATGACGTAGCCCCAGTACTTATTTGTTCCTATACAGTATCCTGTAATGTGAATAGGGCATAAGCTTAGTCCAGCCTCATACCTGTGTGGCTGAGCAATGGCTAACCCATCTGCTTCCATGTTTTTAACGTAAGGTGTGGCACATACACGTGCATTAAAAAGTAATTAATTGGCTTTGATGTGGCATGTGGCAACATTCCAAGTATTGACTTTCATGGTCTGCCAACAACATTTAGGCCCTGCTGGCATCCTTACTTGCCCACTGAAATAAGCCAGACATCCAAATTAACACAACAAACCAAACTTACCTATTTCAGCAGCAGCACGCATGTCTGAGTCGATGGCAATCTGAAGTGTTGCTGAGCTCAGCAGGCCACACACCAGTTCTTCTGCTGCATTCAAATTCAGATGTGTGTTATTCCAACTCTGGTTTGTAAGCTGGAAAACATACAGAAAGGATGTAGTCATGCAAAGGGCAGGGCACACATTAATATCACCAATTGCACACGGTGCCTTACCCTTGTTGCCCTCTTTTGTTGATTTTTTGCCTCACTGCATATCTCAGGTCCGCAAACTTCTTTTGCACTTGATCCACATCCTTTCGCTCTGGTCCAGCACTATTAATCTGCCTGGTGATGGCCTTCCACAGTTCGACTTGACAGGTTTGGGTGTTGCTCTAGTTTACAGATTCCAAGGTCTTCGGGCCTGGGTTTTGGTCCACTTTAAATGCACTCATTCCAAGCATGGAGCAATTTAAAGGTGGGTGTTTATAAATAGAATGGAAGTGGAGCAGAAAGGAAATACATACATAACATTTCTGACAAAGCCAACTTGTACACTCATCTTGAAAATGCACTTATTGATTCCCAAAGTACAGTAATTTTAAAGTGCCCCATCTTAACAGACATGGAATAATTTATGGGTAGGTCGTTTTAAACATAAGAGATGGAGGGAGTGAAAATACTGGTCACATTTTTTGCAAAACAAACCCTTAAAGAGGAACATCGGAGGCTCTGGAGTCTTTTAGTCTCCAGCACCGTCCAAGTTCTACTCCTTGGGACATCCTGAATTAGTATGCCCTGCTGTGTGAAACCCCCCAATCGCAAGTTTCACTCACCTTCTCCTGGAGCCCTTGCAGGCACCCTATGGCTTGAAGGATAGGCGGGGGTTGTGGCGCCATTCGGTTGCATAGCTGCCCAGTCTGTTTAGCAGTTAGCGTCGGCGAAGGGAGCCATGTGGCAGCGAGCATGCTGCCTCACTGAGGGCGCCACTTAGCCAATCAGCACATTCGCTCGTCTGCACCTTGGGAGCGGAAGCAAGGTGAGTGAAACGGGCCGACCAAAAGGGATACACACAGCTGGGCATCCCAATTTGGGATGCCACCGCACGGAAGAACAACACAGGGGAAAGTGAAATTCCTGTGTGTTGTTCCTCTTTAAAATGCACTGATGCTAACTGATTCCCAAAGTACACTAATCCTTTGGAATTCAAAAGACATAAGAGGGGACAGAAGAAGAAAGGGGACAGAAGAAGGAAAAACTGCTGGGTCACATTTATTCTGCAAACCCCAACCTGTGCCACCTGTTCATGCAGGAATTACAGGCCCACTGCCCTCCCCGATAGTTATTCAATTCACTTGTACAAACTGATTTCTACTAGTCTCTCCTAAGCACACATATCCTTTAATTGATCTCCTTCTGACTGTGCAGGTGGGCACATCTAAAATCAGGAGGGAGGAGTAATGCTGTTGACCATTTTACAAACCTAATCGTACCCATCTATTCCCTGGTTTGGGCAGTCATTGCAGGTCTAAAGTGTTCTTTTATCCTTATGGAATCTGTGTGTATTGCTGTTTCCATCCAGCCGTCCATATGGCAGAGCAAGTTTCTGTGTTGCGAAGCATGCTTCCTCATCAATAAGCATGGTGGGAACTCTACAGGGAATCTATTGGCTGCCATATGTCTCCTCATGACGTATGTCGCCTCTATAGAGTGCTGTGGTGGGCTGAAGGTCATGGTGTGATTGCAGATGAAAAGCAGGGCCCTCATTATGCAGAGTTCTGGGAAACCTCTGTCCCCCACACATATCAGCTTTTCTGCCTGCTTCTTCTTCTTTCCTGTTTTGGTTGACTAATTTTTATTTTTGTGGGTCATATATAGGTAGATTCCTCTTAAAAAAAAAAAAAAAAAAAAACAATAACAATGTTTATTTAACCAAAGAGCTGCCAGTATCAGCTAGGAATTCTTATTTCACTCAAAAAGAATACATTCAATTTAAAGGGAAACTTTAGCATTAGCAGTATACAATGAGGCTTGTATCTAAATCTGAATAGATTTAAAAGAATCCAGGGCCAGCTGCTGGCTTTTTCCCAGATCGGGATGCCTCACTATGTGAAACCCCTCAGGGTGCCCATAAAAACTCACTTTTCCATGCTCCAATGGCGCATGCGTGGGTCCAATGAGAGCTGCCTATGACTATGTCATTTGGCAGACAGCTCTCATTGGTTTCAATGGGGAGCGCACTGCCACATACCATGCATCCCCGGCGACTTCCTCGCACTCCCACCATGTTGATGTTCATCAGGACAGAAAATGTCACAAAACCATTTCTAAAGAGTGTGGATTCTACCAAGTCACAGTCAGACAGAGTGTTTACAAAGTAAATTCAAGACCATCATCACCCTCTCCATGAGTTGTAGACCAACAAAGGTTACACCAAGAACAGGGCGTATAATTGTCTGCAAAGTGACAAGGGAACACAAAGTAACCTAAGCAACTGAAGGCCTTTCTCACAATAGCTAATGTCCATAAGTTCACCATCAGGAGGACACTCAACAGAAGAAAAGCTATGGTTAGTGCAAGCAATAGTAGATCAGAAAAGTCATAAAGCTTGATTCAAAGCCTCACCGCGAATACTCTTTTTTTCTGGAATATGAACTAAGAAAGCAGGATTTTGCGAACACTTGTATTATTCGCAGCCACGTTCCCAGAATATCAGGCTGCATTTGCTTGGCGTACGCATACAGTTTAGCTTAGCATTTACAAGATTTGGGTGGCTTACTCGTCTCAGATGCTGAGGTTGTACCTGTTTTCTGCCGTAATTTGCTGTGGAGTCTAAGGATCTCAGTGTACCTCGTTCCCTGGCCAGTAGCCTTCAATCCATCCTTTCTGGACCTGGAAGTGAGCACAGTGGCTCCCCCTCCACCCCAAACACCACTGGATGGTATTGAGGAAATGATGACCATCTGGCTGGGTCCCGGTCCCGCTCTACCCCCAAAATATTGTGGGAGGAGATATGGGAGCAGATTGCCTGCAATGTGATGGGGCGGGTCCTGAGCCCCAAACCCCAACCTGACAGCGTTCCAGGCTACCAGGCTGTCAGAAGATTAGATGTATTTCTCCTGCAGTACAGCTATGCCATTGAAAAATTTAGTTAGGGTGCGGCTCAGCGAAGGCTGGGACCTGCCAGCTGACAGTGCCCCTAGCCTCTGGAAGGAGCCATTCGTTAAAATTGTGGTCATACCTCCAATTGCATGTCCCTGGTGGCGGGGGGAAACCATGGCCACAACTCTTAGTTCTCAATACTTCTCAAGAAAAAGGCAATCGATAGCCAGGCGATGGCAGGTATTGCCTAAGCTCTGAAAGGTACCTGGTTAACAGGCCCCGCTGCTGCAGATACTAATACTCTTCACAGAGCAGTCAAGGGTCTCCATTGTAAGCGCGTTTGGGTATATAAACAATAACACAAGCCAAGGTCATAACTGACAAGAAAAGTCATGGTCAAAGAAGGCATCTTAGGTTTATAAACAATAAGTGAAGCCATGGTCAGCACAGGCAATGAAAGATCATAAATCATAAGAAAAAACATGTTCAGTACAGGCAACACAAGATCATAAACAATAATAAACACCATTGTCACTAACATAGTATGTAAGGCTGAATCTAGACTTTAGTCCATCCAGTTCTCCTTCCTGAGGTCTAGTAGCCATAGCTGGAAATGTTATAACATGCCAGGAAGGTATCCATTGCAGGCAATATATGATCATAAATGATAAGGAAAGCCATGATCAGTGCATCATTGTAAGATGATCAATGATTAGACAAGCCATGCCAGTGCAGGTTATTAAGATTGTTAACAACAACAAAAAAAAAACATGCTCAATGCCTGGACTGTTGTAGGGTGAATGCCTTGGGTTCCAAGGTCATTAGGCATGTGGGGGGTGCCTGTATCCCAGCCATCCTGTTCTCCACAGATGGGTCAGGGTCACTCATAGTGATGCTGGCCATATGCCAGGCCTCTCATTCCCTGGATTGGGCTCAGTTATAGGGGAGAGGCCCCGGCCTGCTGCTGAGGAAGAGGCACAATTCAATGTAAGGTCATAAATGATGAGACAGGCCATGTTTGGTGCAGGCAATGTAAGGTCATACATGATAAGGCAAGGTGCAGGCAACATAGGATTTTAAACAATAAACAAACCAGGGTCAATGAAGGCAATGTAGGATCATAAAATATAAGACAAGCCAATGTCCGTGCAGGCAATGTAGGTTTATAAACAAGAAGACATGCCATGGTAAATGCAGGACATGTAGGTTCAAACACAATAGGATGAGCTATAAAGTCTGCCTGCATTGACTATAAGGCTGCCTGCATTGACCATGGCTCATCTTACACACGGTGCCTACAGTACACACATACACAGGTACACACAGTGCCTACTGTACACACATACACAGGTACACACAGTGCCTACAGTACACACATACACAGGTACACACAGAGCCTATAGTACACACATACACAGGTACACACAGTGCCTACAGTACACACATACACAGGTACACACAGTGCCTACAGTACACCCATAAACAGATACACACAGTGCCTACAGTACACACATACACAGGTACACACAGAGCCTATAGTACATACATACACAGGTACACACAGTGCCTACTGTACACACATACACAGGTACACACAGTGCCTACAGTACACCCATAAACAGATACACACAGTGCCTACAGTACACACATACACAGGTACACACAGAGCCTATAGTACATACATACACAGGTACACACAGTGCCTACAGTACACACATACACAGTTATACACAGAGCCTACAGTACACACATACACAGGTACACACAGTGCCTACAGTACACACATACACAGGTACACACAGAGCCTATAGTACACACATACACAGGTACACACAGTACCTACTGTACACACATACACAGGTACACACAGTGCCTACAGTACACACATACACAGGGACACACAGTGCCTACAGTACACACATACACAGGTACACACAGAGCCTACAGTACACCCATAAACAGATACACACAGTGCCTACAGTACACACATACACAGGTACACACAGAGCCTATAGTACATACATACACAGGTACACACAGTGCCTACAGTACACACATACACAGGTACACACAGTGCCTACAGTACACACATACACAGGTACACACAGTGCCTACAGTACACACATACACAGGTACACACAGTGCCTACAGTGGACACATACACAGGTACACACAGTGCCTACAGTACACACATACACAGGTACACACAGTGCCTACAGTACACACATACACAGGTACACACAGTGCCTACAGTGGACACATACACAGATACACACAATGCCTACAGTACACACATAAACAGGTACACACAGAGCCTACAGTACACACATACACAGGTACACACAGTGCCTACAGTGGACACATACACAGATACACACAATGCCTACAGTACACACATACACAGGTACACACAGAGCCTACAGTACACACATACACAGGTACACACAGTGCCTACAGTACACACATACACAGTTATACACAGAGCCTACAGTACACACATACACAGGTACACACAGTGCCTACAGTACACACAAACACAGGTACACACAGTGCCTACAGTACACACATACACAGGTACACACAGTGCCTACAGTACACACATACACAGGTACACACAGTGCCTACAGTACACACATACACAGGTACACACAGAGCCTACAGTACACACATACACAGGCACACACAGTGCCTACAGTACACACATACACAGGTACACACAGAGCCTACAGTACACACATACACAGGTACACACAGTGCCTACAGTACACACATACACAGGTACACACAGTGCCTACAGTGGACACATACACAGGTACACACAGTACCTACAGTACACACATACACAGGTACACACAGCGCCTACAGTACACACATACACAGGTACACACAGTGCCTACAGTACACACATACACAGGTACACACAGTACCTACAGTACACACATACACAGGTACACACAGCGCCTACAGTACACACATACACAGGTACACACAGTGCCTACAGTACACACATACACAGGTACACACAGTGCCTACAGTACACACATACACAGGTACACACAGTGCCTACAGTACACACATACACAGGTACACACAGTGCCTACAGTACACACATACACAGGTACACACAGTACCTACAGTACACACATACACAGGTACACACAGTGCCTACAGTACACACATACACAGGTACACACAATGCCTACAGTACACACATACACAGGTACACACAGTGCCTACAGTACACACATACACAGGTACACACAATGCCTACAGTACACACATACACAGGTACACACAGAGCCTACAGTACACACATACACAGGTACACACAGTGCCTACAGTACACACATACACAGTTATACACAGAGCCTACAGTACACACATACACAGGTACACACAGTGCCTACAGTACACACATACACAGGTACACACAGTGCCTACAGTACACACATACACAGGTACACACAGTGCCTACAGTACACACATACACAGGTACACACAGTGCCTACAGTACACACATACACAGGTACACACAGTGCCTACAGTGGACACATACACAGGTACACACAGTGCCTACAGTGGACACATACACAGATACACACAGTGCCTACAGTACACACATACACAGGTACACACAGTGCCTACAGTACACACATAAACAGGTACACACAGTGCCTACAGTACACACATACACAGGTACACACAATGCCTACAGTACACACATACACAGGTACACACAGAGCCTACAGTACACACATACACAGGTACACACAATGCCTACAGTACACACATACACAGTTATACACAGAGCCTACAGTACACACATACACAGGTACACACAGTGCCTACAGTGCACACATACACAGGTACACACAGAGCCTACAGTACACACATACACAGGTACACACAGAGCCTACAGTACACACATACACAGGTACACACAGTGCCTACAGTACACACATACACAGGTACACACAGAGCCTACAGTACACACATACACAGGTACACACAGTGCCTACAGTACACACATACACAGGTACACACAGTGCCTACAGTACACACATACACAGGTACACACAGTGCCTACAGTACACACATACACAGGTACACACAGTGCCTACAGTACACACATACACAGGTACACACAGTGCCTACAGTACACACATACACAGGTACACACAGTGCCTACAGTACACACATACACAGGTACACACAGTGCCTACAGTACACACATACACAGGTACACACAGAGCCTACAGTACACACATACACAGGTACACACAGTGCCTACAGTACACACATACACAGGTACACACAGTGCCTACAGTACACACATACACAGGTACACACAGTGCCTACAGTGGACACATACACAGGTACACACAGTGCCTACAGTACACACATACACAGGTACACACAGAGCCTACAGTACACACATACACAGGCACACACAGTGCCTACAGTACACACATACACAGGTACACACAGAGCCTACAGTACACACATACACAGGTACACACAGTGCCTACAGTACACACATACACAGGTACACACAGAGCCTACAGTACACACATACACAGGTACACACAGTGCCTACAGTACACACATACACAGGTACACACAGTGCCTACAGTGGACACATACACAGGTACACACAGTGCCTACAGTACACACATACACAGGTACACACAGTGCCTACAGTACACACATACACAGGTACACACAGTGCCTACAGTACACACATACATAGGCACACACAGTGCCTACAGTACATACATACACAGGTACACACAGTGCCTACAGTGGACACATACACAGGTACACACAGTGCCTACAGTACACACATACAGAGGTACACACAGTGCCTACAGTACACACATACACAGGTACACACAGTGCCTACAGTACACACATACACAGGTACACACAGCGCCTACAGTACACACATACACAGGTACACACAGTGCCTACAGTACACACATACACAGGTACACACAGTGCCTACAGTACACACATACACAGGTACACACAGTGCCTACAGTACACACATACACAGGTACACACAGCGCCTACAGTACACACATACACAGGTACACACAGAGCCTACAGTACACACATACACAGGTACACACAGAGCCTACAGTACACACATACACAGGTACACACAGTGCCTATTGTACACACATACACAGGTACACACAGTGCCTACAGTACACAGGTACACACAGAGCCTACAGTACATACATACACAGGTACACACAGAGCCTACAGTGCACACACACACACACAGGTACACACAGCGCCTACAGTACATACATACACAGGTACACACAGTGCCTACAGTGGAAACATACACAGGTACACACAGTGCCTACAGTACACACATACACAGGTACACACAGTGCCTACAGTACACACATACACAGGTACACACAGTGCCTACAGTACATACATACACAGGTACACACAGTGCCTACAGTACACACATACACAGGCACACACAGTGCCTACAGTACACACATACACAGGTACACACAGTGCCTACAGTACACACATACACAGGTACACACAGCGCCTACAGTACATACATACACAGGTACACACAGTGCCTACAGTACATACATACACAGGTACACACAGTGCCTACAGTACATACATACACAGGTACACACAGTGCCTACAGTACATACATACACAGGTACACACAGTGCCTACAGTACATACATACACAGGTACACACAGTGCCTACAGTACACACATACACAGGCACACACAGTGCCTACAGTACACACATACACAGGCACACACAGTGCCTACAGTACATACATACACAGGTACACACAGTGCCTACAGTACACACATACACAGGCACACACAGTGCCTACAGTACACACATACACAGGTACACACAGTGCCTACAGTACACACATACACAGGTACACACAGTGCCTACAGTGCACACATACACAGGTACACACAGAGCCTACAGTACACACATACACAGGTACACACAGTGCCTACAGTACACACATACACAGGTACACACAGCGCCTACAGTACACACATACACAGGTACACACAGTGCCTACAGTACATACATACACAGGTACACACAGTGCCTACAGTACATACATACACAGGTACACACAGTGCCTACAGTACACACATACACAGGTACACACAGCGCCTACAGTACACACATACACAGGTACACACAGTGCCTACAGTACATACATACACAGGTACACACAGCGCCTACAGTACATACATACACAGGTACACACAGTGCCTACAGTGCACACACACACACAGGTACACACAGCGCCTACAGTACATACATACACAGGTACACACAGTGCCTACAGTACATACATACACAGGTACACACAGTGCCTACAGTACATACATACACAGGTACACACAGTGTCTACAGTACACACATACACAGGTACACACAGTGCCTACAGTACACACATACACAGGTACACACAGCGCCTACAGTACATACATACACAGGTACACACAGTGCCTACAGTACATACATACACAGGTACACACAGTGCCTACAGTGCACACATACACAGGTACACACAGTGCCTACAGTACACACATACACAGGTACACACAGTGCCTACAGTACACACATACACAGGTACACACAGTGCCTACAGTACACACATACACAGGTACACACAGTGCTTACAGTACACACATACACAGGCACACACAGAGCCTACAGTACACACATACACAGGTACACACAGTGCCTACAGTACACACATACACAGATACACACAGAGCCTACAGTACACACATACACAGGTACACACAGTGCCTACAGTGCACACATACACAGGTACACACAGTGCCTACAGTACACACATACACAGATACACACAGAGCCTACAGTACACACATACACAGGTACACACAGTGCCTACAGTACACACATACACAGATACACACAATGCCTACAGTACACACATACACAGGTACACACAGTGCCTACAGTACACACATACACAGATACACACAATGCCTACAGTACACACATACACAGGTACACACAGTGCCTACAGTGGACACATACACAGGTACACACAGTGCCTACAGTACACACATACACAGGCACACACAGTGCCTACAGTACACACATACACAGGTACACACAGTGCCTACAGTGGACACATACACAGGTACACACAGTGCCTACAGTACACACATACACAGGTACACACAGTGCCTACAGTACACACATACACAGGTACACACAGTGCCTACAGTGCACACATACACAGGTACACACAGAGCCTACAGTACACACATACACAGGTACACACAGCGCCTACAGTACACACATACACAGGCACACACAGTGCCTACAGTACACACATACACAGGTACACACAGAGCCTACAGTACACACATACACAGGTACACACAATGCCTACAGTACATACATACACAGGTACACACAGTGCCTACAGTACACACATACACAGGCACACACAGTGCCTACAGTACACACATACACAGGTACACACAGAGCCTACAGTACACACATACACAGGTACACACAGAGCCTACAGTACACACATACACAGGTACACACAATGCCTACAGTACACACATACACAGGTACACACAGTGCCTACAATACACACATACACAGGTACACACAGAGCCTACAGTACACACATACACAGGTACACACAATGCCTACAGTACACACATACACAGGTACACACAGTGCCTACAGTACACACATACACAGGTACACACAGAGCCTACAATACACACATACACAGGTACACACAGAGCCTACAGTACACACATACACAGGTACACACAATGCCTACAGTACACACATACACAGGTACACACAGTGCCTACAGTACACACATACACAGGTACACACAGAGCCTACAATACACACATACACAGGTACACACAGAGCCTACAGTACACACATACACAGGTACACACAGTGCCTACAGTACACACATACACAGGTACACACAATGCCTACAGTACACACATACACAGGTACACACAGTGCCTACAGTACACACATACACAGGTACACACAATGCCTACAGTACACACATACACAGGTACACACAGTGCCTACAGTACACACATACACAGGTACACACAATGCCTACAGTACACACATACACAGGTACACACAGTGCCTACAGTACACACATACACAGGTACACACAATGCCTACAGTACACACATACACAGGTACACACAGTGCCTACAGTACACACATACACAGGTACACACAGAGCCTACAGTACACACATACACAGGTACACACAGTGCCTACAGTACACACATACACAGGTACACACAATGCCTACAGTACACACATACACAGGTACACACAGTGCCTACAGTACACACATACACAGGTACACACAGAGCCTACAGTACACACATACACAGGTACACACAGTGCCTACAGTACACACATACACAGGTACACACAATGCCTACAGTACACACATACACAGGTACACACAGTGCCTACAGTACACACATACACAGGTACACACAATGCCTACAGTACACACATACACAGGTACACACAATGCCTACAGTACACACATACACAGGTACACACAGAGCCTACAATACACACATACACAGGTACACACAGAGCCTACAGTACACACATACACAGGTACACACAATGCCTACAGTACACACATACACAGGTACACACAGTGCCTACAGTACACACATACACAGGTACACACAGTGCCTACAATACACACATACACAGGTACACACAGAGCCTACAGTACACACATACACAGGTACACACAGAGCCTATAGTACACACATACACAGGCACACACAGTGCCTACAGTACACACATACACAGGTACACACAGAGCCTACAGTACACACATACACAGGTACACACAGCGCCTACAGTACATACATACACAGGTACACACAGTGCCTACAGTACACACATACACAGGTACACACAGAGCCTACAGTACACACATACACAGGTACACACAGCGCCTACAGTACATACATACACAGGTACACACAGTGCCTACAGTACCCACATACACAGGTACACACAGAGCCTACAGTACACACATACACAGGTACACACAGTGCCTACAGTACACACATACACAGGTACACACAGAGCCTACAATACATACATACACAGGTACACACAGTGCCTACAGTACACACATACACAGGTACACACAGTGCCTACAGTACACACATACACAGGTACACACAGTGCCTACAGTACACACATACACAGGTACACACAGAGCCTACAGTACACACATACACAGGTACACACAGTGCCTACAGTACACACATACACAGGTACACACAGTGCCTACAGTACACACATACACAGGTACACACAGTGCCTACAGTACACACATACACAGGTACACACAGTGCCTACAGTACACACATACACAGGTACACACAGTGCCTACAGTACACACATACACAGGTACACACAGTGCCTACAGTACACACATACACAGGTACACACAGTGCCTACAGTACACACATACACAGGTACACACAGTGCCTACAGTACACACATACACAGGTACACACAGTGCCTACAGTACACACATACACAGGTACACACAGTGCCTACAGTACACACATACACAGGTACACACAGTGCCTACAGTACACACATACACAGGTACACACAGTGCCTACAGTACACACATACACAGGTACACACAGTGCCTACAGTACACACATACACAGGTACACACAGTGCCTACAGTACACACATACACAGGTACACACAATACCGGTTCTCACTTTGTTTGATGCCGCCGGCACCATTCACAGCTCCTCACTGCTCTTTTCTTCCTGGTGTGTGACCCCATGTCACACTAGGGCGGGGCATAGAGCGAGGGGCTGTGAATGGCACAGACGGCATAGGAATAAGAACTACCAGCACACACTGCTCCTTCCTCCGTGTCCCCTCACCCGCTGTTCATCCTCGGCCCCACTTTTATAAACTGTGGGCTCTCCAGGACCTGCCACCCCCTCCACTTCTCCCCTTTCTGCCAATCCAGGAGGCAGCCTCACCCAGCCTCATGAGTGGTGCGGCCCTGACTGTTGTTTCATAAATGACAAGCCAAGGTTAGTGCAGGTAAAATAGGGTCAGGCATAAATGATAGAATAAGCCATGACTAGTGCAGGCAACTTAAACCGGACCTTCACCATGATTTATTGAAAAGCCCAAACCCTTAAAAAAACGATTCCCCAGCATCTAAAGTTAATTTATTTTACGTTTTTAGTCACTTACTTATTATTCTTTCCCCCACTGGGCTGCAACTCTGTTCAGGACTTTAGGATACGGGCGCCGCCATCTTGACTCAGAAGCATCACATACTGAGGAGAGGAGAGTGGGATAAGGTACAGGGGGGCAGGTTATAGCTGTGCTTTGCTCAGACAGAGCAGAGCTGGGGTCAGGGAAAGGTCAGCAATTCCAGAATGCAGAGCTGCACAGTCAGAAGGCACTTCCTGTTTGCAGGCTGCCTGATGTTACATGAGCCGCCATCTTGGATGTTTAAATGCTCATAACATGCAGTAGATGCAGGTAGGATGATTTTTAATGTGAGCAATCTGTGTGTGCAGGGTGTGGGAAACATATAAGATAGACTCTTATTCAGATTGAAGGGCTGCTTTAAGATCATAAATGATAAGATAAGCCATGTACAGTATACATGTAATCCTAACATAGGACCACAGCTAGGCTGGCTGGGACATAGTGCAGTCAGCCCATTCCTCCCCTCCTTCTCCCTGGTGCTGTCATCCCTCATCAGAGGAAGTTTTTTTCCTAAACTCCGCTCAGGCTTTGCAGCCTAGAAGCTCATTATTCCAGCTCACTGATTGGCTGAATGCCCGCTTTTATTATGCTAATCATGACCTTTCTAAAATACTTCGGCTGATGATTGCGACTATTTTTTGCACTGTATCTTCCACCCATGTGCCACTGCCGAGCTCACGTTTCAGACCCTGTGATTGCCGAGAACTACATGGAAGTTCTAGCGGTAGATTTTCATAGTATTTACAATAGCATGAGTAAGAGTTAGAAAACAACAACCCCGGCATCGTGCAGGTAAGTTTAAAAATAAATTGTTTATTTACTTACCATGCAGAAGATCCATCCTGCTGCACTGCTGAATAAAACCGTTGCTAAAATTTAGCCCTGTCCTAGAAATCAGCCTCTGTATTTTATTTATCAATGACCACCTTTTTTATAGCATAGATAGGTGGACGTATCTCCACCCATCTTGCATCTGGGGAGAATTGCTTCTTCTTGCTTTACTTGTCTGCCTTTTCCCTGCTTTATTGTATAGGTCCAACTTTCAGGTCTAAAAGGGCAGTAGAGATAAGTAAAATTCAGAAGCTGGGCAACCGAAACAGGGCTGAATCTCAGCAACAACAACAGTTTTATTCAGCAGCACCTCAAGGTAAATCCTCTGCATTACAGGTACACAAACAGTGATTTATTTTTATATTTAGCCTGGACAATCCCTCAAAAAACGATCAACTTATTGGCCCTAGAGTCTCAAAGATTCCAGGGCCAGGTCATTTACTGCCGCTGAGTGAAAACCCTGGGAACCCCATCACACACTCACCTTTCCCCAGGCCAGATCCCCGGCACGCCCCCCCCCCCCCCCCGGCACCCCCACGACTAGCCATTCCGCTTGCCGCAGAGAGCAGAGAAGCTTGGGTTATGGATGTTCCCCGCTCTGTATGCAGGAGCTCTGTCTGAAACAAGGACATGTGACATGCATTACTATGTTCAGCATATGTGCAGCACTGATTGGACAAGAGCCTGCACAACATTGGTAAGGTAAGTGTGTGGGGCGATACCAAATTGGGATTCCCCAGGGGCAAGGACCAAAACCCAGGATACTGAAAATTTTAGTCCACTTAAAGTATTGAACAATATCAGTTTTCTCTTGATTAAACCGGACCAACACTCGTTTTTTCTTTAATGGGTGTTGGTCCTGCTGTCTGTTCATTACAACAAGCTCGGAGGGGCATCCAAAATGCTCAAGCCCCCCTCACAGATAACCTCCCAGACCACTCCTAATGCTCACCTTCATTATGAGCCAGCACCGGGAAAGGAGTCCAGCGATTGACGGCGTGCAGTCACGTGGGCAGGTCCTGCCAGTGGCCGGCGCAGAGGATGCGACTATGGCACACGTGACTGCCTGGCGGCCAATCGCCGGACTCCTTTCCTGGCACTGGCTCGTAATGACTTTGAGTATTACGAGCTGTCTGGGAGGTTATCTGCGAGTTGGGCTTCAGCATTCTGGATGTTGTAATGAACAGACAGAAGGACCAACACCCATTGGACCAAACTGGTGTTGGTCCAGTTTAAGATACAGCATGCTGAGCACTCTGAATCTGATGTACTCAATGGTCAGCATATTGTGTGCTAAGTACAGATTTGCTATTGTGCAATGCTGAAACCTGATCAACACCCTTACAACACACAGTGCTCATATGCATCCCTCCCCAGGGCAATTCAGATTGTGCACAGAAAAATTCATTTACCTTTTTCTAACTCCTGCTGTGGTCAATTTCCCCCTCTCAGTGTGCTATTAACCTGCCAGTGGCCTGCAAAGCGGAAGTGTCGCTGGGTTTCCTGATGCTTTACATTGTGGAATATACCGGGAAAGTCCAGACAACAGCACTGCTGGGATGCCAGGAAAGGAACCCTCCCAGATGCTCCAAGAGAGCCACAACCAGGAGAAAAACAGTGAGGTGGCGTTTGAGATTTGAGCGGATGAAGGATCAAAGTGCTGACAGTATCATGCATGTAGACAGAGCAAGTGAGTTTGGGGGAGCTTTTTTTAAACTGTGCCAGGCTTTTGGACCAACACTCAAACAGTACTGCATACCTCCCCAGGGCAATTCAGATTGCTGCACAGAAAAATTAATTTTTCTTTTTCTAACTCCCGCTGTGGTAAAAACAAAATGCTGGCTCATGGATGTGCAGGCCACCTGCAAACAGGAAGTGCTGCTGGGCTTCCTGTTACTGTGCATTGCCAGTTATGTCAGTTGAATCCAGGCAGCAGCATGGCTGAGATGCTGGGAGAGGATGCTCCAAAATGGCCACTACCACTTGACAATTGGTGGGGTGGTGTTTCAGCTTTGAGTGGATGCAGGAGCAAATGTAAGTGCTGACAATGTTTCAATATCGTGTATGCAGAAAGGGCAATTGAGTGTTGGGCAGTTTTCTTTTCCAACTGTGCCAGGCTGTTGGTCCGATTTAAGTATGTCTCTACATACAACATTGTTTGAAGGACTTAAATGGCAACTGATTAATAAAGGAACAAAACACGCTATTCTCAAGCTCACATGTTTTGTTCCTCCTCCAGGACGTATCTTAAATCCTGTCCCCATCTATGCCCTACAGACCTCACTAAAAATAGGTAGTGTATAAGCCTCAACCTAATAAGCCAGCATTATTAGTACGCATAATGCAAGACCCCATGTTTAGGCAAAATAAGAAAAGATCACCCCAGACCCTTGGTTTAATAGGTATAGGTATAGTGCACATGGATCACTAATCCATAAATCCAGTTGGGGTCAGTATGTGTGGAAGTGGGTGAGACCATAAAGTGACTGCACCTTCCTGGGAAGCAACGCAAGGAGACAAATACAGGAGAGCCTCTGGCGTACAAAAGCTTTGCCTGGGAGTTGCTGATTCTGTCAGTAGCACAATTAATCTGGGTTTGCAGAGACTGTCATGCGGCATGGAATTCTCTGTCTTACAATGAGTGACAGCTGGTGATGAAACACATTGCATTGTCTGGATAGGTGGGTGTCTCTCAGCCGAGGATGGTGATTCACCACTCTTATCAGACTCAGCAAGAATGACACAGCAACAAACCGGAGGCCTTATTAAAAAGAAAGACAGAATTTCACACTCGTAGACCATAGATGCTGTGAACTGAGAACAGAAACCAATTATAGGATAACAGGATACAGGAGTGGGGGGGGGGGGGGGGGACACTTAGGACCTGTATCTACAGGACTCATCTCCAACCTTTATTACCAGAAGGCTTCCTTCCCTTCATACTCCAAACAAAACCTATGAAGGCAATTTCATCAGTGTGGTAGTGTTAGGCTCCTATGCCTCCTGGCCAAGAACACGCGCCTCTCACTCAATTATCCAGGCTTATCTTCCTCCAACAGAAAGTCAGCAGAGCCCCACCAGATCTTTGGGAATGGCAGAGGTGAGTCCAAGATCAATAATAAGGTGAAAGAAAATCCATCCAGACCCCAAAGTTCATGTTGAAAGCCGGTAGGTGTGCCAAACAAACTGTAGTATTGTATATACCAGCCCCACCTTGTACCTCAGTTTGCCTACCCTGCTCTTTGTTGCCAACTCTGTGCTATGTATGACCATGTTGCTGACTCTTTGCTTTACTCACTGAAGATGTCTGAAGATGCTTGCCTCATGTTCGTTGCAGACTCCTAGCCACCTAGCTACCAGATCCTTGTTGCTGCCTCTGTCTTATGTCTGACCATGCTTGCCTGATGCTTGTTGCTGCCTCTGTTTTATGCCTGATCATGCTTACCTGATTCTTGTTGCTGAACATGTGTCTGCTGTCTTAGCTGCTTCCATACTGCCAAACTTGCTACCAGCTCTAGCTTTTGTCCTTAGTCCAGGCCACTTTAGGCTTGCTACACTAGAGCATCTGAGAATGAGGGCTGTGCCTGTGAGAGACCCTTGTAAACTGACATAAGGGTCTCATGGATTCTTACCAGTTCACAAAGTTAAATGTAAAAAAGACACCACACACCTTAGTTAAAAAAAAAATAATTTCTTTATTCGCCTCCAATTGTCAGCTCCTGTGTCTCTCGAAGATCCGATGACAGATGCAGTGATCCCTACGATGTAGAGGGAGGGTATCAGAGGATCTGAGGACCCTCCAAACATTTGACCGGCGATCATTGCATCTGACGTACAGTCAGGCCAGAGCAGATTGACACTGAGGAGCTGCGAAGGTGGAAGTGGGATAGAGAGAGCTTGTCAGGCCCTCTCCCGAAGCCAGAAGAGCCCAGGGGAATGATTGAAGGCCCCTCACATGAAGAGGAGACCCGTAGGGAGGAATCGCAGCTGCAGGCGAGTAAACATCATTTTTTTTCTGTTTGCGGCAGTAACCAGCGGTCAGCACTGGCCCTCTTCTTAAGCCGGAAGAGCCCCGGGGGGGTTGTAAGCCCCCCAGGTGAAGAGAAGGCCTGGCCAGATCGAAAAATGGGTCAGGGTTTTTTTTACTATAGCAGGGGGGAAAGCCAGGCACATAGATTCTACGTGCTTGGCACTTAAAAGGAGTGGATGTGAGCATGTTGAAACTACGTGCTTGGCACTGAAGAGGTTACGCAGGGAGTGTCTGGGGAGACACGGGCTGGGACTGAAATTTTTTTTACCACTGCCTTTGCAGTGCCTCCTAAAGAATCTTCAAGTTGGCCATAGGGGGAACTCCCTAAGACTGACAACTCCTGAGTGGACATGCAAAGAGCTACTGGAGGATCTCTAACTACACCGCCAATAACTAAAGCCAGGGAGGCTGCAGAGTGTTCAGTTGCTCTATAACTGGTACTTCCTTCTTTCCTATCTGTGTTTAGCCACCATGTAAGGTGACGTTCTCTTACTGCATTCATATTCCAGTAAAGCCAGTCCTTGTTAGACCACTAATGTCTATCTGGATTACGCACCCAGCAATCACACTCTGCAACAGTTCATGGGCCCAGTGGCTGAATAAACTCCTAGTGACCGAATGAAGCCACAGTGAACAGATATAGCCCAGAATGGGAAACAGGGAGGCCGGTGCCGAGATAGACATAAGGAAGCATCCACAAATACATCTTTTATATACATGTAAGACTGTCCTTATATATAAAAGAGGGAGAATGACCAGCAGCTCAGAGCTTAAACTATCAGTGGCCAAGCTGAACAATGACAATTATCAACTATGGAAGTTTAAAGTGGAAATCCTATTATCCAGGGATGACTTGTGGGAGGGTATCACTACAGAGAAGCCACAGGACAATAATCAGGACTGGGACAGGAATAACAGACAAGCATGGGCCACCATAAGCTTACTGGTAGAAAATGATCAGCTTATTCACATACGCAATGAGAATACAGCGAAAGACATGTGGGGTGTACTGAAAAGACTGCATGAGAGATCCAGTTTAAATAGCAAGTTGTTTCTGCTGAGGAAACTTTACAAAATGAGGCTTAGCAGAGAGCAGGGCATACAGGACCCCATAAATGCCATGCTGGAAGTGATTGCACAACTCAGATCAGTCGAGGAGAATATAACAGAGCAGCCATTTTGTTGTGCAGCTTTTCCCATACATATATGCTGCTCTGATTAATGTGTTGGAGACACAGCCTGAGACAAATATGACACTAGCATTTGTAAAGATCAGGCTTATAGATGAGCATCAGCAAAGAAAGGAGCTTGCGCATGACCGCACAGAAACTGACACCAGAACAGCTACAGACACAAAGATACCTAAGAAGGAAACTAGGGTGTGTTTTAGGTGCCGCAAACAGGGACACATAAAGAGAGACTGTACTATATGGAAAGCAGAGCAAATCAGACAATAACCTCGATTCAAAAAAAACTTCCGTTTTAGTTCCGATCTGTGAAATGTTTCCGTTCTCGTATGAGTGTACGAGCGATTCTATGCATGCATTGAAAACCTTCTGTAAAGTTTCCGTCCGTTCGTACGGCAGATTACGAATTACGAGGATGTCATTTTCCATCCAGACTTTTCCGTTTCATTTTCACATGTTACAACGTAGGCTTTCGTTTTTGCCCTTTTCCCATCGTATCCTCCAACGAATCCTTTACGTTTCCCGTTCGATTCTGTTTCCCTTTTTCAATAAATATTCGTCCAGACGGAAATCCTTACCATCTTGCGCCTGCGCACTACAAACTTAACTCATTAAAGTGCTCGCCTACATATTTGCCACCCTCACTTCTACTACAATGTTTAGCTAAATCACTTAGCACTGTCCTCCATCTTCCCTTTTTGACCCTTAAAGCTCACCCAAACCACTTAGCACTATCCTCCATCTTCCCTTTTGGCCCCTTAAAGCTCACCCAAACCACTTAGCACTATCCCCCATCTTCCCTTTTGGCCCCTTAAAGCTCACCCAAACCACTTAGCACTATCCTCCATCTTCCCTTTTGGCCCCTTAAAGCTCACCCCAACCACTTAGCCCTATCCTCCATCTTCCCTTTTGGAACCTTAAAGCTTACCCAAACCACTTCTCGGTCATGTGAATATTCATCTTTAAATATTTCTGGGCCCATTAGTTTTGTGTTAATGTATTTTGTAAATGAAATGCCAATGTAATTTTTTTTTTATTCCATCATAAAATATAAAATTGTTAAAAATTTTGAAAATTTCAAATTTTAACAACTATAAAAAACAAAATACATAGCAATGGCAGGCCACTGAACATTATTCTTCATCTGTGGTCCCCAACGAGTTGCGCATCTCCTGCATCTCGTCCACCAACTGAAGGACCCTGACACTCAGTTGTGCCACTCTGGCACGTGTGGTCCCTGTTAAAAAACGTAAATTAAAATATTGGTATAACCTTGTTGGGGTCATACTGCAGTCCCCCCCCCCCCCCCCCCCGTATGGTCCAAACACCTAAATCTGGACTTCAAAAGCCAGAGGGCCCTCGCCACCACGGGCCGGGTTTTGCATAGTGCCCGATTAGAGAACCCCTGGCCCGCATTCTGCAGGCAAAGAACGGGCATCAGGAGCAAGGGCGAGTGGCACATCTTGCGGTTTATGCAACCAAATATAAAATAATTACACAAAGCAAAGGTAACCAATTAAAACAATAACTTCTACAACAAATTAAGATTCAAGTTCAACAATCCAAATATAATTCACAAAGGACATAAGTCTAAAAAAATTTAGCAATGATATGGATGTGTGGGAAAATAAATGTTTACATGCTAAGGACTAATTAAGGTCAGCATTAAAATGCTTCTATAAGGCATACATGAAATGTATTGATTCAGGTATGCATTGCTATACAATTTATGGCCTCAGCCATGCTGATACATGCAATGCCTTGGTGCTAAAGGCGCGCAGACTCCTCCACATAGCCGCAAAACATGTTCAACAATAGCAATCCGAGCCCTCAAAGGTCTCGTAAGTGGATCGGAAATAAAACGGATTTATAGGGGGGTGATCCGTCGGAAATCAGCTCTCTTAATCAGATGGAAGCTCTCTGAATCAACGGAAGTTTTCTGAAGGAGCGGAAAATTTCCGATTTTGTTTGGAAAATGATCCGAACTAACGGAAATGTTCCGATTTGCTTCCGATTATCGGAAGCGCATTCCCGAACGTTCGTGCGAGTAGAAAATGGACGAAAAAAAGCAAAAAAATGACAAACACCCACCAAAACTTTCACAGACAGCTACGGAAGTCAGGACGAATGTGTCTCTGAATCGAGGCTAATGTCCCTCTTTTACTAATCAGAAAGTCAAAGCCACAATCTGTAATCCATTTGAAGGAAACTGGAATGCCAAATTTAAAGTGACAGGCAATCATACATTTCAAGGTTGATGCATTGACTTGGGAGCAACCAGTCACATGAAAAGTGATTGAAGCTTTTTCACAGAACTTGATCTAAATAACAAAGTGACTATTTACCTTGCAGATGGAAGTAAAATACATGCAGTGCGATATGGGCATGGAACCCTTGTATGCCCCAATGATGGAGGACACAATTTAGCCATACCAGTCAAGGATGTGCTTTATGTTCCTGAACTTGAAGGAGGACTCCTATCTTTGAAGCGTCTGACAGCCAAAGGAGAAATTGTAAAGAGACAATCATGTTCTATCCGGAACAGCAGGCAGCCCATAGCAAGTGCCAAGCTGGTTGACCATCTATATCACCTCAACACAGTGAAAAGGTGAGACTATGCACTCATAAACACAATGACTGTATACACATAAGGCACAGGTGTTTAAGTCACATACACCTAGAACACATACAAGAACTATAAAAGAGGAATCTGACAAAGGGTTTGACAGTATCCCCATGTCAAGTTACTGTTAAGTGTGAATGTTGCATCAGATCCACAATCACAAGAGCAACACTTCCTAATGTGAGTCTGAATAGAGCTTCAAGACACTTGACCTAGTTCACAGTGATTTATGTGATCTCCTAAACCCACCTACATCTGGAGGCAACAGATACATAGTGATTTTCATAGATGACTATTCAAGATACACTTACCTAATGCAACACAAGAGTAAAGTTCTTCACAAATTACAGGACTACATAGCAAAGACAAGTAACATTTCAGAGGAAACCTATCATACGTTGAAGTGACAATGGAGGTGAATTTACAGGAAACAAAGTACAAGGGTACCTAAAGCTGAATGGAATAGAGCATCAAAAGACAGCCCCATACACACCAGAGCAAAATGGGGTAGCTGAAAGAAAGAATAGAACTCTGACTGGAATAATCAGATGTATACTGACAGACTCTGGACTACCACAAAAATCCTTGGGTGAGGCAGCAATGACAGCCACTTACTTGCAGAACAGACTATTTTATAAAACAGTGGAGAACACTCTATATAACCTGTGGCACAATGAGAAGCCAAGTGTAAAACACCTAAGAGTTTTTGGATGGAAAGCATTCATCTAAATTCCAGAGGAAAAACACATCAAACTCTATAAAAGAGCATTTGAAGGAATTTTTGTTGGATACAGTGACAATGTTAAGGGTTACAGAATCCTAAATCCCAAAACATACAAGGTTACCATTAATAAAAGCATAACTTTTATAGACAATATAATGAAAACTGACACTGATCAGTCATCTTCTGTAACTTCTAAACAAACAGTTGAAGTGAGCACAGAACCAGTACTGAAGAGCTGACACAAGAAAGCTCAGACACAAAACCAAGACGCTCAATAAGAGAAAACAGAGGTAAGCCACCTGTAGGTAATACAAGGTAAGAACTGCAACCGGCAACTAGGGAAGACATATCTCAGCTTTCAAAAGGGGAAGCCAGTAAATGGATAGAAGCCACAAAGGAAGAAACAAAACATCCATGCAGGACACTAAAACACGGACACTTACAGAACTACCACCTGGAAGGAAAGCCATAGGTTGTAAATGGACTTTTAAAGTGAAGCACAGTGGAGCAATACAAAGCAAGACTTGTAGAGAAGGGATATTCTCAAAAATATGGAGAAGACTATAATGTGACATTTGCTCCAGTATTCACACATGCTACAATAATGACTTTGCTGACAGCAGCCTCCACAAGGAAATTGCAAGTGAAACACTTTGATGGGAAAACAGCATTTCTACAAGGCAAGCTACCAGATTACATCTACATAGAACAACCAACAGGATATATGGTCTAAAGCAAGCTGCCAGAGATGAAATATGAAGTTAAATAAAGTGCTTACACATGAGGAGTAGTGCTTTCAGAGGAGTAAAACAGACCCCTGTTTATACACAAAGAAATTGGACAGATGGATCTATGTGCTCATTTATGTGGATGATATCTTGATTTGTTTTGAGCAAGAAGGGAATGATGCAGAAAAAGTAATAATTACCTCTGCATTCAGATTGAGAGAGGGGAAGCTGGCAGCTTTCTTCTAAACCAAAAGCACAAAATATAAGAAATAATTGAAACATTTGGAATGAAGGATGCCAAATCAGTAAAATCTCCTATGGAAACTAACTACCTGAAGGAGATAAACAGCCATGATATACCACTGCCAACTAACACTTAGTATAGGAAAGCAATAGGGAAACTGCTGTACATTTATTACATTACATGTTCCAGTAAAGCCAGTTCTTGTTATACCACTAATCTGGATTACGACTCTGCTGCACCCAGCACTCACACTCTACAACACTTCTGCTCCCTGTGGGGAGGCAGGTAATGGTACGGGGATTATGGAAAGTCCCCCACTTGCTGGCAGGTGACTTGCCAGCCCCTCCTGCTCTGTGATATGGTTCACAAAGAGTTACGTGTAAAAAACACACTGACACACAAAAAATATTTGCATTTTTCTCCCATACTTATTTCCACCAGTCTCTGGCTGTCTTTGACAGATAAGCTCCCTGCCACAGGAAGGGGCTATTTATACTGGGAGTGACCTGTGACCACGCAGATCACTCCCAGTATAAATGATAAAGGAACAGACAGATGCCTGGAGCCCTACGGGGCTGCTTAATGCTACGAAGACCTGCGCAACAGCATCGAAGGATGAGGACATCACCAAGCGCTGGAACAGGGATGGAGGTAAGCTTTTTTTCTTTATTTTTTGAGCGAGTTCATTAAAAGTTTGGTTCGGACTTTGTAATTGTGATCACTGATAACTGGTTGAAAGTCTCCTTCCCCTTTCCTTACTGTATTCTTTCTCTTCTGCTCCTTCTTTTCTTCTACTAACTTAAGACTCCTAGCCTGCTAGGCACATTCTGAATTTCCCCATTTACCTGGACCCAAGTTCTTAACTGTTTTTGTAACCCTTTTGTTGCCAAGCACATAACACCTACGTGCTGGCATGTCCCAGCACCTAGGTGTTATGTGCTTGACTTTCCCTCCCTGCTAGCTAAAACAAACAAAAAAAAATACTCACCTGACCCCTCTGTCGATCCGTCTGGGTCTCCTCTTTAATTTGGTGCCATCCGAGCCCCCAGGCCCTCCAGGAGAACCCCCGGAATAGTGACCCTCCCCCCTTCGGCAGCGGCCGCTGCTAACTGTAAAAAAAGAATTAAAAAAATTAATGGGACTTATGACGTCACTCGCCGGGTGTCGTCCTGGCTCCCCGCAGCTCAGCTGTCAGATGCCCCGGTGATCGCTGGGCAGAGCAGTGGAGGGGTAGGGGATGATCTGATCCCCTGCCCTCCCCTCTTCTGGCCAGCGATCACCAGGGCATCTGTCATCTGATCGACACAGGAGCTGACAGAGGTGAGTAAAGAAAAAAAATTTTTTTTTTTTTTAACAAATGACATTTTTGTGTGGTGTGTTTTTTTTACTGTTAACCCTTTGTGAACTTGTAAGGGGTCCATCACAAGGCTCTGGGTCTGGCAAGTCACCTGCGTCTAGCGGGTGACTTGCCATTAACCCCCGCACCCCCAATTACCTGCCTCCCCAAATCCAAGGGGGGGGGGCAGAAGAGCCCGGGCCCACAGAAGGTATGTGGGCTTTTAGACTGCAGGGTGGGGGGCCACAAAAGCTTGCCCCTGCACCCTGTTCCTACAAGCCCCCATAGCTGGTCCCGGGCTGGTTATGACGGGTAGGGAAGACCCTATGTCATTTTTGGGGGGGGATTTTTAAGGGTTAGGCTTAGCCTAACCCTAACCCTGACCCTTAAGATTCCCCCAAAAAATGGGAGGGGGGACCCTATGTCATTCTTTGCTTTAATTAACCCCTTATGCTCTGTCGCCCAGTAGCTATAAAAGGCTTCCATAAGCAGCAGGAGAGCAGAAACCAGATTGATCAGCGGGGGACACAGTGGCCGAGGATGGATGGGAGGTAAGTACAAAAAAAAAACAAAACAAATAAAATATTTTTTTCTCTTTGTGTCTGTGTTTTTTTACATTTAACCCTTTGTGAACTGGTAAGGGATCCATGAGACCCCTATACCGGTTCACAAGGCTGGGAGCTGGCAAGTCACCTGCGGCTAGCGGGTGACTTGCCATTAACCCCGGAACCCCCAATTACCTGCCTCCCCAAAGCCCAGGGAGGGGGGGGGAGGGCAGAAGAGCCCGGCCCATGGAGCTTGTATCTGGCAGGGCGGGGGGCCACCAAAACTTTTTAACCCTTAAAATTCCAAAAAAAATGGGGTCCCCCCCCAGGAGCCTGTGTCATTTTAAATTAACCCCTTATGTTTATAGTGCAGATAGTAGTATTTTATTTGTAAATGTTATAAAGTGCTCTTTTCAGTTTGGGGGGTCTCCCGGGCAAGAATGGGGGGGGGGGGGGCTACTGATACATATGTGGTACCGTTGTAATTGGGAAAAATAGGGCTTTCACATGCAATATGGTTTTCATTAATAAAACAAATGTTTTATTTAAAATAAAGGGCAATTGTCTAAAAAATATTATTTTATTTGTTTTTTTACGCAGAAATATTTAACAAACAGTAGAAAAATTACAAACAAGACATGTTAAAGCATAAACTCTGCTGTAAAAAATATATATATATATTCCTGGAAATTCCGGCAAAAATCACGGTTAAACATGGCGCAAAATGGGGAAAAATGACCTGTCAACAGAGGGTGACAAAACTTCAAGTAGGCTGGCAATTTAAAGGGTTAATAGTACCTCTGCATGTTGGGTATTGTTCTGCTCGGGGGACCTTGCGCTTTCAGATTTAGCTTGTTTTTTCTTGTTTGCATATTGATATTTTAGGAAAACTTTTTTTTAGAGAAACCCTGTGCAACCTAAGAATTCTTCAAGGGATTACTTCCAGAAAGATGAGCCCACTACAACAAGCTGGGTACGCTTAGAAAGCTTAATATGTGTACTTTCAAGCAATATATGGTTTATCAGGGATATTCCAAATGTAAAGGGTTGTGTAAGGAACTTACCTGGGAGTCTGTCCCGCGGTGCCTCCGCACGCTCACTGGTGGCGCGGCCCCTCCGGCGGCCGCGCCAGGCAGCCGCCCCTCCAGCGTTGGGCGCACTGGCAGCCGATGGCCATGCACGTGCTCGCACGTTCCCTTTATGTCCCCCGGCGGCGCTGCTCCCAGCACATTCGCCGGGGGCAGATTTAAAAGGACCAATCCTGACCCAGGAATCCTCTGCTCTGGGGAGGTCAGGGAATGGACAGCCTGACTGGCCAGGGCGGTCCAGTCCCTGGAGTTTCTCCTATCAGGGGTGAGATCGTGTGTTGCACCAATCAGCACATTCCCCTTCCCATTGGTCAGTCACCATTTAAATATTTTCCCGCCCGAACCACCAGTGGCTGTTATAGCCATTTACTAGCTTGGGTGTGCTTCTGAATCTCGTCCTAGTGTGCTTGATCCGGCTTCGTCCTTGACTACTCCTGCTCGCTGCCTGAACCGACCTTCTGCCTGTCTGACTTCGTTTTCTGCTTAACCCCTTGAATACCGCGCTTCTGTGATCACCCGGCCTTGACCCTTGCCAGTCCCGACTACTCTTTGCCTTGCCCCTTGGTTTTGACGTTTACAGACTTTGGTGCATGAACTCCTGATTTGGGATACCCCGCAGTTCATCCGTCTTTATCGTAAGCCAGCAATCTTTGCGCCAGTAAGACCTGGGGGCAACCGAGTCTGGAGAGGCATAACCCGTGTCTCCAGCAAGCGGGGGCTTGTCTATAGGCACAAGAGGCGGTGGAGATTGGGGATTGTTGGCTCACGAGAGAAGGGTGTCCAGCGGTCCCTGACAGTATAACAGGCCAGAACTATGGACCAAATTTTGGAGCAGGTGCAGGCCTTGACTGCGTCTGTTGAGCACCTGGCTCAACGAGTGGCGGCCCAGGAGAACCATCCAACTCCTATCAACCCAGTCCCTCTGGGGGCACCGGCCGTCCATCCTGTGGAACCCAAGATCCCACTCCCCGATAAGTTCATTGGGGACAGAAGCAAGTTTTCCAACTTTCGGGATGCCTGCAAACTTTATTTTCAACTCCGCCCACACTCCTCTGGCTCCCAAGAACAACGTGTGGGCCTGGTCATCTCCCTCCTGCAAGGGGACCCACAGTCCTGGGCATTCGGCCTGTCACCTCAGGACCCAGCACGGCAATCGGTCGATGTGTTTTTTTCAGCTATGGAAATTCTTTATGATGACCCAGATAGGGGTGCCACTGCTGATGCCAAACTGCGTTCCTTGCGACAGGGTCGCCGGCAGCCCGAGGAGTATTGTTCCGAATTCCGTCGGTGGGCTGTGGACTCTCGGTGGAATGACCCTGCCCTGTGTGGTCAATTCCGGTTGGGCCTATCTGACGCCATTAAGGACATTTTTGTGAATCACCCTGTACCTCAGTCTTTGGACGAAACCATGCAACTCGCTATCCGAATCGACCGGCGTTTACGGGAGAGACGCCTTGAAAGAGGGGCGCATCCCGATACCAGCTGGAAAGCTGGAGCTCCAGCCCCTTTACCAGTCGAGGAACCTATGCAGCTGGGAGCTACCAAGCTTTCTGAGGCTGAGAGGCGTCGGCGATTGACAGAAGGACTGTGTCTCTACTGTGGGGGGACCAGTCACCTGGTCAGAGTCTGCCCCAAGAAGCAGCCGGGAAACTTCAGAGCCTAGGTGGGGTCGAGGGAACCCACCTAGGCTGCAAGGTATTTCCTCAGATTTATTCCCAGTTTATGGTCCCAGTCCAGATTAAAGTGGACCTTGAATTTAAAAATTTGGAGGCCCTTCTTGATTGTGGGGCTGCAGGGAATTTTCTTGACTTAGAGCTAGCTCAAAGTTTGAAGATTCCGCTCCAACCTCTGTCTAAGGTTATCCGGGTTTTAGCCATTGATGACACACCTATTGCGGGGGGGCCTCATACACTTTAAGACCCCACCAGTGTTTCTTAGATTGGGAGCAGGGCATTCTGAATGGATTTGCTTTTTTGTCTTAAAAATGCCCTTAACTCCATTAGTACTCGGGTTGCCTTGGTTACAAAAGCATAACCCTCAGATTGACTGGGCTGCGAGGCAGATTACTAAATGGGGCCCGTCATGTTTCCAGTCCTGTTTGGAAGTCCCGGTGCGTGCCACACAGCTACTCCCCGATGGGGTTCCAGGCCCTTATCATGATTTTCTCTATGTATTTTCGGAAAAAGCGGCGGATGTTCTTCCGCCTCATAGGTCCTTTGACTGCCCCATAGAACTTCTTCCGGGGACTATGCCACCCAGGGGAAAAATCTATAATTAGACCCGGGCGGAAAACAAAGCTATGAAAGATTACATAGCTGAGAATTTACAGAAGGGGTTCATCCGGGCATCCACTTCTCCGGCTGGGGCGGGTTTTTTCTTTGTTGAAAAAAAAGATGGGGGGCTCCGCCCCTGTATAGATTACCGGGGTTTGAATAAAATAACCATTAAAAATAAATACCCCCTTCCTCTGATTGATGGGTTATTTACACAGATCATCGGGGCCCAAGTCTTTACCAAGTTGGATCTACGGGGGGCCTATAACTTGATAAGGATCCGTCAGGGTGATGAATGGAAGACCGCCTTCAACACCCAAGATGGGCATTACGAGTACCTTGTGATGCCCTTTGGTTTGTGTAACGCCCCGGCCGTCTTCCAGGACTTTGTAAACGAAATTTTTAGAGAGTATTTGGGTCGCTTTGTAGTAGTGTACCTCAATGATATTTTGATTTTTTCTTCCTCTTTAATGGAACATCGTGAACATGTTCGCCTTGTCTTACAAAAATTAAGAGAGAATTGCTTATACGCTAAACTCAAGAAATATGTATTTGAGGTTCCTGAGGTCCCTTTTTTAGGGTATATAATTTCTAACACTGGGTTATCTATGGATCAGGCTAAGGTCAAAGCTGTACTTGAGTGGGAGCAACCTAGAGATTTAAAGGGGCTACAAAGATTCCTGGGATTCGCCAACTTTTATAGGAGATTTATTAAGAACTTCTCCACCCTAGTAGCACCTCTCACAGATCTCACCAAGAAGGGGAACTTCCCATCACCCTGGCCGGAACGATCCTTTCAAGCCTTTAGAAAGTTAAAAGAAGTCTTTAGCTCTGCCCCAGTATTAGTTCACCCAGAATGTCAACGAGCTTTTATAGTCGAAGTTGACGCTTCCGAGCTTGGCGTTGGGGCAGTTCTCTCGCAGTACAGCGGTTCCCCGGAACGACTTCACCCTTGTGCTTTTTTCTCGAAAAAATTCAATCCCGCTGAGCAGAATTATGACATTGGGAATCGGGAGCTCTTGGCGGTTAAACTAGCCTTTCAAGAATGGAGACACTGGTTAGAAGGGGCCCAGTTCCCTGTTACGGTCTACACGGACCATAAAAATTTAGAATATATTCAGTCTGCAAAGAGGTTAACCCCTAGGCAAGCTCGGTGGTCCCTGTTCTTTTCCCGATTTAACTTTACAATTTCTTACAAACCGGGGTCAAAGAACGTAAAAGCTGATGCCTTGTCTCGAAGCTTTTCCACGACTAACTTACCTGAGGGGAAGAATTTGCCCATCCTGCCACAACACATGGTGGTAGCTGTGATTCAGCCGAACCTCTCTGACCTGAATCAGTTTCAGTCTGAATCTCCGCCTGGTAAACCGGCTCATGTCCAGTTTGTACCTGCGTCACATCGTTCGGCCATCCTACAGCAATTTCATGCCTCTAAAACTGTAGGCCATCCTGGAGTTAAGAAAACCATTTCCATGTTGTCACGTCATGTTGGTTGGCCCTCTATTAAAAAAGATGCTCAGGATTATGTTCGAGCCTGTAAGATTTGTGCCCGGAGTAAAACCCCTAGACATTCTCCTGAAGGTTCACTGTTGCCCTTATCCATTCCTTCCCGACCATGGACACACCTTGCCATGGATTTCATCACCGATCTTCCATCATCACAGGGGTTTACCGTCATCTGGGTGGTGGTAGATCGGTTCAGTAAGATGGCACACTTTATCCCGTTAAAAAAGTTACCAACCGCTCAAGACCTTGCACAACATTTTTTAACACATATATTCAGACTCCATGGAATCCCGGAGGATGTGGTCTCTGACAGGGGGGTACAGTTTGTCTCTCAGTTTTGGAGGGCATTTTGTGCCAGGTTGGGGTTCTCTGTCTCTCTGTCCTCTGCATTTCATCCCCAATCAAATGGACAGACAGAGAGAACCAACCAATCACTGGAGCAGTACCTTCGATGTTTTGTTTCCGATGTCCAGACAGATTGGTTACTGTACCTTCCGTTTGCAGAGTTTGCTCTAAATAATGCCACCCATACTTCCACAGGGGTTTCCCCGTTTCGCTGTGTCTTCGGTAGGGACCTCAAGTTTTCTGCTTTGTCCGAAGAACCCTCTAGTGTGCCCTCGCTTGAGGAATGGTTGTCCCAATGGCCGGACTTATGGCCAAGATCCAGCAAAACTTGACCAGGGCTGTCGGCCAGCAGAAAACTTTTGCTGATCACGGTCGATCTAGTGACCCTGATTATGAGGTGGGGGAGTTAGTTTGGCTTTCCACCAAAAATTTGGCATTACGTCAACCCTCTGCCAAGCTAGGTCCAAGGTTTATTGGCCCTTTCCCTATACTACGGAAGATTAATCGAGTTACTTATCGCCTTGATCTCCCTCCCTCCATGAAAATTTGCAATTCTTTTCATGTTTCCCTTTTAAAATCTGCCAAGGTTATTGAGCCAGATACTTCCCCTGCTGCCATCCTGGTAGACGGGCAGCAAGAATTCGAGGTAGCCCGGATATTGGACTCACGTTTCTTCCGAAACTCTCTCCAGTACCTAGTAGATTGGAAGGGATACGGTCTAGAAGAGAGGTCTTGGGTCCCGGCCAGAGATGTCCACGCGGGGAGGTTGGTTAGGAAGTTTCACAGAGAGAACCCTCAGAAACCCAGCTTGGAGGGTCCAGAGGCCCCTCCGCAAGGGGGGGGGGGTAATGTAAGGAACTTACCTGGGAGTCTGTCCTGCGGTGCCTCCGCACGCTCCAGCGTCGGGCGCACCGGCAGCCGACGGCCGTGCACGTGCTCGCGTGCGAGAACGTTCCCTTTATGTCCCCCGGCGGCGCTGCTCCCAGCGCATTCGCCGGGGGCAGATTTAAAAGGACCAATCCTGACCCAGGAATCCTCTGCTCTGGGGAGGTCAGGGAATGGACAGCCTGACTGGCCAGGGCGGTCCAGTCCCTGGAGTTTCTCCTATCAGGGGTGAGATTGTGTGTTGCACCAATCAGCACATTCCCCTTCCCATTGGTCAGTCACCATTTAAATATTTTCCCGCCCGAACCACCAGTGCCTGTTATAGCCATTTACTAGCTTGGGTGTGCTTCTGAATCTCGTCCTAGTGTGCTTGATCCGGCTTCGTCCTTGACTACTCCTGCTCGCTGCCTGAACTGACCTTCTGCCTGTCTGACTTCGTTTTCTGCTTAACCCCTTGGATACCGCGCTTCTGTGATCACCCGGCCTTGACCCTTGCCAGTCCCGACTACTCTTTGCCTTGCCCCTTGGTTTTGACGTTTACAGACTTTGGTGCATGAACTCCTGATTTGGGATACCCCGCAGTTCATCCGTCTTTATCGTAAGCCAGCAATCTTTGCGCCAGTAAGACCTGGGGGCAACCGAGTCTGGAGAGGCATAACCCGTGTCTCCAGCAAGTGGGGGCTTGTCTATAGGCACAAGAGGCGGTGGAGACTGGGGATTGTTGGCTCACGAGAGAAGGGTGTCCAGCGGTCCCTGACAGGTTGTTTTGGTTGAAAAATTGCAAGGTGCACACTTTGTCTGCAGAGCTGAAATTTTCAAGTAAAATTACCATTACGCACATGCTTTACTTTGTGGTGTTTGCCAACTCTTCCCTTGACAGGAGCTATGCATGTTGGGTACCGTTCTGTTTGGGGGATACTTGTTTTTTCTTGTTTGCATATAGTTTTTTTAGGAAAATGTGGCTTTGATTCTTCTTTTTTAGGGAAACTCTGTGCAACCAAAGAATTGATTGAGGGATTACTTCCACAAAACTACACCCACATAAACAAGCCTGGTACACCTAGAAAGATTGAGGTGTGTACTTCCAGAGAATCTATAGTTTGTGGGGGGTATTTCAAATGTAAAGGGTTGTTTTTCTGGAAACTGCAAGGTGCACTTAGTGCATATCACAGTTGTATTTTATCTGAAATCTCCTAAAGCACTGTTTCAGTTTGGGGGAGTCTCCTGGGCAGGAAAGGGTGTCTACCTATACATATGTGGTAATGAGGTGACCGGGAGAAATTGGGGTTTCACACGCAATAAGATTTTATTGACAAACGTACATTTTTTATTACAAAAAAACACTACAAATTGCAAAAAATAGATTTATTTTTTTGCACATATTTCACCCAAAAGTATTGAGAATACACTATAAAAAGGCCAAACAAGACATTTCATGTTGAAGCTCAGACTCACAGGCTTAAAAACAATATATAATTTTCCTGGAAAATCCCTGAAAATCCCTTCAAAAAGTTGAACATATGTAGCGCAAAATAGTAAAGTGGTCTGGCAACAAAGGATGACAAAAACTCCAGGTAGGCTGGCACTTAAAGGGTTAATCAATCGTCATAGGTCCTTGTCTGATAACTTCTCAATAGATTGTTCCCTTTCAATCTGGGGAGGCCGATTCATTAATAGCGCCAGGTAGCGCCAGATGAGCGACTGTAGCGTGATTTTTTCAGCGCCAGCCAGTATTCGCTGTGCTTGGCCGGCATTAGCTTGATGACAGCGACTCAGTCGGTGTGCGGTAATGCTGAATACGGGCTGGGGGGTCGCTGTTTCACAGGTTCAGCGTTGTATGTGAGCGCCTGACAACGAATGGCCAGAGCGAACGGCTAGCTTCATATTCATTAACAAATCACGCTCCGAATGTGCTGTCGCTGTCCATTCCTTGTTTAAACCCCAGAGCGCTGGCGGCGATGGGTATTAACTAGTTTTTAACCCCTAAACAACCATATTTTTTGAATGTAACATTATACATGTTTTTAGAATCATTTTGTAATATGAATACATTAATCTCAGACCTGTTAGATCAATTCTGCACAAATTTAAAAAAAAAAATTTTTTAACTTAAAAATAAATCCTAACATTGCAGAAGTGGTCTCCGAATTTTTGACATTAAAAAAATAAATAAATAAATAAATACCAATTAATTATGATTAATTATAGATTGCTCCATTGAAATGCATTGGACATCGCCAGGGAGCGACAGCTCATACCTGGCGCTGTGAGGGAATTTACAGCGGCGCTGTTCGGTCCAGGCGGCTTCATGATGAATGCCGCGCTAGCCGTCGCTCTCGCCGGCGCTAGCCTCATTTTGCTTGATAAATGCGTCATTGTGACCGCCGCCGGGCGTACTTGAGTCGGTAGTCGCCGTTAGCTGCCGCTACCTGGCGCTCGTCAGACACTACCTGGCGCTAGCCCGTGATAAATAAGGGCCTAAGTCTTATCAGACCATCAAAAATGTTTTGTGATACTTTGGCTCATTATTAATGTTTACTGGTGTTAATATCGCAATCGGACAAAATGTATGCACAAATGTAATTTTACTTTGCATTAAAATTAAATGAAACTTTTGAATCAGAAAAGTTTGGTTCAGATGAACCCAAATTTCTAGGGGAAATTTGGTGAATTGACCAGACTAAACTCTATAGAGTTTGCTTATCTCTAGTCATAACTAACTGCTATTTCTTCTTATTCTTATGTTTCTTGACTGTTAAAACAGAGGACAAGATCCTGGAATGCGGTCCTCAACAAAACCTCTTAGATAGTTGCTGTCTATTTTATTAGTGTATAGCTGCATAGAAGCATAGAAGCAGAAGCAGTATCTCTTCCCCATGGGTGTTGGAGAGTAATATATATAGCAAAAAAAATGTGTTCAAAATTAGTTAATCCAGCGGGATATTCAGAGCTCTAACATTAGTAAATTGTATAGCATATTCCTTGAAGTAGGTTAAATTCCTACTTCAGCAAATGTTCTAAAACGGGGTGTCCTATGGCATTGACTGTTTAATATGATTGTTGGCTTGAAGAAGTATTATGCATCAGCCTAATGCCTTTTCTATAGTTTTAATGCCATTTCATTTAAAGGGATAGTCCAGGAAATGGCAATAATAAGGCAGCAGCTTGCCTTGTGCACTGACCATGTGAGCGAACCCCGCAAGCATGAACATGAGGGAAAGGGGTGGTTGTGCAACCAAATTTGGGATGTGGACATGGAAAAATTGGGAGAGGCCAACTTTGGGGACCTGCTATAGCATTTACAGTGTGCTGCAGGTAATGAAAGAAAGGCAGGAAATGGGACAGTCTTCAAGTGAGCTATTAGCTGCCATTGCCTAAACTATGCCTATAGGAAAGTATTCAGAATAAATGTAAATATGACTGCTGAGTTCTAACTTTAAAGGGTATTAAATAGTAACTAACGAATGTAGCTATAAGCTTCAATGTTAATTTGAACAGGAATTAGGGCAGCTAAAGTAGACTTTAATGAGCTGATGGAAGACGGCAAGATGAGATGATCAACATTCATTTTATTACTTTGATAGGGTAAACTGTGGTTGTTTTGTGGAAATCTTTCTTGACTCTCTTCTTTTTTAGGAGAATTTTTCCAAGCAACATGTGATTATGAATGAGCATTGGGTAACTGTTATCTTGAGATAAGAGAGATTTCGAGGGATTTAGCAGTTACATATTCAGTTGACTTACATTCACGACCATCCGCTACAGCACTAAGGCTAGAAAAAATAACATGTTCTAAGGTAAGGGTTCTAAGTCCAATTCCTTAAAGTGGATCAAAACCCACCTTGGAGTCTATGAGACTCCAGGGCAAGAATCCTCCCCCCCCCCCCCCGAGGCATTCAGATTCAGGATCAACCCACTTCACCTAAGGGTGCACTCACCTCAGCCCGCAATCCTCAGTGGGGGGGGGGGGGGGGGGGAGGTGGCAGTCATAGCAGCGGAGCGGCAGCTGCATTTGAATTTGGCCCCTACAAAAAGATGTCACTGATAGCTCTGACAGCTGCCACTAGAAGTGTCCTCACTCATGGGAGCTGGCAATCATCTTTCTGTGGCTTGGGCCCAATTCAAAAGCCATAGCTTCTCCGCCGCCACTGATAGGAATAGGATTGTGGGCTGAGGGGAGTTACAGCATCACGCTTACTGCTGCACACTTTGCAAACCCGAATATTTATTCAAAGATCAACCGAACTTGTCAGACCCGAACTTTGGGGGATACGCCCATCCCTATCCACAAAGTCTTGTGTGCAACACCTAAAGTGTCCTCTTTCTCAAATCAGCAAATAATGCCTCCCAGGGCTGAGCAGGGGCTCATATAAAATAAATTAGGGATTGGCATCAGTGATGTGATGGGGCATTACAGAGGTGACCAGCAAAGAATCTCTTCTCCTCAGCTTACATTCACTTGAGCCTAGAGCACTGGGGAATGGGGAATAATGGGACAGATGGGTATTAAAAATAGCTCAAAGAGGTCAATGAGAACCTGGGAACCTGAGGTTGGGATTTAAAGGATATCCAATATTTACCAAAAGTTTTTTTAAAGGAACTACATATAGCGTAGGGGCTACTTATATAGTTTTTTCTTACTGGAAGCGAGAAGAATCCGAGTTTACAGGCTTCTGGATGCACCACTTTTACAAGGTAAGATTACCCAACTTTAATGTCCCATCTTGTGATTCAGCTTGGGCGTAAGTAATGATTTGTTGCTATTGCAAGCCCTCCGCTGTCTGTAGATGTGTTAATCAATGATGCAATGTTTGCACATGCATAGGCCACAGTGGCTTCCCTGGTTCCCCTGGCTGATGCGCACACCCACGTCAATTCTGAATGGTTGCCGCAGATTTGCACAAGGGGAGTGACTAGTGGATACTGCTCCATTCATCTTTACTAAGCCGCTACTATGATGGAGTGGCTTAGAAAGCTCATTTGAGCAGAGTCTGCGTATATACGCTGTGGGATTGCCACTGAGATGAGTAAATGAGCCCATCTGGGGGATTTCACACAGCGATGCATCCCAAATTGAAATTCCCCAGGGAAATGGAACAACACCTGGGATTTGCTCCTCTTTCTCTCTCTATTTCCCAAATCCCTGATCCAGAAAAGTTAATGCTAGCTCAGAAAGCAGGTGGTTGAATTTGAGCAAGTCACCCCTGTAAAAGTAGAAGGGTACATTCAAAATCCTGTCACTTTCAGTAAAAGAAAACAACAGGCTTGCTATCCAGCTAATTGAGGCAGATGGACTATTTTCCTCCTAGAGATCATGAAAATGTACCCACCATGGGTTTTGTTACTCTGGTCCTGAGCAAATCGTATCTAGCACATTAAAAAAAAAAAAAAAAAAAAAAAAAAAAAGGTTGTTATTGTCATCTCTTTTGCTTACAGGATCTTATCAGATTTCCTGTTCTAAGTGCGGCAAAGAAGGTGGCATTTCAACAGCAGTTTTAGCCAGTGATTTGTTACTTTGTTCTTGCTTGGATTTCTAATATTACCAAACATTTTGTCGTAGAACCTTAATAGTTCTCGGTAAAGCCGCTCTAGCGATGGGGAGCGTGAGGCGAGCTTTACTGCTGATTGAACTTCAAGTGAATAATTGCCTGTCAGTCGGACCTCTAGCATGTGCGGCCTGGAGATAATCAGAATGAGTTCCGTCTTTCGCCAGATAATAGGACAATCCTTTTTATTACATCCTTCCAGTCAAAGCCGACTGCCCACATATCTATCACTTTATTCCGGGTTATTATAACGGACAGATGAGAGATTCATGTTTTGAAGTTGCAAGAAAAGGACAATCCTATGTTAATCCAAAAAACCTCAACTGTGGTGACTGGGGCACATTTGATCATGAGCCTCTCAGGCACGACAAAACATTTTTGGGGGGATTATTTGATTATTCAAACAGCAAGGTGCAACATACTTTTAAAGATAAACAAAAATACTGTCCCTAAAAAACTCTCTCTTTATACAGCTGCAGGATTTTGGCCGGGATGATCAAGGCAATATAAGCTATAATTGGTTGTTTATTTGCAATGACATTGGGCAACTGGAAATTTTGCATAATTTTTTATCCTTTGGCTTTCATGCATACACAGTCACACCAGGGCAATTGCCTTGCTTTGCATGTGGTATTTCTCAACCTCACATGCAATAGACCATTGCCTTGACATTTTATCAATTTACCTTAAATGGACGCTTCCAGCCTCGGTCAGAAGCTTAAACTTCTTGTTTCTTGCCTTCACTGTCAGATTGTTTGACTTAATTGCTTCTTGTATGACCCATCTTTTCCTATTGACCTTGAACCCAAGCTGCCTGCACCGTCCTAGGCCTGATCTATTGTTTATGATCCTGAGCTGCTTGTACTGACCTCAGCATGATAATCAGTGTATGAAGCTCTGCCTCATCTTTGGTTTATGATCCTCGACCTGATCTTTAGTTTATTATACAGAGCTACTTGCACCAACCTTTGCCTCAACTTAAGTTTATGATCCTTGGCCTGATCTATTGTTTATTATTAGTGATTAGCTGAACAGCCTCCGATTCGCTTTGGAGATTGATTGGCTGAATGAGTCAGGATTTTCAAGTTCTTGAGAAACTGATGGTGAACACATTTAAGTCTATGGGGGAAATATCAGGCAAATTACTTGGCTGAGCGACCAGCCCCCGACCTTGGCAAGTTACCAGCCCCTATGCCCTTTGGAACAGGTTTATAGCCAATGGGGTGAAGGTAATCAGGTTGGGAGTATCCTCGCACCTTGTCTACAGGTTCTGAAAAATCTTCTTTTCTGCTATTACCATTACCCACAAGCATTCCCTGAGGAAGTGACGCGTTTGACGTCACGCAGCGCGTCGGCTGTGAGGTGGGGGTGAGACGTCTGCTGGCTGGGGACCTGGCTGCTGCTGGCTCACTGCGGCTCTGTAAGTTTTTGTTTACATGTCGTGTGTTGGTCTGTCTTTTCCACCTGGCTGGTTCTTCTGTCTTAATTAGCTGTTATTTAGGTAGATAGTTTTAGAGTTATTTCATTTAAGCACATTGCACTTTATTGGGGATATTGAGTGATATTGTTGTTTGGCTTCACCCTTTGGTAGTGAACAGAAGTATTGTTGGGTAGTGTTTGGATACATTTTTTATTCTTGGATAATTATTAGTTGGTCACTTATAATAATAATAGTATATATTTGTAATACCAGCCTTTAAACAGACACCACTTTTATGGATAAATGAAATGGGTATAAGCTATATAGATTTGGCTTAGCAGCACCCCATATTTTCCATCTGTAATTATATTTGTCCCTTTCCCAGCTTTTCAAGTTTTTGTCTCCCCCTCCCTCTACTCATTAATCATGTTTATGTGTTTTTTTTAATTGACTATAATTGGCCTGTCATTATGTGTATAAATGTGTAATAATAAAATTGTGTATTTTTTCATAAATTTATTGTAGTGGTGCCACTTAGTACATGAGGTTGGTATTTTTGGGGTGTGTGGGACCCCTGTCTGTTTGTTATTAAGCAGGATGAGTTGTCATCTTACATTGTTGAAGCCATCCAGCTGCCTGGAATACATTGTATTAGTTGAAGTGAACCCCTGATATGATACTCTGCATAGCAACCACTATCCTGAACAGCCCCCAAGATTTTCACTCTCCTGGGTATTGTTTGTTTCCAGTCCGGCATTCTGATTTAGAATGCCCTGTTGTGTGTCTCTCCAGGGATGACAGTGTATGCAATCCCAAAGTGCATACATGGGCCGACAGATAAGCTATCAAGCTGAATGGAGCATGTGTGCCACTGGCTGCTCCACTTACCCACATCATCCATTTAGAAAATCCTGACACTGTTATGCTCCTCAGAAAGAGGTGAGCGGGGAAGCATCTGTGGATATTTTTGAATATCTCATTAACTTTCTATGTGAGGAGATAGACAAAAGTGTTTTACATTGTTTTTAATACTGTACTGTAATTCTCTATACTAGTGCTGCTAAAATGTATACATTTATTTATGTGTTCTCCCCCCATATACCATATACACAACACTGCTTGATACATTGCTCAGCAGAGAGAGAGGCAGCAGTGCAAGGTAAAAACCTCCCAGACCAAGAATCAGGACATTAACCTCCCTGGCGTTGTGAAATAGACAAATGCAATGGCAACGAAAGCGTTACCATTGCATTTTTCTCTGACACACGGCTCCGCCCCCATGAGCCTCTGCGGCTCACAGAGACGGAACCCGGAAGCGGAGACGGACGCCGCAGCCGCGGCTCTCACCTGCGATCGCGGCGGAGACATCGCTGGATCGCAGGGAGAAGGTAAGGAGGCTGCGCCGCCCGCTCTTGCTCCCAGATCGATCCCGAGCGTGACTCGGGGTTACCGCCACTTACAGCGCAAATTAACCCCGAGTTACGCTCGGGATCGCCGCCAAGGGGGTTAAATGTTGCTGCCTCTGTAGTATTTACATGGCATAACAGTTTAGGCTTGCTAATTGTCAGTTGCCAAACTTGTCCCTTTTGACCCAACATAGCCCCTTAGAACAGTCAGGTGCCTGCAATGGCAGGCTGATGTCAAGCTTAGATGCCCTTTAATGTTGAGGCTGAGTGTCATGGTAGGAGATCTGGACTTATGTGCATCAGTGTGCGTGTGCCTGTCCACACGAGTGTGCGTACATGCGGTTGCGCCCCTCGGGTCTTTCTGTTTGGTCGCTGTGTGGACAGAGGCACTCACGTTCGTGAAGGCGATCGATGCCCTGGTCTGCGCACACCAGGGTGGCCTCTTGGACTTGTATAAGTTCCCGTACTTCTGTGCATGCGCGGCGGGCACTTCCTGGTGCTAAGCAGCCTTTAAAAAGGGGCCTGCGGTGCTGGAAAGCTGCCTGCAGATCTTTCTGCAGAGACGCTTGCCTCCTGTTCCCGTGTGTACCCGGTTCAACTTTGGCTCTGACTTTCTGGCTTTGGATATTGACCTAGCTTTGGCTCTGACTCTCTGGCTTTGGATATCCAAACCTGGCATGGACGACTACCTGTTTGGGCTCCGGATTATGGCTCTTCCTGGCTCAGGACTCTCTGGCTCTGTTACATCGGTCTCCCTCAAAACATGGACTGGACCTTTCCCATGTTGGACTTTGGGCTCATTGGCCATTGGCAACAGTAGTGGGACCCCTGCAGCGCAGTCCAACCCTCCTTGTGGAAAGCTCCTGGAGAAAACTACACCTAGCGGTAAACTCCCCGTGTTGGAACCAGTGCGTGGTATAGCACTTCATCAGTTGCTCTTCCCTCCAGGTACAGTCAGCCCTAACTATCTGTTGCCTTCCAGGCCTTCCTCAGCTCCAGCTTGGTGTTCCTGATTCTGCATCATCACATTTGACACTCCAGCCCTCCCCTCTGCTGAGTTTCCCCAATATCCACTCTCTTGGGAGGCCACAGGCGATATTGCTGGAGGCTGTCTGCATCTACCTCAGGCAAGTCTCCATTCAGGTACGTGACAGTATCTGCAGACCAAATAAAATGGACCTGGCCCAGACACAGGCAGTCTTTGAAGCCATTATGCAATGACTGGGTGAATCAACCTAAGTTGTGGGGGAACTCTGCTAGGGCTACTCCGAACTCCAGGGTGAAAAAAAACTCTACATCATCCCCCTGTTAATTCCAATGCCTCCACCTCTGCTGAAGCTACTTCTTCATCCAAAGAACTGACCCTCTGCCTGAGCCCAGGGCCCCCTACCTGAAAGATTTTCAGGGGACCGAAATACATTTTGTTCTTTCAAAAACAGCTGTCAGCTGTTCTTAACTCTGCAACCCCACACCTATGCTTTAGATTTCACCAGAGTACGATTTGTCATCTTGCTGCTTCAAATAGACCCACAGTCCTGGGCTCACCACCTCCTGAAACAAGAAGCTTCCTCCCTGAACACTTTGGCCAGTTTTTTTAAGGTGCTGGGTGACTTGTACGATGATCCAGGTTGCATGGCTTACGCTGTGTTTGCTCTGCACCAAGCAAAGAGGCCTATTGAGGAATATGCTGCAGAATTTCGATGTTGGGTGAGTGATGCGGGTGATGCGGGTTGGAATGACAATACTTTAAAATGTAAATTCAGATTCAGGCTTTCTAACTCCATTAAAGATGATATGGCTCGACTAGAGGCACGTGGTACCTTCAAACAACTGGTTGACTTGTCAAACCAGACTGACATATTAGATGCCACAGTTTTAACCAAACTTGATTTGAGAGGAGCTTATAACCTGGTGCATATCAGAGAAGGTAATGGATGGATAACTGCCTTTTGCACTCGTTACAGATGCCCTGCCACCTTTCGGCATTTTATTAATGATTCTTGCAAGAATTCCTAGACGTTCGTGTTGCAGTGTATCTAGATGGCATATTGATCTTTTCCACCATCTTCGGTATCTGCTTGAATGTTCAACATCCAGTGATTTTCACTGATCATAAAAATTGCACTCAAAAAGACGGAGACCCAGACAAGCTGGGTGGCCCTCTTTTTTCCCCATTTTTTCATGTAACATATCGCTTAGGTTCTAAGAATGGTAAAGCTGATGCCCTGTCCCGCATCCATTTGGGCTCAAAGGATGAGTCTTCCAGTGAACCTGCCTTGATTCTGTAAAGCAATCACTTTTTAGCAATCCAGCATCAATTTTTTTCAGAAACCAAGGAATGTGCAGAATACATTGACCCTGCCCTTGTCACCAAATGTAGTCAGGTGAAGAGGAGACCTGGCTGGATCGACTGAGGGATCAGGTGATTGGCTTTTTTTGGGCTGCTAGAAGAAGAGAAAGCCAGGCACATAAAATTTCCATGGCTGACGTTTAACAGTAGGAGAGCCAGCCTCGTACATTTTACGTGGCTGGCATTAAAAACAGAATCTTTGTTCTAGGACCCTTATGATCCAAGGTCTTAACTCTCTCCCATGATCACCCGGTGGCTGGACATTTCAGTGTACTTAAACCCGAGACCTGGTTAAATGATCTCTTTGGTGGCCTACCGTTAACTCAGCACTCCTGTCCAGCAGGCCTACTATAACCTCTTCCTGCTCCAAGTCACCCATGGTCCAATATTGCCATGGATTTTCATTGTTAAATTGCCAGTGTCTGAAGGAAACAATAATACTATTCTTGTGGTGGTGGAACGATTTTCAAAGATGGCACATATTTTCCCTCGTCCTCGCCTTCCATTTGCAGCTGTTGTTGTGAAAGTCTTCATAGGACACATTTTTCATCTTCGTGGCCTCCCTGACAAAATTGTGTCTGACAGGGGATCACAGTTCCCGTCAAAATTATGGACAGCCCTGTGTAAGAGCCTAAAAATTGCTCTATCTCTATCCTCAGCATATCATCCTCAGACTAATGCTCAAACAGAGAGGACCAACCAGGCACTTGAGTAGTACACCCGCTGTTATGCCACTTATCTCCAAAATAATTGCAATTTACTTCTGCTGCTCGCAGAGTTTGCCTTTAACAATTCCATACATGATTTAACAAATGTTTCTCCATTTTCTGCCAACTATGGCTACCAATGTGCGGTAATTCCCTATTCCTCATAGGATATCAGTCTACTGGCGGTCCAGCACATTACCAATCAATATTCTCAGTCTCATCTCTGTTGAAGGCATCTCGGCCACCTGTTTCCAGTTAGCCAGCTCCAGAGCCTGTTGTGGTTGAAGGCAAACCAGAATACAAGGTTGAAGAGTTCCTTGACTCAAGAAAACCAGGGCGAGGGTTACAATATCTTGTTAAGTGCTCGGTTAGAGTAAAGAGGAGAATTCTTTGGGACTGGCAAGAAATATCCATGTTCTCTTCAAAGATTCCAACAAGACCATCCTGACAGGTCTTTACCTGAGGTTGCCCAGAGGCCGCCCCTGGGGGGGCAATATCACAGTAGGAGAACTGGTTTTACGTGTGCTGGTGTAAGCCGGCTCATCCACACAAGTGTGTGTACGTGCGGTTGTGCCCCTTGGGTGTTTCAGTTTGGAAGGTGCACAGCCAGAGGCAGGAGGTTGCCTGCAGTTATTCCTGAAGTGATGCTTGCCTCCTGTTGCCGTGTGTATCTGGTTCGACATTGGCTTTGACTTTCTGGCTTTGGATATCAACCCAACTCTGTCTCTGACTCTCTGGCTTTGGATACTGACCTCGCTCTGGCTCTCAACCCCCAGCTTGGATGACTACCTGTTTGTGCTCCCTGATCTCTGACTCTAGATTGTTGCTCTTCCTTGGCTCTGTTACATCGGTCTCCCCCAAAACCTAGACTGGACTTTGGGCTTACTGGGCATTGGCACAATAGTGAGCCCCCACGGCTTGTCTGCAGCGCAGTCCTAACCTCCTTGCAGTCCCCACGCTGGAACCAGTGCATGGTGTAGCACTTCATCAGTTGCTTATTGCTGGCTCCCTCCAGGTACAGCCAGCCCTAACTCTCTGTTGCCTTCCAGATCTTAGTGTAATAAAGCACAGAGCTGGAAGTTAGTTTTCAATGGCAAAAGTGTGTTGATCCAATGCGCATACTCCACCACCAAACCAATCGCACAACAAATAGAGCGTCAAAACTCTTACCAGAGCTAGATCAAATTAATCGCATTGACTCCACACTCAGGTCTCTAGATAACTGCTTGTATCCAACAGTCTTCAAGTCAAGGATTCCAAAGTTGTCCAGCTCAAAAGGCATATGTTTATAGCAAGAGCCATGCAAAGCAGCAAAGAGACAAATAATAGTGCAATACGTCTCACCATAAAAAAAAATATATTTAATAAAAATGCACTCACAAGCAACAACAGTAAAAAAACATTTGAAACATCTCAGGTACTCAGCAATTCTCACCGCCGACCTCCAGATCCAATCAGGCTTCAAGTTATAAAAGTCCAATCCTATGTAAAACCTCCAAAGGTTTTACATAGGATTGGACTTTTATAACTTGAAGCCTGGTTTGGTGGTGGAGTATGCGCATTGGATCAACACGCTTTTGCCATTGAAAACTAACTTCCAGCTCTGTGCTTTATTACACTATTTTTTGGAACTAAATTGGAAGGACTTTATGCACGTTGAGCTTTAATTTTATCTTGTTAGCGCGGTATTTACATTGTATTTTATTGTGTATATTCCTTCCAGATCTTACTGCTTAGTGTTCCTGATTCTGCATCATCATCACACTTGACACTCCGGCTCTTCCCTCTGAGTTTCCCCCTAGTATTTGCTCTCTTGGAAGGCCACAGGCAGTATTACTGGGAGCTGTCTGTATCTACCCCAGCTGAGTCTCCATTCAGGAATGTGACACTGAGGCTAAAGCATTGTATGGGTAGATGATGAACAGGGGTGGACATGGTGAACTTGATGGTACTGAAGCTTTTGTATTGTGAGGGCAGATAACATGGCAGGGGTGCCCCCCCACAGCCATGATTCTGAGGCCATGACCGGCCTTAGGTTCAAAGGCACCCTGTGCAAGACTGCAAGATGGCACCCCCATCCTTTGCATGCTTGTCCCCCCAGGGTTGCATACCTGAAAAAAACTATTAAATACAAATAAACTTACCATACTTACCTTTCAATGCGTCAGGCTGCTGGCTCCATCCACACACTGCTGGTGCTGGCTTCCTGCGGCTCACCTGGCTGCCACACACAGGGGAGCGCACAAAGGATTTTTTTTCCCTCTCTCTCCCTCCAGAACATTAAAGCCACAAGCACCGTCCCCGCCCAGGAGGGAAAAACAGTTTCACAACTCAGGTCACAGCAGCCACTGAAGGCTGTATCGGGAGCCCCAGCAGCAGTAGATTGCAGAGCCGCAGCTAAACTCATCTGGGAGGAAATAACAGCCCCCGATAGTTTATATGAAACTAGCGCTGTGGCTGTGCCCCCCCCAGTCTGGCGCCCACCTTGCACACCCCAAAGGCTGGTCCTGTCTGAGGCTATAGCATTGAGGGCAAAACATGGGCTGTGGTTTATTGGCTAGGAGGGAACAGTGGGGCCAGGTAGAAGGGTGCTAGGATGGAAACAGGAATTGGATAGAGGGGCAACAAGCAGAAGCTCAATGGTCTGCAAAACAGTGCGGCCCACCAAAACATTTCCTGGGTCTCCCTATGGCTGCCCCTGGCTCTCTGTGCTCTTACTTGTTTCACAATCCAAACAGCAAAATGCTGCTTTTCTCATTGAAGGTAAAGCCTGTTCAGCATCCTTTCATGCAGCAGAAGGAGAGGCGGTGTTTCTAAACGCCAAAATAATAAATGTGCCGACAGAAAAACATAAAAGAAAATTAAACACTTTGTTATAGGCCAGATGTTAGAATATTCTTCTGCATTTTCCACGTTAGAGCTCCATACACAGCATTTAAGTCAACATTTGCCGCTCTTTTAGAATAGTGAAATCATTTTGGGGGGGGGGGGGAAGGTTATCATTGATGTTCTAGACAAGAGAAAGCCCTACACCTGGCCATGGAAACATGATGTGATTATAATTTTCTATTTTCCGTGATAAATAAAGAGATTGTTCATTTATATGGATAACCTGTTGTTTGCTGTCGGGCAGATAATAGGACTGCGGATCTCATGGGAGAGCTTTGAAATGATAAACAGCTTCCATAAATTAATGGATTCTAAGAAATATTTAATATTGAATTGGACCGAACATACATTTGGATGAGGGCCCTGAATGAAAGCCTGGGCAAGGATGGGCAGTGCCAGGTAAGTACTGTTGCTTGCCACCCAAGACAGGATTACCACCCAAGACAGGATAGCAGTTACCGCAAAAAGTACAGCAGTTTTATTTCCATCTGATTCCTATCTTTTTCTTCCCACTTTTTTTTTGGCCACAACATGTTAAAGTCTTAATTTTCCCATCTATGCTCACTGCTACCTCCATTAGAAATGTGTGGCTCCCATACAACCTTAATATCCAGAGGTGTAACTAAAAGCGATTGGTCCCTGGTGCAGACAATAAAGTGGAAGTCACTATATGGATCCTGCAGAGATGAGGACGAACTTCCATCCAGTCTGGCCTGACTGGTGACATCAGCATTGCTGGGGAGCCTGACCGACAGAATGGGAAGCATGCTGGTCATCCCTTGCAGCTGGGCAAGGCAAGAAGGTGAGACTAATGATACAGACTTCCAGAATTCTCCGTAAGATGGAAGGGTGCGGATGGCAACACAGCTCTCCACTTCAACCCAAAAGGCAGGTGGCATTTCCCTGGTTGCGAACTTGGTATCTCAAATGCAGCACACTGCACTGGCACTCCCATTGTAGAGTCTCTGGCGTGAGAATAAAGGATGACAAACCTATCCATCTTGGCAGCGGAATGGACAACTCCCACGATAGAAGCTGGTGGGAACATCTGAACCCCAGTGTCCTGAGTCTTCATGGCTTCCCCTGGACTAGGGAAACCCTGCTCTATTTCCAATCTGCAAGGGTCCTCTCCCCCCACACTGGATGGGAATCTTTCACAAAAACATAGAGGAGGTAGTCTGATTCTCCTCTAATAACACCAGCCATCTTCTCTTCCTGCTCCACTGCTCTCTTCGAGGTCCCACACCTTTCAATCAGCACCTTACCCCATCCTTGCCAGTCCATTTAATAAAAAAAATGGGGAAAACTCTCCTCATTGAGGCCCATTGGAGATCTGGTGCCTAATGCGTACATCCAGTGTAGTTCACGTGTAATATCACGTTGTAGGTTTTTATCTTGCCCCATCCTCGGGGCCTTACTTCTTTTATCACCATAAACCTCAACTGTGTAATCTGATGTCCCAATTCTGCAAAATGTTGTGCTAAAGGCGAATCAAAGTCTAGTCTCCTGGCTGAACTTCTGTGCTGACCGATTCTGTAGCTTATTCTTGCTTAGTCTTTCCCATATAGCCTTTACCACATGGGCATTTTATATAAAGAAGGAGAAATGAAAGAAAGATCTTAGCTTGTAACTTTGCTAGTGGATGGGTGAGCAAAGTGTTTAGCCTTCATTACATAACCACACTGGGCACAATCCCCACATGGGTACATACCTGTCAGTGTCTGCTAATTTGTAAGCCATGTGATAGTTTGCGTACTGCCACTGTGTTGAGTCCACTCTGATGACTTTATTGAATAAACTTGTGGGCTTTTTTCAAACAAATTAGATTCACTGCTCAGAATATGCCAGTGGGATTATATTATGCATTCCACCTGAAGAGAATGTCTAGTAAAGTTAAGTATAACAGATATACGGTTTTGTTCCTTATTGGGGTTATATTTAAGAAGTACCATTTGTGACCAAATGGGTATATATATACTCAGCATTTGTGTGGGTCCCTCTCCAAGCTTCCCCCCTCCCGTCTGATCCTCACCTCTAGATGACACTTTGCCACCATACATGCAGGGTCACTTGTGATAACTCCAAATGGCTGTACCTGGTTCCTCTTTCCCTCACTCCCCCTCCCACCTGGTAATAAAACGTGGCCTGGAGAAAAAAACCAAAAGGATCCTATTTGGGATGCAATCAGTGGTCTGGCACCTGGCCTGCCCATTACCTGCCAGTGGCATCTCTGCTACTTCCTGGCCAGTCAACCATTGTGCTCCAAGGCTGAGGCTAAATCATTAGGGGGAGGGTGTTGGGCTGGGATAGATTGGGTGAGGGGGTGGAGTGGAGAAGGGGATGGGGAGGCAGGAATTAGATGGGTGTTAGGCCCTTATTTATGAAGGAATAGCGACAGGTAGCGACAGGGTGAGCGACCGGTAATGACGAGCACCGCCACGAGAACGCCGGCTCCCCACCACAATCACACATTTATCAAGCCAATCCTGCTTAGCAACTGAGATAGCGCCAGATAGCCACTCATTCATCATTATTCCAGCCTCAGCCCACAGCGCCAGCGTCCGACCTTGAACAGCGACAGGTATGACCTCTCGCTACCTGGCGCTCTCCATTGCATTTCAATGTAGCAATCTTTAAATATTCATAATTAATTGTTATTAATGTTTTTATTTTTTTTTTAAATGTGAAAAATTCTGTGACCACTTCTGCCATGTTAGATAATTTTTTTAAGGTAAAAAAAAAAATTGTGCAGAATTGATATTACAGGTCTGATATTATTGTATTCATATTCCTAAATTCTTAAACATTTTTTTTTTTTTGTGTTTCCAAAAATATGGTGGTTTGGGGGTTAAAAAACTACTTTTAACACATCGTCGCCAGCGCTCTGGGGTTTAAACATGCATTTCACAGCGCTTGAATTTTTTGAGCATGATTTTTTGATGAATATGGTGGGAGCCGGTCGCTCTGACCAGTCGCTATCATGCGCACGCATACATCGCGGAACCTATCAAATAGCGACTCGTCATCCCGTATTCAACATTACTGCACACCGACTCAGTCGCTATCAACAACCGAACAATGGCCAAGCACAGCGACTACTAGCGGGCGCTGTGAAAATACTGCTACAGTCGCTCAACTGTTGCTACCTGCCGCTATTAATGAATCGGCCTCCCCATAAAAGTAGCAGCTCAGACTGCCTCAAAGCAGTGCGGCCCACCAAGCATTTGCCTGGGGCTCCCTATGGCCATTCCGCCCCTGGATGCAATAAGGCAGCTGGATAATACTGTAGCTAACACCTAATCATCAATTTCTCATATTTTCCTCTTTTTAGTTTGTGTTGCTATTTGAATTACCTACTGTTCTGGACAGTGTTTTGTAAGTCATTTTTGATTGCATTGCACCAAACTTTTTGTTAATTTGTGTGAATTTTTCTGTTTTTAAAAACACAGGTAATTATCTAAGGCTGTAAATTAAGGATTAAAAAAGCCTTTAACAGTTTCCAAATCGCTTGGTTAACCTGACCACTTGGGTATACGCTCTGTTTATCCCTGTCTAGAAGTGGCAGTGGGTGGATAGATCCATTCAATCTGAATGTATTTTGGGTTGATTCTATATCGAGGTACACTGAGAAATAATGGTACCTGGTGCATGATCATATGTTTCCTCCATAATTATTACTTCTTATTTTTCTTTTTGTTTCTGACCTTTTTTGTGGGTATGACCTAAAAAAGTTGTCTGTGTTCCTGAATCTGAATTACTGGAGTCTGTGTCAGATGGAGTCTATTATTTGTGCGTCTGTAAAATCTTTTCTGTTCATGCCAGGTATACACTATTTTCTGGATCTAATCTAATCTAAAACATCTCTTCAATGCTTATTCAGCAATTCAAAATTTCTGTCTTATATTTCTCTATTAAAGTTGGCTAAACAATGTAAGTATTATAAGCAATCAGCGATGGATAATTGGGATTCTAATTTTGTCTGTAGTTGTTTTATAGAGGTTTTTATACCGCACAAAATGTTTCTGAATTCCCTTGACAGTCGATGCTTTATGGTCCAGACTACACTTTTTTGGCCTTCAAATATTCAACAAGTTGTATGGCGCCAATATTGTTGAAGTTTCTTTTTTGTAGCTGCAAAATGTCTTTTAAAGCTATGGTATTATTCCCAAAAATGCTATTACTAGCTCCTAACTTAGCTATAATCAAATGTAGGTCAGCTTGACACCATGGGCCCTCATCTTGGATGTTTAGAAGCTCGAAAAATGCAGTAGATGCAGGTAGGATGACTTTTAATGTTGGCAATCTGTATGTACAGGGTGTGGAAAACATATAAGAAATGCCCTTATTCAGGGTGAAGGTCCAGTTTAATAAATTGCAAGCTTCTGGGTGTCCTACTGTATAACCCAATAGATTGTATCCTCCCGTCTGCCCTAAGAATTGGCCCAAGCCATTGGGTGTGGAAGGGGCCCAATCAAACTGTTGCTATGGATCCCTGTAATTTGTAATTATGTATGCACTTAGGTAGGCCTGCCTTATTAGCAGCCACTATTGAATTGTAAGCTTATATGGCCAGGGCTCTCATTGATATGAATGTATAGTTTTTGCATCACTGTTGTACGTCACATGTACTGTAATATCCTGTATATAATGTACTGCCTTGTTTATAATGATTAACTTGTACAGTGCCATGGAATATGATGGTGGTATTTAAATGAATGACACTATCAATACAATATTCTGTGTGCCAGTAACCTCTGTACACAGGTTATGGAGCTGTCACAGCCCCTCAGTATCTCGGTGCCATGAAGACCCCCAGGCCCAGCAACCTTCGTCATCACACACAGAGTGCTGCTATCCTGCTGGTTTAGTCATATTTGACCTGTGGCTCATTCATAAAAATACAATTCTGTGATTACTCACCTGTAGAATTGGTATTATATGTATACAGCACGTGCTGTTCCAGAATATTCCTTACACATGGGTAATACATCCACAAGATGGGACTGGACTGCAGAAAACTTCTTGTGGCTCCTCCCGGCCCTATATAATTCAGGGACCAGAATGGCTGGCACCTTTTCCTGGACAATCTTGCGCAGCACCCTGCCCAGCAGAGGAAAAGGAGGGAACACATAGAGAAGCTGAAAGCTCTTCCAAAACATTGCTAGTGTAATGCCAGAGGGTCCTGGGACAGAGAGACAAAGACTGGAAGCTTGTGATTGTGACGGGACGCAAACAGATCCACATCTGGCTGACCCCAGTGGTGGCACAGGGAGCGAAACACCCTGCTGCTGAGGGACCATTCTCCCAGACGAGAAGTCCCCCTGCTGAGGGAGTCTGCCTCCAGATTCTCCACCCCCGGGATGTACACAGCTGAGATGCAGGGAACATTCTCCTCTGCCCAAGACAGTATCAGGACACTTCCTTGAGGGCCGTCTTGCTCCGGGTCCCTCCATGATGATTGATGTAGGCAATCGCCGTCTGGTTGTCCGAGCGGACCTGAACAGCCCGACCCCGAAGGTGTGGAGTCAATTGGGCGAGAACCAACCTTATCGCCCTCAATTCCAGAATGTTGATAGGGGTGTGGGCCTCCTGAGGGCCCCACTGACCCTGGAATTTCAGGGATTTCCAGAAGCCCCCCCAACCTGTCAGACTGGGGCCAGAAAGAATCTGCCCACCAACAGGTTTCTTGAGTCCAGCCACCACGAGAGAGACCGTCTGACCAGAGGTGACAGAACCAACACCTGATCCAGGGACCGAGGGTCCCGATCCCATACTGACAAGAGGTGAAGTTGAAGAGGTCTCATGTGAAACTGAGCGTATGGAACCGCCTCGAAGCAAGACACTGTCAGGCCCACCAGCTGCATCCCTTGCCAGATGGAAGAATGAGGGCAAGACATAAGGAGCCTGGCTTGGGCCTGAAGACTCTCCATCTTCTGCTGAGGGAGAAAAATCTTGAACTGAGATGTATCCAGAGTCACGCCCAGAAAGGACCTCACCATTGACGGTGACAGAAAAGACTTGGGGTGGTTGATCACCCAGCCGAAGGACTCCAGTGTGGACACCACCAGCTGGGTATCCCTCTCGGCCTGCTGGAGGGACTGAGACGTGATGAGAATGTGGTCCAAGTAAGGAAGGATGCGAATGCCCTGAGATCTCAGCAGAGCCATTACGCCGGCAGCACCTTGGTGAATACCCTGGGAGCCGAGGTGATACCGAAGGGCAAGGCCACAAATTGGTAGTGCTGATCCTCCAGAGCAAACCTGAGGAATCTCTGATGACCTAGAAAGATTGGTACTTTAAGGTAAGCATCCTTGATGTCTACAGAGGTCATGCAGTTCAGCATACAGCATACACATAATGAACTAGAAACTCTCTGGGTTACCATGCAGACTAAGGAGGGAGCTGTGGTCAGAATTGGTGTGATATATAGGCCCCCTGGACAATCTGAGGATCTAGATAACCTGTTAATAGATGAAATCAGTGGAATGGCAGAGAAGGGGGACATTGTAATTACAGGTGACTTCAACATGCCTGATGTGGACTGGAATATCCCAAGTGCATCGACATGCAAGAGCAGGACTATATTAGAGGCACTTAATGGAGTGTCTCTAAAACAACTTGTGACATTGCCAACTAGAGGAGATAACATTCCAGACATAGTTCTGACCAATGGGGATCTGGTATCCGAGGTCAGGGTTGAAGAAAATCTGGGTTCCAGTGACCATTAATGCTTATGGTTCAGAATAAAAACAGACATTGTGCAATCACACACCAGAACCAAAGTGCTAGACTTTAGGAAGACAAACTTCAAGGAAATGGCAGAGTATGTAGAAAGAAAATTAGGTGAGTGGAACAGAGTAGCAGAAGTGAGTGCCCAGTGGTCACTATTAAAAATGGCCATCTTAAAGGCAACTAAGCAATATGTGAAACAAACTAGCAAGAATAAAAGGAAGAAGAAACCATTATGGTTTACTAGGAAAGTCAGCACTATCATAAAAGAAAAGAAGTCTGCCTATAAGAAGTATAAAGTAAGTGGAAGTGTAGCTGACAGAGAGGCGTATAAAATTAAACAGAGGGAAGCAAAACTGATTATAAGGACTGCTAAAGGGCAAAAGGAGGAAGAAATGGCCAAATCTATGAAGAGGGGAGATAAAACCTTTTTCCGATATATTGGTGACAGAAAGAAGAAACACAATGCAGTCTCAAAAATTAGAAATAGGGAAAATAAATATATTGACGGAGATAAGGCTGTGGCTGACCATCTGAATAGCTACTTTTGTTCGGTATTTTCAGATAGTAGCAGGCATGGCCATAGCACAGCATCCAGCTGGGAGGGTATAGCTCCGGAGTTTCTGGAGGCTGATGTCCTATCCGAGCTGGCACATCTAAAGGTAAGTAAGGCGATGGGTCCAGATGGAATCCACCCCAGAGTTCTAAGGGAACTTAGGTTTGTGATTGCAGCCCCTCTGACTGATTTACTCAACCATTCCCTTTCAACTGGTGAGGTTCCAGATGATTGGAGAATGGCCAATGTCGTACCAATCCATAAAAAGGGGAGTAGAGAAGAAGCCAGTAATTACAGGCCAGTTAGTTTAACATCTATAGTGGTCAAATTAATGGAAACACTCTTAAAAAAAACAGATAATTTCCCATCTAAAAATTAATGACCTATTGGACCCAAAACAGCCCGGCTTTACTGAGGGCAGATCATGTCAGACCAATCTTATTGATTTCTTTGACAATGTCACTAAAGTGTTAGATGAAGGTGGTGCTGTGGATATCGCCTATCTGGATTTTAGCAAAGCCTTTGACACTGTACCACACAAGGAGCTCATAGATAAGTTATTGAAGGTAGGACTCAATCCCTGGATAGTTCAGTGGATTTCCAGTTGGCTGAGGGATCGGTATCAGAGCGTTGTTGTAAATGGTGTGCAATCTGAACAAAGGCGAGTTACAAGTGGTGTACAGCAAGGCTCTGTCCTGGGCCCCATTCTTTTTAATATATTTGTAAGTGACATAGGAGAAGGCTTGGTAGGAAAAGTTTGTCTGTTTGCTGATGATACAAAGGTTAGTAATAGGGTGGATATTCCTGGAGGTGTCTGCAACATGGAAAATGATTTAGCTTTACTGGATAGATGGTCAAAACTGTGGAAACTAGAGTTTAATGTCTCTAAATGTAAAATCATGCACTTGGGTAGAAGGAATCCCTGCTCTGAGTACCGTATGGGCAGCACTGTGTTAGCCAGGACCTCGGAGGAGAGAGATTTAGGGGTACTGATTACTGATGCAAGATGAGTGGACAGTGTAGCCAGGCAGTGGGAAAAGCAAGCAGGATGCTCGGCTGCATAGCTCAAGGCATCACCAGTAGGAAGAGGGAGGTTGTGATGCCGCTGTATAAAGCCCTGGTAAGGCCACAGCTAGAATACTGTGTGCAGTTCTGGAGACCTTACCTGCAAAAAGACATTATTCAAATAGAACGTGTCCAAAGGCGGGCAACGAAAATGGTGGAAGGACGGGAGAGGGGGGACATGATTGAGACCTTTAAATATGTGAAAGGATTGAATAAGGTTCAGGAGGGAAGTGTTTTTAAGAAGAAACTTAATGATAGAACAAGGGGGCACAACCTGAAGCTAGTCGGGGGGAAGATCAGGAGCAATGTTAGAAAATATTATTTTACAGAAAGAGTAGTAGATGCTTGGAACAAACTTCCAGCAGAGGTAGTTGAAAAATCAAGTCACTGAATTTAAACATGCCTGGGATAAGCACACATCTATCCTAAGATATAGAGTACATACAGTATACACATAAGGGCAGACTAGATGGACCATATGGTCTCCTTCTGCCGTCAACCTTCTATGTTTCTATGTATGTTTCTATGAAGTCGCCCGGGCGTAGTGAATTGACAGCTGAGCTCAGAGTCTCCATGCGAAAGTGTTTGAATCTGACAAATTTGTTGAGGCACTTTAAATCCAGGATAGGTCTGATGGACCCGTCTTTTTTGGGAACAGTGAAAAGCCCCTTTCCCTCAAAGGCACCTGGCAGATGACCCCCAACTCCAGAAGGTTTTGGACAGCAAGGCAGAGACCCTGAGCTGACAGGGGGTTTTGAGCCATCCGGGATTTGATGAATCTTGGGGGGGCCAGGCTGCAAACTCTGCAAATCTTGTAACCGGAGGACACTACCTCCGGAATCCACCAGTCTGAGATGTGAAGCCTCCAGACGTGAGCAAAGAGCCTGAGCCGTCCCCCCACCCAGATGGGTGAGGGCACCCCTTCATGCCTGAGGGGGCTTGGGTGAGGATTTTGGTTTGGGACCCCAGGAGAGGCCAGGACGGCCATGTCCTCTGCCCCTTCCCCAGCGATCTCCGCGGGCCCCAGTAAAGGAGACTCCTCGGCCAGTTCTGGAACCACGGAAGGATGGGAGAAAGGCACCCATCCCCCGAAAGGACCGTGACGGCCTCCTACTTTGAGGTAACCTACCACCTCTGGCAAACAAATCCAAACGTTCACCAAAAAGGTGCAGGCCCTTGAAAGGGAAACCAGTGAGAGCCTTCATAGCAGCATTATCAGCTACTCAATGACGTAGCCAGACAGAGCGGCGTATAGCCACCAACAGCGCAGAAGTCCTACCCCACATTCTAATGGCATCATCCATAGCAGAAAGAATATATGCAATAAATTCCTCACAAAGCAGGAGAGATCTATACTCTTCTCTACCCGCATCTTCAGATACCCCGTCCAAGAGACACTTAATCACTCCTTTAATGGCAATAGCCGTGATAGCAGAGGCCAAAACCGTGCTCAGCGCCGTCCCCACACAGGCAAAAGCGTGACAGGCCAGCGGGTCCAAGCACCGGTCCTCACCATCCCGCAGGGTAGTAGTATCAGGAGAGTGCATGACAGATGTATTGGACAACCCGAGAACGGGCGCATCCACCTCGGGAGGACATGACCAACGCTTAACAACATCAGCAAGAAAGGGATACCTCTTGTCCCAACTCTTAGGCACCCCTGGCAGCTTGCTAGACCGTTCCCATTCCTTGAGCACTAGATTATTAAGGTGAGACTGCTCAGGGAACTCCAGGCGTAGCTCACCCTGCTGCTGTGCTGCGTCAAAAATATGACTCAGCAATCTGTCAGTGTCATCAGGGGACCACGGGTCTTCCCCAAAGGGAGTCCCAGTACCACCGTAAGTCTTAGGTTGTTCCTCAGAGGATTCAGAATCAGAAAATAATTCCCCCTCCTCAAAGGGGTAGGGGCCTGAGAGTGAGAAAGGGCTCTCATCTTCTACAGGGAAGAGGAAAACCGCGGGTGATAAATGCCGCTTCTTAGCAGAAGCCTTACACGGGGCAGACCCAGCAAGATGTTTTTCAATGCTGGCCACCCGTGCAGCTAAATCAGGTTGACACTCCCCGCTAGTATGCCCCTCGGTGGGGGTCAGGTGTAAGCGTGGGGGGGTAGGCGAAGCCAGAGGGGGCGCAGCACCAGGCCCAGTAACAGGCAACCCAGACTGCAGCGCAAGCACTTTCTTGGCACAGGGTACACATACCCTGACATCATCACTTATGGGAGATACCTCACACACAACACATAGCCGGGCTTGTCCTGAAGGAACCCCAAGCACATCATCCCCAGAAGCCTCCATATGGTGATTATCGTGGCACAACAGGCCAATATAGGGTTAACGCTGATAGATGCCCCAAAAGCCCGCTAGGGAATTGGGAGTTATATAATAGCAATAGCCTTAACAAAACAGGGAAAGGATCGGGAGAAACCACAATGAGGTCTACCCGCCTGAAATACATAAGAATACATTCCCATAAGCATATAACAATAAAATATATAAATAAAAGATATATAATAAAGCTACCCCGCAGGGGCACTCACGGACCGCGATAGGAAACAGCAGACATGCAGCACAGGGAAGGTAAAAATGGCATCCGCATTTACCCTCCCCCCCCCCGAAGAGTGCCCACGTGATCCCGCCGTCTGACAGCCTAATAGGGCTTTCATCCCGCTCTTAGTATAAATGCCCCCCCCCCCCCCGCAAAGGCTGATAGAGCTATCAGAAGCAGTAGGGGTCATGTTTCGGGCCCTCTCCTGCCAGCTGAAGACTTCAAGGGAAAGAGAAGACCCACGCCATTGGATTGTGTGCAAACATGAAAGGTCAGCTATGTGAATCTCAGTCAACTGCCAGAGAGGCAGTTTGAACTGAAATTTTAAAGCAAAGTCCACTTTTGATGGATGGATGTATATTTGTCAAAATGATGTCCTTGAGGTGCTGAAGTAAGAAAATGTGTGTTTTATGAAAGCAGTTTCCATCTGCAAACTGTTGCCACTGGCAACATACAATAACCCAAGTCTGTGCACCAAGAAGAGATATGGGAGTCATGTACACACAGAACACTGCTGCTGGGCAGGTCTAAGGTTGAGTGAGCTGCCTCAGTAGAGGTCATAGCATAGCATCGTGTTCTGTTTGTACAGGCCTCACATCTCTCTTCTTGGTGTACAGACTTGGTGTAAATTGCCAATTGTGGGTAGTGAAAACTGCTTCCATAAAACACACATGTTCTAACATAGGAAAAACTATAAAAAAAAATACTAGACCAGCTCAGACCTTTGATGATATCCTTTTGGTAAAAAATGTTTGGTTCAAAAACTTCATCAAAAGTGGACTTTTTTTAATATTTGTGAATTGCCCCCTAGCCAAATAGAGAACTCTACACAATATAGTGAACTGCCCCCTTATTCAGGCAGAAAGCTTCCTACATTATAGTATCTCACCCCCTTAGAGCTCCCTACATTACAGCCAATTGCCCCCTCAACCAGGAGAGACCACACATTATAGTCATTTTGCCCCTTAGCCAGGTAGAAAGCTCTCTACATTATAGTAAATTGCTCCTTGGTGACATCTTGTGGAGATGTGGCATGTTGAACCTTTTTTTTTTTTTTTAAAGTTTTTATTTTGCAATAAACAGACAAACATAACACAACAAAACAAGTCATTTTGTAAGGCATTAAGGTGCCACAGGCACCCAACTTCAAAACTGGCATATATTTGACAACACTAACAATCATTCACACAACTTTCATACCGGACTCCAGTTGATTCTTGCTACCATCACGGTTCAGGTATAGGGCGGGGAGGCTGATGCACATCAGTTAGTAGACGGGGCGTACGTGCTCAGAAGTCCCTTTCATTATTCGTTGGTCAGGTTCCAGCACCCGATCCCAGCTCCCCACATATAGTGTAAATGTCATACTTGACCCAAAAAAAAACAAACTCTCCGCCAGGCTCCCCTCCCAGGCTCACTCAGCGTCATACGCTGACTCTTGGCTCTGCAGCCATGGATCCCAGACCTTTTCGAACTTGTCCGGCACTCCCCTTGCGGCGTATGTCAATTTATACATGTTGAGTTTCTGGTTAACTAGTCTTTTCCAGGATTGCACTGAGGGTCTAGCGGGGTGTCTCCAGTTCATCAGGATGCACTTCCTGGCGTAGAAGAGCAACAACCGGACCAGAGCCTTCAGAGCTCTCAGTTCCGAGAGCGACTCCACCACTCCAAGAAGACATAGCGAGACCGACCTCTGTATCCGAAAGCCCACCACCCCGCTGATCAGACCCATCACACCCTCCCAGAAGACCGTCAGGACCTCGCATGACCAGATCATGTGTATCCATGAGCCACTACTCTTCCCGCATCTAGGACATATATCAGTATCAGTTAAGCCCATTCTGTGCAGACGAACCGGGGTGATATAAGCCTGATGAATCCACTTGGTTTGGATGAATCTATCCCTGGCTTCTACTACCGATGCATGTAGGTTATCCATTATCTCCTCCCAGTCGTCCCGGTCCAGGCTTGGGTCCAAGTCCTGCCATTTAGACTCAATCTTGCTCCTAGGGGATTCCAGCTCCCCTATCAAGCACTTATACAGCGCGGAGACAGGCTTTTTAAGGTTCCCGTCTTTGATTACGTTTTCGGCCCTGGACTCTGCGATCCTCAGGCCCTCCCCACGGAACTGGGCGTGCAGTGCGTGTCTGAGTTGCAGGTATCGAAAAAAATCCCGATTGGACAAATGAAACTCTTCCTTAAGCTGATCGAAGGACACCAGCACCCCTCCTCTATATAGTTGCCCAATCTGATGAACGCCTTTCCTTGTCCAGAACAGCGGGTCCTGCATAGCACCCATTTCTGGTAACCTAGGGTTATCCCATAGGGGGGTATAGGGGGACCACGCCGGAGTCTCCCCCGGCCTCACCCCTAGTTTAGCTGCCCTCTCCCAGATGTTACTAGCCGCTCTCATACACGTGGTCGCCTCTCGGATCCCTCTCGTACCCCTGTATGCCAGGTAGGCCAACCTTTCCGGGGAGCCCAGCAGCGCCACTTCTAAGCACACCACCGGATTGTCCCTCGGCTGGCAGAGCCACCAATGAACGAACAGGAGCTGCGTCGCATAGAAGTATATTTGCATGTGTGGCACCGCCAGACCCCCGGTATCTATTTGCGCCTTCATTATTTGTCGATTTAGCCTTGGGGGGGAATGACCCCATATAAAGCCAAAAATGATCGACTCCAGTGCTTTAAAGTGGGATACAGGAAGCAGTACTGGGGAGGCCTGATATATGTATAGGAATTTAGGAAGGAAAATCATTTTAAATATATTGATCCTGCCCATAACCGACAGCGGAAGGTTCGCCCACTGGGTGACTCTTTGCTTCAATTTCGCCACTACAGGAGAAATGTTAAGGGAGACAAATTCGTTAGTCCGCCCACTGATCACTATCCCCAGGTACTTAAATTGTTGGACTCTCTTTAGTTGGGACCTTGGGGAGACATCTCGGGGGTCAATCCCATCAACTTGCATCAGGCTGGATTTATCCCAGTTAACCTTTAAACCGGAAAATCTCCCAAACACCCCGATGATATCCAAAGCCGCCTCCAGGGACTCGTAACTATCCGCAAGGTATAGTAGGGTGTCGTCAGCGTAAAGTGAGATTTTCTCCTCTATCTCCCCCAGTCTCCAACCAACAATAGCTGGAGAGTGCCTAATAATGATTGCCAACGGTTCAATGGCCAGCGCGAAGAGCAACGGCGAGAGTGGGCAGCCCTGCCTGGTCCCTCTACTTAATACAAAAGGGTCAGAGTAGCAGCCATTGACCCGCACTCTGGCTGTCGGGCGGTCGTATAACAGCCTGATATAAGATATAAAACCCGCAGGGAGCCCAAATCTGGCCAGCACTGCCCAGAGATAGACCCATTCGATCGAATCAAAGGCCTTCTCATTGTCCAGTGAAGCTATTGCCCGGCTACCACAGTTGTCGTGTACTATCTGCAGGTTGGATATCAGTCTGCGCAGATTTATCCCCGTAGTGCGTCCCGGCATAAAGCCTGATTGGTCAGGCCCGATCAGTTGTAGTATGACCCTGTTCAACCTGATGGCAAGGATTTTAGCCAGTATTTTGGCATCTTGATTTAAGAGGGAGATGGGCCTATATGATGCACAGATATCGGCGGGTTTCCCTTCCTTGTGAATAAGGACCACGTGCGCTTCATGGAAGGAGGCCGGGAGACTCTCATTATCCAGCGCCTCTTTCAGAACCTCCCAGAGTCTAGGGGCGATCTGATCCATCTCCTGCTTGTACCACTCGGCCGGCAATCCATCGGGCCCTGGTGCCTTGGCATGTTGAACCTTAAGTCATAGCAGTACCATGGCGCGTCATAAAAATTAACAATAGACAGTTCTTTATAGAGGCCTAGGAGCCTAAAGCAGCCTAAAGCGAGGCCCCAGCTGCCCGGTTGCTTATCCTCCGCCCTCCTGCTCAGCCACCAATCCAATGCCCTTCCCCCTATCCCCTGTCCTTCCACCTGGCCATCGATCCTCCACCCTCCCGTCTACCTACCGATTGACAATTCCCTGCCCTACCGGTCACCGATATCCAGCTCTCCTGCCCAGCCACATCTCCTGGCCACATCCCCCGGCCATCCACTGATGGCTCCCTCCCGTTAATGGACCCCAGGCTGCTGGCTGATGGATCCCCTGGCTGCCCACCTGCTGTTGGGGAGAAGCAGCTGCAAGGATGCTTGCCGCTTTCTCTCTATGCAGGATATAGAGCTCTGATTGGACTGGTGTTCAAATAACTAAATTGGGATGCCCCCTGTAAAAGAAACAAAACCAGGCATAATGAGGATACCAGTTTTTTCTTCCTCTTTAATGGAACTGTAGCCCTGTGAAGGACTTTCAAAGCAGTCCTACACCCGTTTCCTAGATAGTGGACGTGGACGGTATTGTGACATGGGGGGGGGGGCATCCAGAATGCAGGACCACATTCCAACCGAGGATTGAGGTTAAGAATTTCAGAGGGTTGCTGGAGGGTCCATAGTCACAATGCTGCCCCACACACGTTAGCTAGGAAACAGGGATGGGACTACTTTCGAGGACCGTTGTCATTTGCCAGGTCTTCTGGTGCAAGTTTAAATATATTTTCCTTACAGACACTTCTCTGTCTGTCAGCTGTTAAATCTGTTACATTTTCCAACATTTGGCCTAGTTTGTGATATATTGTAATCATTTTTTTAGAACCACTAATATATCTTAATGTAACAAGTTTACCCTGTTGCAGGAGAAAGTAATATTTATATTTTGACTATCCTGGGTTTTGGTCCTTGCTCCTGAAGCACCCCGATCGGGTATGCCCCGCTGTGTGAAACACTCTAGGTTGCCCGAACAAGCACACTTCTTTCCGGTTCTGCGATGCATGTGTGCCTGCTCGTTCAATCAGCGCACTCAGATCCACTCGAGCCCCTTCGTCTAGGAGCTTGTCTAATGCGAGCAGATCCGAGCGTGCTGGGGGCCGCATCCCCCGCTACCCTCTAACAGGGAGTGTGCCCGCACTGGCCATTCACAAATGCCTGGCGCTGCTAAAGGGATATCGGTGATGCGGCCACTGCTCGCATATGTGCCGTTGGACCGGGAACAAAGGTGAGTTTCGGGCGACTGGGGGGTTTCACACAGCGGGGCTCCTCTAATAGCCCCAGGGGTAGCGAGTATGTCTGCCCTGGAGTCTCATATACTCCAAGGTGGGTTTTGGTCCTCTTTAAGTGACTTGACCACTTAGCTAGATGGAGAGCTTTTCTCATTTTAGTGACTTGCCCCCTTAGCCAGGTGAAAAGCTCCGTACATTTTATGGACTTGCCCCTTGCCGGCCAGCTGGAGTGCTCCACACATTTTAGTGACTTGCCCCCTTAGTCAAGTGGAGTGCTCCGCACATTTTAGTGACTTGCCCCCTTAGCTAGGTGGAGAGCTCCGCACATTTTCCCATTGCATGGCACAGCCTGCTTCACAAAGTCATTACATCTGGGTAATCCGCCACAAGGTGGCGCAGTGTACTGCAGAAGAGTTGTGGCTCCTCCCGGTACCATATAAAAATGGATTCACCATAGACTAACCCAGTTTTTCCTCTGCAGTGATATCTGCGAAGATCGAAGATGGCTCTCTCTATGCGCAGGTGAGCGGGGCAACCAAGCCTGAGGCCCTGCATGTCTGTTTCCACCCGTTTCTGGACCCTCTGTGCCTCCCAGCCTCGGCTGTCGGATCGGGTGAGGGTAGAGGAGCACTAGGGTCAAATGCTCAAGGAGCGCTGCTCCAAGCCGCAGACCCTGTACCACAAAGGGTAGCCGGCCATAGGCTTTATGGTGAGCCTACTAGGGATGCGGCGTTCCTGTCCTAGCTTCTGAGGGGGTGAGTGTTTTGGGGACTATGTGTCTTGTTTCTGGTATTTGCCCCCCCCATTCCTGGCCTGGGCTTCTCTGCTGCCTGCTCGCTCTCCTCCCCCCCCTCTCCCCGGCGGTGTTGGGGGGGGGGGGGCAGGTGGTAGCGGCGTGCTTTTTTAACTGTTTTTAGACTGTTTGTAGACTTTTTCACCGCCGTCGCTGCTTTGTACTACACTCCGCGGCAGGCGGCGCTATATCTGTGAGGCGTTTTTTGCTATGTTGATGACGTCTTCGTCTTCGCGTCAGTCTCCCGCGGCCCGCCCCTCAAGGTTCCTCTGTCGGCGCCACCTTGTCTGGGGCCTTCCTCATCCCTGGGCTGCGGTGGTGATTTCTGACTGTGTCACTTCCTCCGGTAGTCTGACGGCTGGTGATCCTTGTCCTGCTTGGTCCGTAAGTCCCGTTTGGGGTTTTTTTGTTCCTTGGGCATGGGCTGCGGGATGCTTATGTGTTTTTAATTATGTCTTTCAGGCGGGACACTTCCTACTCTCCCTCATCTCCCCTTCCGAAATTCTGGGGGCATCCCTTGGGAGGGCATCCCGGGTGGCATTTTATTAGCTCTTACCCTGTGCTGGCCTATTGCTCCCTGTATTAATCACCATATGGAGGCTTCTAGGGATAGTGTGCTCGGGGGTCCTTTGGGGCAATCCCGGCTGTGTGCCATGTGTGGGATATCCCCTGTGAGTAACAATGTCATGAGGCTTGATGCAGAGCCTCCCCGTTCACTTCTCCCGTGCGTTTTCCCGTTGGTTTTGGGCTTTGATCGGGTCAGGAAAGGGTGCTACGTTGATTTTAGTGTGCGTTTATGCGCTCAGGTGTGCGCTCAGCCGCCTTTCCGATTGTTGTCTCGCACGAGGCTGTTTCCCGGCAAAACGGACGCCTCGTTCATTGTTCCGTTTTTTTCAGTGATGCAGAGCCTTGTTTTCCGATTGAAATCAGCCTAATGAAACGGGGCCGCCGAGCCTTCACTTACGGCAAGTCAGAGCAGCCGTATTTGCACTCGGGCAATAATATGCAGTCCTCTGTTGGAGCACATCAGCGGCGCCAGCTCTGCGGTCTTGTCCTGCTGAGTATGGCAGAAACCAGGCTGCACCTATTTGAGCTCACCCGCCTTACTGGGTATGTGTATGAAACTTGTATTGGTTGCCCACCCTGTCTTTTATTTTTTTTTCCCTTAACACACTATTTGGTAATTTTTTTGTTAGTATATTTTTAGCCTAATTTTTTAACTTTAAATTAAATGGGTTAAGTGATAGAACCCTAATGCGTCATGTTCTTGCCCTCTTATGTAAGTAGTATTCCCCAGACTTTTTTAATGAGTGTACAGGTTGGATGTGCATGTATGCTCATTACAAATGTCCTTTACTCCAACCCTACCCCGCTCACCTATTTGTCCCTCTTTTCTATTGTTGCAATGCACACCTTTTTTTTTTGTTTTGTTTTTTTTTTTGGAGGGGGGAGACTATCCTTTGCTCCCCTGGCTGCTGACCCCAATCCTGCACCCATCTTCACAGGCAGAGGAGCCCTACAATACTGCCCCCAGGAGGACTCGCTCTGTGGTGGAGCGAGCCTTTGGTCTCTTGAAGATGAGGTTCCGTTGTCTTGATCAGACTGGTGGGGCACTACAATATACGCCTGCAAAGGTCATTAAACTAATCATGGCTTGTTCCGCTTTAAGAGAGGGAGTCAGGGTTTTGTTCTGCTTTATGTGAGGGAACCTGTGTTACTTTAATAATAATGTAAAGGAGGTGGGTTATTCCATCCTAACCTGATTTGGTCATGATGTTTTAAAGCAGGCCAAAACCCATGTAACCCAGCCCTTTGGAGTGTGAAGAAATCCAGGGTTGGGTTACAGGCATCATGTCTCTGGGGCATTCCAATTTGGGATGTCCTGCACGTCACTGCGGGGGAACGTCAGAGCTATACCAGGAGCTATGCCATCTTTACACAGGAGCAGGACGACATCATCATGGATGTGAGTATGCGAGCGTGCGTTTATGTGCGCGCACACATTCCTTATAATTAAAAAAAAGCAAAGTGCAAGAATAGTCTGAAACAACTTAGTTTGTCACGTTACATACCAGCCCACCTTAGTTTAACACATGTACGCAGCTACAAACTAGCCTACATGCAGATAGCAGAACTAGGGCAATGTGAGGCAGCAAGAGGTTAATAAAGTGACTTTAGTTAGGCCAGGAAACTTGTTAATGTATTTTGTGGATTAATGGTGGGTCCTTGTATCTTTTTTTAACAGATGATGCTGCGGAATCGTTTTTTAAGAGTTTGGGCTTTTCATTAAATCACGCTGAAGGTCCGGTTTAAAAAGTGCCCCAAAAAAACACGCCCAACCAAACCATAAAAACAATGCTAAACTAATGTTGTTTATCATTCACAGATACTAGAAAACCACAGGCACAAGACCCCGAGGCCTAATGTTTTTTATTTTGCATTAAAATTTTAATTGTTTCTTAGATTTGGCAAAAAAAAAAAAAAAAAATATGAAAAATCCAAATCCAAAAAAAAAAATAAAAACAACGTTTGAATTAAAAACAAATAAAAAGATTTGGTGTGTTGTCTTTCCTGCAAATGTACAATCACACAACATCATCACACATTTACATGACACAAAAGGTTTAGATATGGGACAATAAATCAAAAACAATCAGAAAGAATTAAGGTATGCATTAATGGCAAGGAAAAAGGAACACAAAGGAGATTAAGGTATGCATTAATGGCAAGGAAAAAGGAACACAAAGGAGATTAAGGTATGCATTAATGGCAAGGAAAAAGGAACAACAAAAATTTAACAGAAATATATATATATATATATATATATATATATATATATATATATGTGTCAAATTGGCAGTTGGTGCCATATGCATATTCCAATGGAGGTTTAGGGATGTGCACTTGCGTGTAGCCAGATTGGCAACTGAAGAGCCATGGAGATGTAAGTATACTTGCTAAAACCACCAAAATGGAAGGTCAAATACGACGGAAACCAAGCAGGTACGTTCAAAAAGGCAGGAAAAATCAGGGAAAAACGGGCCGCCCGTGTGAACGTGAACGGGAGCCCCGATCAAATTGAAGGCACCCGAGAGAGCAAAAAAAGCTTCCCGAGTAAAGACAAATTGACGGATCAGTTAGGGAGCCATTCCGACGGAGGCTCTGCATCACATTTGAGCCACGATTCAAACGGGAGCCCCGGACAATCGGAAGGTTTTAAGGTCAGTTCAGGGGAGGCTCTGCATCAGGCCCATGGTGTGCGTGCCGTGCGCCTAAGGTATCCTTGCGCTCCAGACTGGGCTGCCCGCTTCTCTCCCCAGTTCTGCGCCTCCTTCGGCATCGCCTACCCCGCCTGCATTTAGCCCCCAGTGAGGGGCTTCATGTGGCCAGCATTGAAAGGCAGCTTGCCAGGCCTGCTCCACGTAAGGCCTCTGGCAAGAAGTGGCACCTGGCTCCCGCGCCTTCCCTGTTTACTGAGGAGTATGAGGAATTTGATGTTTTTGGTGACCGTTACTCCCTAGAGGAGGGGGAGCTTTTCCCAGGCTCTGACTCCTCTGGGGACCAGCAGGTGGGCTGCGACAGTGACCCTGGGTCTGAGTCTGAGGATTCCTGGTTCCCTGAGGACACTGTTAGTCTGTTGTCTCACATTTTTGAAATCTTGCACATAGTCCCCCCTGAGGTGGCTAAGAGGAAGCAGGGTGAGCATTTTCGTCCTGTTAAGCAGTGCCTGGAGTTCCCTGAGCAGAGCCATTTCACTAATATGGTGCTCAAGGAGTGGGAACGTCCTAGTAGTTTGCCCGCGGTGCCCAAGGGGTTGGATAAGAAGTATCCCTTTCCTCTGACTTGGTTAAGCGATGGTCAGGCCCCCCCAAGGTGGACGCTCCTGTTCTGGGGCTGTCCAATACCTCAGTCATGTCTTCCCCTGACACTACTACACTGCGGGACAGCGAGGACCGGCGTATGAATCAGCTGGCCTGCCAAGCTTTTACATTTGTAGGGGCTGGGCTGCGTCCAGCCTGTGCCGCTGCCATTATAGCTATTGCCCTTAAGAAACAGCTAAATCGTCTCCTTGACGGCGCTACAGCTGGTAGGGAGGATTATAGGGCCCTCTTGCTTTGCTCTGAATTTGTTGCCTTTATCCTTACTGCCATGGATGATGTGGTACGGCTGAGTAGTAGGGCCTCTGCTTTTTTGGTGGCTATGCGCCGCTCTCTTTGGTTGCGTCAGTGGGCAGCTGACGCTGCTGCTAAGAAGGCTCTCACTGGGCTTCCCTTTGCGGGCTGCGACTCATGGGGCCCCAAGCCCAAACCTTCCAAGCCCCCTCAGGCATGAGGAGACGCCCTCACCCATCCAGGTGGGGGGACAGCTTCGGCTCTTTGCTCTTGTGGCCTGGCCGCCCCCAAGATTCATCAGATCCCGGATGTCTCAAAACTCTCTGTCAGCTCAGGGTTTGCGCCTTGCGGTTCAACGTCTGTTTGAGTCAGGAGTCATTTGTCTGGTGCCTTCCCAGGAACGGGGTCGAGGTTTCTACTCCAATCTGTTCATGGTCCCCAAAAAGGATGGGTGCCTGAGGCCCATCCTGGACTTGAAGGGTCTCAACAGGTTTGGCAGGTTCAAGCACTTTAGTATGGAGACTCTACGCTCGGCGGTCAGTACTCTGCGCCCAGGCGACTTCATGACCTCCGTGGACATCAAGGATGCATACCTTCACGTTCCAATCTTTCCAGGTCATCAGAGATTTCTCAGGTTCGCTCTAGAGGATCAGCATTACCAGTTTGTGGCCTTACCGTTCGGTATCACCTCGGCGCCTCGGGTGTTCACCAAGGTGCTGGCGGGCATGATGGCTCTACTGCGGAATCAGGGCATTCGCATCAAGATTTTTCACTCCTTGTGTCATCGCTGGGGTCAGTCGGATGTGGACCTGTTTGCGTCCCGCCACAATCACAAGCTTCTCAGGTTTGTCTCCCTTTCACAGTACCCTCTGGCCTTCGCCATGGATGCGCTAGCAATGCCTTCGACGGAGTTTTGGCTCCTCTATGTGTTCCCTCCATTCCCTCTGCTGGGCAGGGTGCTGTGCAAGATAGCCCAGGAAGGGGTACCAGCCATCCTGGTGGCCCCCTGTTGGCCAAGGAGGGTGTGGTTCGCAGACGTCGTGCAGTTAGCAGTAGATCAGTATGCCCTGCCCAAGGATCCAGATCTGCTCACTCAGGGAAAACTGTGCCATCCCAATTTACAAACGCTGGCTTTAACGGCTTGGCTGCTGAAACCTCCATCTTGATGGAGAAGGGCTTGCCGGCTTCTGTTGTTGATACCATGATTCGGGCTAGGAAGAAGTCCTCGTCCTTTATCTACTACAGGGTCTGGCATGCTTACATTGCCTGGTGTGAGTCCAAGTCTCTTCCTTGTCGGGTGTTTTCTATCCCTAGGATTCTGGAATTTTTACAACATGGTTTGGATTTGGGCCTTCAACTCAGTACCCTCAAGGGACAGGTGTCAGCTCTGGAAATTTTTTTCCAAAGATCCTTTGCCAATCACCGGTTGGTTAAGACCTTTTTCTAGGGAGTTACTCATGTGCGTCCGCCACGTAAGCCTTTGCTACCGGTTTGGGACCTGACTCTGGTGTTGTCTGCTCTGCAGGGTCCTCCCTTTGAGCCTATCCGTGGGGCTGCTTTGCCCATTCTGACTCTTAAGATGGCCTTTTTGGTGGCCATTACTTCTGTCAGGCGAGTTTCTGAGCTGGCGGCGCTTTCCATCAAACCTCCTTATTTTGAAAGGCATCAGGATAAGGTGGTGTTTTGGCTTAAGCCGGATTTCTTGCCTAAGGTTGTGTCTGCTTTTCATCTCAATCAGGACATTGTTTTGCTTTCTTTGTGTCCTAACCCTGCTAATTCCAAGGAGCGGACCCTTCATTCCCTGGATGTTGTCAGGGCTCTGAAGTTTTATTTGGTTGCTACTGAGTCTTTCAGGAAATATGACGCTCTTTTTGTTCTTCCTGCTGGACCTAGGAAGGGTTTTGCCTCCGGCTAAATCCACTATCAGCAAGTGGATCCGTCAGGCGGTGGAGCAGGCCTATTCTGCCAGGGGGAAGGTTCCTCCTTTTAGGGTTACTGCTCATTCCACTCGTGCTGTTGGTGCCTCTTGGGCTTTTCAGCACCAAGCTTCTGTTGAACAAGTTTGTAAGGCCGTAACTTGGTCTTCTATTCATACTTTTTTCAAGTTTTACAAGGTTGATGTTAAGGCCTCAGCTGATGCTGCTTTTGGCCGCAAGGTACTTCAGGCGGTAGTGGTTTGAACTGCCTGCTGTTACTCTTTGGGGATCCCACCCTAATTTACTTTTGGATGTCCCAGATGTAATGACTTTGTGAAGCAGGCCATGAATGGGAAAAAGACAATTCTGTGAGTACTCACCTGTAGAATTGCTTTTACCATGCATGGCACGACCTGCTTCACCCCACCCTTGTTATCATTATTCTTGGTTGCCTCTTTATGGTTATTGTTCCAAGTTAGTTGAGTTTTTTTGTTACCTTTTTTACCTTTATTAGCTCCCGGTTTCTTGAATAACTGCTTGTCAACACTGGATAAGTCTAAGGTGATTCTGTTTTTATATGGTACCGGGAGGAGCCACAACTCTTCTGCAGTACACTGCGCCACCTTGTGGCAGAATAACCCAGATGTAATGACTTTGTGAAGCAGGCCGTGCCGTGCATGGTAAAAGCAATTCTACAGGTGAGTACTCACAGAATTGTCTTTTTAATGACTTTCCCCTCTTAAGCTAGGTGGAGTGCTCCTCACATTTTAGTGACTTGCCCCCTAAGCTAAGTGGAGCGCTCCTCACATTTTAGTGACTTGCCCCCTAAGCTAGGTTGAGAGCACTGCACATTTTAGTGACTTACCCCCTAAGCTAGGTGGAGTGCTCCTCACATTTTAATGACTTGCCCCCTTAGCTGGGTGGAGTGCTCCTCAAATTTTAGTGACTTGCCCCCTAAGCTAGGTGGACAGCTCCTCACATTTTAGTGACTTGCCCCCTTTGCTAAGTGGAGCGCTCCTCACATTTTAGTAACTTGCCCCCTTTGCTAGGTGGAGCACTCCTCACATTTTAGTAACTTGCCCCCTAAGCTAGGTGGAGCTCTCTGCACATTTTATATCCCATTAGCCAGACAGAGGGCTTGCCAATCACCAAATATTAGGGAACTGACCCTGAGGCTATCATTGTCTTGGTCTAAGGAGCTCAGATAACCAAAATGTATCTGCATTCCCCAGATGGGCCCCAAGGTTCCTTTTCAGGCCCCATAACATACATCCTCCTATAATAATTACTGAAGGATAAGATTACCATCCTTAGATAACCTCTGTACCTGCTTCATTGCTCCACAGTCCACACCATTGTCAGGCTTCCAGCAGTGGAATTTTCGCCCTCGAATGTTCTGCAAGAACACTGTCACTGTCGCCATAACAACAATTTATGTAGAAAATGTAGAACCCAGATACAATCAGCAATGCCTGAGACCTGTCTCAAAATGACCCCAGCGACCAGAGGAAACTACGGTGACACGGCTTCTGCCAATACATTTGCTCTCGCAGACCAGTCTAATCTCCACCACCAGCCTTGTCACCTTCTAGTTTCCATGGCAATAAAGGTCAATCAGTGACAGCTGCCACTGGGGCAGAAAAGGATGCCATAGTAACCAGAAAGTCTTAGCCCCTCAGCAGTCCAGCCAGCATCATGATGCAAGGTTGCCATGGAAACCCCAGGGGCAGGTCTCTCTTTATCAACTATTGACAGACAGAGGCAAGTGAGCCTATGTACAAACTGAGGAATGGTGAACAGCATGTAACCTCCAGGAGGATGACTGGACAGACACCCCCTCCCTAGAGGCCATTCAGGCAGCCGACAGAGGAGCTGCAGAAAGAAACATATGAAAAAAGAAAGATGCATGCCGGTCATGATTAGTGAAAAATACATGATACATAATGATACATGATAGATAGATAAATATATAAATCTATATAAATATAGATTCATATTAAGATGAATAGATAGATAGATAGATAGATAGATAGATAGATAGATAGATAATTACAGAGACAGAAAGGGCAGGAAAGGTACAGTAGTTGGCTATAGGGATAAATTCCTAGGAAGATCACCAGATTCTAGGTAAAATGCATAGATGGATAGATAGATAGACAGATAGATAGATAGATAGATAGATAGATAGATAGATAGATAGATAGATAATTACAGAGACAGAAAGGGCAGGAAAGGTACAGTAGTTGGCTATAGGGATAAATTCCTAGGAAGATCACCAGATTCTAGGTAAAATGCATAGATGGATAGATAGATAGACAGATAGATAGATAGATAGATAGATAGATAGATAGATATGAGATAGATAGATAGATAGATAGATAGATAGATAGATAGACAGACAGGCACAAACAGACAGACAGACAGACAGACAGACAGATAGATAGATACATAGATAGATAGATAGATAGATAATGAGAGAGCTAGTTAGCTATATAGATGGTAGGATGAATAGATGAATTGATAGAAAGATAGAAAGCTGGGTAGCTAAAGAGATAAACAGAGATTGATAGAAACATATAGATTCATATTAAGATACATAGATAGATAGATAGATAGATAGTACTCGGGGCATGCTCAAGCAGCGGCAGCCACTACCATGGCTTCTCCCAGGCTTGCTGTGAGGGGTCACAGGGGGCTTCCTGGGATCGGGATGGGCAGAGGATTCCCCTTCCTCACTCTATCAGGCCCTGCCTTGTGGTGCTCAGATTTTCCGCTGTGTTCCCGGTACAAAAATAGAAATGATGTCAGCAGTTACTATGGCAACGTGGAAGATCTGACTTCCATGTCACGACTGCCCCCCCCATCCAGAGGCATCCCCGTCCCCCCAGCACACACAAGATAAGGGAGGGATACTGGAATCTCCAGGGCTAAAGGAGGGGGGTGTTAACCCTGTAACCGCCACAACTTTTGCGCCATGTGGCTCTGTACTGATGGCTCATCTAAGAAAAATACATAGCACAATCGTTTTCTATTCATTCAGTCACTGACTGCATACAAATGTGAATTCATTTCTTTTATGTGTAGGACCAAGTAACCCGAAGTAGAGACCCATGTTGGACTTAATATATTGGGCTAAATGAAATTGAATAGCTCACATGTGTTACAATGTCCAAGAAGGAGAGACTAGCAGAATGACTCTTACCCCGTGCTCCCTAGATGCCTTGAGACCCAGAGAGTGGGCTGGCATAGTACCTCTTCTGGAAGGGGCATATTGTACGCTACCCCAACCCCAGTGGCATAACTACATGGACCCCAGAGCAAACTTTGGACTGCCCCCACCCCCCTCAAGAGTGCATTTGTTGGCCACAATAAATGTCAGTCCCAAGTTTGCTCTGGGCCCATATTATTTTTGTTATGCCACTGCCAAGAACCCCAAAATAGGCAGTGTGGCAGAACCCCCCTCCCAAAAGAAAACCCTAATAGGCAGTGTGGCAGAACCCCCCTCCCCAAGGACCCCATAATAGGAAGTGTGGTAGAACCCCCCTCCCCAAGGACCCCATAATAGGAAGTGTGGCAGAACCCCCCTCCCAAAAGAAAACCCTAATAGGCAGTGTGGCAGAACCCCCCTCACCAAGGACCCCATAATAGGCAGTGTGGCAGAACCCCCTTCCCCAAGGACCCCATAATAGGCAGTGTGGCAGAACCCCCTTCCCCAAGGACCCCATAATAGGCAGTGTGGCAGAACCCCCTTCCCCAAGGACCCCATAATAGGAAGTGTGGCAGAACCCCCCTCCCCAAGGACCCCATAATAGGTCTCAGGAGGCAAAGGGGGCCCCATGTAGAAAAGCTGCAGCAGCACATGTTGTGGAGGCCGTCCCGACAACAGTCGGTATGTCTCCTGCCCAGACTGCCCCCTCCTCCTCGGCAGATGTAGCACTGCAGCTCAGCGGCTCGGGTCACAATGAAGTGGTGGGCAGCCATAGCAGGGGCGCTGCGCTGCACCATTTTGCCGGCTGCCAGTTAAGGGCCCCTTACGGTGCCACTGAACAAAGATGGTTTATTGAACCTGCCGCCATTTTTTTCTCAGTGAACCTAAAGTCAACAGCAACTTGCGTGAGTACCTCACTTACCCTTCCCCAAACCCAGGTGGCTCCCCCCTTCCAAATAAGGCCCTGTCAGAGGGTCACCTCCCCATCTCCCCTAAAGTACAACCTGAAACCTGGGAGTGTTTTTTCAACTCTTTTTAGCATGGGCAGAAGTTGATAGCTGTATGGGGTATGAAGGCGGGGGGGGGGGGGTGAGAATTGGGAGTGCCATTACAGAGGGGCAAGCCATCTTGGGCAGGACCCATGTCAGACCTAATGGGCTACAAAAACACCAAAAAGCCTCCTATTCAAAGATAAGAGGTAAAGAATGAACATGTACCTTATTTTTCGCTCCATAAGATGCAACTAGGGTTTAGAGGCTGAACATAAGAAAAAAACTATTCTAACCAAATTGTGTGCTAAAATACCCCAAATCACCACATTGCAGGCAGTTTGCAGCATCTTCCCATTGCAGGCAGTGTGCGGCAACCCCCCATTACAGGCAGTGTGCAGCATTCCTAATTACAGGCAGTGGGCAGCATTCCTCATTACAGCCAATGGGCGGCATCCCTCATTACATCCAGTAAACGGCAGTGTTTGGCATCCCCCATTACAGGTAGTGAGCTCCATCCCACATTACAGCTAGTAAGCGACATCTCTCATTACAGCCAGTGAGCGACATCCCTCATTACAGCCAATGAGCGGCATCCCTCATTACATCCAGTAAGTGCCATCCCTCATTACTGGCAGTGTGCAGCATCCCCCTATTACAAGCAGTGTGCGGAATGCCTCATTATAGCCAGTGAGTGGTATCCTTAATTACAGCCTGTGTGTGGCATCCCCTCCCAAATCGTGTGTGGGAGGAGAGAGCACAATGGAGGACCAGCGGGCAAGGAGTAGATAAACTCACACTTGCTGCCTGTCGGTCCTCCAATGCCCAGTGCTGCACATACATGCACACTCACACACACACACACGCATGCACCATGCACACACACACATATATGGACAGGCACAGAGATCACCCCCCCACACACACACAGTTACATGCACAAAGACACACACAGGCACACATACACAGACATAGAGACAGGAACCCGTGCACACACACGCGCGCAGACACACAGAGGCATACCTTCAGGCTCCCGCCAGATGATTTCCCTACACACGTAGGCCACGCTCCCATGCGTAGGCCACGCCCACTCGCCAAGTGAAGGGAGGAAGCCCAGGCTGCTGCAGAAGCCACAGGAGCACCTGTAATGTAGGTGTGTTTTTGTGTTTTTTTTTACATTTGCTTCATAAGATGCAGGGGGATTTTCCTCCAGCTTTTGGAGCAACAAATACAATATATATGTGTAACAAATACAATAAACCAGTTGCATATCTCCCAGCTTTTGAGGATAAAAAAAAAGAGGGAAAAACGAAGAAGCGCGGAACTATGCCCCTAATTCACACGAAATCTGTTTTGGCTGCCCCTGGATTCTAAAAGATTTCCCCTCCATGCCCTGATTTGAGATGTGAATCCCCTAGGATTTCTGGTGATCCCATAGTATATATTTCAGACACAGTGGCATCCCTCCGGCTGATGCATTCAGAATCGATTGCCAGGGGACACAATCCCCAGGGTTTAGAGGATGAAATCCTCCTCCTAATCATTCCATGTGTGCAGAATCACCCCATTAGAGCCAGTAAGCAGCATCCCTCATTACCAGCAGTGTACAGCATCCCCCATTACAGCCATTAAGCGGCATCCATCATTACCAGCAGTATGTGGCATCCCTGTTACAACCAGTAAGCGGCATGCCCCATTACAACTAGTAAATAGCAACCCCTATTAAAGTAAGTAAGTGACATCCCCAATTACAGCCAATAAGCGGCATCCCCCATTACAGCCAATGAGCAGCATTCCTCATTATAGGCAGTGTGTGGCATCTCACATTAGAGGCAGTGTGTGTCATCTCCCATTACAGGCACTGTGCGGCATTTCCCAATACAGGCAGTGTGTGCCATCTCCCATTACAGGCAGTGAGGGGCATCCCTCAGTAAAGGCAGTGTACGACATCTCCCTTTGCAGGCAGTGAGGGGCATTTCTAATTACAGCCAGTGAGGGGCAACCCTCATTTCAGCCAGTGTGCAGCACCCCCCCCCCCCCCCAGACCCCAGCTGGACAAAGATAAAAAGGCCCTGTAGTTCTTTGTAAAATAATTAGAGCATTGGAGATGCAGAGAAACATTAAGGAGAAACAGTTGGCGTGGCAACTGCGATGTAATGTAAGCACACTGTGAGCTTTACATATATCATAGTAATAAAAAGCATATATCATAGTAAAAAAAATAAGTGCATTGTTGTGCCTCTAGTTATTACCAGAGAGGAGGGAGGGAAACGGGGTTTTATAGCTGCAGAGAGAGGCAGCCAATCAGGACGTCTGGGGAGGGAGTGGGGCGTGTTTCCATTCTCGGTCCATTGGAAGTTGATTGAAGGACCAGGTCAGCAGGGTTTCACTCCATAAGGTGCAACCAGGGTTTAAAGGAGGGGAACAAAAAAATACTCTGAACCAAATGGTGTGCTAAAATACCCCCAATCACCCCATTACAGGCAGTGAGCAGCATCCCCCATTACAGCCAGTGAGCGGCATCCCTCATTACAGCCAGTGAGCGGCATCCCTCATTACAGCCAGTGTGCAGCATCCACCATTACCAGGTAATTACCATTACCATCCCCCTGACCAGGTCAGCAGGGTGGAGACTGAAAGCAGACTGAGGGGGTGATTTCCTCACTAAGTAGACCGACACAGCAGGAACGCAAGCACTGGAAGGACTCACTGTAAGGTAAGCTATTGATATTTTTTAAACTTTTGACTTGCCAATCACTTTAATGTATTGTCTATTAATGCACACCTAAACTAATGTTAAACGGGTTCATACATACCACATCTGTCTGTGGCAGACTTTCCATTGTAAGCTTGATTTAACATTGATGCAAATAGGTACATAATGGGGACCTACAACCATAGTAGACACAAGAACAAGCCTCTCCTGCTGCACATATGTTTATCTTACCCACTGCTTCCAAGCTGTGGAGATAATTACTAAGGGAAGGCCTGATCTGTAATGACACACGCCCCCTAATTGATGTCCAGGATTTGGGTATGCTTAAAATCCCAACTCCTTAAAAAAGGACACGTAAGAGAGAAGAATTAAAACAGACCAGTTAGAAGAAAAAACAGACTGACAGAGAGCATAAGATAGAAGAAGCAGAGAAGATGTCAAGTGAGTGGGGAGAGGGTGATGACAGCAACTCCCTGCATATATGTCCAATTTAAAGCAGACCTAAAGTAAAAAAAATGACAAATTTTACCAATCACGGCATTGCGATTAGGATTGTCCCTAGGAAGCCAGAATCAGACAAGGAACTGAGGGGGGTGACCTCACTGGGACCCAGAAACTCAGGGGGCCCCCTCATTGTTGCTCCTCCAACTTATTTATCATATTTGTGCTCACTTAGGCCCTTATTTATGAAGGAACAGTGACAGGTAGCGACTGGTGAGCGACCGGTAATGACGGGCCCTGCCACGAGAACGCCGGCTCCCCACCACAATCACACATTTATCAAGCCAATCCTGCTTAGCGACTGAGATAGCGCCAGATAGCCACTCATTCATCATTATTCCAGCCTCAGCCCACAGCTCCAGCGTCCGACCTTGAACAGCGACAGGTATGACCTCTCGCTACCTGGCGCTCTGCAATGCATTTCAATGGAACAATCTTTAAATATTCATAATTAATTGTTATTAATGTTTTTTTTTTTTTTTGCAATGTGAAAAATTCTGTGACCACTTCTGCCATGTTAGATAATTTTTTTAAGGAAAAAAAAAAATAATTGTGCAGAATTTATATTACAGGTCTGATATTATTGTATTCATATTACTAAATTCTTTAAAATTTTTTTTTTTGTTGCCAAAAATATGGTGGTTTGGGGGTTAAAAAACTACTTTTAACACATCACTCTGGGGTTTAAACATGCATTTCACAGCGCTTGAATTTTTGGAGCATGATTTTTTGATGAATATGGTGGGAGCCGGTCGCTCTGACCAGTCGCTATAATGCGCACCCATACATCGCGGAACCTGTCAAATAGCGACTCCTAACCCTGTATTCAACATTACTGCACACCGACTGAGTCGCTATCAACAACTGAACAACGGCCAAGCACAGCGACTACTAGCAGGCACTGTGAAAATACTGCTACAGTCGCTCAACTGTCGCTACCTGCCGCTATTAATGAATCGGCCTCCCCGAGTATTTAGAAAAAGGTCAAAATTGTCTCTGCTATTTCAGTCTTTACTTGTCTAGCTGTATCCAACTGATTTAAAGCGGATCAAAACTCACATTTTTAACTTGCTGTCCTTGAATTGCTCCCCGTATGAAGAAAACTTTTGCCAATTTTCACTGCTCCTGCTTCACTCTAATCCCAGATAATGGCGCCTGTTTTAGCTGCAAAGCTCCGCCTCCTCCATTCACTGCCACTGTTGTGTGTGTGGCAATGATGTCACTACCACACCGATGTAATGACTGATCGACTGCCATTCCACACCAAGAGCCAGCGAATAAATCTGTGTTCCAGGACAATTCGAAAATATCCATTTCTAGTTCTACACCCTAATAAAGGGAATATTGGCAGGGGCTTTGGCCAAATGTATTTCACAAGTTCGGTGGATTTTGTTCCACTTTAAAAGACAGAGAAAAGTTTACTGTATTAGCCATGAAAGGGCCCCATTTAATATTCGCACCGGGGCCCTGTCACATTTAGTTACGCCACTGGGAGCTGTAAATGATGAAGGACAGGATACAGCTACAAACTGCAGTGGAGGAGGTACGTGGATGTTTCTTGTCCCCCATCGGATGGGGAAAAAGGTGAGTATCTCTATAAAGCAGGAAGTATCTATCTAAACCAGCCCGGGGATATCTCATCTCACTGGTTACATTAGTTTAGTCTGTGGAGCAGGACCCTCCTTGGCACACGCAGGGGGAGTAATGTCGGCTTTAAAAGTCCACTTGTGCTCCCTGAATCAGGATTTCTCTTGTGCGCTTTTAGCTGATGTCATTGTGAGAATGATCAACATTTCCTAAATTGTGTCTGTCATTTTTTTTGTGATGATCCCCTTTAAGTCTTCACTGGGGCTAGGTCTGTGAGGGGTTAAATCACGCCTGCTGATGCTGGTTATTATGACCTCGGTGGCGCTCGTTCTTCTGTTCCAGCATCCAATGGGGAGGATAATGGCACCTAAGATAGGGAGGCGGAATGCTGCCGCCTTTCCAATGGATCAAATAAATACACAGGCGCTCAGCCGCTCTCAGACAAAGTGATCCTGTCCTGATATTCCCATCACGTGTTAGTGCATCTCTGCTCAGAGCTGCAATGCACCGTTCCTGCAGCACCCTTTCCTCACCAGCCCCGGGGAGATCTCATCTCTTATATCTATTAACCATAGTCAGTTCAGTATCTATCTCCTGTCTAGAAGAAAGGGCCAGTGAACAGTTCAATAGCCTTCTAAGAATTTCTGTCAATTGAAAGCTGATTTTCCAGGGCACCTCTTTAACCTTCCCAATTCATATGCACAACAGTGAGTAATTAATTAGCTATGGGGGTTTATAAAGGAAATGCTAACGCCATGTAGTACTACGTAGCATCAGGTGAATGCCGGGTACTGTATGTGAAAACCATATATATGAAAATCAATCTGGTGAGCATCTAATAGCGTCATGTCTTAGTGTAAAGCGCCGGCGCTGTATGTTCAGCAGCGTCATGTAGCACCTGTCGCTCCGTAACGCTCTCCCATTTATTTCAATGGTGTTTTTTTTATTGTCTATAAATAGCGTTTTCTTAAAGTAATGTTTAAAGATGAGCGAACTTTTGAAAAACTCGATTCGGCTGATTCGCCGAATTTTCCGACAAAATTCGCGTCGGTCCGAATTTATTTGCGACAAATCGCTATTAAAAACGGCTATTTCTGAGCTTCCTAGAGCCTCAATAGGGTTGTAAACCATTCTGCCTTGCTGTAACACGCATAGGATGCGTGTTGGGTTAGTGAAATAATACTGTAAATAATTTTCACATGCAGATCAGAGGCATCGCTAATAGAATCGCAGAGCGGCACAATTGCAGAGAGTTGAGGTGGCATCACTATGACGGGCCCCTATAGTGCCTGAAAAACACACCCTGGAGCTGGCAGCAGCAGGAGCCCAAATATTGGTTGAAAGAGACACTGCAGTTGGCAGCAGGAGCCCAAAAATTGGATGAATCACACCCTGGAGTTGCAAGCAGCAGCAGCAGCAGCAGCAGGAGCCCAAACATTGCTTTAAAGAAACACTGGAGTTGGCTGCAGGAGCCCAAAAATTGGATGAATCACACCCTGGAGTTGCTAGCAGCAGCAGGAGCCCAAACATTGCATGAAAGAGACACTGGAGATGGCTGCAGGAGCCCAAAAAGTGGATGAATCACACCCTGGAGTGGCAAGCAGCAGCAGCAGCAGGAGCCCAAACATAGCTTGAAAGAGACACTAGAGTTGGCTGCAGGAGCCCAGAAATTGGATAAATCACACCCTGGAGTTGCAAGCAGCAGCGGCAGCAGCAGCAGGAGCCCGAACATTGCATGAAAGAGACACTGGAGTTGGCTGCAGGAGCCCAAAAATTGGATGAATCGCACCCTGGAGTTGCAAGCAGCAGCAACAGCAGGAGCCCAAACATAGCTTGAAAGAGTCACTGGAGTTGGCTGCAGGAGCCCAAAAATTGGATGAATCACACCCTGGAGTTGCAAGCAGCAGCATGAGCCCAGACATAGCTTGAAAGAGACACTGGAGTTGGCTGCAGGAGCCCAAAAATTGGATGAATCACACCCTGGAGTTGCAAGCAGCAGCAGCAGGAGCCCAAACATAGCTTGAAAGAGACACTGGAGTTGGCTGTAGGAGCCCAAAAATTGGATGAATCACACCCTGGAGTTGCAAGCAGCAGCAGGAGCAGCCCAAACATAGCTTGAAAGAGACACTGGAGTTGGCTTCAGGAGCCCAAAAATTGGATGAATCACACCCTGGAGTTGCAAGCAGCAGCAGCAGGAGCCCAAACATAGCTTGAAATAGACACTGGAGTTGGCTGCAGGAGCCCAAAAATTGGATGAATCACACCCTGGAGTTGCAAGCAGCAGCAGCAGGAGCCCAAACATAGCTTGAAAGAGACACTGGAGTTGGCAGCAGGAGCCCAAAAATTGGATGAATCACACCCTGGAGTTGCAAGCAGCAGCAGCAGGAGCCCAAACATTGCTTTAAAGAGACACTGGGGTTGGCTTCAGGAGCCCAATAATTGGATGAATCACACCCTGGAGTTGCAAGCAGCAGCAGCGGCAGGAGCCCAAGCATAGATTGAAAGAGACACTGGAGTTGGCTGCAGGAGCCCAAAAATTGGCTGAATCACACCCTGGAGTTGCAAGCAGCAGCAGCAGCAGGAGCCCAAACATTGCATGAAAGAGACACTGGAGTTGGCTGCAGGAGCCCAAAAATTGGCTGAATCACACCCTGGAGTTGCAAGCAGCAGCAGCAGCAGGAGCCCAAACATTGCATGAAAGAGACACTGGAGTTGGCTGCAGGAGCCCAAAAATTGGATGAATCACACCCTGGAGTTGCAAGCAGCAGCAGCAGCAGGAGCCCAAACATAGCTTGAAAGAGACACTGCAGTTGGCTGCAGGAGCCCAAAAATTGGATGAATCACACCCTGGAGTTGCAAGCAGCAGCAGCAGCAGGAGCCCAAACATAGCTTGAAAGAGACACTGGAGTTGGCTGCAGGAGCCCAAAAATTGGATGAATCACACCCTGGAGTGGCAAGCAGCAGCAGGAGCCCAAACATAGCTTGAAAGAGACACTGGAGTTGGCAGAAGGAGCCCAAAAATTGGATGAATCACACCCTGGAGTGGCAAGCAGCAGCAGGAGCCCAAACATTGCATGAAAGAGACACTGGAGTTGGCTTCAGAAGCCCCAAAATTGGATGAATCACACCCTGGAGTTGCAAGCAGCAGCCACAGGAGCCCAAACATTGCGTGAAAGAGACACTGGAGTTGGCTGCAGGAGCCCAAAAATTGGATGAATCACACCCTGGAGTTGCAAGCAGCAGCAGCAGGAGCCCAAACATAGCTTTAAAGAGACACTGGAGTTGGCTGCAGGAGCTCAAAAATTGGATGAATCACACCCTGGAGCTGCAAGCAGCAGCAGCAGGAGCCCAAACATAGCGTGAAAGAGACACTGGAATTGGCAGCAGGAGCCCAAAATTAAATGAATCACACCCTGGAGTTGCAAGCAGCAGCAGGAGCCCAAACATTGCTTTAAAGAGACACTGGAGTTGGCTTCAGGAGCCCAAAAATTGGATGAATCACACCCTGGAGTTGCAAGCAGCAGCAACAGCAGGAGCCCAAACATAGCTTGAAAGAGACACTGGAGTAGGCTGCAGGAGCCCAAAAATTGGGTGAATCACACCCTGGAGTGGCAAGCAGCAGCAGGAGCCCAAACATAGCTTGAAAGACACACTGCAGTTGGCAGCAGCAGCAGCAGGAGGCCCAGAATTGTCTGAAAGGCACACCCTGAAGTTGGCATCAGCAGGAGCCCAAAAATTGGCCTAAAGACATAAATATGTTTTGCACCATTTGGAAAGTGTAAAACGTGGCACCATGCTGAATCTAGTCGCATGCATCAGCCATTGGTGGGTGGAAATCCTGGCTGATCCATCCCTGATTCATTTTGTCAAAGGTGAGTCTCTCCACATTTTTAGTTGACAGATGAGTTCTCCTCGCCGTAACTATGGCCCCCGCCGCACTAAACACCGCTCAGATGGCACGCTACTTGCCGGGCAGGACAGCTTTTCCAGGGCAAAGTGGTTGTTGCGGCCACAAGCTTTGGCTGCCCAGAAGTCCAGCGGATCCTTAAGGTGTGTTGGCATGGCCATGTCAAGGTATGACATGACCTGCTGGTTCAGGTCCTGCTCCAGGTCTTCCTGCTGCTCATGAGTAGCCTCACTATGCTGGTGTAGAAAGCTACTCATTAGCGACTGAAGATTGAGGCTGCTGCTGATGGAGCTGCTGCTGCTGCTCCTGCCAACCACCCCAGCAGCCATGGCAGTGGAAGGTGAGCGCAGAGGTCCCCTCGAGTCAGACCTGCGAGAGTATGGTCCATGGCGCATATAGGCATCGGCCAACTGACTGCGTAGAATGTCTTTGTAGTAGTTCAGTTTGTCCTCCCTCTCGGCGGGTTTAAAAAATGCCCCCATTTTGTGCCGGAAGCGGGGGTCAAATAAGGTGGAGAGCCAGAAGTCATCCCGCCGACAAATGAAAACAATTCTGGGGTCACTACGCAAGCACGTGAGCATGTTTCCTGCCTATTTGCACAAGTGACTCGGAGGGACTACCTGTCTCCATCTCCACTGCATACTGCCACGGTGTGTCCGGGTCCTCTGTCTCGCCTTCCTCACAACCCTCTAGCTCCTCTGGCTGCTCCTGCTCCTCCTCTCCTGTCCGCTGACTAGATAAACCAGCCATTTTGCCAAGCCTAAACTGTGCTTCACTGGGCCACTCCTCCTCCTCTTCCTCCTCCTCCTCCAGTTCAGCTCCAACGAGGTTCATGTGGCCATAAGATGTAGACACCATGTCTCCAGTGCCCTGACCAGCCATGGTTTCCAACATGTGCTGTAGTACATGAAGCAGTGGAATCACGTCGTTCATCCCGTAATCCTGCCGACTGACAAATAAAGTGGCTTCCACAAAGGGCCTGAGCAAACGACAGGTGTCACGTATGAGCTGCCACTGGTTGACATTGAAGTTACACAGGGGAGTCCCCCTATCCGCTTGGATCATCAGGAAATCCGTGATGGCTTTTCTCTGTTCATATAATCGGTCCAACATGTGAAGCGTGGAATTCCAACGGGTGGAAACATCTCAAATCTATGTTGGGGGCTACAGTTCTGACGCTGTAGCTCAAGAAGGGTGTGTTTGGCGGTGTATGAGTGGCTGAAGTGCATGCAAAGTTTCCTTGAAGTTGTTAGGATGTCTTGCAGATGGGGGGAACACTTCAGAAACCGCTTGACAACCAGATTGAAGACGTGAGCCATGCAGGGCGCATGGGTCAGGCTTCCTTGTCGCAGCGCAGACAAAATGTTCTTCCCATTGTCGGTAACATTTTAAGTTTTCTTGGAGTAAGCCATGTTTGGATTTCGTGATGAATACATTTAAGCAGTTCCTCCCCTGTGTGACTCTGTTCGCCAAGACAAACCATGTGAAGCACAGCGTGACACCTCCGTGCCCTGCACACATGGTAGACTGGAGGGGCACTGAGACTTGAGCCTACAGTGGAGGGTGAGGAGATGGAGGAGGATGAGGAGGCCGAGTCGCACGGTGTCACAGGCACAACGGCCAGGGAGCGCGGAGGCCAAAGCGGCGGGACCTGTCCAAGTTGCTGCTGCTGCTGCAAAGGGACCACATTCACCCAGTGGGCCGTAAATGACATGTACTGTCCCTGACCATAGTTACAGATCCAGACGTCGGCGCTGCCATGCACTTTGCTACACACCGACAGGCTCAAGGACTGGCCCACCTTCTGTTCAACAAAAGTGTGCAGCGCTGGTACTGCCTTCTTGGCAAAGAAATGACGGCTTGAGACTCTCCACCTCGGCTCGGCACAAGCCATCAGTTCTCTGAAAGGTGCAGAGTCCACCACCTGAAAAGGGAGCGACTGCAGCACCAGCAACTTGGACAGGAGCACATTCAGCTTCTGCGCCGTAGGATGAGTGGACGCATACTGCTGTCTCTTGGACATGGCTTCGCTGATGGATTGCTGGCGGGATGCATGACTTGGAGGAGGAGGAGGAGGAGCAGGAGCATCAGGAGTGACAGAGGATGGGTATGACGCACATCTGCCTTCGGCTGAGGTGCTGGAGCCTTGGCTGGCAGAAATTGGAAGCGGCGTGCCACTTGGTGAGGAAGCAGGCTGGACCACCTCTTCGGAGCCTCGGTTCTCCCAGGCCGCTTTATGGTGACGCATCATATGTTGACGCAGGGCCGTGGTGCCAACATTTGGGCCCTGGCCACGCTTCACCTTCTGCCTACATATCTTGCATGTGGCCATCGTGACGATGAAGCCCCTTCTGCACCCGGCTCCCAAGTGTGATCGGCTTCTTCATCATCATCATCACCGAGTTGTGGCTGCACGTCACTGATGTTCTCGGTTTCCTCAACAGTGTCTGGCGCAGGAGCTGGAACGCTCACAACACCCACGACACTCTCCACATCACTATTTGTCTGCCTAGCTAAAGAAGCCACCTCCATTTCTTGGCTGGGCAGTAGCTTCTGACTGTCCTCTATCTGATCGTCCTCCTCACTAAAGAGTGGAGCTGAACCCAAAGCATAGGATACGTCGCTGGGGGAGGGAACGGCCTAGGACAGAGGCAATGGGAGGACCGGGACTGCTCTCGGGGCATGCCAACTCAGGGTTGTGTCAGAGGAACCTACCGACCCTAGACCTAGAGGTCTCTCACCGTGACTCCTGCTGCCACTTGCCCCTAGTCTGCTGCGACCTCTGCCTGCTGAATCTTGGCCTCTGCCACTCCTCTTTGAACATCCTGGCACTTGTCTGCCTGACATTTTTATGTATTTGAAATGCGCAATTGGTACTTTAAAAAATGTGTTTACTTTTAAAAGCAGAAGCTAAATAAAGTTAGCAACTGCTTCTCTGCACTAGATACTATGAAAATTGGCAATATGGGATACCTTGCAGCCTGGTGTTTTGACAGCAGGACAAAAACCAATTCAAAATGCAATAGCTTAATAAAGCTGAGGCTGAACAAGCTGATTTCGTATAAAAGATAGAGTGCAACATGGTGGTTTGGGATACCCTGCGGCCTGGTGTTTTGACAGCAGGACAAAAACCAATTCAAAATGCAATAGCTTAATAAAGCTGTGGATGAACAAGCTGATTTAGTATAAAAGATAGGGTGCAACGTGGTGGTTTGGGATACCCTGCGACCTGGTGTTTTGACAGCAGGACAAAAACCAATTCAAAATGCAATAGCTTAATAAAGCTGAGGATGAACAAGCTGATTTAGTATAAAAGATAGAGTGCAACGTGGTGGTTTGGGATACCCTGCGGCCTGGTGTTTTGACAGCAGGACAAAAACCAATTCAAAATGCAATAGCTTAATAAAGCTGAGGCTGAACAAGCTTATTTAGTATAACAGATAGGGTGCAACGTGGTGGTTTGGGATACCCTGCGGCCTGGTGTTTTGACAGCAGGACAAAAACCAATTCAAAATGCAATAGCTTAATAAAGCTGAGGCTGAACAAGCTGATTTCGTATAAAAGATAGAGTGAAACATGGTGGTTTGGGATACCCTGCGGCCTGGTGTTTTGACAGCAGGACAAAAACCAATTCAAAATGCAATAGCTTAATAAAGCTGTGGATGAACAAGCTGATTTAGTATAAAAGATAGGGTGCAACGTGGTGGTTTGGGATTCCCTGCGACCTGGTGTTTTGACAGCAGGACAAAAACCAATTCAAAATGCAATAGCTTAATAAAGCTGAGGATGAACAAGCTGATTTAGTATAAAAGATAGAGTGCAACGTGGTGGTTTGGGATACCCTGCGGCCTGGTGTTTTGACAGCAGGACAAAAACCAATTCAAAATGCTATAGCTTAATAAAGCTGAGGCTGAACAAGCTTATTTAGTATAACAGATAGGGTGCAACGTGGTGGTTTGGGATACCCTGCGGCCTGGTGTTTTGACAGCAGGACAAAAACCAATTCAAAATGCAATAGCTTAATAAAGCTGAGGCTGAACAAGCTTATTTAGTATAACAGATAGGGTGCAACATGGTGGTTTGGGATACCCTGCGGCCTGGTGTTTTGACAGCAGGACAAAAACCAATTCAAAATGCAATAGCTTAATAAAGCTGAGGCTGAACAAGCTTATTTAGTATAACAGATAGGGTGCAACGTGGTGGTTTGGGATGCCCTGCGGCCTAGTGTTTTGGCAGCAGGACAAAAACCAATTCAAAATGCAATAGCTTAATAAAGCTGAGGATGAACAAGCTGATTTAATATAAAAGATAGAGTGCAACGTGGTGGTTTGGGATACCCTGCGGCCTGGTGTTTTGACAGCAGGACAAAAACCAATTCAAAATGCAATAGCTTAATAAAGCTGAGGCTGAACAAGCTTATTTAGTATAACAGATAGGGTGCAACGTGGTGGTTTGGGATACCCTGCGGCCTGGTGTTTTGACAGCAGGACAAAAACCAATTCAAAATGCAATAGCTTAATAAAGCTGAGGCTGAACAAGCTTATTTAGTATAACAGATAGGGTGCAACGTGGTGGTTTGGGATACCCTGCGGCCTAGTGTTTTGGCAGCAGGACAAAAACTAATTAAAAATGCAATAGCTTGATTAAGCTGAGGATGAACAACGCTTATTTAGTATAACAGATAGGGTGACATGTGCAGGTTTGGGATGCCCATGTGGGCTGGTGTATTTAAACCAGACAAAAACCAATTCAAAATGCAATAGCTTGATTAAGCTGAGGATGAACAAGCGTATTTAGTATAACAGATAGGGTGCAACGTGCAGGTTTGGGATACCCTGCGGCCTAGTGTTTTGGCAGCAGGACAAAAACCAATTCAAAAGGCAATAGCTTGATTAAGCTGAGGATGAACAAGCGTATTTAGTATAACAGATAGGGTGCTACGTGCAGGTTTGGGATACCCTGCGGCCTAGTGTTTTGGCAGCAGGACAAAAACCAATTCAAAATGCAATAGCTTAATTAAAATGAGGCTGAACAACGCTTATTTAGTATAACAGATAGGGTGACATGTGCTGGTTTGGGATGCCCATGTGGGCTGGTGTATTTAAAGCAGACAAAAACCAATTCAAAATGCAATAGCTTAATTAAATTGAGGCTGAACAACGCTTATTTAGTATAACAGATAGTGTGCTACGTGCAGGTTTGGGATACCCGGCGGCCTGATGTTTTTTTTAAAAGCAGGACAAAAAACAATTCAAAATGCAATAGCTTGATTAAGCTGAGGATGAACAAGGGTATTTAGTATAACAGATAGGGTGCTATGTGCAGGTTTGGGATACCCTGCGGCCTAGTGTTTTGGCAGCAGACCAAAAACCAATTCAAAATGTGATAGCTTGATTAAGTTGAAGATGAACAAGCGTATTTAGCATAACAGATAAGGTGCTACGTGCAGGTTTGGGATACCCTGCGGCCTGGTGTTTTTTTTAAAAGCAGGAAAAAAAACAATTCAAAATGCAATAGCTTGATTAAGCTGAGGATGAAAAAGGGTATTTAGTATAACAGATAGGGTGCTACGTGCAGGTTTGGGATACCCTGCGGCCTAGTGTTTTGGCAGCAGGACGAAAACCAATTCAAAATGCGATAGCTTGATTAAGCTGAGGATGAACAAGGGTATTTAGTATAACAGATAGGGTGCTACGTGCAGGTTTGGGATACCCTGCGGCCCAGTGTTTTGGCAGCAGGACAAAAACCAATTCAAAATGCGATAGCTTGATTAAGCTGAGGATGAACAAGCGTATTTAGTATAACAGATAGGGTGCTACATGCAGGTTTGGGATACCCTGCGGCCTAGTGTTTTGGCAGCAGACCAAAAACCAATTCAAAATGCGATAGCTTGATTAAGCTGAGGATGAACAAGCGTATTCAGTATAACAGATAGGGTGCTACGTGCAGGTTTGGGATACCCTGCGGCCTGGTGTTTTTTTGACAGCAGGACAAAAAACAATTCAAAATGCAATAGCTTGATTAAGCTGAGGATGAACAACGCTTATTTAGTATAACAGATAGGGTGACATGTGCTGGTTTGGGATGCCCATGTGGGCTGGTGTATTTAAACCAGACAAAAAAATATTAAAACTAATCCAGTTATGAGAAATGCTTGTGTGTAACAGATAGGGTTAAATGTGCCACTGCATAGATGGGATGCACAGTGGCAAGGCAGGTTTACAGCACAAAGAACTGAAATTGAATTGAAAACTGATCTGGCTAATGAAAATAAAAAATATTTTCCCTGTCACTTCAATGCTGTACCTGGCTGGATCGTTCTGGTTTTTCCCTATCTTTCACTGTCTTTCCCTGGCTCTGTCTACCTCTCTTTCTGCCTCTCTGTCGGTCTCTCTGACTCTCCCTAACTATCTCTAACTCTGTCCCTGTCTGTAACCAGCTCTGCTCTGGCCGCAATACGACGCTGAACTGCGCACAAGGAAAATGGCTGCCGGTTTATATAGCACGGTGACGTCACCGGGCTTCCTGGCTGCTGATAGGCTGCATGTGACTGTCCCATGATACCTTACCCCAGGGGATATGGCTGGACATGTTCATCCACCATTTTAGAATGCCTGTAATTGAAATAAATGGAGTTTAAAGAAAAACTTCGATCGATCGAATCGCGGGGAAATTCGGATTCGTTCAGAATCGAATTTTTCCTGAAATTCGGAACGAATCCGGGTTCGTCCGGATCGATTCGCTCATCCCTAGTAATGTTCTAAATTTTAGGATCAAATTATTACGCGACCTCTCCTGCCCAGCAACCACACCCTTGTATTGTGTTTTTTTTGTTTTATTTTACGTAGAATTGTATGTGCAGCTCTGCCATTGCATTGTCATTGTCACAGTGTTAAAACAATGTCATTCCATATGTTTTGGCTCTGGTGTTGAGAAACAGACTTCTATTACATAGCGTCTGGCGCTCTATGCTAGAGCACCCAGTTTTAGAGCTCCGGCGCTGGTTGTGTTTAGTTTTTTCTTAAATATGAGCTTCAGCTCCAAGTGCCGGACGCATTTAACTGGAGCTACCTATTGTTTGCTGGAGCGTTGTTCTATTGTTAGATGCATCCCGGGCATACCAGCTTGCTGTGCCAACCACGGGTATCCAAAGATATCTCCTTGAGACCCTAAAGCACACTCATACTCTATAACACTGCACATCTAAATATCCTGCTGCAAATGGGATGGTAAGAATGCGGAAGAGGGAAGGTGATAAAAGAGAATAAGAAAGAGTAAGGATAACAGGGGGATGATATGGGAAGAAAGAGAAATGTGAAAGAGTAAAACCACACCAGCATCAGAAGTAAAATGAAGGAGATGTGGGGAGAAAAAATAGAGGCATAGTCGAAATAGAAAAAACAAAAGGACGGGCAGGCTGATTCATCACTAACGCCAGGTAGCGACAGATGAGCGTCTGTAGCAGGCATTTCAGAGCGCCCGCTAGTAGTCGCTGTGCTCGGCCGTGGGTTGCTAGTTCATAGCGACTCAGTCGCTGTGCAGCAATGATGAATACAATGTGAGGTGTCGCTATTTGACCAGTACAGCGCTGTATGGGAGCGCATGTTAGCGACTGGTCAGTGCGACCGACTCACAACAGATTCATCAAAAAAACAGCCTCACACAACTCCGGCGCTGAAAAATGCTTCTCGGAAGCCCAGAGCGCCGGAGACTGTTTGATTAAAGTCTGTTTTTTAGCATGTATCCACCAGTAATAAAGCAAAAACATATGGAATTACATTGTAATAACATTGTAACATGAACACATTAATGCCAGACCTGTAATGTCAATTCTGTATACATTTATAAAACATGAAAAATATTTTCAAAAATGGCTTTTTCTATGCCAGATGAGGTCACAACATTATTTGAGATTTAAAAAAAAAAAATTAACAAAAACCCTGTTTAAAAAGAAATAAAAGAACGTCCATTGAAATGTATGTGAGAGCGACAGGTAGCGAGAGGTCATACCTGGCGCTAAGCAAGGCTGAACGCCGGCGCTGAGGCTGGGATAATGATGAATCGGACGCTACATGGCGTTATCCCAGTCGCTCCACAGATTCTGCTTGATAAATGTGTAATTGCGTGCCATGTCCGGCGTTCACCTGTCGCTACCTGTCATTTACAAGGCACTACCTGACGCTCTCCCTTCATGAATAAGGGCCAAAGTAAAACAACGAAAAAAAGGTGAAGGTAGTGCTGCAGCTTTATTTACTGCTGCTGCCCCCTGCTGGCTGAGCTTAGAAACAACAGCGCATTGCTATTAGCATATTCACCTGACTTCTCATGAATAAGTCTATTCTAAATTAATCCTAAAAAATACATAGACCTTTTAAAATCTTTTGTTGAGGATTTTGAAACTGAGCCGGGATCTTCCCTAACAGAACAGAGTGCTCTGAATCAGATTTATCCCTCTGACCACGGTAAGGGGACTACAAAAGAGGTGACTCCTGGTTAAACTGGATGGGTTGACATGCCTGCAGATGCATGTACCATATCCTTGCTAAGCTGAGAATTATTTATATACCTGCGTCTGGAATCTTGTAATTACCTTCTACTAGTTTCTCTACAACAAGGTCAAGGAAATAAAAGTATCAGACAGCAATTCAATTTATTTGTAAACTAGGAATGATTTTTGTGTCTATTAATTCTTTGTAATTATTATATTAATATATGTGTAATTCATTAGAAGACTCTCCTATGTTATTTGGCCAGAGATTAGGTTTAAAGACCCTTACACTAGCTATTAAACCGGACCTTCAGCATCATGTAATGAAAAGCCAAAACCCTATATTATTCCCAAGCATCTAAAATTAATATATTTTTAAAAAAGTTTTTAGCCACTTACTTTTTATTCTTTCCCCCACTGGGCTGCAACTCTGTTCAGGACTCTAGGATATGGGCGCTGCCATCTTGCCTCAGACGCTTCACATACTGAGGAGCAGAGCTGGGGTCAGGGAAAGGACAGCAATCCCAGAATGCAGAGCAGTAGAGTCAGAAGACAACTCCTGTTTGCAGGCATCCTGAGGCTCCCTGGGCTGCCATCATGGATGTTTAAAGGCTCATAAAATTCCGTAGATGTAGGTAGGATGATTTTTAAAGTGGGCAATCTGTATGTATAGGGTGGGGGGCATCTGATAAACTGATAAACTGTTTTCACTGCACTGTAAGATGGGAATTTTGAATTTTCTATGTCGAAAGTCTTGCCTAAACTAACCTGATGATGGCCATGATCCAACCAACCACAAATACCACTTATAGCAATGATCCAACAAGAATCTAAATGGAGGCCACCTTAAGGTCTGCTGGCAATCATAACAGTCTCATGCTGACCACACACCTTACAATCTGTACAATCTCTGTTAACCAGGATTATTTTCTATAAATTGGTGTTGTTCCCTGCATAGGGGGCATCCCAATTGCCTGTACCCCCTTCACATTAATGCTTGGTAAAACAAGTAAACTTACCTTTAAGCCTGCCTCCCGGCAAAATCGAGCTACACAACTGGCTGCCACAGTCACATGGTTCATGGGCCTCTCCAAGAATTTGATTTTAATTGATTGTTTGCATCCCAGTTAACGATGAGACAAAAATTCCCTCTCTGTCTTTCTGCTGAGACGTCTCACCATATCGAGCTTCTTTATGGGAACCGACAGTGATGTCTTACAAAAACTCTTCCTCCAAGGGCAATCTTTTTCTTGTCTTGATAATAAGATGCCCCCTGTTCTCCTAGCGGACTAACTAGACCGGGTAGCTAGGTGACTTGAGGTTATTGTCATAGATTACAGACCAAGGGTGAGCACTGTTGGCAGAGAACCATGGTGACCACTGCTGAGAATGACACCCACAGACTACTAACCAGTGCCCGAGCTGGACCCCGCAGAAACTGAGTCTAAGGACCATCACGGTCTTCCCCAGAGGGAGGATACTTTTACTGCTTGGGTGGTCCCAAGTCCCTCCCTGGGGAGACAAGCATCTGGGTAGACAGCAGTGGTTACCAGGCAGGAGGAGAGGCAGATGATTGGGTAAGCTGAGGTTGAACACATAGCTTATCACAAGGGGTTAAACAGAAGAGTATCCACAGAACAGGCCGGAGCTCATACACGGGAGAGCAGGCAAGATCGAGACGGGTATCCCAAAAACAGTCAAAAATCACCAGAGTCCAAGAGGGACAATCGAAGAATGAGGTCACGTGGTAAGCCGGGTCAAATACGATCAGGTAATTAAATCAAAGGTTCCAAGGGATGAAGAGCTAGTGCAGTAGATAGCACAGGAATCTTCTGGCGCCATCTTGCCACCAGAAGGCTTCTTATATAGCCCCTAGGAAGACCTGATTTTCCCCTCATTGTCGCTGACCTGGTACCTGTATCTCTTTAAATTAAAGGCCATATTCTGCTATCGTGCAATACAGCTGGGCTTGCGTATGCGCAGTGGCCGCCGCTACTGAAGCCTGCGTCTGTGCTGCAGCCCCAAGTACTGTGCCAGTGCAGCGGGTGCCTGCATTGTTGGTGCGTAGATGACATCTGCACTCACGCCAGCACATAGGAACCTGCCACCAAGGCACCTGCCATGTCCACCACCGCTCGCTGCTGGCACCACCACTGCCTGGGCTAACGTGGAAGTGCCTGTCATGTCGGACATCACCCGCCACCTGAATGCCACAGGTAAACTTGCGGCATCCTTGCTGGTGTTTGCTTGTCTTGTTGACTCCTGGCAGTAATTTAGAAGTAACATACCAGGAGTTTCATTTTGAAAAACACCCTGCTGGTTCTCCTGAAGAAGCTGGATACAGTGAAATGCATCGGTGACACTAATGGCAAGGCAGAATAGGAGGGAATTTTTGTCTCATCTTTTAATGGAATGCAAGCAAACAATTTAAGAGATAATTCAAATAATTGCTTTTAGAAGCTAAATTGTCTTTGAGTCAGTGTAAAAATAGTATCGATTTTTTATGTATTCCATAGAATAAAACTGTATTTTGTGCTGGCTGGTTGGCCTCCGCACCCTGGTCTATTAGCCCCTAAACAGTAGCTGGTGCCCATGCTGGCTTTGCTTGGGTAGGGGGGACCCCTCACCGTTTAAAAAATACATTTTAAGGTTTTATTTTTCAATTTTCAAGGGTTTAACCCTTGATTGTGCAGATAATAGTTGCATTTAATTTGAAAATGTAATAAAACTCAGTTTGGGGTGTCACTTGGGCAGGAACGGGTGTCTACCAATACATATGTTATACTGTTGTGACTGGAAGGAATAAGGCTATTGTACACATTATGTTTTTGTTGAAAAACATTTACTATTTTTAAAAACATTTTTTTCACATATTTCACAAAAAAATATTGTGAAGCCATTGAAAAGATTACAAACAATACATTTCATGTTAAAGACCAAGCTCTGCAGATAAAAAACAATATAATTCTCCTGGAAAGCCTTGGAAATTCCTTCAAAAATGACAGTTAAATATGTATAGTGCACAATGGTCCGGGTGACAACATTTCTTGGTAGGCTGGCAGTTACTGGATGCTCGGGGAATCTCCCTTTCCTTTGTCCTTTCCCTACAGAGACATCATCAGTCACATGGGGGGTTACTGGAGGTGTCTGATATTCCTGGAGGTGTCTGCAACATTGAAAATGATTTAGCTTTACTGGATAGATGGTCAAAACTGTGGAAACTAGAGTTTAATGTCTCTAAATGTAAAATAATGCACTTGGGTAGAAGGAATCCCTGCTCTGAGTACCGTATGGGCAGCATTGTGTTAGCCAGGACCTCGGAGGAGAGAGATTTAGGGATACTGATTACTGATAGCTGCAAGATGAGTGGACAGTGTAGCCAGGCAGTGGGAAAAGCAAGCAGGATGCTCGGCTGTATAGCTCGAGGCATCACCAGTAGGAAGAGGGAGGTTGTGATGCCGCTGTATAGAGCCCTGGTAAGGCCACAGCTAGAATACTGTGTGCAGTTCTGGAGACCTTACCTTAAAACTTAGGAGAGATTTAAAGAACTTAATTTGTACAGTCTGGAGGAAAGAAGGGAGAGGGGGGACATGATTGAGACCTTTAAATATGTGAAAGGATTGAATAAGGTTCAGGAGGGAAGTGTTTTTAAGAAGAAGCTTAATGATAGAACAAGGGGGCACAACCTGAAGCTAGTCGGGGGGAAGATCAGGAGCAATGTTCGAAAATATTATTTTACAGAAAGAGTAGTAGATGCTTGGAACAAACTTCCAGCAGAGGTAGTTGAAAAATCAACAGTCACTGAATTTAAACATGCCTGGGGTAAGCACACATCTATCCTAAGATAAAGAGTACATACAGTATACACATAAGGGCAGACTAGATGGACCATATGGTCTCCTTCTGCCGTCAACCTTCTATGTTTCTATGTTACTCAGAGGCTCCTCCTCTGTGGTATAAGAAGGTGGGACCTGTGTCCTCCCTCACTACAGATGCCTGTGGGGTGGCATCCTCTCTCGTCTAGTAGGGGACAGATGAAGGAAGACAAGGCTACACTGAGTTCTTTTTTTTTTTTTCTTAAATGTACTGAATTTTCTTTCTTTTTTAACAGTTTGTTAACTGGTAAGGTGTCCATGGGAGCCCTATACCAGTCCATATGTAAGTGATGGCCGGCATTCCACCTGCTAGAAAAATTTGACCCATATACTATAAGGCTTACTAACCTGGTACCAGCATCATGTCCTTTCAAAGAAAGGCTACTGTTTGCATATTTAAAGGACAACTTAAAGTCCTGCTATTATATGGTAGACTATAGAAAAAAACATTTGGCCAAACCTATATTTGTAATAATTGTAATCCACTTTGTACGCCGAGCTAGCAGAACAGCATCTTTGCTGTCGTATTATGTGGTTTATTTCCTTAACACCCGTGACAACTGAAACTTATGATGGGTCAGGGCGTGTGATTTGTGTGTCTTAAGACTAAGAGGCCGATTCATTAATAGCGGCAGGTAGCGACAGTTGAGCGACTGTAGCGGCATTTTCAGAGCACCCGCTAGTAGTCGCTGTGTTTGGCCGTTGTTTGGTAGTTGATAGCGACTCAGTCGGTGTGCGGTAATGTTGAATATTGGGTGAGGAGTCGCTATTTGACAGGTTCCGCGCTGTATGGGAGCGCATGATAGCGACTGGCCCTAGCGACCGGCTCCCACCATATTCATTAACAAATCACGCTCAATAAATTCTTGCGCTGTAAAATGCATGTTTAAACCGCAGAGCGCTGGCGGCGATGGGTTAAAAGTAGTTTTTTAACCCCCAAACAACCATATTTTTGGAAACCAAAAAAAAACAAGTTTTTTTTAATAATTTTGTAATATCAATACATTAATATCAGACCTGTAATATCAATTCTGTACATTTTTTTTTTTTACCTTAAAAAAATATCTAAAATGGCAGAAGTGGTCACAGAATTTTTCACATTTAAAAAAAACAAAAAAACAATTAATAACAATTAATTATGAATATTTAAAGATTGTTCCATTGAAATGCATTGGAGAGCGCCAGGTAGCGAGAGGTCATACCTGTCGCTGTTCAAGGTCGGACGCTGGCGCTGTGGGCTGAGGCTGGAATAATGATGAATGAGTGGCTATATGGCGCTATCTCAGTCGCTAAGCAGGATTGGCTTGATAAATGTGTGATTGTGGTGGGGAGCCGGCGTTCTCGTGGCGGTGCCCGTCATTACCGGCCGCTCACCAGACGCTACCTGTCGCTATTCCTTCATAAATAAGGGCCAAAGCATTTGCTTGAAAACTTTGTGAGTGGACACATGCTGCCCCCGTCTCAGCCTTGACCATTTCTGCTGACATTTATCACTTTCTACGTATTCTTTAAATATTTTCACAGCTCCTGCTTGATTCTAATCCCAGATAATGCCTCTTCTTTTAGCTGTAAAGCTCCGCCCCCTCCATTCACTGCCACAGTTGTGTGTGGCAATGATGTCATTGCCACACCTGTGCAATGACTGGTCGCCTGCCCAAAAAATCCATGTTCCAGGACAATTCGAAAAGTGAAAATATCCATTTCTAGCTCACCATAAAAAGGGAGTATCAGACGGAGCTTTGGCCAAATGTATTTCAAAGGTTCAGTGGGTTTTGATCCACTTTAAATGAGGGGAAAAGTACAAAAGTTAAGATATTTCTAAATAGTAGATTAGTTTTTTTCTTGTTTTTTTTTCTATTGCCTGTTAAATAATAGCTTTTTATTTTATCGTTTCCAATTATGGTTGTGATGATGAATCCATATCGGCACATGAAATATGTAGGTGTGAGCTCCCTCTAGTGGTCAGTTCGTGTAGTAACACAAGTAGTAACACACACTGGGCACAAGAGGGAGCACACTCCTACAGTGGAGCTAAGCTACTCCCCAACTCTCTGAGAATGGAAAGAGTGAAACCTCAACAATCATCTCACACATTTAGAGTGTATAAGGTCAAGTTATTTTTGCTACAGCTACTTTTCCTTTACAATAATATTTCAGTGTAACAAATACAATAATCATAGGCTGAATGCAGGGCTGCCATCAGGACAGTACAGGCATAACAAAGGGCTCACATGGAGCTGCTGCTGCCAACTACTATTCCCTAACATTTTTTGGGCCCTCTCCCAAGCCCAATACCCACATTATGGTGCCCGAGAATATTATATATACAGAGTAGCAATGGGAAACCCTTGGCTGGTATGTGGGAGTGGCACAGGGAAATAGGGTAATATGGGAGGGTCTGCAGAATGGCATAGTAGGTTCATCTTGGGTAATAAGTTAGCATATAGCGTTCTGACATTGTGTCTGATAATAGGGGTAAGTTAAAGGGAGCCCAGGAAAGATGGCTGTTTGGAGCCCACTAATTCCTAATGGTAGCTCTGGTTAAATGTAACAGTTAAATAGGACCCAAACTTTTTACTATAACCCCCTGTTTGTTTTAAACACCCACCCAAGGGTATTTGGGATGCCCCTCAGTGTGAAACTCCCTTGTATCCCATGATGAATGTGCTGGCCTTCCTGCTCTACATGTTGGTTGCACCGTCCTGCACATGTTGTTTGTGTAATGCTTAGGTATTGTTCTGCTTCACTGACTTCACACCGCTTCCGTCTCGGGTGGCCCCATCACCACATACTCACCCTCTGATGATTCTGTTGGGACAGAGAAGCACCACACACCAGCACTTAGCAAATATGTTATTAGACTTCCAAGCCCAACACAACCTCCTTTTCAGTGGGCTCCTTGGCTGGTGGTGGTGCTGCTTTGAGGAGGAAGAGGATGTTGGCAGGGTTCGGGGCCACCACTTTACACCCACACACTGTCTTCTTGGCACCACTGGTTGGTCCCCTTGCCTCTGGGTGAGCTTGATCTGCAGCCAGAACTCCCTGGCTATGAAAGAAAATATAACATTATCAAACATTCAAGACACTCATTACCCTGATAGCTCACCTTCTTTGTTGTACAACCACTTACCTGGGAAGTTCTGGCTGTAGAACTTCTGCATCCAGGGCCACTTTCATCGTTTGAGGTCCGACCAGTGCTGCATTATTTGGGTGAAGGTGTAAGGCAACGTCCCCTCGCCACTCACATGTGCTGCCACTTCCTCTGCCAATCTCCTCTTTTCATGTGTGTTGGGTTTGAAGTCGTACTGTTGCTCCATGAAAGTCTGCAAAACACAAACAGATGTGCATTGTTAACTTATGTCCTCTGTTTGGGTCTCCTTTAACTCCACATGTGTGCCCCTGCCCCTTCAAGTACATTTCTGGGACAGTACAACCACCCAAGCCTTGTATACACTAGTGTATGCCAATGCTAACTAATCCAGCTCTCCCATCCCACAGTAGCAGTGGATTGCAGGCGCAGATGCACCTAGGCCAAAAGGCGCACCTACCTCTCTACAAACAAGTATTCCCATCCCACAATAGTAGCGAACTGCAGACGCAGACACACCTAGGCTTGAAGGTGCGCCTAGCTATCCACTCCGCTACTACTGTAGGATAGGGCTTGCTGACCCTGGCCAGCAACAAGGCGAAGCCAGCTCTCCCATCTCACAATAGTAGCGAATTGCAGACGCAGACACACATAGGCCTGAAGGTGCGCCTACCTATCCACCCCGCTACTACTGTAGGATAGGGATCGCTGACCCTGGCCAGCAACAAGGCGAAGCCAGCTTTCCCATCCCACAATAGTAGCGAATAGCAGACGCAGATGCACTTAGCCCAAAAGGTGTGCAGACATTCCAGAATAATCCATGGGACAGTGGCAGTGTAACATTGAATGGCCAGGCCATGTGCCTTCACTCGGATTTTGCAGCTACTATCCCCTGTTTGCACCTTGGCAGGAGTGTAATGCTCACATGCGTAGGCAAATAGCATGAAAGTGTAACTTACCATCATGATGTCCTCCTGCTGCTCACGGGTGAACACGGTGGGTGCCATATTGGACCTTTGGATGTCGTCTGTATGTTGCACATGTAGCCTATAGGTTGCTCGTGCCTTTGAGGGGCAGTTAAATTAAAACAAATATTTTCCAATACAATTACCAACTCAATTAGATATAAAGGAACACAGTTGCGGGTCAGATTTTCTTGCCACTGCCGACTTAGGAGCTCACTCTGCCACACCATAGGCACCACCACAGCCCCAGAGCTAGGCATGGCTAAGGATCCAACAGAACCTGGCCCAGGTACCACAGCCCCAGCACTCTCCTGCTGTTACCCAACCTGAGTGGGTCACCCGCAGCACTTTAGGGCATCAGCAGCAGAGTCAGAAAACCAGGGCTCCTGGGGCTCCCGGCACAGCCCACTACAGACAAACCAACAGTCAGGACATTGGAGTAATATGCGGACCCTAAGACAGACCCCAGTGCGGGCCCCACTGCGGAGTCCACAGCGGAGCCCCATGTGGTGCTAATGGGGAAGCCAAAGGCTGAGCAGCGTTGCCACAGCCAGGCTTCCTCTTTCCCTGTCAGTAGCCTGGAATCCATCCATTCTGGGCATGTTAGTGGGCATAGTGACTCCCCCTTCACCCAAGGCACCACCCAGCAAACCACAGCATTGGCCACTCACCCCGGGCACAAACTAACAAGGGACAAGTTAATTGGCCAATTTAATGATGCCCAGCTGGAGGTTCTGCTGGATGGCATTGCCAAAAATTATGATTGACTAGCTGGGTCCCAGCACCCCTCAACCCCCAAAGTGTTGCGGGAGCAGTTATGGTTGGAGATTGCCCGCAATGTGAGGGGGCGGGGCCAAAACCCAAGGATGGTGCCCAGGTCAAGAAAAAGTGCAACAACCTGAAAGTGGTGGTTCGGCGGAAACTCAGCACCAGACGGGCTGAGGGGTAAGTGCTGAACATCCAGAGGGCTACTTGTACAGGAAACATTGTGCAACTCACTAAAGCCACCCTCTCCTTTGAGGAGCAGGTGTTGGGGATGCTCCATCCCAAAATCTACCAGGGGGTGTCAGGCACCATCAACACCGGTAGGTGGCATGTGCCCACCAGTGGTAAGACTTGTTAGCAAATTGTAGCCTGGCACAGGGGGGAGTAGGCCAACCAAACATGCTACCCACCAACCTTAGTTCCCACATGCACAGCCAGCATTGAGGGCTTGCCTGGACAAGATATGTTGTGCGACTAGAAACACCAAGGGTATTAGGCACACTGTATATGTAACCCCTAATATGGGTGTGAGCAGACCAGAATTTGAGGGCCCATGTCGATGTGGGACCCAGTGTGTATCCCTTGTAGGGATTTTGAAAGGGCACATATTCTGTTAAGAGGAAACTACCAGTGCATTTAGCCAGCAACAATTTGCCTGCAAGACCCACCACCTGCAGCCACAACTGGCGCAGAGTCCAGACAGTGATGAGGTAAATGAATGAGCTTAATAGGCAAAGGGCAAGGAGCAAGGTGGAGGAGAAGGGTGAACCCAGGGTAAACTTTGGGGCCCTTGAGGCTGTATAGTAACATTTGGAACAACCAACACTAATGATGACCTTTCTCCATACAGACAGCACCTCTCCTGGATAAAATTAATGAGCTGGAGGAAGGGCACTCTGAACATCTGGATGAGACCTCCACCATCTGCTGCCACCTCGGACACTGGCCATCACCACTCCTCCTTGCTGCCTCAGCTTCATTCTGCCAGTAGCAGCCCAATCAGCTCCACGGAGCGCCCAGGAGGAAGACAACCATGGCCTGCAGCCAGGTGTCAGCCATGCCAAATCATAAAGGAAAACTGGCAGGCCAACAGCAGCACTTTTCGGCAAAATGCCAATAGATATTTTAAAGTTGTGCAACGGCCCACCATTTTGCTCCAGAAAGACCTGGCTGCAGTGGTTGTGGAGCAGCAGTGCCAGCACCAACAGATGGAGACGCTGGTTGTGGCTCTGGTGGAGGCCAACCAGTTTGCCCTTTAAATGCTGGAGAGGCTTGAGGCACAGCAAGCTGCACACACCCAAAGCTGGGCTACATCCCCCTAACCTGCCATGCTGGACTTTGGGTTGTGGGGGGTCCCAAAGCTTTAGTTATGCCAGACAATGACATTTGTATGTATCAATTTTCTGTTGACCTGCATCCACAGTTGTGTCATAACCCCATAACAACTTGTGACAATTAACATGCAATTAGAGAATAATTACCTAAAACAGAAGTTTGTTTAGATGTTATTTAATCACACCCAGACAAGGCAAGGGATATCATAAATAAAAAATGACATAAGTGGAGACAAGAAAATATCATTCAAGAAAAAGAGGAGTTAAATGCTGGAAAATGCTTTGGCTCACATGGCTCTCAGTGCCATTAATCTCTGGAGCAGAAGCAGGGGTTGTCTCCTCCAAATATGCTGTCATCCTCTTGCTCAAGGCATAGTTATGCAGACTAATGCACGCCATGATAATTTGCACGGCCTTCTCTGGCTTGTATTGAGGGGCACCCCCTGTGTGGTCCAGACAGTGAAATCTGGCCTTCAACAGCCCGAATGAACGTTCATCTACAGACATGTGTGGTGGTGGGGCCCATTATAAGCCTCCTGGCCAGGTGTCTGGGGCCTTAAGAAGGGCGTCAGGAGCCAGGTCAGCAAGGGATAACCAGAATCACCTAAAAGACAAATGAAAATGGAAATTTCATTACTAACGGACAACACAACATCAAAACAGCCTATTACAAAAGAGTAGGGCCAAACAAGCAAAGGGTAAGGCAGGAAGCTCGGACTAAGCGTTTGTAACTGCAACAGGAAGAAGGGGACATTCAAAGATGGGTATGAGCATAGTTGAAGTGATGGAGGGCAGGGAGACCAATTGGCTAACACAAAAAACTTGGACCAATTACAAAAAGGGGGAACATAACAGAAAAGAAAAACACGTTGAAAATTCAACAATAAACAAGCAGATCCACTCCAGGAATAAACAGATGTACACCCCCAAGCCAACCGCCAGTCAGCTCGCCACTCTGAAAACAGGTGTATAAACCAGAACGCCTCAAGATAAATGCATCATGGGACAAGCCAGGGAAGCCGGCCAAAATGCTGAAAATGTGAAGATCCAGGCCCAGGACACATTGAACATTAAGAGAGTGGCCCAGCTTGTGCTTGCTAAAAGAAACCACAAATAAAAAAGGAAACAACAAATGAACAACAAAAGTAAAACAAGGGCCAAATGGGACACGAGAAAAGGTGTTTGGGGGGGAGGAGAAGCTAGGCTTGCCTTAAGAGAGTAGAGCAGTAGTCCTCAAACTTCCTCCTCAAGGGCCGAGACAGGCCAGGTTTTGCAGCTCTCCACGCTACTCCACAGGTGAATTAACTGGTGCTCAGACAGAGCTATAGCCCTAATTATTACATCTGTACATCAGCATAGAGAGCTGCAAAACCTGGCCTGTCTCGGCCCTTGAGGAGGAAGTTTGAGGACTACTGGAGTAGTGTGTGCTACAAGGAGGAGCTATGTGGACCTAAACATACTGAAACATATACTCCTTTTAATTTCTATTTTTTATAATAAACTGCTTTCTATATATTTTCTGCCATGAAAAATTAGCTTAAGAAATATACAACTTTAAGTTTTAAAAGAATTATCTGTGGTCCCTTTAAGTCGTTTATGGCACTTGCAGCTCTTTTAAAATTAACAGAGCCTCTAAAAGAAGCAGCAGGCACTGTCCAATGTGCTGTAAGGGGGTTATTTAAGAAATAAATAGCATGAAAAAAGTCAGCTCTGCCTTGATTAGGGAGTCACAATCCAAGTAGAAAATCCAATCGGCTCGGCAGAAGCGCTCCACTCCAACATCAGGCACAACACAAAGGCCCTTATTTATGAAGGAATAGCGACAGGTAGCGACTGGTGAGCGGCCGGTAATGATGGGCCCCGCCACGAGAACGCCGACTCCACACCACAATCACACATTTATCAAGCCGATCCTGCTTAGCGACTGAGACAGCGCCATATAGCGACTCATTTATCATTATTCCAGCCTCAGCCCACAGCGCCAGCGTCCGACCTTGAACAGCGGCAGGTATGACCTCTCGCTACCTGCCGCTCTCCAATGCATTTCAATGTAACAATCTTTAAATATTAATAATTAATTGTTATTAATGTTTTTGTTTTTTTTTTTAAATGTGAAAAATTCTGTGACCACTTCTGCCATTTTAGATAGAAAAAAAAATGTACAGAATTGATATTACAGGTCTGATATTAATGTATTCATATTACTAAATTATTTAAAATACTTTTTTTTTGGTTTCCAAAAATATGGTGGTTTGGGGATTAAAAAACTACTTTTAACACATGGCCTCCAGCGCTCTGGGGTTTAAACATGCATTTCACAGCGCTAGAATTTTTTGAGCGTGATTTTTTGATGAATATGGTGGAAGCCGGTCACTCTGACCAGTCGCTATCATGCGCACCCATACATCGCGGAACCTGTCAAATAGCGACTCGTAACCTTGTATTCAACATTACGCCACACTGACTGAGTCGCTGTCAACAACCGAACAACGGTGAAGCACAGCGACTACTAGCGGGCGTCGTGAAAATACCGCTAACTTGTGATTTGGGATGTGAGAAAGCTATGTCATGCTTGTCAAATGTCACTAATGCAATCCCATTTTCAATTAAAACAAAAAAACCCAATCCAACAGGTACTGTGTGCCTGAATTCCTTTTTTTGGAGCACCCGGTATTTTTTTGATGAATTTTGTCTGCTTGTGGCGCTCTCGGCTAGTGCATAGGCTTATATAAGCCATGTGCTTCGAATGCTGCCTGCCCGGGAACGCTACAGCTGACAGTGCCGGCGGCCAAAAGGGGGCGCTGTAGTGCGAGCGCTGCTGAGTGTCTCATATGATGCCCACACAAATAATCATAAATAAGCTTTTAAGTCTGTTTGAGCAGCCTCAAATACTGAGATGCGCGGCCGCAGATACTCTGTGCTCGAGCTCTGCTTTAGAACTGCGCAATCGCAGTTACTTTATTCTGATTGGAGGAATCTTTTTCATCACTTCCTCCGACTCCTGCGACTGATGGGGGAGGAAACCACTCCACTTAAAGGCTCTTCATTTATGGAACGATACACTTCCTTGCTGCCAGCCTTAGTGAAAATCGTGCACAGCGACAAAATCCACCAGGCGGCATCTGCGGCAGCTATTGAACAGGTTAGCTCGCAGATGGAGAACTCTATCCACCTCCCTTCCCTTTCCATAGCGGTCGTTTGGGTTCTGGATGATGGAGAGAGACATCTGCCGCTATCTCTATATTTTTGCACACGCTGGCATTTTAATCCATACTTGCAAGTGCATTTATATCTTTTATTAAAATCTTCTGTTTTAAACGCCATTGCAGTAGATGCTTCTCATGTTCTTTTGCATGTAATCATCGCTGAGCATTTCATAGCAATTACTTAAAGCGGACCTTCACTCTGAATAAGAGCCTATTTTATATGTTTCCTCCCCCCTGTACATACAGATTGCTCACATTAAAAATCATGCTACATGCATCTACTGCATGTTATGAGCCTTTACACATCTAAGATGGCGGCTTATGGAACATCAGGCAGCCTGCAAACAGGAAGTTTGTCGCTCTGCGTTCTGGGACTGCTGACCCCAGCTCTGCTCTGTCTGAGCAAAGCACAGCTATAACCCCACCCTCTGTACTTTATCCCACTCTCCTCTCCTCAGTAAGTGTGATGCTTCTGAGTCAAGATGGGGGCACCCGTATCCTAAAGTCCTGAACAGAGTTGCAGCCAGTGGGGGAAAGAATAATAAGTTAGTGACTAAAAACTTAAAATATATTAATTTTAGATGCTGGGGAATAGTATTTTAAGGTTTTGGGCTTTTCGATAAATCATAGTGAAGGTCCGGTTTAATGCTGGAATTTCAGATTGGATACCTATAAAGTGGTGTTTTTAATAGCGTTTAGAACCATTGGCATTATTGTCTGGAATCCCTTTCTATAACTTGAATTTTGGAGGATTTGCCTTATCTCTAGAGGTGTCTGGTAAGAATATATTAGAGCGGTGGAGCGCACAATTACTTGAAGTGCATGCACTACAGGATAATGTTTCCATCTAGAATTTGAAGCCTTCATATGAAATGTTGCACTTGCTCTTTGCCTTTTAACAGACAAGTTGTATATTGATGTTGGTGATTTCACACATTGGGGCATTCCAAATTGTAATTCCCCACAAAGAGGGATACCACGGACCCTACAATCTTGTGAAATCCAGGGCTGTGGTTTCTCCTCTTTAAGGAAGACCTCCAGGCTTAAATGACTGGGGACCTGCATCCCCTCAATTCACAAGAGATCGTGGGATCATGGGATGCGAAAACCTGATGGGTCACATGGGAAAATGGAGCAACCACCACCTATACTGGAACCCAGCACCGGTAGATAGTCTGGAATGACTTCTGCTTTGGTTTACTGCTAGCTCAGCAGGGTATTCCAAGTCGGGGTGTCCCTATAACAGGGGTTAAGCAAAGCTTCAGAAATTTTAGACTAGAGGCGCTCTTCAGAGCAACATAAAAACCTAGGTAGTACATAATGCAGATTTATACATCAGACATGAAAATGGGTAGAAACAGTCCCACCAACAGGATGCACTCACGAGGGAATTAGTGGAAACGCACCCTCTGCTTATATCTGTGTTGGAGGCTTTAAACATAATCGGTCTAATACTATGTTCCCGTGAAGCTGAGATGTTGAGCACTGTCCAGTGGGGGTGGGGGGATCAGATCCTGGGCACACTTTGCTGTGTGTGCTGAGCTAAATGATGCTGAAATATTCACACTAGTAACAGCTGCCCCGGCCTGATGAGCTGTAAAATCCGCAAATCAGGCAAAGCCTTCATTTGGACTGGGCAGCGACTCAGCTCTGCCTTCTGGCTGCGACCTTCACAAAAGAGAACCTGCTAGAAGTAGAATCACATACTCAGGGGCCACCAGTAGCCAAGAGCACTGTGGTCGTACCCGTAAAGCTTTATGTACATACAGTATGAGACTTCAAGTATTGAGGTGGTTATCATTTGGCTAAGGGGTCACTAATAGATTGGTTTAATTGGTCTCTTATTTATTTCTATGAAATTTCTCTTATGGATTGAGGAGGTATTTAGATGAGATGTTGCCTATAGTCCATATGAGACATCTCATCTATATACCTGCTCAGTCCATAGGCTATGGATGAAGGAGGTTTGTAGATTAGATGTTTTCTATAGAGGATGTGTAAAGATGAGATTGAGGAGGTGTATAGATTAGACGTCTCTTGTGGATTGAGGAGATGTGTAGATGAGATGTCGCCAATGGGTTGAGGAGGTGTATAGATTAGACGTCTCTTGTGGATTGAGGAGATGTGTAGATGAGATGTCGCCAATGGATTGAGGAGGTGTATAGATTAGACATCTCTTGTGGCTTAAGGAGGTGTATAGATCAGGGGTTCCCAACACAAGTACCACTTTGCATTCACTAAAGGTACCACCTGGGTGGTACATATGGGTTGTCAGCATCTAAACCAGTGTTAAAAAGTACAAAACAACTATACAAGTTGTATGATTATTTATTCATATCTTTAGCAAGAACTTCCCCCGAAATGGGGTGTTTAATAATAGGCTGTCTCCTATGGATTGAAGATACATTCACAAGAAATGTTTCCTATAAAGTGAGACAGTATTTATTAGGATTCAATGTCTCCTATTGATTAAGGAGATGTTTATTTAGATGAGCTTTCTCCTATAGGTGGGGTGGATTTTTACCCAGAGATGTATCTTAAGAATTAAAGGGATATCTATTTCTCCGAAGGACTGGAGGGTTATTCATTTAGATGAGTTGTTTTTTAAGAAATGGGGAGGTGATTAATAGGGATGAGCGAATCGATCCGGACGAACCCGGATTCGATCCGAATTTCATAAAAAATTCGATTCGGATCGAATCCGAATTTCTCCGTGCTTCGATCGCTGGAAGTTTTCCTTTAACATCCATTCATTTACATTACAGGCATTCTAAGATGGCGGACGGGACATATCCAGACATCTACCCCGCACCAGTGCAAGCTGGGGCAGTCACATGCAGCCTATCAGCAGCCAGCAAGCCCGGTGACGTCACAGCGCTATTTAAGGCGGCAGACATCTTGCTTTTCCTCATTTCTCTATTGCATTCGTGAGAGACAGGACGCTGCTGTAGTGAGGGAGAGACAGAGAGCCAGGGACAGACAGGGACAGGCAGGAGACAGGCAGGCGACAGGCAGGAGACAGGCAGAAAGTCAGTGAGAAGCAGGGAAAGTTAGGAAAAATCGGAGGCAGTCACAGGGAGATTTTTTTTTTTTTTTCATCCAGCCTGAGTGTTACTGGCTGGCTGACTGGCTTTGTTAGCGTTTTCAGGCTGCTTATACACTTACTGTGCATATATACTGAACTGATCTCAAGTCTGCTGTGAGGCATCCCATTCTGTGACTACACCAGCCTCTATTTACTATAACCCTTTGCACTTATTCTAAAAGTAATTTGGCCTGATAAAGACACTTTTGCTGTGCATAGTTGTACTGCTCCCAGGTGCACTCCGGTTGGGGCATCCCATTCTGTGACTACACCAGCCTCTATTTACTATAACCCTTTGCACTTATTCTAAAAGTAATTTGGCCTGATAAAGACACTTTTGCTGTGCATAGTAGTACTGCTCCCAGGTGCACTCCGGTTGGGGCATCCCATTCTGTGACTACAACAGCCTCTATTTACTATAACCCTTTGCACTTATTCTAAAAGTAATTTGGCCTGATAAAGACACTTTTGGTGTGCATAGTACTACTGCTGCCAGGTGCACTCCGGTTGTGGCATCCCATTCTGTGACTACACCAGCCTCTATTTACTATAACCCTTTGCACTTATTCTAAAAGTAATTTGGCCTGATAAAGACACTTTTGCTGTGCATAGTAGTACTGCTCCCAGGTGCACTCCGGTTGGGGCATCCCATTCTGTGACTACAACAGCCTCTATTTACTATAACCCTTTGCACTTATTCTAAAAGTAATTTGGCCTGATAAAGACACTTTTGCTGTGCATAGTAGTACTGCTCCCAAGTGCTCTCTGGTTGGGGCATCCCATTCTGTGACTACAACAGCCTCTATTTACTATAACCCTTTGCACTTATTCTAAAAGTAATTTGGCCTGATAAAGACACTTTTGCTGTGCATAGTAGTACTGCTCCCAGGTGCTCTCTGGTTGGGGCATCCCATTCTGTGACTACACCAGCCTCTATTTACTATAACCCTTTGCACTTATTCTAAAAGTAATTTGGCCTGATAAAGACACTTTTGCTGTGCATAGTAGTACTGCTCCCAGGTGCACTCCGGTTGGGGCATCCCATTCTGTGACTACAACAGCCTCTATTTACTATAACCCTTTGCACTTATTCTAAAAGTAATTTGGCCTGATAAAGACACTTTTGCTGTGTATAGTAGTACTGCTCCCAGGTGCACTCCGGTTGGGGCATCCCATTCTGTGACTACACCAGCCTCTATTTACTACAACCCTTTGCACTTATTCTAAAAGTAATTTGGCCTGATAAAGACACTTTTGCTGTGCATAGTAGTACTGCTCCCAGGTGCACTCGGGTTGGGGCATCCCATTCTGTGACTACAACAGCCTCTATTTACTATAACCCTTTGCACTTATTCTAAAAGTAATTTGGCCTGATAAAGACACTTTTGGTGTGCATAGTACTACTGCTGCCAGGTGCACTCCGGTTGTGGCATCCCATTCTGTGACTACACCAGCCTCTATTTACTATAACCCTTTGCACTTATTCTAAAAGGAATTTGGCCTGATAAAGACACTTTTGCTGTGCATAGTAGTACTGCTCCCAGGTGCACTCCGGTTGGGGCATCCCATTCTGTGACTACAACAGCCTCTATTTACTATAACCCTTTGCACTTATTCTAAAAGTAATTTGGCCTGATAAAGACACTTTTGGTGTGCATAGTACTACTGCTGCCAGGTGCACTCCGGTTGTGGCATCCCATTCTGTGACTACACCAGCCTCTATTTACTATAACCCTTTGCACTTATTCTAAAAGTAATTTGGCCTGATAAAGACACTTTTGCTGTGCATAGTAGTACTGCTCCCAGGTGCACTCCGGTTGGGGCATCCCATTCTGTGACTACAACAGCCTCTATTTACTATAACCCTTTGCACTTATTCTAAAAGTAATTTGGCCTGATAAAGACACTTTTGGTGTGCATAGTACTACTGCTGCCAGGTGCACTCCGGTTGTGGCATCCCATTCTGTGACTACACCAGCCTCTATTTACTATAACCCTTTGCACTTATTCTAAAAGTAATTTGGCCTGATAAAGACACTTTTGCTGTGCATAGTAGTACTGCTCCCAAGTGCTCTCTGGTTGGGGCATCCCATTCTGTGACTACAACAGCCTCTATTTACTATAACCCTTTGCACTTATTCTAAAAGTAATTTGGCCTGATAAAGACACTTTTGCTGTGCATAGTAGTACTGCTCCCAGGTGCTCTCTGGTTGGGGCATCCCATTCTGTGACTACACCAGCCTCTATTTACTATAACCCTTTGCACTTATTCTAAAAGTAATTTGGCCTGATAAAGACACTTTTGCTGTGCATAGTATTACTGCTCCCAGGTGCACTCCGGTTGGGGCATCCCATTCTGTGACAACAACAGCCTCTATTTACTATAACCCTTTGCACTTATTCTAAAAGTAATTTGGCCTGATAAAGACACTTTTGCTGTGCATAGTAGTACTGCTCCCAGGTGCACTCCGGTTGGGGCATCCCATTCTGTGACTACACCAGCCTCTATTTACTATAACCCTTTGCACTTATTCTAAAAGTAATTTGGCCTGATAAAGACACTTTTGCTGTGCATAGTAGTACTGCTCCCAGGTGCACTCGGGTTGGGGCATCCCATTCTGTGACTACAACAGCCTCTATTTACTATAACCCTTTGCACTTATTCTAAAAGTAATTTGGCCTGATAAAGACACTTTTGGTGTGCATAGTACTACTGCTGCCAGGTGCACTCCGGTTGTGGCATCCCATTCTGTGACTACACCAGCCTCTATTTACTATAACCCTTTGCACTTATTCTAAAAGTAATTTGGCCTGATAAAGACACTTTTGCTGTGCATAGTAGTACTGCTCCCAAGTGCTCTCTGGTTGGGGCATCCCATTCTGTGACTACAACAGCCTCTATTTACTATAACCCTTTGCACTTATTCTAAAAGTAATTTGGCCTGATAAAGACACTTTTGCTGTGCATAGTAGTACTGCTCCCAGGTGCTCTCTGGTTGGGGCATCCCATTCTGTGACTACACCAGCCTCTATTTACTATAACCCTTTGCACTTATTCTAAAAGTAATTTGGCCTGATAAAGACACTTTTGCTGTGCATAGTAGTACTGCTCCCAGGTGCACTCCGGTTGGGGCATCCCATTCTGTGACTACACCAGCCTCTATTTACTATAACCCTTTGCACTTATTCTAAAAGTAATTTGGCCTGATAAAGACACTTTTGCTGTGCATAGTAGTACTGCTCCCAGGTGCACTCCGGTTGGGGCATCCCATTCTGTGACTACAACAGCCTCTATTTACTATAACCCTTTGCACTTATTCTAAAAGTAATTTGGCCTGATGAAGACACTTTTGGTGTGCATAGTACTACTGCTGCCAGGTGCACTCCGGTTGGGGCATCCCATTCTGTGACTACACCAGCCTCTATTTACTATAACCCTTTGCACTTATTCTAAAAGTAATTTGGCCTGATAAAGACACTTTTGCTGTGCATAGTAGTACCGCTCCCAGGTGCACTCCGGTTGGGGCATCCCATTCTGTGACTACACCAGCCTCTATTTACTATAACCCTTTGCACTTATTCTAAAAGTAATTTGGCCTGATAAAGACACTTTTGCTGTTCATAGTAGTACTGCTCCCAAGTGCTCTCTGGTTGGGGCATCCCATTCTGTGACTACAACAGCCTCTATTTACTATAACCCTTTGCACTTATTCTAAAAGTAATTTGGCCTGATAAAGACACTTTTGCTGTGCATAGTAGTACTGCTCCCAAGTGCTCTCTGGTTGTGGCATCCCATTCTGTGACTACAACAGCCTCTATTTACTATAACCCTTTGCACTTATTCTAAAAGTAATTTGGCCTGATAAAGACACTTTTGCTGTGCATAGTAGTACTGCTCCCAGGTGCTCTCTGGTTGGTGCATCCCATTCTGTGACTACAACAGCCTCTATTTACTATAACCCTTTGCACTTATTCTAAAAGTAATTTGGCCTGATAACGACACTTTTGCTGTGCATAGTAGTACTGCTGCCAGGTGCTCTCTGGTTGTGGCATCCCATTCTGTGACTACACCAGCCTCTATTTACTATAACCCTTTGCACTTATTTTAAGAGTAATTTGGCCTGATAAAGACACTTTTGGTGTGCATAGTACTACTGCTGCCAGGTGCACTCCGGTTGTGGCATCCCATTCTGTGACTACACCAGCCTCTATTTACTATAACCCTTTGCACTTATTCTAAAAGTAATTTGGCCTGATAAAGACACTTTTGCTGTGCATAGTAGTACTGCTCCCAAGTGCTCTCTGGTTGGGGCATCCCATTCTGTGACTACAACAGCCTCTATTTACTATAACCCTTTGCACTTATTCTAAAAGTAATTTGGCCTGATAAAGACACTTTTGCTGTGCATAGTAGTACTGCTCCCAGGTGCTCTCTGGTTGGGGCATCCCATTCTGTGACTACAACAGCCTCTATTTACTATAACCCTTTGCACTTATTCTAAAAGTAATTTGGCCTGATAAAGACACTTTTGCTGTGCATAGTAGTGCTGCTGCCAGGTGATCTCTGGTTGGGGCATCCCATTCTGTGACTACACCAGCCTCTATTTACTATAACCCTTTGCACTTATTCTAAAAGTAATTTGGCCTGATAAAGACACTTTTGCTGTGCATAGTAGTACTGCTTCCAGGTGTACTCCGGTTGGGGCATCCCATTCTGTGACTACAACAGCCTCTATTTACTATAACCCTTTGCACTTATTCTAAAAGTAATTTGGCCTGATAAAGACACTTTTGCTGTGCATAGTAGTACTGCTCCCAAGTGCTCTATGGTTGGGGCATCCCATTCTGTGACTACAACAGCCTCTATTTACTATAAACCTTTGCACTTATTCTAAAAGTAATTTGGCCTGATATAGACACTTTTGCTGTGCATAGTAGTACTGCTGCCAGGTGCTCTCTGGTTGGGGCATCCCATTCTGTGACTACACCAGCCTCTATTTTCTATAACCCTTTGCACTTATTCTAAAAGTAATTTGGCCTGATAAAGACACTTTTGCTGTGCATAGTAGTACTGCTGCCAGGTGCTCTCTGGTTGGGGCATCCCATTCTGTGACTACACCAGCCTCTATTTACTATAACCCTTTGCACTTATTCTAAAAGTAGTTTGGCCTGATAAAGACACTTTTGCTGTGCATAGTAGTACTGCTCCCAGGTGCACTCTGGTTGGGGCATCCCATTCTGTGACTACAACAGCCTCTATTTACTATAACCCTTTGCACTTATTCTAAAAGTAATTTGGCCTGATAAAGACACTTTTGCTGTGCATAGTAGTACTGCTCCCAAGTGCTCTCTGGTTGGGGCATCCCATTCTGTAACATACCATACCCCTCTTTATTTACACTAAGCAGCTCTCTTATTTACACTAAGCAGGCTTGTTGGAGGCTGAGTGTTACTGCTCACTTTTGGTGTGCATTATATTCTGTTTCATATAGACCCACCGCTCCCTGGGGGTTCTTAAAATATCACCTACTACCACGCCAGTTAGACTATGTCGGGCAGACAAGTGCCTGGAAGTGAAAAGAGGAGTGGCAGAGGCCAAAATTCCGCAGGCAGAGGTCGCAGCAGACTGGGGGCCAGTAGCAGCAGGAGTCACGCTGAGAGACCTAATCTGCCAGTATCTGCTAGCGGTCGGGTCTCCACCAGTAACGCATCTGCCATGGTAGATTGGTTAACGCGCTCATCAACAACATCATCACAACTTACGTCTGAGACCCCCAGTCTAGGGTCGGTAGGTTCCTCTGACACAACCCTGAGTTGGCATGCCCCGAGAGCAGTCCCTGTCCTCCCATTGCCTCTGTCCTACGCCGTTCCCTCCCCCAGCGACGTATCCTATGCTTTGGGTTCAGCTCCACTCTTTAGTGAGGAGGACGATCAGATAGAGGACAGTCAGCAGCTACTGCCCAGCCAAGAAATGGAGGTGGCTTCTTTTGCTAGGCAGACAAATAGTGATGTGGACAGTGTCGTGGGTGCTGCGAGCGTTCCAGCTCCTGCGCCAGACACTGTTGACAAATCCACGAACATCAGTGACGTACAGCCACAACTCGGTGATAATGATGATGCTGATGAAGCCGATCGCACTTGGGAGCCGGGTGATGAAGGGGCTTCATCCTCATCATCAGGAGAAGAGGGGCGCAGGTTGCCCCGGAGTCAGCAGCTGAGGCAGCAAGGTGGTAGCAGTCAGCATGGGGGCACAATTCCAAAGGCTGGAGCCGGCTGGGGCCGGGGTAGAGCACCTGCTGTGCGGCAGTCTACCTTATCGGGAGGTAGTGGAGCAGGGGTTCCTGGAGTTGGCAACAGCAGCAGTGAATCAGTGAGGCCAGGGGGTGGGAAAAGTAGCTACTCGGCAGTGTGGCAGTTTTTCCTGAAGCATCCGCAGGAGGGTAACATGGCCACATGCAAGATATGTAGGCAGAAGGTGAAGCGTGGCCAGGGTCCAAATGTTGGCACCACGGCCCTGCGTCAACATATGCAGCGTCACCATAAAGCGGCCTGGGAGAACCTAGGCTCCGGAGAGGTGGGCCAGACTGCTTCCTCACCGAGTGGCACGCTGCTCCCAATTTCTGCCAGCCAAGGCTCCAGCACCTCAGCCGAAGGCAGCTGTGCGTCATACCCATCCTCTGTCGCTCCTGCTCCTCCTCCTCCTCCTCCAAGTCATGCATCCCGCCAGCAATCCATCAGCGAAGCCATGTCCAAGAGACAGCAGTTTGCGCCCACTCATCCTACGGCGCAGAAGCTGAATGTGCTCCTGTCCAAGTTGCTGGTGCTGCAGTCACTCCCTTTTCAGGTGGTGGACTCTGCACCTTTCAGAGAACTGATGGCTTGTGCCGAGCCGAGGTGGAGAGTCCCAAGCCGTCATTTCTTTGCCAAGAAGGCAGTACCAGCGCTGCACACTTTTGTTGAACAGAAGGTGGGCCAGTCCTTAAGCCTGTCGGTGTGTAGCAAAGTGCATGGCAGCGCCGACGTCTGGAGCTGTAACTACGGTCAGGGACAGTACATGTCGTTTACGGCCCACTGGGTGAATGTGGTCCCTTTGCAGCAGCAACTTGGACAGGTCACGCCGCTTCGGCCTCCGCGTTCCCTGCCCGTTGGGCCTTTGACACCGTGCGACTCGGCCTCCTCATCCTCCGCCATCTCCTCACCCTCCACTGTAGGCTCAAGTCTCAGTGCCCCTCCAGTCTACCATGTGTGCAGGGCACGGAGGTGTCACGCTGTGCTTCACATGGTTTGTCTTGGCGAACGGAGTCACACAGGGGAAGAACTGCTTAAATTTATTCATCAGGAAATCCAAACATGGCTTACTCCAAGAAAACTTAAAATGGGAATCATGGTTACCGACAATGGGAAGAACATTTTGTCTGCCCTGCGCCAAGGAAGCCTGACCCATGCCCCCTGCAAGGCTCACGTCTTCAGTCTGGTTGTCAAGCGGTTTCTGAAGTGTTCCCCCCATCTGCAAGACATCCTAACAACTTCAAGGAAACTTTGCATGCACTTCAGCCACTCATACACCGCCAAACACACCCTTCTTGAGCTACAGCGTCAGAACGGTATCCCCCAACATAGTCTGATTTGCGATGTTTCCACCCATTGGAATTCCACCCTTCACATGTTGGACCGATTATATGAACAGAGAAAAGCCATCACGGATTTCCTGATGATCCAAGCAGATAGGGGGACTCCCCTGTGTAACTTCAATGTCAACCAGTGGCAGCTCATACGTGACACCTGCCATTTGCTCAGGCCCTTTGAGGAAGCCACTTTATTTGTCAGTCGGCAGGATTACGGGATGAACGACGTGATTCCACTGCTTCATGTACTACAGCACATGTTGGAAACCATGGCTGGTCAGGGCACTGGAGACATGGCGTTTACATCTTACGGCCACATGAACCCCGTTGGAGCTGAACTGGAGGAGGAAGAGGAGGAGGGGGAGTTGCCCAGCGAAACACAGTTTAGGCTTGGCGAAATGGCTGGTTTATCTAGTCAGCGGACAGGAGAGGAGGAGCAGGAGCAGCAAGAGGAGCTAGAGGTTTTTGAGGAAGGCGAGACAGAGGACCCGGGCACACCGTGGCAGTATGCAGTGGAGATGGAGACAGGTAGTCCATCCGAGTCACTTGCGCAAATGGCAGGAAGCATGATCACGTGCTTGCGTAGTGACCCCAGAATTGTTTCCATCTGTCGGCGGGATGACTTCTGGCTGTCCACCGTATTGGACCCTCGCTTCCGGCACAAAATGGGGGCATTTTTTAAACCCACCGAGAGGGAGGACAAACTGAACTACTACAAAGACATTCTACGTAGGCAGTTGGCCGATGCCTATCTGCGCCATGGTCCATACTCTCGCAGGTCTGACTCGAGGGGACCTCTGCGCTCACCTTCCACTGCCATGGCTGCTGGGGGGGTTGGCAGGAGCAGCAGCAGCAGCTCCATCAGCAGCAGCCTCAGTCTTCAGTCGCTAATGAGTAGCTTTCTACACCCGAATAGTGAGGCTACTCATGAGCAGCAGGAAGACCTGGAGCAGGACCTGAACCAGCAGGTCATGTCATACTTTGACATGACCATGCCAACACACCTTGAGGATCCGCTGGACTTCTGGGCAGCCAAACTTGATTTGTGGCCGCAACTAGCAGAGTTTGCCCTGGAAAAGCTGTCCTGCCGGCAAGTAGCGTGCCATCTGACCGGGTGTTTAGTGCGGCGGGGGCCATAGTTACGGCGAGGAGAACTCGTCTGTCAACTAAAAATGTGGAGAGACTCACCTTTGTCAAAATGAATCAGGGATGGATCAGCCAGGGTTTCCACCCACCAATGGCTGATGCATGCGACTAGATTCAGCATGGTGCCATGTTTTACACTTTCCAAATGGTGCAAAACATATTTATGTCTTTAGGCCAATTTTTGGGCTCCTGCTGCTGCCAACTCCAGGGTGTGATTCATCCAATTTTTGGGCTCCTGAAGCCAACCCCAGTGTCTCTTTAAAGTAATGTTTGGGCTCCTGCTGCTGCTGCCAACTCAAGGGTGTGATTCATCCAATCTTTGGGCTCCTGCTGCCAATTCCAGTGTCTCTTTAAAGTAATGTTTGGGCTCCTGCTGCTGCTGCTGCCATCTCCAGGGTGTGATTCATCCAATTTTTGGGCTCCTGAAGCCAACCCCAGTGTCTCTTTAAAGTAATGTTTGGGCTCCTGCTGCTGCTGCTGCCAACTCCAGAGTGCGATTCATCCAATTTTTGGGCTCCTGAAGCCAACCCCAGTGTCTCTTTAAAGTAATGTTTGGGCTCCTGCTGCTGCTGCTGCTGCCAACTCCAGGGTGTGATTCATCCAATCTTTGGGCTCCTGCTGCCAACTCCAGTGTCTCTTTAAAGTAATGTTTGGGCTCCTGCTGCTGCTGCCAACTCCAGGGTGTGAATCATCCAATTTTTGGGCTCCTGAAGCCAACTCCAGTGTCTCTTTAAAGTAATATTTGGGCTCCTGCTGCTGCTGCTGCTAACTCCAGGGTGTGATTCATCCAATTTTTGGGCTCCTGAAGCCAACCCCAGTGTCTCTTTAAAGTAATGTTTGGGCTCCTGCTGCTGCTGCTGCCAACTCCAGGCTGTGAATCATCCAATTTTTGGGCTCCTGAAGCCAACTCCAGTGTCTCTTTAAAGTAATATTTGGGCTCCTGCTGCTGCTGCTGCCAACTCCAGGGTGTGATTCATCCAATTTTTGTGCTCCTGAAGCCAACACCAGTGTCTCTTTAAAGTAATGTTTGGGCTCCTGCTGCTGCTGCCAACTCCAGGGTGTGATTTATCCAATTTTTGGGCTCCAGAAGCCAACCCCAGTGTCTCTTTAAAGTAATATATGGGCTCCTGCTGCTGCCAACTCCAGGGTGTGATTCATCCAATTTTTGGGCTCCTGAAGCCAACCCCAGTGTCTCTTTAAAGCAGACCTGGGCAATGTACGGCCCGCGGGCCGTATACGGCCCTTTGCTAGGCTCTTACCGGCCCGGGCTGAGCTGGGCAGTAAGAGACGCAGAGGAAGGGAAAACATGCCAGACCCGACGAGCCGAGTGGCCGATCGGCTGCTACTGCTGTGTACAGTGAGAGAGGCTTAGGTTAAGCAGCAGCTGATCGGCCGCTCGGCTCGTCGGGTCTGGCACATTCTCCCTTCCTCTGAGGAAGCCAGGCCCGATGAGCAGGTGATAGAGACCTGGGGACTTTGGAAGGACAGAGTAGGGGCTCCAGAGCATCAGTAAGTCTGCTCAGAAAGATTATGTAGTTTGCTTGTGTTTTCCCGTCCTGCCTGCTGTCTCTTTTTCACCATGTACCTGCCCACCGTGCTCTCACCATGCCCCCTTCCTGCTGTCCACATGCTCTCACCATGCCCCCTTCCTGCTGTCCACCATGCTCTCACCATGCCCCCTTCCTGCTGTCCACCATGCTCTCACCATGCCCCCTTCCTGCTATCCACCATGCTCCCTTCCTGCTGCCCACATGCTCTCACCATGCCCCCACCATGCCCCCTTCCTGCTATCCACATGCTCTCACCATGCCCCCTTCCTGCTATCCACATGCTCTCACCATGCCCCCTTCCTGCTGTCCACCATGCTCTCACCATGCCCCCTTCCTGCTGTCCACATGCTCTCACCATACCCCCTTCCTGCTGTCCACCATGCTCTCACCATGCCCCCTTCCTGCTGTCCACCATGCTCTCACCATGCCCCCTTCCTGCTGTCCACCATGCTCTCACCATGCCCCCTTCCTGCTGCCCACATGCTCTCACCATGTCCCCTTCCTGCTGCCCACATGCTCTCCCCATGCCCCCTTCCTGCTGCCCACATGCTCTCCCCATGCCCCCTTCCTGCTGTCCACATGCTCTCACCATGCCCCCTTCCTGCTGTCCACATGCTCTCACCATGCCCCCTTCCTGCTGTCCACATGCTCTCACCATGCCCCCTTCCATGCTCTCACCATGTCCCCTTCCTGCTGTCCACATGCTCTCACCATGCCCCCTTCCTGCTGTCCACATGCTCTCACCATGCCCCCTTCCATGCTCTCACCATGTCCCCTTCCTGCTGTCCACCATGCTCTCACCATGCCCCCTTCCTGCTGTCCACCATGCTCTCACCATGCCCCCTTCCTGCTGTCCACCATGCTCTCACCATGCCCCCTTCCTGCTGTCCACCATGCTCTCACCATGCCCCCTTCCTGCTGTCCACCATGCTCTCACCATGCCCCCTTCCTGCTGTCCACCATGCTCTCACCATGCCCCCTTCCTGCTGTCCACCATGCTCTCACCATGTCCCCTTCCTGCTGTCCACCATGCTCTCACCATGCCCCCTTCCTGCTGTCCACCATGCTCTCACCATGCCCCCTTCCTGCTGTCCACCATGCTCTCACCATGCCCCCTTCCTGCTGTCCACCATGCTCTCACCATGTCCCCTTCCTGCTGTCCACCATGCTCTCACCATGCCCCCTTTCTGCTGTCCACCATGCTCTCACCATGCCCCCTTCCTGCTGTCCACCATGCTCTCACCATGCCCCCTTCCTGCTGCCCACATGCTCTCACCATGTCCCCTTCCTGCTGCCCACATGCTCTCCCCATGCCCCCTTCCTGCTGCCCACATGCTCTCCCCATGCCCCCTTCCTGCTGTCCACATGCTCTCACCATGCCCCCTTCCTGCTGTCCACATGCTCTCACCATGCCCCCTTCCATGCTCTCACCATGTCCCCTTCCTGCTGTCCACATGCTCTCACCATGCCCCCTTCCTGCTGTCCACATGCTCTCACCATGCCCCCTTCCATGCTCTCACCATGTCCCCTTCCTGCTGTCCACATGCTCTCACCATGCCCCCTTCCTGCTGTCCACATGCTCTCACCATGCCCCCTTCCATGCTCTCACCATGTCCCCTTCCTGCTGTCCACCATGCTCTCACCATGCCCCCTTCCTGCTGTCCACCATGCTCTCACCATGCCCCCTTCCTGCTGTCCACCATGCTCTCACCATGCCCCCTTCCTGCTGTCCACCATGCTCTCACCATGCCCCCTTCCTGCTGTCCACCATGCTCTCACCATGCCCCCTTCCTGCTGTCCACCATGCTCTCACCATGCCCCCTTCCTGCTGTCCACCATGCTCTCACCATGCCCCCTTCCTGCTGTCCACATGCTCTCACCATGCCCCCTTCCTGCTGTCCACCATGCTCTCACCATGCCCCCTTCCTGCTGTCCACCATGCTCTCACCATGTCCCCTTCCTGCTGTCCTCCATGCTCTCACCATGCCCCCTTCCTGCTGTCCACCATGCTCTCACCATGTCCCCTTCCTGCTGTCCACATGCTCTCACCATGCCCCCTTCCTGCTGTCCACCATGCTCTCACCATGCCCCCTTCCATGCTCTCACCATGTCCCCTTCCTGCTGTCCACCATGCTCTCACCATGCCCCCTTCCTGCTGTCCACCATGCTCTCACCATGCCCCCTTCCTGCTGTCCACCATGCTCTCACCATGCCCCCTTCCTGCTGTCCACCATGCTCTCACCATGTCCCCTTCCTGCTGTCCACCATGCTCTCACCATGCCCCCTTCCTGCTGCCCACCATGCTCTCACCATGCCCCCTTCCTGCTGTCCACCATGCTCTCACCATGTCCCCTTCCTGCTGCCCACCATGCTCTCACCATGGCCCCTTCCTGCTGTCCACCATGCTCTCACCATGCCCCCTTCCTGCTGTCCACCATGCTCTCACCATGCCCCCTTCCTGCTGTCCACCATGCTCTCACCATGCCCCCTTCCTGCTGTCCACCATGCTCTCACCATGCCCCCTTCCTGCTGTCCACCATGCTCTCACCATGCCCCCTTCCTGCTGTCCACCATGCCCCCTTCCTGCTGTCCACCATGCTCTCACCATGCCCCCTTCCTGCTGTCCACATGCTCTCACCATGCCCCCTTCCTGCTGTCCACCATGCCCCCTTCCTGCTGTCCACCATGCTCTCACCATGCCCCCTTCCTGCTGTCCACATGCTCTCACCATGCCCCCTTCCATGCTCTCACCATGTCCCCTTCCTGCTGTCCACATGCTCTCACCATGCCCCCTTCCTGCTGTCCACATGCTCTCACCATGCCCCCTTCCATGCTCTCACCATGTCCCCTTCCTGCTGTCCACATGCTCTCACCATGCCCCCTTCCTGCTGTCCACCATGCTCTCACCATGCCCCCTTCCTGCTGTCCACATGCTCCCACCATGCCCCCTTCCTGCTGTCCACCATGCTCTCACCATGCCCCCTTCCTGCTGTCCACCATGCTCTCACCATGCCCCCTTCCTGCTGTCCACCATGCTCTCACCATGCCCCCTTCCTGCTGTCCACCATGCTCTCACCATGCCCCCTTCCTGCTGTCCACCATGCTCTCACCATGCCCCCTTCCTGCTGTCCACCATGCTCTCACCATGCCCCCTTCCTGCTGTCCACCATGCTCTCACCATGCCCCCTTCCTGCTGTCCACATGCTCTCACCATGCCCCCTTCCTGCTGTCCACCATGCTCTCACCATGCCCCCTTCCTGCTGTCCACCATGCTCTCACCATGTCCCCTTCCTGCTGTCCTCCATGCTCTCACCATGCCCCCTTCCTGCTGTCCACCATGCTCTCACCATGCCCCCTTCCTGCTGTCCACCATGCTCTCACCATGCCCCCTTCCATGCTCTCACCATGTCCCCTTCCTGCTGTCCACCATGCTCTCACCATGCCCCCTTCCTGCTGTCCACCATGCTCTCACCATGCCCCCTTCCTGCTGTCCACCATGCTCTCACCATGCCCCCTTCCTGCTGTCCACCATGCTCTCACCATGCCCCCTTCCTGCTGTCCACCATGCCCCCTTCCTGCTGTCCACCATGCTCTCACCATGCCCCCTTCCTGCTGTTCACCATGCTTTCACCATGCCCCCTTCCTGCTGCCCACCATTCTTACACTTTGCCCCAGCTGATCTGAGCTCTCCTTCCAGACTGCCAGAAGCCAAGGGCTTCTCTGATTGGCTGGGAAATTATCACATCAGAACGTTTGAAGTGGACCAAAACCCTGCTTTATCAGCCCCGGAATCTTATAGATCCCCTCCCCGCGGGGCATCCAAAATCGGGATGCCCCGCTGTGTGAAACCTCCAGGTCGCCCATAAACTCACCTTCTTTCCCAGTTCAACGGCGCATGCACGAGCTGCGGCCGCATGCCCGCTATCCCTCTAGCAGGGCGCGTGCCTGTGTCGGCCATTTGAGAATAGCCAGCGCGGGCGCGCTCCCTGTTAGAGGGAAGCTCGAGATGCAGCCGCCAGCGCACTCAGAGCCGCTGAGCTTAGACGTCGCTTAGACGCCCATAGCTCAGCGGCCCTCCACAATATTTTTAGTTTCTCATGTGGCCCCATGGAAAAAATAATTGCCCGCCCCTGCTTTAAAGTAATGTTTTGGCTCCTGCTGCTGCTGCTGCTGCTGCCTACTCCAGGGTGTGAATCATCCAATTTTTGGGCTCCTGAAGCCAACCCCAGTGTCTCTTTAAATTAATGTTTGGGCTCCTGCTGCTGCTGCCAACTCCAGGGTGTGATTCATCCAATCTTTGGGCTCCTGCTGCCAACTCCAGTGTCTCTTTAAAGTAATGTTTGGGCTCCTGCTGCTGCTGCCAACTCCAGGGTGTGATTCATCCAATTTTGGGGCTCCTGAAGCCAACCCCAGTGTCTCTTTAAAGTAATGTTTGGGCTCATGCTGCTGCTGCTGCTGCTGCCAACTCCAGGGTGTGATTCATCCAATCTTTGGGCTCCTGCTGCCAACTCCAGTGTCTCTTTAAAGTATTGTTTGGGCTCCTGCTGCTGCTGCTGCCATCACCAGGGTGTGATTCATCCAATTTTTGGGCTCCTGAAGCCAACCCCAGTGTCTCTTTAAAGTAATGTTTGGGCTCCTGCTGCTGCTGCTGCTGCTGCCAACTCCAGAGTGCGATTCATCCAATTTTTGGGCTCCTGAAGCCAACCCCAGTGTCTCTTTAAAGTAATGTTTGGGCTCCTGCTGCTGCTGCTGCTGCTGCTGCCAACTCCAGGGTGTGATTCATCCAATCTTTGGGCTCCTGCTGCCAACTCCAGTGTCTCTTTAAAGTAATGTTTGGGCTCCTGCTGCTGCTGCTGCCAACTCCAGGGTGTGAATCATCCAATTTTTGGGCTCCTGAAGCCAACTCCAGTGTCTCTTTAAAGTAATATTTGGGCTCCTGCTGCTGCTGCTGCTGCTAACTCCAGGGTGTGATTCATCCAATTTTTGGGCTCCTGAAGCCAACCCCAGTGTCTCTTTAAAGTAATGTTTGGGCTCCTGCTGCTGCTGCTGCCAACTCCAGGCTGTGAACCATCCAATTTTTGGGCTCCTGAAGCCAACTCCAGTGTCTCTTTAAAGTAATATTTGGGCTCCTGCTGCTGCTGCTGCCAACTCCAGGGTGTGATTCATCCACTTTTTGTGCTCCTGAAGCCAACACCAGTGTCTCTTTAAAGTAATGTTTGGGCTCCTGCTGCTGCTGCCAACTCCAGGGTGTGATTTATCCAATTTTTGGGCTCCTGAAGCCAACCCCAGTGTCTCTTTAAAGTAATATATGGGCTCCTGCTGCTGCCAACTCCAGGGTGTGATTCATCCAATTTTTGGGCTCCTGAAGCCAACCCCAGTGTCTCTTTAAAGTAATGTTTTGGCTCCTGCTGCTGCTGCTGCTGCCTACTCCAGGGTGTGAATCATCCAATTTTTGGGCTCCTGAAGCCAACCCCAGTGTCTCTTTAAAGTAATGTTTGGGCTCCTGCTGCTGCTGCCAACTCCAGGGTGTGATTCATCCAATCTTTGGGCTCCTGCTGCCAACTCCAGTGTCTCTTTAAAGTAATGTTTGGGCTCCTGCTGCTGCTGCCAACTCCAGGGTGTGAATCATCCAATTTTGGGGCTCCTGAAGCCAACCCCAGTGTCTCTTTAAAGTAATGTTTGGGCTCCTGCTGCTGCTGCCAACTCCAGGGTGTGATTCATCCAATTTTTGGGCTCCTGAAGCCAATCCCAGTTTCTCTTTAAAGTAATGTTTGGGCTCCTGCTGCTGCTGCTGCCAACTCCAGGGTGTGAATCATCCAATTTTTGGGCTCCTGAAGCCAACTCCATTGTCTCTTTAAAGTAATATTTGGGCTCCTGCTGCTGCTGCTGCCAACTCCAGGGTGTGATTCATCCAATTTTTGGGCTCCTGAAGCCAACCCCAGTTTCTCTTTAAAGTAATGTTTGGGCTCCTGCTGCTGCTCCTGCTGCTGCTGCTGCCAACTCCAGGGTGTGATTCATCCAATTTTTGGGCTCCTGAAGCCAACCCCAGTGTCTCTTTAAAGTAATGTTTGGGCTCCTGCTGCTGCTGCTGCCAACTCCAGAGTGTGATTCATCCAATTTTTGGGCTCCTGAAGCCAACCCCAGTGTCTCTTTAAAGTAATGTTTGGGCTCCTGCTGCTGCTGCTGCTGCTGCCAACTCCAGGGTGTGATTCATCCAATCTTTGGGCTCCTGCTGCCAACTCCAGTGTCTCTTTAAAGTAATGTTTGGGCTCCTGCTGCTGCTGCTGCTGTCAACTCCAGGGTGTGAATCATCCAATTTTTGGGCTCCTGAAGCCAACTCCAGTGTCTCTTTAAAGTAATATTTGGGCTCCTGCTGCTGCTGCCAACTCCAGGGTGTGATTCATCCAATTTTTGGGCTCCTGAAGCCAACCCCAGTGTCTCTTTAAAGTAATGTTTGGGCTCCTGCTGCTGCCAACTCCAGGGTGTGAATCATCCAATTTTTGGGCTCCTGAAGCCAACTCCAGTGTCTCTTTAAAGTAATATTTGGGCTCCTGCTGCTGCTGCTGCCAACTCCAGGGTGTGATTCATCCAATTTTTGTGCTCCTGAAGCCAACCCCAGTGTCTCTTTAAAGTAATGTTTGGGCTCCTGCTGCTGCTGCCAACTCCAGGGTGTGATTTATCCAATTTTTGGGCTCCTGAAGCCAACCCCAGTGTCTCTTTAAAGTAATATATGGGCTCCTGCTGCTGCCAACTCCAGGGTGTGATTCATCCAATTTGTGGGCTCCTGAAGCCAACCCCAGTGTCTCTTTAAAGTAATGTTTTGGCTCCTGCTGCTGCTGCTGCCTAATCCAGGGTGTGAATCATCCAATTTTTGGGCTCCTGAAGCCAACCCCAGTGTCTCTTTAAAGTAATGTTTGGGCTCCTGCTGCTGCTGCCAACTCCAGGGTGTGATTCATCCAATCTTTGGGCTCCTGCTGCCAACTCCAGTGTCTCTTTAAAGTAATGTTTGGGCTCCTGCTGCTGCTGCCAACTCCAGGGTGTGAATCATCCAATTTTTGGGCTCCTGAAGCCAACCCCAGTGTCTCTTTAAAGTAATGTTTGGGCTCCTGCTGCTGCTGCCAACTCCAGGGTGTGATTCATCCAATTTTTGGGCTCCTGAAGCCAACCCCAGTGTCTCTTTAAAGTAATATTTGGGCTCCTGCTGCTGCTGCCAACTCCAGGGTGTGATTCATCCAATTTTTGGGCTCCTGAAGCCAACCCCAGTTTCTCTTTAAAGTAATGTTTGGGCTCCTGCTGCTGCTGCTGCCAACTCCAGGGTGTGAATAATCCAATTTTTGGGCTCCTGAAGCCAACTCCAGTGTCTCTTTAAAGTAATATTTGGGCTCCTGCTGCTGCTGCTGCCAACTCCAGGGTGTGATTCATCCAATTTTTGGGCTCCTGAAGCCAACCCCAGTGTCTCTTTAAAGTAATGTTTGGGCTCCTGCTGCTGCTGCCAACTCCAGGGTGTGATTCATCCAATTTTGGGCTCCTGCTGCCAAATCCAGTGTCTCTTTAAAGTAATATTTGGGCTCCTGCTGCTGCTGCTTGCAACTGCAGGGTGTGATTCATCCAATCTTTGGGCTCCAGCAGCCAACTCCAGTGTCTCTTTCAAGCTATGTTTGGGCTCCTGCTGCTGCTGCTTGAAACTCCAGGGTGTGTCAGTCAATTTTTGGGCTCCTGCTGCTGCCAACTCCAGTGTCTCTTTCAGCCAATGTTTGGGATCCTGCTGCTGCTTGCAACTCCAGGGTGTGATTCATCCAATTTTTGGGCTCCTGCTGCTGCCAACTCCAGTGTCTCTTTAAAGCAATGTTTGGGCTCCTGCCCCTCATAGTGATGCCACTTCAACTCTCTGCAATTGTGCCGCTCTGCGATTCTATTAGCGATGCCTCTGATCTGCATGTGATATTTATTCAAAGTATTATTTAACTAACCCAGCACGCATCCTGTGCGTGTTACAGCAAGGCAGAATGGTTTACAACCCTATTGAGGCTCTAGGAGGCTCAGAAATAGCCGTTTTTAATAGCGATTCGTCGCGAATAAATTCGGGTCGAAACGATTTTTGTCGGAAAATTCTGCGAATCAGTCGAATCGAATTTTTCAAAAGTTCGCTCATCTCTAGTGATTAATTAAGATGAGCTGTCTCCTATCAATTCGTTTGATATTTATTTTGATGAGCTGTTCCCTAGGGATTTGGGGGATATTTAAAGTAGCTGTCTTTTAAGGATTGGGGAGAAATTTATTCAGGCGAGATGTCTTGTACAGAGATTTTTTTTAGGTGTGATTTCTCCTATAGATTGGGGGTTATTTATGTAGATGAGCTGTCTTGTATGGATTGGGAAGGTTATTAATTTAGATGAGCTGTTATCTATTGATTGGTGGGATGTTTATTTGCATGAGCTGTCTATGGATTCGAGAGGTTATTTATATAGATGAGCTTCCCCCTATGGATTGTGGGGATATTTACTTAGATGAACAGTCTTTTATGGATTGGGGAGGTTATTTATTTAGATTAGATGTCTTTTTTGGATTGAGGATGTATTATTTGGTCTGGACTAGTTCCTCGACCTAGTTTTAGTGGTCCACATCGGCAGGGTGGCCCTATAGGGGCATATAAGGATTCAGGGAGAGGAGAGGAGGCACAGCGCTGGAGGAACTCTTGGCAAGGTAAGATGCTGTTGCCTTTTGCCTGAAAATCCCTAAACCCTAAAACTCTTGCAGAAATAAAGGAAGGAGAAAGGGGGCCCTCTGACCAATTGAGGCCTAGGAATACCTAATGGCGTCTGACTTCCCAGAACCCATAGTAGCCGCAAAACTTCCTGTTCAATACAAAGTAGCTAGTAACAGCTGTGGATTAGCCACATGCACTTGTCCTGATCATGCAGGTATCTTGCTTCTAAATCTCAGTTTAATCTATATCCAATCAGATCTTCCAGTCCAGTCAGGGGGAGGGGCTCTGGGATAATATATATATATATATATATATATATATATATATATATATATATATACACATTATTTTACACTGACACAAACTTACCTATAGTATGTATATTACAATTTTGCAATCTTTTCATTTTAGGGCCACCTGAACTTGCTGGGATATAGGGTGAAGCACATTCTACGCTACATCCCTGAAGTTCCTGTGTCTCCAAACTAAAGATTGAGGGAAACTTTTTTATGGTGCCTACTAAATCTTCTTTACCCTCCCACTTTATTTTGAAACTACTGCAACTTCTGGAATATAGTGTGGAGCTACTCCATGTTATATTGCAGAAGTTTCTGGGTCCCCAAATGAAGATTGAGGAAACCTGATTTTATGGTGAGTACTAACATTTTCCTCTCCCTCTCACTTCATTTTGGGGCCACGGGAGGTACCCCAGAGGTTCATGTATCCCCATAATGAAGATAGAGCAGAAACCAATTTTATAGTGAGTACTAAAATCTTCTTTTCACTCTTAATATATTTTGGGGCCACTTGAACTTCTGGAATACAGGGTGAAGCATCTCCATACTATACCCCAGAAGTTTCAATGGCCCCAAAATAAAGTGAGAGTGAAAAGAAGAATTTAGTACTCACTATAAAATTGGGTTCCTCTATATCTTTATTATGGGGACACAGAAACTTCTGAGGCATTTCCTGTGGCCCCAAAATGAAGTGATAGGGAAAGGAAGATGTTAGTACTCATTGTATAAGCAGTTTTCCTTGATCTTCATTTTGGGAACACAGGAACTTCTGGGGAATACCATGGAGCTGATCCACCCTATATTCCAGAGAGGAAGAGGGAAAAGTAGAAGTTAGTACTCACCATAAAATTGTTTGCCCTCTATCTTTATTTTGGGAACACAGGAACTTCTGGGGTCTAGATTGGAGATCATTCAGCCTATAATCTAGAAGTTTAAGTGGCCCCAAAATGAAGATCAATGGAACCTGATTTTACAGTGACGACTAAAATCTTCCTTTCCCTCTTACTTCATTGTGGAGCCAGGAGATTTGCCAAATGGTCCGGTGTCCCCAAAATCAACATAGAGGGAAACCTATGTGTGGCAGCCACAGAGCATTCGGGCAGTGGAAACAGTGTATCTAGGAGCTTTCTGCTGTGAGCAGAGCAATGATGAATCATTACAGCATATGGATTACTTCTTCTGGCTAGAAATAAGGGATGACTGCACAGAGATTTGGCGCAAATTTGACAGTGGTACTGAGTTTTTGAGTAACTGTCAGGTGTGTAACAAGATGACCACTCTCATGCAGTTCAGGAACACAACATCTCAATTCTATTCCGTCAGTAACCAGGCTCAGACTGGTGCACCATGTTACCAGGGAATCCCCCAGTGACCCCTGAACTTAGGGAACGGTGCACTATGTGATAGCAAATATTACACTGTCCATTTTTTTTTTTTTTATAGAAGCAGTAGGTAATGCTTTATGTTGGTGTTCTATGGCAGAAGAGCATGCAACTATAAGGTGGTCAGGCAGAGTCAGTTCTCCTGACACCCCAGACACCCGAGTCTGACACTGCCACAGACATATATCTTATGGTGATTCTAGCAGACAGTATGCCAACACTGCACACTGCTGCGCCCACCCATCCAATGCTGTTACCACAGGTGTTGCATGGCAGGGGAGGCAGCTTGCATTGGGCTCCTTTCTGCCGTGGGCTCGGTAGCAGTTGGCTCCTTGGCCTCTATTGTATGTACCCCCATGGGGCCATTAAACCAAGATAAACATGGACCAACATATAGTACACAGTCTCCTTTTGTGCTCTTAATGTTTGTGGGGGGCAGCTAAAAGGCAAATGTGTATTGTTATTATATAGATTATCTCGTTTAATTCCCCTATACAATATACAGAATACAATACAGTCCGTCATTTTGACTCAAAACACATATAAAGTCTGGGAAAAATATTTCCTTTGTGAGATGCCTCCAAATTCTTCTATAGTATCTATATAGTATCTCCCTCTAGTGGCTAAATGACTGTAGTGCAGCTTTCATGGACTCTAGCCACATAATAATGTACAGCATAATGTATCAAGTAACATAATTTTAGCAATGAGGCCCATCTAGTGCTCGCCAAATCATTCAGTATACCCGGGGGTGTACCTAGCCTCTCAGGACTCCAGGGCCAGTCGGCCAAGTGTCCCTGGGACATCTTGATTCGGGATCACCCACATTGTGAACCCTCTGCAGTGTCCCCGAATCACTTACATTTCCGCTGGTCTTTTGCCACAAATGTGAGCCGCATCCCCAGCACCCCAGCAGCTGTATGCGCCATACAGATAGGCTGGAAGCAGGAGCGTACAAACACCGCAGAGAAACCAAGGATGTGGCTGCCCCTGCTCCCTATACCGACTCTTTGTTCTAACCAAAGCTTTATGCCATTTATTAGTATGCATGGCATAAAGCACTGATTGGACACGAGCCTGTGCATGCGCTATGTGGGGATCGGCAGAAAGGGGAACTGAATTGGTGATCTGGGGGTTTTCAAAGACCAGAGCATCCCAAATCAGGATGCCCCAGGTAAGAGGAACCAAAGTGCAATCACAGGTGATTGGTCTATTTTGTGTCTGCTTGATATGAAGGAGACTACTAACCCCCTGGAGGAGTAAACCATGAACTTACTGACCGGACCAGTGATGACTGCACCGAAACGTCACCTGCTCGGATTTAGTCTGCCTGGCCTGAGCTGGAGCCGCTTGCCCTCATGGGTGTTGCCAATGCCAGAGCTGGAAGAAGTAGACTGCTGTTTGCACCCCTGCCCGCTGAGGAAGACGACCAAACTCACATGTGAAGAGGTGAGGTGATATTACTCCCACCACTTCTCGGTGGTCGGGGCAGCGCCAGCGCATTTGGATGGCTGTTGACCACCTACCAACTACACCCGCAGTGCAGTCCTGCAGAGTGCAACCCCCTCCCCCAGTCAGGATGCCCATCCAAGTGGTACAGACCACACAGCCAGAACAGTGCCAGCGTGGTGGTGCTGCCCCGACCACCAAAAAGCGGCCCTGGGGCCTGAGCCACCCTGTTATTTTTACATTGTGCATTCCATGCCACTCCACTCCGCTCTCCAACAGATGGTGCAGCCCAAGTCCGCCACCTCAGTCCGCCTCATTATGAGTGTGGCCCTGAGTGGACATCATGCCTCATACATCCCAGTGTTTTCCATAATATATAGCGGGCACACCATGACCTCCAGTGCCCCCTATAGAACCTCATATATATGATTCTTACTGTAAACCTTGGGCCAACCTGCATCACGCTGATCCATAAAGTATTCCTGATATTGAGTAGCCAACATAATACATAAAATGATGTCATTTTTAGTGACCGTTACAGTGTAGTTATACGAGCCAGTGTTCTCTATGATACACACAGGGCTCCTCATACCATCCAATGCCCACCATCATTCATATAGTTACCCTCATGTTATTCGATATCCCATATGCTTGGTACAGTGCCCCTTATGCCATCCACTGCCCCCAAATGCAGTGACCTTCTTACCATCCAAACTCCCTCATGATTCAAACAGTTCCCCAACAGCATCTTCCCTACTCTCTCTGTTCTGCGGGGGGAATGTGAGTGGGGGGTTGAGTGCTGATATCATTGTTAAGGCATCCCCAGACTAGGTTTGTTTTACAAATTCAGACATCCCAATTCAAGATGCCCCTTGGTAAGAGTTTCCTCCAGTAGTAGAGTAATTTAAACTCTAGGGGAACTGACCACCTTCCTTCTCTTTTTTTCTTTCTTTCCTTCCTTCATTTTTCTCTTTATTTGTATCATTTCCTTCCTCCTGTTCTCTTCCTTCCTATCTTTCTTTCCTTCCCTTTTTTTGCTTCCTTCTTTCTTTCTTCTCCTTCCTTTCTTCCTCTCCTTATTCATTTTCCTTTCTTCCTTCCTTCCCTCTTCCTTTCTATCCTCCTTTTATTCCCTCTCCCTCCCTTTCTTCCTTCCTTCCTTCCTTTTGTCTTTCTTTGCTTCCCTTTTCTCCCTTCTTTCATTTCCTCCTTTTTTCTTTCTGTTCTTCCCTCCTTACCCTAGTATTCCATTTTGTTACTTCCCTCCTGGCCCCCTTTTCTTTCCTTCCCTCCTCCTTTCTTTCTTTGTTTCCTTTTTTACCTTCCCCCTTTTTTGCTTTCTTTTCTTTTTTTCCTTTTCTATCTTCCCTTCCTTTCCTCTTTCTTTACTTTCCTCTCTTTTCCTATTTATTTTCTTTTTAGTTTCCATTGTTCTTCCTTTCTTTCTGCCTTTCTCACCTAATTCACTGATCTGCACCCGTTAGGCAAAGGAGGGGGGTCCCCCCGCCCTGGGGGTTATTTAGCCTAGACACTGACCTGACACTAGGAATAGGATTTTGACCACTTTAACCGCCTCGGGCTGGGCATATTTATTAAGGGGCAGGGAAGCTGCACACACTCTGCATGTCAAGTCTTTGAGCTGGGTGGAGAGGGGGTTCTGTGCACACATTTTGTCACTTACCTGCACAGTGATTGTTAAATGGCACCACTAAACATTTCTCATTAAAATATGGTTTATTGTATATATCCTATGTGAAGTGGACCCACCTTTTCTGGCGAGGTCTGTATTAGGTACAGGTTCAGATATTGGAAGAGGTACTACATAAAAAGGTTGCAAAACCCTAATCTTTGGTCACCGATATTGGAGAATGGACCACCCATGACATCCAGTATCTCCATAATTTATAGTCCTTTCCCCTGAATTTTTTATATTATTTAATACCCCATGTCATCTAGGTCAGAAATCACTATGGTGCCTATAGCACTTTAATATCCAATCCAGTGTACTTGTTAAGACCTGTAAAACCCTTAAAGTGGACAAAAACCCAGAATTTTACTATCCCGGGTTTTGGTTTGCCCCAGTTTGCCCAGTTGCCCAGGTCGCCCAGTCCACTTACCTCCACTCGGGCCCATGCTGCAGCTAGAGCAGCCAGCTCGAACCCTAGCCGCACTTCAGAGCGGCACCGGCATCACTCGGCTCACTGCGGCCCCGTGCAGCCATTCAGGTTGTGGTGGTGGGACTGCACACAATCTAGGAGGGAAGCGGGTGATACCGTTGCCATACGCAAGTGCGCCGTGGGTTTGGGGGGAAAGGTGAGTTCACTGTCTCATAGGCTCCAGGGTGGGTTATGGTCCACTTTAATGAAATATCCTCAATACATTAAGCTACGTTATTATTTGAATGTTATAAATGACACCCAACACACTCCAAGGATGACTTGAAGTGGACTCTCTCTGTCTCTCTCACTAACAAGCAATCAGGGAAGTCCACATGTAATGAATTCTGCTGGTCCAAGAACCAGACATCTGATAACAGACCACTGCAACTGAGGATTTAATGCAGAGTGTATATAAGCCATCACCAAGGGCATATTTATCTTAAAAGACAACTGCAAGCAAAAAAACATAATGAGCAGTTATGGATTTTTGGATCAATGGTAGAAAAGGCAAATAAATGTTTCACTTACCTTTAGCACGTTTTAAAACATTGAGCTCCTGGTCTATGAATATGATATTATTTATGCCAGTGTTCTCTTGGAGGACTCACCTTTACAGCAAAAATAAAAATCTCAGCGTGGAAAAATAGATATGGCGCAATTGTGCTAATGTAGGAAAGGAGTAAAATAAACAAGAAATTCAGGATTCACCTTCTTGTCAGAACTGTAAACAAGCCATCAGTTTGGATCACATGCCAATCAAAAAAGGAATACATGTGGAGCAGAGGTTATAGGTCCTCCACTTGGGTTTCCTTCAGTGGCAGCTATCAGCCTGGAGGCATCCTGGCGCCTCGACCCCACCATTTTTTATTTGTTAAAAAATGCTTTAGGGCTACTTGCACACTGGGGCGAGGTGTACTGTTAGCAATAACTGCTGATGCTACACCTCGATCCTGTGTACCGGCGGTTAACCAATGTTTTAGTAGTGATCGCATTTGCGATTGTTATTTGCTATACAGCGATTCCGGCTAAAACACCATATGCATGTTTTTTTCAGAGCGCGGTCTCTTTGCAAGTATGTGAAAGGGCCTATACATGGGAGCACCATGGATCATAACATCATGACCCATCTTAGGAGAAGAGAAGTCTACTAAAAAGTAGAACCAAAAGTTCCAATTATTAGAGAGCTTCCATAATAACTTGGATCAGAGAGATTACTAATTTGGAACTAGTAAAGTATTTGGAATCAAATTAACTTCCTCTGAGGTCCATATTAAAGAGGTGTCCCACTATGACTGTTTTGGTGAAGAGGTATATTCCCTTTGGTTTGTACTGGCCAAAGCCATGGACTTGTTATCAACATCTACAACTAAGGGTGTTTGGGGGCCTTGGTCTAGGCCCACCTTTACCACTTGCTATGAGTTGTAGTTTTCTGGGGGTTGTACCCTACAAGAGTAGGGGGGCTGGGTGAAGTGCAGGGGAAACACCTCCTCTTCCTATCATTAGTGCTGCTTGTGTCAAGCCATTTGTGGGTTGGAGGTCCAGGTTTGACAGTGGCCCATGAAAAGCTCCTACACTTACTGTGAGGAAAAGACATGCTAACTAGAAGTGCTGCTCACATTCTCATGGGCAGTAGTGGACTGGGGCCAAATATCAGCCCTGGATTTTATCAGCCCCTGGCCCAACCAAGACGTCGCCGCTGAGGCCCCCCAACCATGATGCAGAGGTGGCTTGTGGGTACAATGGGGCTGGGTATAGAGACCTGAGATGGAGACTAAAGGGCAGGGATTGGGTGTTAAAAGCAGTAGCCCAACTGGCCCCAAAGCAGTGTGGCCCACTGGGCATTGTCCCGGGTCTCCCATGGCCAGTCCTCCCCTTAAATTTGTGAAACTCAACACTAGGTTTGTTGAGATATTCTACTCTTTGCTACATTACTTTGCTCAGTAACTTGTGTAAACTGTGTGCACTAGTATAATACCAAAGCAGAGATTCACCCAGAGCCTTCAAGACATGATCAATTTTACCATAAACACAGAGATGAGCACAAGGCAGGGGTCATGACTGAACAACCACCGGGGACAGCAGGATGATTAATTAACCTAAACTGCATATAGCATGGACTGGAGATGCTTTAGCTCCAGACAACATGCTGCTGCCAGTGGTGGTTTGTATCGCCTGCAGTATCACCTCTTGCCAAAATCACAAGCATCAAAATTCTTAGCAGAAATAGTTGCAAAGAACAAAGACCACAGAGTACTATGTCAACCTCTTACGGGCATGGTAGAAAAACGTGGGAGCATTTCCTTTGCATGGCATAGATGTTGACCTGGTCATGTACAGCTTTTTAGACTGTCTAACTTCTTGTCAGACAGAGACAATTTTCCCCCGTGTGTAATAAAAGAGTGTGATGTTCCTAAACTGTACTATTAAGAAATAAAGTCAACAATACCTAACATCTCACCTACAATTCGCAAGTAGGAAAACTCCATCCAGAAGTAGGGATGAGCGAACCTCCATAGTTTGGGTTCGGAAAGTTTGGACGAAATTGCTAAACTCAAACACAGGTCCCCATTGAAATTAATGATGGTGGGTGTGCGGGGGGGGGGGGGGGCAGAGTGGCAGCTGAAAGTCACTGTAAATAACTCACTTCAGTCCCCTCTTTCCATCGCCGCCAGCATACAAAATATCTAGCCACAGAATGATGGCCACTGCTTCCATGAGTGAGGATACTCCTAGTGCTGGCAGAAGTGGGAGCGACGACCATCTTTCTGTGGCCCTGCTCGCAGATATTTTGCAAGCCGGTGGGGACCAAAGGAGGAACCGGATCGGGGGCTGGGGTCAGTTACTTACAGCCGCTACCTAACGCCAAACCCAAACACAAACTTCTGGCTGAAGGCCCTGTTCGAGTTTGGGAACCTGAACTCGCAAAGCTCAGCACAAACCCAAACTTTTCGATTTGGGTTCACCCATCACTACTCAAAGGATTTGTCCTGCGTACAACTGCGGAATAAAGCTGTTGTTGCTCAGTGCCTGCCCCTGAATTTTATTTATTAATGTTAACATTGAAATCTAACTACAATACCTACGATACAATGGGAGTAACAGAAGTGGAGCAGACAGCAACACGTGGAGCTGCCTTCCTCCTCTGCAAACACAAGCATCTGTGTGCCCCACAGAAGTGGCAATAGGTCCCCTTCTCAATGGTAAAAAAAGATGGTCACGAATAAATAAAATCTAGGGCTAACGAAAAGTGGCTAAATAAACAGCAACAGCAACGTCTTTATTCAGCAGTACACCAGGCTAAATCCTCTAAATGGTAGGTAAGCACACAATGTTACACTTAGCCTGATTTCCCCTGATCCCCTTCTGCTGTGCTGTACCTCGCACAGAGGCTGTGCACGGACCAACCGACTGGACCGACAGGGGAGCTGGTGTGCAGGTAAGTGAGAGAGAACTTGTTTGTGCCAAATCAAATGATTCCTGAAATTCTATCAAATGTTCCCTGAAGTTCCCTAAACAAATTTCAATTTGCTAGAAGCGGTTCGTTCATCACTATTCAAAGGGATCCACACATACTTACATAGTTATAAGGTGCGTCTAATAATAGAAACATATCTAATAGTTTCTGTAAAATTTGAAACATTTTGGAGATCTGTATTTACTGCGACATGAGTCTATTTATATTGATCATTGTAAAAAAATAATTGGCAAGATTCCCCAACCCTTCTGCACTCCCGAGGGTGATGTTTGCTGATATAATATATGGAATCCTCTCAGTGTAGGTCACTAATTAATATTGTAAGCTATGATTAAATTAAATTGGTTTAACTTTACTTGTGCATGGTTTCATTAAAAGTACAGTTCATAAACACCATGATCATACATATTACTTATCACAAATATAACGGTAGTCAGTTTTAAGGAATGATTTTTTGGCTTCTTAGCTCTTCCCCACATGTTTCACCCAACTATTCGGGCTTTCTCAGGGGAAGTGCACTACTACGTAGAGTTTCAACTGAGGTATGAAATGCAAATAATCAACAATTTGAACTACAGTAATAGTATCAGAAAGATAAATGATAATTTGGGGCATAATTGGTTTAAATTAGTACCCACATATCCCATGCACCCATGGCAGATGAAACCTCAGAGAAGCCAGATAGCCCTACATTTTTTTTAATAAATATTATTTATAGAATACCTACACAAGGTTTTCTTTGTGTGTTAGTGTTACGTGTGTAATGTACATACATGCTATTGCATAAATATGTCAGTTATGTTTAGTTATGCTCTAGTGTTTAGCACATCTTATTAATGTGATAGATAGTTTGATATTCAACTACGGTTAAATAGATAAAAATGATTAATACATAGATCATGGATTATTACTTAATCATTTCTAAATTAATACTAAATAACTGAAACTGAAATTATATGTTTAAATATAGATTACGTATTAAATACATTTTTTAAAACATTGGTACAAATTATTGATGTGATAGATAGACGTTGAAATACAAGTAAGGTTAGATGATAAAAAATGATTATCTATTAAATCAATTGATTCATTAATTTATAATATATTAATAATATAATATAACCTATGAAATTAAAGTCATGCTTGTGATCATAATTTTAAGCTAACCACAGATGAAATTCTAAGAGAGAGTAACACTGATCCCCTGAGGATAAAAAAACTTTCTGTAAAGTAATTTCTTGAAATTGACTATATGAATAAGTAATATGTATGGTGATGGGTTTTGTAAATTGTTCTTTAAATGAAATCATGCAAACATATTTAGTGTGATCGTTCAATATCCTAATCCCATGACGAGCCCTAAAAACTATTCATACAGTGTTGGAAGGGAAGCCAACCATGTTCCCCTATGTTGTAGCCTGGCGCAAGTGCTTGAACCTTCCAGTGTGAAGAGCCAAGTGTAAGAAACTACACACCTTCAATAAAAATGCGGGCTTCGCTAAAGCGCAAGTCCTTATTTCCAGTGATTATCCAAGTGCACAAATTAGTCTTCATTGTCATGTAAATACTAAACACATGAAAAGGGAAGATGTTCAAGCCTAGATCATCATAGAAACCTGCAAATCAAACTTTTTTTTTGATTGATTGAAGTTTCTTCTATTCATTAAATGCAACAAAATGAGACAGACACATAACAACTCTCCACTTAATTCATTTGTATCAAAGCTGTACGTTGTAACATAATCAATCTCCCAAACACCTATGACACTCCCATGTCCTCTCATAGATATGTGGATATAAAAAATCAATATACAGCAATACATATATTGCTGATACATTAATCAACAAAAACACACAGGGCCCAGGCTGTGTACCTAAACCTGGCTGTGCATTCTAGATAGGTGGGGTTTTGGAAGTCAGAAAGTCATGGTGGCACCTTCTGGTAAATTTAGTGTTCCATGTGCCATGTCACCATTGCCAGGTTAATGCATGTGGTAAGAACTTATACCCTGAGCTGGGACAAAGTGTTTTTTTGCCCCATCTACACACTCAATGCAGGGGCACTTTAAGAGGACAGGGAACTGATGACTGGTAGAGGTGACACAGTACATAGTGTGTTGGGGCAGTTCATTTTTCGCACGCACAGCGTACATTGTAAAAGACTGAGGCATCGCAGTGTTTCTGTTGAATGCAGAGGAGGTTTAGTAAAGATCCGACCCACCCCCAAAAACAGAGGGGAACACGGTGAGAGAACATGCGTCCAGGGTCCAAGCGCCCATGTGTTCTCTTCCTTAAATATCTCTTCTTCTTTTCCTCCTCTTACACTAAAGGTTCATACATCTAATCTCCATGACCTCCAGCATCACTCAGGTGCACTGGCTTCTAGGGGGTCTGCCAGTCTTCGGTGATGTGAATGGGGCGTCAGGTCCCCAGGAGGAGGAGGAGGTGGCGGTTTTGGAGACTGGGGCGGCCTTGGAAGTGGTGGTGGCCCTCTTAGAGTCTGTATTCTCCGACATTCCTGGCAAATTCGGAAATGGGCACACCCTCCTCGACCAGACGAAGGTGCTGGATCTTCAATAAGACGCTGGGCACCTGGGGCTGGGGGAGGGTGAGGTGGCACCGGAGGGTGCTGGTGAGTTTGGTACAGTCGTCCATTGCAGAGGCGTGTTTCCCTGGTGGCACGAGGTGGGCGACTAAGAGAGAGAAGAGTCCTTCCATGTAAGTGGCGAGGAGGCCGACGGCGGTGGCGAGATCGGGAGGTCTTCTTACAGGAGACTGCGCTGCGGAGTTCACTAAGCATCTCTTGGCAAACGGAAATCTGCTGGATAATGAAAAAGTTTAAAGTGAGTTTAAAAGGAACCTGCACTAGCTTTCACATAGACAGAATAGGATTGATAACCAATACTCTGCCGTCCATTGCCACTGGGTTTCACATTTTCAGCCCAGTTAGCCTTGGAAGCTGGAGTCATTTTTCTGGTCAACCCACTGGCCATACAAGACTGTATTAAGTAGAGGAGCCCACATGGTTAGTCAGTAGAGACAGACATGCTGGGTACCACCACTAGTGGAGAAGACTAGATGAGGGTAGCATATCAGGGAAGGAACCTAGTGGTACCACATGCAAACCTCATTAAAGAGAAAAGAAATATACCCTCAGAGTTACAGCTTACTGTAAAGACCCTTCTCATTCTAAATAAAGAAGCACACCCCTTGGAGTGTGGAAAGATGGGCAGCCACAATGATGATATAAGAAAGTGACAAGTCACCAAGTCCAGAGGCTTAGCAGGAAGGTGCATGTGCGGAATTCTCAAATCAGACTGATGTGTGCGAGCAACTCAAAAAAATACTCACATAAAATGGAGAGGGTAGATAAGGGGAAACATGCTGTCAGATTTAGGAAACACAATAAAATACAGTTGGAAAGAGGGCGGAAATGCGGGAATCTGCTGCAGAGATAGGAAAGTGAAGAAGATGGCAAAAATAGGAACACATTTTACTTGTTTCAATTAAGTGCAGATAGGAAAGGCAACACCATAAGTGAAGGCCACATTGTTTTGTGCTGTATGTAAAGACGGGGCTTCATTTTAGGTTGCAAAAGGTTAGGAACACGATTACACTCTGAAGATGAGAGCACACCATGTTTTTTTTCCCCAGTGAATCTAAGCAGAATATGTAAGTTTTATTTTAACAAGTCCCATTGTACACACTAAGCAGAGCTTCAGGTAGGACAGTTCCTTGATATTGAACAATAGAGTTGGGCGGGAGAGGAAGCATATCACAATAGAGTAACAGGACAGAGGAGTCTAAGGCGAGAATACATTAATGGTTGTGTGGGAAGGAGAGTGCAAAGCAGCAGAACAAACAAGAGCGGCAGGGGACAGGAGAGTGGGCGAAAAACTTGCTATAACCCCGGGAGGGAGAACCAGCTCAGAATAATCTAAGCAAGAACAGGCAATGCAAATCTAAGGCAAGACATTGATTCACAGCAGATCAGTGACGCAATAAAAGACCCCCTTGCTTCATAGCTGGGAGCCATATCTAGAAATATTGTTATTAGAACCTACAAAAAAATACTAAATGAAAGAGGAATGATTATGTCATTCGGCAAATGTCTCTGATTGTTTCTAAGTGAGTGCACCCCCAGCGACGCTCATGCTCCTGTCCCAGCCTATCTGAAAGAACACATGCATGGGCCGTTGGACTTGGAAGAGGTGAGTTATTATGGACCATCTGGGGGGTTTTCATACAGCCCGGGGAAAGGCCAGCAAAGAGAAATAGACCACACACACACTTGCCTTCCTGAATGAGGCTTGTTCCAGGCCTCACCACTTTTTTTTTATAGTCAAGTTTAAAGGAGGGAAAAAAAAACAGGATTTTGAGGGGGTTTCACACAGCCCAGGGAATGGCCAGTGGACAGTCCTGGAATCTTTTAGATTTCAGGGCTGTGCCACTAGTGTTTTGTTCCGCTTTAAAGTTTTATGGCCACAATGCTCCATGAGGACTTTTGCCTACCTCATATGGTCCAGGAAATAGCCTGGGGTCCAGCACAGCATGCAACTTGTAAAAATGTACAAGGAAATCTTTCATGTACTGTAAAAACAAACCTGATCCTTGGAGACACAGCTGCACTTTACATTGTAAGATGAATGGTGTGGATGCAAAACATAGGTGATAAGTTTACAGGGAAGGTTCTTCATGGCAAGAGGTTTATTGATTGGTTGGTGAGCAGTGTTAGCAGGTGGCAGGTAAAGGAGGTCATATAAGAGGGTCATATAAGAAGTAGGTGGTAATGTGAATGAGCTATTTAGAATGCAGTTGGGTCCATTTGGAGGGTAATGGTAGATGGCAATTTATAAGTGGAATTTAAAGTGGACTAGAACCAGCTGAAACCCTCCGCAAGGGGCGTCCCAGATCAAGTTGCCCCACATTCCCATGCTCATCTGGTTCGGTGATCCCACGCTACTATGATCCGCGAGAAGCAGTGTAGGTCTGATTTACAGCAGCATCCACACTCTGCCTGTTCAGCTGATATTGATGTCAGGTGGCAGAAATGTGAGAGTGGGGATTTCAAGAAAAGGTTCCGCACCAAGCAATAAATGAAACAATAAAAATAACACCAGTAACAACAAAAATGGCACAATAAAACCAATACTCAAACACCTCAGTCTAGGGAGCGAGGCTGTTTGTTTCCAGTCAGATCTCTGCTTTGCTGTTGAAGATCGCTGTGCCCAATCCTGAAACGAGGGAAATGGGCTTGGGGCTCTGGGTTTAGGTAGTGAGGGGCACCCAGGGATGCCCCTTAGGGATTATGATAATCTTTTTTGACTTTCTGTCTTCTTAAAAAGGCATTTGGTGAGTTTTGGTAACCCTGGTTGGTCGGCTGTGAGAATAGCATTTTGTCAGGGAACCGCGGATCACGTGATCCCACTATCAATCAGGGACCTCCAGACACACCGCCCGCTATCCCAAACCCCCGTTCGTTTGACTACCAGGCCCAAAGCCTGCAGACACACAGGTTCTTGGCTAAGGCAAAAGATTGCTCAAGTTAAATAAAGGTTTTAATGCTATAAGCACACTAGGCAGTGATAACAAACATGTGGCTATGATGGAGAATGAATGCAAATGCTGTTCTGAGTAGTGGGTTACAGGTTACACAGAGATATTTAATAGTCAGTTACCTTAAGAAGCAGTGATGAAGAGCTCCCACAAGAGGTAAGTGGCAAGCTTGTTGATGGGCACCTCCAGCACGCGTGCACCGTGACCTCCTCCAGAAGTGACAAAAGCCTGGCCCAGGGTTACCCCCTTTATGCCTCAGGATCCTTTCACTCCCTCCCTTCTGTGGGCTGGATTGTCACATCCCACCATTGGGTAGGCTGCTTTAGCCCCTAAAACCCTTTAGGGGTTATAACTTTGAGCAGGGGGGGGTCATATGGCTCTGGATACGGCACCAAAAGATTGGGCTAGATGCTGGGCATTCAATGAGCTCAAAAATGGGGTCCCTAAATGGGTCAGATCTCCATTTCTCTAGGTTTCCCTTGTTGCAGGGCACAGAAAAACCTACCTCTACGTGCGGTTTTGTGAGCCGGTTCTGGTTCTATACATGGCTTGGTGCTGGGACACATGATGGCCCAGCTATGGTCCGATTTGTGTTGGTACCACTGGTCTGCGGCTCTCATATTTCATGTGACGGGGCTCACAGCCAGGGGTCATACCACCTTCAGACAAATCGGAGCCTTCCCAGGCTGGAGGTGTGAGAGAATCAGCAGGGAGTCTGTGATCTGAGCTCGGCTCAACTCATAAATGCTAATTCTCCTTCCTGGGGAGATTAGGTCCTGTGCATATTTATGACTAGAAAGCCTTAACAGAGGGAAATAAAGGGGAACTCCGGACGCATCTGTGGGTTTTTCACATTTAAACTGGAACGTTCCTTCACACATTTGTATAACATGTAAGGCTCAGATGGTCAGTTCTGAGTATGGTGGTGGCCCCAGAATGTCAGCTAGGAGATTAATAGTATGTGTTGTTTTGGGAGAGTATAGGTAGATGGTTATATATTATTATATAATATTGGTGGTCAGGAATAAGCGACAGGTATAGCTAAGGTATGGTTGACTGGCAGGTGAAGATGTTCAGGTGGGGACTATACATCTCTTCACACATTTGGGCGTTATCCATAATTCTCCTAACAACATCCATAATTCTCTTAACAAAAGTACAGGCGCAACTCTGGTACACAAAGTTGGTGGCGGAGGCTTATTTGTTTTAGGCTTCTTATTATTACCTGATGACAGGTGACACATTTCTTATGGTCACTTCTTTACCATGTTAAATATGAGAATCTAGAAAGAAATATGTAACAAATGAAAACAAATATAATACATTTTCTGTTTGTTCAATCTTTCTTACCTCCTCATTGTCTACTGAACGTCGTGTTGACCAAACAAACTCCATGATTGCAACAAACACAGCAATGATGAGACCGCAGATCAAAACTACGAAGATGCCACCAATGTTCTCCATGCCAAGCCCTAGGAATATATATGACATCAAGAAAAGAGACTGAGAAAGTGATTCTTATTAATGATGGCTACTTTCTTAAAAAACGTATTGTGCAGTCGTTGTATGCAAAACTATGGGATGAAAACTATCTGCTCTACAATGCATCAGATCCAACCTTACAATACATGATAAGAGAGAAATTTAAAGAAGGCCACATGGTCCACTGTGTGTAAGAGTGAAATGAAAATACATGTTTTGCTGGTGCAGGCTTATTCTCCATGACAGCATATTGGGGGTTGTGTAACGCTTAGTATGATGCAATGAAGGCTCCAAAAGAATGGGAAATTAAATACTTACCTCTATGATCTTTATGATTTTTAATTTTTGTCACATGGGCACTCATTTCATTTCCCTCCATGGGGACTCCTTTAGCCTTGTGCAGGAGCCATGATTGGCCCCATTGCTGTTCCCATTGATATACTGATTAAGTTACTTAAAAGTGGACCAATACCCACTGAACTTGAGAAATAAATTTGGCCAATGGCCAAAGCCAACACCAATACTCCCTTCTTAGGGTGTAGACCTAGAAATGGATATTTTCGTCTACAAAATTATCCTGGAACACCAATTTTCTGGGCTGTCCCTCCCTGTAAGATTGCAGATTATGAGTCACTGTCACTGTACAGTGGCAATGAATGGAGGAGGCAGGGCCTTACAGCTTAAACAAGCAGCATTAGCATGGAGTAGAGTAATACAGGGGCAAGGGAAAATTGGCCAATGGTACTCCTCATGGGGGGGGGGGGTGCTAGTTAAAAATGTGGGTTTTAGTCTGCTTAAATTTATGGATTGGGAGCTAAAACTACAGCTAAAATTCTAGGCAGGGGTTATAGCTCGGTAACCCTTTTACAGCACTATTTAATTAAATCTAAAAATAAATCACATCCAACTATTTACCTTTCTGCATTGTCAGATGAACTGTATGGCAGGGCCTCTTCACCTTGGGAGGGCCCACCTCATATGGTGGTCATGTAACACACCTCTTCCACTTATAAACACTGCAGAACGCAACTTAAACAGAAATTACAGTAGGGAAAGTATTATATTTTCTGTTTTCTTGCCACCCCCAGAGCTCACATGGAGAAGGCGGTGAAAATCTAATCTAAATGTTTTCTCTGTTTCTTTTCATTCTTTCGATTTTATGTCATTTATTCTATTCTTTCTTTCTATTCATATTTCGTTTTTTTTCTCTTTCCTATTTTTCATTCATTTGTTCTAATTATTCTTTCCCTCTTTTCTTATATTTAATTCCAGCAATTAGTCAGTAGGGATCTGAGGCCGCCAAGAGTAGGATGAATTTTACTTAGTAAGCAAGTGACATTATTGACAAAATCCACTAAACATACAAACTTTTCACCCTGTCACTCATGACACACTGACCATTGAGACTCAGCCAAAGGCCCACATAAACTGGGTCCTGGTGCTAGGATAGCGCTTGATAAATCAAAGTTCCCATTGTTTTAACTCATGAGGGTTATAAACTCACCGGTAAAGTTTCCTAATTCACAATTAGTCTCACTCTTTCTTATTTAAGTGCGTTAGGAACCAATGGGTAATAAAGAAATATCTTGTATGTACGTAGAAACCCATTAGTAAAAAAAAAACATTTTGATTACTAACGCCAAGGGATAGTGTAATATATTGTAGACCCCGCCTCAGCTTTAGTCCACAACCCATCACTTCCTGGCTAAGCCTAACTAACGGAACTGCAATGGGGGAAGCTTCCATAGGTCATTCTGTGCAGCTGCTTCCATTATGCTCAGTCATATGGCGTTGCCAAAACTGGTAAGTTATCAAAGCAGATCCAGTCTAAAGAAAATGGAAGAGCTAAAACAAAACCTAGCATCCACCACAGCTCCCCGGTTCATTCATTGGTCAAAGAGAATAATCTGGACCTTACTGTTCCCCTGGCATGGCAAAATAACCACATTGCTGGCCAGGTGACCCACTATTGAATGGACATTCAGCATTCTCATTAGGCAATTTTAGTTCAATAATGGGTTACATAATTGGCAGTGTGATTAGTATGCCAAATATCCTCCCTATGTGTACTGATGCTAGGACATTTCACATAGAGATGCAAGGATGATTTGTTTCAGTTAATTTAAGGCTTTTTCATACAGAGTTATGATGGCGGTAAAAATTCAATGCTGCAATCAAAAGTTTCCACCATCATAATAAGTTCCAGCAACTTTATCACTCAGGCCTGGAATGCAATCATTTCACTTGCAATTGAAAGTTACTAGAAGGATGTAGAATGGCTGAAGAAAGGAAGACGTAAGGAAGCCAGGGTACTGTACTGTATATTGCTTGGGACGAATGATCTTGGCTTTAAAAGGAAAGTCCATTCTAACTTATATTGTTCATGGGAGTAGCCATGATGGAATTACTGCATAATGCCCCACCATTGTCTTCTATTGAGATGTATGAGACAAAGCACTACCCCTCCCTTCTCCTCACAATCGAGGACAACAGTGCAGCATTATGCAGTAATTTTATCATGGCTGCTCCCTTGAACAATAAGAATTAGTTAGACTGGACTGGCACTTTAATGGAAAATATGAAGAAAAAAACTATAATTGAATTAAGAAGAGTTGTTATAAGTGATGGGTTTCAGGGCCATTTTTGCCATATGGCACAGCAGGAAGATGCTGACAGGTGAGGTCGCCTTTTACCAGTCTTCTGGGGATCTCAACATATGTTTTGTAGCTTAGGTATTCCCATTTAAGCTTTAGGACTTCTTACCCTGTCAATGCAATTTTTCCACCCAAAACCAAGACTAAGGCTAGAGGATCGAAATGTGTCACATGATGCTTTCTTTTCAATAATAAAAAGCTGATTTTTATCCAGCAGACCATGAGCTGAATATTCAGAATTATGCACAGTTGGTCAGTAGACTTTTTTGTGCTGGGCCCTGCAGTAGCCAGATAAATGATGTAGAGCTGTCTTTTCTTGGTTTATAACTCTTGAGGTAGAAACATTTCTAGGAGAACAGGCAGCTGGAAAGCCATTCTGTCTAGCCTCAGAGGTGAAGTATACTGGAAAGGGGGGTGCAGATGACAAGTAAGGGAGAAATAATAAATACTACCAAATATTATAAGTATCTTAGCATGGGGCAAACAATGAACATTGCCAGGTTTTCTTGCATTGATGAATAACGTGCCATGAATGAGTTACCAGAATGAGATGGAATGGTAGATAATCCAGTGGAAACCGCCTCTCTGTTCCAGTCTGAGACAGTGAGAAACAGAATGTGGGATGAGACTTAGTCATGATGGGACATATACAACATAAAAATAGATCCTCAGACTACAGACCTTTGGCCCGATGGTCCTCTTCCTTGGGACATTTGTCACCTTCCCACCACTTACGCTTCAGTATCTCTAAGCGATTGTTTTCTTGAAGCTGAAGGATAGCAAGTGTGATCTCATCTCTGTATGGGGACTCTAAGGAAGAAAAAACAATAAGCATTTGTGTTTTGCTTTTATAAAATCTTTCTGTCACTCTAGTTACCTTTCTACAGACCTGGATATACAAGCATCAGTATAAACGTAGAGGGGCACGTAAGCCAAAGTGGACCAACACCCAGGATTTTGACTATCCTGGGTTTTGGTCCACTTCCGCGGGGCACCCCGATCGAGAAACCCCCCAGATCGTCCTAAAAAACTCACCTCACCACGCTCCTACGCGGCCGCTCATCCAATCAGAGCGCTCAGAGCCGCTGTGGTATGCACGTACAAGGGACGGACAACCACAGCGGCTCTAAGCGCGCTGGAGGCTGCATCTCGCGCTTCCCTCTAACAGGGAGCGCGCCCGCGTCAGCCATTCACAAACGGCCGGTGCGGGTGCGCGCCCTGCTAGAGAGAAGCGTGAGATGCGGCCGCGGCTCGCGCATGCGCCGTTGGAACTGGGATAAAGTAAGGTTTCTGGGCGTCCTGCGGGGTTTCACACAGCGGGGCATCCTGATTTCGGATGCCCCGCGGGGAGGGATCTGATCGGCCCGGGAATCTTATAGATTCCTGGACTGATCACCCCTGGGTGTTGGTCCACTTTAAGCATCAGCTCATGACCAGCCCACAAACTGCTGAGACCTGAACCAAGTGCTTTCAACAATAGAGGCATTAGCATTTCAGGGACAAATACTGAGCAGGGATGGATTCGATGCCCATTCCTAAAGCAATGTTACTAAAGACTTAGAGGCCGATTCATTAACAGCGGCAGGTAGCGACAGTTGAGTGACTGTAGCGGCATTTTCAGAGCGCCCACTAGTAGTCACTGTGCTTGGCCGTTGTTCGGTAGTTGATAGCGACTCAGTCGGTTTGCCGTAATGTTGAATATTGGGTGAGGAGTCGCTATTTGACAGGTTCCGTGCTGTATGGGAGCGCATGATAGCGACTGGTCAGAGCGACCGGCTTCCACCATATTCATCAACAAATCACGCTCAAAAAATTCTTGCGCTGTAAAATGCATGTTTAAACCCCAGAGCGCTGGCGGCGATGGGTTAAAAGTAGTTGTTTAACCCCAAACAACCATAATTTTGGAAACAAAAAAAAACTAGTTTTTAAAATATTTTTGTAATATGAATACATTAATATCAGACCTGTAATATCAATTCTGTACATTTTTTTTTTACCTTAAAAAAATTATTTAAAATGGCAGAAGTGGTCACAGAATTTTTCACATTTAAAAAAAAAAAAAAAATGAATAACAATTAATTATGAATATTTAAAGATTGTTCCATTGAAATGCATTGGAGAGCGCCAGGTAGCGAGAGGTCATACCTGTCGCTGTTCAAGGTCGGACGCTGGCGCTGTGGGCTGAGGCTGGAATAATGAATGAGTGGCTATATGGCGCTATCTCAGTCACTAAGCAGGATTGTCTTGATAAATGTGTGATTGTGGTGGGTAGCCGGCGTTCTCGTGGCGGTGCCCGTCATTACCGGCCGCTCACCAGTCGCTACCTGTCGCTATCCCTTGTTAAATAAGGGCCTTAGTATTGTAGAGGCATATCATATGGTATGGGTGGTTATGACCCCCACAGCCAAGATGCTTAGGCTATTGCATTACATGGGTTGGGGTGTCTTGGCTGGGAGGTTCAGTGGGGTAGGTAAGGGGAGAGGGTCTATGGGGAGACTCAGCAGGACAAGGAGTGGAGGAGGGGTTTAGAGGAATAATGAGTGGATTCTGAGGTGGACTGATTCCTTGGGGCTTTGCTCACCCCAGTTAGCCCCCAAAAAATGCTCCCTGTACTTCTTATCGCTAATCTGCCCCTAGCAGAAACCACTTGGAAAATGGTGCACCTATTTGTATAATCTTCTATGCCAGTAAATTTTGGGTGCTTGGGAAAACAGAAAAACCTGAAAGGATGCTGGCTGCATAGGTGAGTGCCCTTGTGGGTAACTTTTAAAAGTGCATCACAAATCTTGTCATCCATCTTAGAAAAGTTTCAAAAGCACATTACACAATGAAGGCCTCCACTAATGTACGAAAAGTCTTTAAAAACTTGAACCGCATTAATCATCTTAAATCCCTTTTGTTAACAAATTAAGTCTTTTTATAAGGGTTAATTCTTCAGCTGTTGAGAGACTATCGGCATCCAGTGCCAGCAAAGACCACCTGCTTCCATTGTATGCCTCAGCTATGGACTTACTGTGAGTGGCTTTTCTGCCTGTGCTGTTTTAATTACTATATTTGATGGGGACATTGATGCACCATCTACCCAGATGGTCTTAAAGTTCCCAGGAAGAGTGGCCATCTGCCAGAAAGCAATTAATTGAAACAGCTTGAGAGGAAAAGCAGCAGAGAAAAGAATTAACAAGCAACATCTCCACAAGCGTTATGTGTTACCCTTCTCATGCTTCGTAACTAACATTTATATAAATGCTCTAGACCGGCAAGACTTTGCGGCTCCTTGGCCTCCTGGCAAATTTAGAAGCCAGCCGAGAAGTAAGGCTTCTTGATAAACTTTTTGGTTACAAACTGAGGCGACTTAAGCTAAATGTAATTTGTTATTCCAGTTTCCAATGTCTGCATTGTAAGAAACCACAAAAAACTGCTGTAGTGGTTGCTGCCGATGACTGATTTTCTAAAGGTCAGCATGTATTTTACCCCATTAAGCTTGTGCAAAATGCTGCATGGGTGCATCATACACCAACTTCTAATGATTGCTGTGGAGACCAAGAGCAAGGAGCAATTTGCTTGAGCAGGTGCTTATTGTTCACAAGGTGAATGGTTCCTATTGAAGTAATCAGTAATGAGACCAGCACCAATTCTACAATAATTGTCTCTTTCATGAAATAAGCACGCTAAGTGATTGTACAGCTAATTTAGCCAAAACTGGATGATTCATAGCATACAGTAGCTAGATGACAAATTCCAATTCTACACAAGGTCACATGCCCTTGCCCTCAGCTTTTAACTTGTCTGCTTTGAAAGGAGTTATACCCTTTGTTTGGTTTTGGGTTTCCTCAAGGTGCTCAAGTGATTTTTCTAGGAGCAGGCCTCTTTGCATAACTAGCATTCCAAGATGGATTTCCATCTGTGTACAGAGTGTATGTAATCCCTTCGTCCAATGGTTTTTCTTATGAAGCATGCTACCTAGCAAAAATAGTGTTCTAGGATATATAAAGATTTTATATTGTTGCAAAGGTTTCCTTGAAGTGTTCAGTTGACCTTCCTTTGAGTAGCCCTCTCTGATTGTATAGGGGTGAATGTACCCCATGTCCCACAGGTTTACTCAAAGTGCTCAATCTTCTCAGTGGCAGGCTTCCCTTCTTCTTGTTCTTTGATTTATCTCCAGGATTAATCTCCACCTGTATAGTGTGTAAAGTTTCTATGTTTCTATGTTATGGGATATCCTGGGAGAGCAGTAGTTACAGAGGGTACTATTTAAGGGGGGGCCTGCCCTAGTTCTAGGTTCTACAATTGTGATCCATTGAAGGGGAAAACTTGATTAATGTCAGGAGAACAACAGGAAGGATGCCAGTTTAAGAGAGAGACGGAGAGATCCAGCTTACCCATGCACGCGATAGCTAGGAGGTGAGCGGGGGATGTGGCCGGCGGCGCACTCAGCTCCCTTTGACCGAGTGAAAGCAAGCCCGCTGTCTGTCCCAGTCTGTGCCGTGGGAGCGACAGGAAGGTGAGCGAATGAGGCAATCTTGGGGGTACACATAGCAGGGCATCCCAATTAGGGATGCCCCCACGGAGAGGAACAACCCCCCCGAAGAGTGAAAATTGGGTGTGTTGTTCTATTTTGAGTCCAGCAGTACCCGATGCCTCTAAAGTGAAGCTGAAGTGCCTGTAAGTGTATGCTGAATCATACGAAGTAAGATTCCTTTTACTATATAACTCAACTGAGTAGGCTCTGTAAGAGCTGCTAATAGTAAGTGAACCTCATCCACCCCACATCTCACTCCCAAAGTGCCACTCAAGTACCCTAGGTCCAGATATTTTGGGCTACTGGGGCAAACAATATTGGTTAGAATTGTTGAAATTGCATTTATTATACATTCATTCTCACAAGTCAGGCGTTCTATGTTTGTTTAGGTGTAAGAAATTGAATGGGGTGTAGGTTATGTACATTTAGGAGCTAGGTCATTTTCGACCCTACACCGTATTACTGCTGTCATCCCCGGTGCTGACAGAGCTCCCAGATTGGCTTCAGTGCACTCTCCTGCTTTGGCGAACCTGCTACTATGGAGGGTTGTACCACATGACGGTTTACCCTTGAGATGGTAAAAAGGCAGCTTCAGTGTGTCTGTCAGCTACGGGTGGTGGTGATTTGACCTGTAGGACTACCCGGGATTGTGACCACTGGTGGTCTGTATAGAACCCACTGACCATTTTGACGCGCACTATTCAACGAGATATCATTGGCCGGCGTCATAATGACGCAACACCACATCTCTGCCTCCCGCCCGCCTCAAACCAAACATTTAAAAGGCAGCGCACACCGCCGCGCCGCTAGTCTTGATAAAGTTGTACTAAACAACGAAACGCGTTGACGGCGGCGGGCGGACCTTCGGCAACACACCGAGAGGAATCATTCCTGGCACTCTACACCCTCCCGCCTCTTAAAGCATCGATCGGCCGAGGTGCAGAGAAGGACTGGTGAGAGCCTTGCCTGGTGATTTTAAGGCTGTTACTATACTGTTTTTAATGTGAGTGCACTTTTAAATTAAATTGAGCCCGCTATTAAAACGATATTACGCTAGATTCTTTTACTGGTTTCATTTACATGCCCTGCTTGCAATGGGACACTTTAAAAGTGAATTCTGAAATATGATTGAAAAGCAAGTTTTCTGCGCCTGATTGGAGCATAACGGAAAAATTGAAAGGAATTTTATTAAGGCACAAACCCATACCGTTATCTGGTAAGAGTAACTAGAGAAGTGGTGGGCACAAGGTGAAAATACCTAAATGGTATTACTGGCACACGGCAGATATTTTGGAATAATTCTATTGTCAAATCAAGTTAAGAAGCACATGCACCTCGGGATAGCAGGATAAAAAGCATTACTTACCATTGGAGGATATTACAGATTTGTGGACATATATAGGAAACTTAAGCTGACCTAAATTTGAAAATCTGTTATATATATTGCTCTGTGTTTCTTTGTGTATGATTACATAGTAACATAGTATGTAAGGCTGCAATAAGTCTTTAGTCCATCCAGTTCAACCTGTTTATCAGTGGTCTAGTAGCCATAGCTGGAAATGTTATTACATACAAGGAAGTCATCCAGGCCACTTTTGAACTCTTTTATTGTATTCTTCATGACTACCTCCTCTGGCAGAGAGTCCCACAATCTCACTGCTCTTACAGTAAAAAATCCCTTCCTTTGCTACTGCAAAAAGCGTCTTTCCTCTAACCTTAGCAGATGTTCCCAGGTTATAGTTTTTCTGTTTCAGTCTTTTTATTGTAATTTTTTGGGGGTATAAAAGATAAATAGTATGACATTTTGTTCTTCTACAAATAAACAGTTACAGAACATGAGTTGTCATTCTTCATACAGTTTCTCATACAGTCATGCCATTTTCAGTAGGTTGCTAAGGCACATTTAGGATGTTTGGGCTCCTGAAGTTTAATTATGTACCAACATGAGCGACTTAGAATTAGCACCAATTAACTGATAGTCAACCTTACTCAAATTGACGGGCAGGAAAATGGTCCTCTCCTGCCGCAAGCTCTCCACACCGCCACCCCTCTGGTGTGAGGGGGGGATGAAGAGGGCCAAGGGATCTAGGGAAGAGGGGGACGGTAAACGACAAGTAGGGAGGAGGGGGACTGATGGGAGACATGTGGGAAATAGGAGAAGAAGGGGAAAAAAAGGGGGGGGACATGAGTGCCCCAACGTGAATATGCGTTTAAAGGGAAGGGTTTGCAAGCCATCCCTCACAGCAACAGGGCATCTCTCAAGTTTGGAAACGAGTATTCCACCCACGGGTCCCAAATCTTCATGAATTTCTCATGAGAATCTCTCAGGATGCTGGTCAGTTTTTCGTTGATAAAAATACCATTCAGCCTCTCTTTTACCAGATGAAATGGAACACTCCCTTTATTCCATGAGCTTGCGATAGCTAATTTAGCCGCCAGCATGACCTGAGTCAGCAAGGCATGTTGGGGCTTGGTGATTCCTTCCGGTTTCACATGTAGCAAGGCAACCCAGGGGTCCCTGCGTAAGTTAACATGTAGGAGACTATATAGCAGGCCAAAGACCCGAGACCAGAACCTCCTGACCTGCGGGCATTCCCACCAAATGTGGAGGACTGTCCCCTCTGCAGAACAACCTCTGAAACAGGTGACCGGATACCCTGGGACTGCCTTGGCCACACGGGACGGTAGCAGGTACCACCTTGTAAGCATCTTATATGCCGCCTCTAACGTGGTGATGTTTATAGAACATTTGTTAATCCCTGCCCAGATATCCGTCCATTCCTCCCTTTCCAGAACCAGATTCAGATCTGTTTCCCATTTTATCATGTATCCATGTTTCAGATTGGCTGGTAGTGTCGTGAGATGAGCATAAATCATAGAGATAAGGCCTGGTGTCGGTGTCCCCCGAAGACACACCCTTTCAAAAGGGGCTTTATTCTTTAGTAGGGGAGCTAGCCAATGGCGGATCTGGACATATCTGAAGCATTCGGTGGCAGGTGCATTTTCTTTCCACACCAATGCAGGCCAAGGAATTATTTCCTCCCGATCTAGTAGGTGATGTACTTTATCAACACCGTTCCGCTTCCACCACGCAAATGCTTCAGGATTCTCCATCCCCAGAGGGAACCAGGGGTTTCTAAATAGTCACATTGCTGGGAGATGCGGTGAGAGCAGTTTCCCCGAGTATTTCACTCCATCCCATACACGGAGGGAGTGGCTTAAGATTGGGCAAGCAATGTGGGGCCTATACTGCGGTGGGATCCAAATCAAGCTATCTATCGGGACGGGATTGCATGCCATGGCTTCTAAGGAGACCCAGAGAGGGATTTCCACCTCAAGATGTAAGCTGTGCAACTGTGCAATTTGCACGGCCATGTAGTATCTGTTCACGCACGGAACTCCCAGCCTTCCTTCCGTCCTGCGTCTAAACATAGTAGTTTTAGCCACCCTCGGCAGACAAACCTCATTATGCTATTCTGCATGCTTCTAATCTGGTACGAGGGGATTTGAACAGGGAGCGTCCGGAAATAATAAAGCATTTTGGGTAATAGGGTCATTTTCACCGCATTTATCCTTCCTATCCACGAAATCCCATGACCCTGCCTAGAGTCAAGCATAGCTTTCAGTGATCGAAAGAGGGGGGTAGTTGGCCTGGTATAGGGTATGGTAATGAGGGGTGACCTTAACCCCTAGATATGATAATGTCCCCGGGGCCCATCGGAAGGGAAAGTTGGATTGAAGCGATCTCAGCATCTGAAGAGGGATATTTAAGTTTAGCCCCAAAGATTTCTCTTTGTTGACTTTAAGGCCTGAGATTTGTGAAAAATCATCTAGCAGTATGTCATCTGCGAAAAGGCATGCTTTGTGGTGGCACCCTGCTAACTCTACTCGTTATATCCGGGTGTGTCCTGATTGCAATTGCCAGCGGTTCCAAGGCTAAGACGAATAACGCTGGAGAGAGCGGGCACCCTTGCCGCGTACCTCTGCTGATTGGGAATGGCTCAGAGAGATAGCCCTCATACTGAACCTTTGCTGAGGGAGACGAATATATGGACCGTATCCATGCTAGGAAATTATGTCCAAATCCCCACTTCCGAAGGGCAAGGAACATATAATCCCACGATAGGGAATCAAATGCCTTCTGCATATCCAAAGATAAGAGAAGGCTATGGATTTCCCTCTGCTGGGCTAGCTTGATCAAGTGAGTTACTCTACGAATATTATCTGAAGCTTGCCTATTAGGTACAAACCCCACTTGATCCTTCCCGATCAGCGTACCCAGAAACTCGTTAATCCTTGTGACCAAAACTTTCCCCAGTATTTTAAGATCTACATTAAGCAATGATATGGGACTATAATTCTGCGGGTTCAGGTGATCCTCTTTCGGCTTTGGGATCATGCTAATGAATGCCTCTAGAGAGGTTCGGTTCAAGGTACCCTTTTTTGCTAGGTGAGGGGCCAGCTCCGCGGCATATTTCTTATAGTATAGGTTTGAGAAGCCGTCGGGCCCCGGTGCCATGGAAACTTTAAAGCTTTTGATTGCCTACAAAACCTCTGGGACAGAGATCTCTGCTTCAAGATTAGCTCTATGAGCTTCTGCCACAGCAGGGAGTGAGATCGAGTCTAGAAATTCAGTAGCTCTTTCTCTAGGGAACACGTGGGTGCCGCGTGAAGCTTGCCCAGCATCCTTTTAAAAATGTCAACAATTTTAACGGGGTTAGCCGTATTGGACCTTTCTGCAGATCGTAACATGATTGGAGATTGCTTCAGCCCTGAATATCGGAGCTTGTTAACTAAAGGGGTATCGGGTTTGTTGGCCCTTGCATACATCCTCTGTCTGCCCCACCTAAGCTTCTTTTCTGCTATCTCATCTAACGCTACATTAAGTTGCATGTTAACCTCATCCACTTTCTTTTTAAGTTCCCTCAAGGGATTCGCCTTTCAAGCAGATTGTAGCTGTTCCAGGCTGGTTGTTAGTTGGGCTATCCGCTCTGTTCTACGTTTATTAAGAGAGGTGGCTAGCGCAATGAGTTCCCCTCTGATTACCACTTTGTGGGCCTCCCATACACTTATCACCGTGGCTGAGTCAGTGTTAATTGCAAAGTAATTTTTAAGGGACTGAAGGATTTGGTCATGGGTCTCCTTGCGTGTGAGTATGGAGTCGTTCAGTCTCCACTTGAACGGCCTAGCAGTGGGGAGAATAGCCTCAAACCTCATGAGTATTGGGGCATGATCAGACCAGGGTGTGGCCAGAATCTGGCATTTGCCAATCATGGGCAAGACAGTCTGGGGCACCATGATGTGGTCAATTCTGCAAAACGAATTGTGGGGATTCGAGTAAAAGGTGTAATCCCGCGTTTTAGGGTTCAGGTCATGTCATACACCTATCAGGGTTGCATCCTTCAACATGGCATTGATGCGATTTGGGGGTTGCTGCATGGGCGGTGAGGAATGGCCGCCCCCCTGCTGGGGTGATCTATCCAGCTTAGGATCTAGTGCGATTTTGGAGTCCCCAGCCATAATTAGTAACCCTTTACTATGTTCCTTAATCTTCTTCAAAAGATGTGAGAAAAAATTTGCCTGGTGAGTGTTGGGCGCATAATACGACACAAAGGTCATTTGTGTATCATTTAAGCTTCCAATCACAATCAGATACCGACCAGTTGGGTCAGCCACTGTCATCTCGAATTTGAACGGAATGCTACTTCGGAATGCAATGACGACTCCTCTGGTTTTCTCCGTGTGACAGGCCAAAAAGAATGTTGGGTATTGCGGATATAGATACTTGGGGAGATACTTGGGGATACTGGGGAGCTGGTGGTTGAGAATCTCATCTCCTGGAGGCACAAAATATCAGCCTGCATCTGCTTATAATAGTGGAACGCTTTGGTCCGCTTATGCGGAGAATTAAAACCTTGCACAATAGGCTCGATTCAGAGACACATTCGTCTGCACTTCCGTAGCTGCCTGTGAAAGTTTTAGTTGGTGTTTGTCATTTTTTTGCTTTTTTTCGTTCATTTTTCATTCGTACGAACGTTCGGGAAAATGCGTATATGCTCTTTCGATGAACGGAAGCAAATCGGAACATTTCCGTTAGTTCGGATCATTTTCCAAACAAAATCTGATATTTTTCGTTCGTTCAGATAACTTACGTTGTTGGGATGGGCTTGCGTCTGATTCAGAGAGCTAATTTCCGACGGTCCACCACCCTATAAATCCGTTTCACTTCCGATCCACTTACGGGACCTTTGAGGGCTCGGATTGCTATTGTTGAACATGTTTTGCGGCTATGTGGAGGAGTCTGCGCGCCTTTAGCACCAAGGCATTGCATGTATCAGCATGGCCGAAGCCATAAATTGTATAGCAATGCATACCTAAATCAATACATTTCATGTATGCCTTATCAAAGCATTTCAATGCTGACCTTAATTAGTCCTTAGCATGTAAACCTTTATTTTCCCACACATCCATATAATTGCTATATTTTTTTAGACGTATGTCCTTTGTGAATTATATTTGGATTGTTGAACTTGAATCTTAATTTGTTGTAGGAGTTATTGATTTACTTGGTTACCTTTGCTTTGTGTAATTATTTTATATTTGGTTGCAGGAACCGCAAGATGTGCCACTCGCACAACATACAAGCAGTGTTTGGTCCAGCTATACGATTCCTCAGTGTTCTTGCAGGGCATCCAGGGTCGTCCCATGATGCTTATATATTGCAGAGCTCCGGCTTATTTCATCAGTTTGAGTCAAGAGAATTATCTGGTGGATGGCTCCTGGGTAAGTTTGCTCACATTACATCAATCCATTTTCACTGTATGGAAATGAATATAGTTGATGACTCATGTCTTAACCTATGGCTGTTTTTAGCCCTTGATGACATGTTAAACAATATTGTAGCTTAGAATGTGTATTTTATATTAGTATTTTTAAATACTTTCAGGGGATTGTGGATATCCACTCCTGCCCTTGCTCCTGATGCCCGTTCTTTGCCAGCAGAATGCGGGCCAGGGGTTCTCTAATCGGGCACTATGCAAAACCCGGGCCGTGGTGGCGAGGGCCCTCTGGCTTTTGAAGTCCAGATTTAGGTGTTTGGACCATACAGAGGGGGGGGGGCACTGCAGTATGACCCCAACAAGGTTATACCATTATTTTAATTTACGTTTTTTAACAGGGACCACACGTGCCAGAGTGGCACAACTGAGTGTCAGGGTCCTTCAGTTGGTGGGCGAGATGCAGGAGCTGCGCAACTCGTTGGGGACCACAGATGAAGAATAATGTTCGGTGGCCTGCCATTGCTATGTATTTTGTTTTTTATAGTTGTAAAAATTTGAAATTTTCAAAATTTTTTTTATATTTTATGATGGAATAAAAAAAATGTGTCATTTCATTTACAAAATACATTAACACAAAACTAATGGGCCCAGAAATATTTAAAGATGAATATTCACATGACCGAGAAGTGATTTGGATAAGTTTTAGGGGGCTAAAATGGAAGAAGAACCTAACAGCGAAGTGGTTTGGGTGAGCTTTAAGGTTCCAAAAGGGAAGATGGAGGATAGTGCTAAGTGATTTAGCTAAACATTGTAGTAGAAGGGAGGGTGGCAAATATGTAGGCGAGCACTTTAATGAGTTAAGTTTGTAGTGCGCAGGCGCAAGATCGCAAGGATTTCCGTCTGGACGATTATTTATTGAAAAAGGGAAACAGAAACTAACGGGAAACATAAAGGATTCGTGGGAGGATACCATGGGAAAAGGGCAAAAACGAAAGCCTACGTTGTAACATGTGAAAATGAAATGGAAAAGTCACGCTGGAAAATGACATCCTCGTATTCATAATCTGCCGTACGGACGGACGGAAACTTTACAGAAGGCTTGCAATGCATGCATAGAATCGCTCGTACACTCATACGAGAGCGGAAACATTTAAAAAAAAAAACAGATCGGCACTAAAACTGAAGTATTTTTTTGTCTCTCTGAATCGAGCCTAATGTGCGAAAGCAGTTTAAAGATTAGATCAGTTCTGCTCGGTGAGCTTTGGACTTGGCTCATGGTGGCAGTTCCACTAAAAAAGCAGGTAGGGTCAGGCGCTAAGAAGAACGGGAGGGAATAAAAAAAAAAAAGGGGGAGGGAAGGATAGAGAGGAGGGAGGCTGAGGGGGTAGGGTGTTTGGGATTAGGGAGAAGGTAAGAATCAGCAAGTGCATATAGGGCAGAAGGGGTGACAGTGGGTACTGTACAATTCAGGTAGTAGAGTACCCCAAGTATACCCCGTGTGATATAAGGGTGCTGGGGGCCGCCACTACAGGTAGTGTCACCAAGATAAGGGAGTAGGGGGAAGGAAGTTGGTGACTCCGAGCGAGTCAGTGGTTGCCTTCCGGGGGTATCCCACAATCGGAAGTGTTCTGGGTTTCTAGAGGGGGGTCGCCTCTGGGCGGGGAATCGCCTGCAAATGCAAAGTTATCCATAGCGGCTCAAGGCCGGCGCCATGTACGATAAGATGTAGGAGGGGGGGAAGGGCGCAAATTTAGTCGGTCAAATCAGAGCTCTGTGTTAATAGTCGCTTAAATCATCACACAGTTCCATGCTACAAGACAATAACCTCAACTTAAACTAGAGTGCGCATGTCCCTCAACCTGCTCCTTGCTCGGGAGGTTCCGGGACCGGCAACAGGCCAACACAACACCGGCGTTTAACATAGGGCCACCCATAAGAGGTGTACCTCTCCATTACATTTAACCACAAAAATCAAATGCATCCCCGTTGGGAGCCAGCCACAACGGATTGCGAATGTCACGCTACACATGGCCAACCTCTGGACGCGGCGCAGGGTCATATAACAATTAAAGCAGGTCAAATAAGAGTTTTGTTCACTCAGGGGCCCGTCCGGGTCTCCACAGCTCCCACCATCTGCGCAACTGGTCGCTCACCAGGGCGTCCCGCTGCCAGCACTATCGCTTTCAAGCAGAGGGGAGGAGGGCTAGATAAACAGAGACCATCGCCCCGCCACAGCAACCCACGACCGAACCACAGCATCAAAAAAAAAAACAGGCGCCCCCGCAGGCTAGCGATATGACAGTTTAGAAAAAACAAATGCATATAACAATTAAAGCAGATCAAATAACAGTTTCGTTCACTCAGGGGCCCGTCCGGGCTGAATGGTCTCCACAGCTCCCACCATCCGTGCAACTGTTCGCCCACCAGGGGGTCCCGCTGTCAGCATTATGGCTTTCAATGCGGAAGGGAGGAGGGACTAGATAGCAGAGACCATCGCCCCACCACGGCAACCCACGACCAACCACAGCATCAAAAAACAGGTGCCCGCGCAGGCTAACAATATTGCATCAATAATGGAGGCAAAACATTTAACAATAAAGCTTCCCGGTATTGGGAGCCCCAACTGACCCACGGGAGAGGAAAAGTACCCTCCCCCCAGTAGCGGGTGGGTGCCCCCAACATAACCAGGTTAGTTACCTCCATACAGTCCACCGAGGATCCCGGCAATACCTACAAGGGGGAGAAAAGAGAAAGAGGAAATGGAATCCTTCGGGGGGGAGCGGGTCAAAAGGGCGAAGAAAAAATCCCAAAACGTTGCATGCGGTCGTCGGTTATTAGGGGTCATGTTGCACTGTTGGCGGATTGCTCAACCTTCTGTCCCGAGTCAACCGTTGTCAGGGTGGCGGGCTGCCGTTGCTCGCGTTGAGATCGAGACAGGATAGGGGCGCTGGCTGCTGGTCCGCTGGTCCCTCAGCATAGCTCGCGTACGCTGCTCCTGAGGAGGCTTTGATGTGGGTAACGGCTCAGCTGCTGTGGTCAGGCCCAGGCGCTCCAGCAATTCAGGGGCTTCTTCTGGGGTTGCGACTGCATGTGAGCGGCCCATATATGTAAAGGAGAGTCTAAACGGGAAGCCCCATTTATATGCTATCTGATGCGATTGGAGAACCAAAAGATGCGGCTTCAACAGGCGGCGCTTCTGCAGGGTCACCGGGGCTAGGTCAGAGTAGATTTGATATTTGTAGGACTGGAAGACCAAATTGTTGCGGGTCCTGGCGGTCTGGGCGATCAGTTCTTTGGTGTTATAAAAGGTGAACTTAGCAATGACATCTCTGGGCTGGCCATCTGCTCTAGGGGGGCCCAAGGCACGGTGGACCCTATCCATCTCCAGGCGTTCAACTGGGATTGCCGGGATCAATTCCTGAATAAGGCCCGTGATGGTCGACGATAGATTCTGGTAACCCCCTGAAACGTAGATTGCTGCGCCGGGATCTGTTCTCTAAATCCTCTATCTTTTGGAGGGCAGAGGATAACTCGGCCCTGCTGGTTTGAATCTCTGCATCATGCTCTTCCAGAACAGAGGTGGTGTCGGTCATTTGGTGTTCCAGCTTTGATGTGCGGGACCTCAAGTCTCTCAGCTCTGTTTTAAATGTGGCAGAGAGTTTCTCAGTGGCTGTTTCGAGCTCTTGCTGCAAGACGTATTTAAATCTTTCTAGCAGCTCTGCATCCCGTATGCCTGGGTTTCCCGCACGTGGCGATGGCGGGGGCTCCAGGGTCACGTTTTGGGACTCCAGCTGTGACTCTGGCTGAGAATCCACTAATTCTGGTGATGGTATCGGGGAAAGGGACAGCTGCGGCCCAGGTGTAGATGCTGTGGAGGCTGCCATCTTAGAGCCTGTTGTGCGCGTAGGGGGTCTTGGGGTCTGCGCCAACTTTCTCCGATCCCTGCGCCCCATTCGCCGCCTGGGGTTACTCAGGAGGTGTATAGGGTGATCGGTCCCCGTGCTTCTAATGCCATGTTTCTTAGGTGTCGCCGAGGATGCTCCGGTTTCTGGATGGGAATGCGTCCCCCTGCACCTCTGCTTGTCCCCCTGTGCTCCTGGGGGGGTTCCCCGGTCTTGCCAGCCAAAAAACGCCGCTCAAATCGCTATATTTGCGGCGAAATTCCATGCCCAGTAAGGAGCCGGTTCAGGTTGCTGCCATTTCCCTCGGCTGCTCACGAGCGCCCCCCCAGGTTATAGTTTTTAATAAATGATGGGCCATATCTTTCCAAACATTCTTGTAGGGTACTCTAGTTCCCGCATTCTATTTATTAATTTAGTTGCTCGCCTTTCAAGTTCTGATATGTCTTTTCTTATGCACTGGTTTCCAGAACTGTACACAATATTATATATGGCGTCTGACCAGTGATACAGGGGTAGAATAATGCTTGGGTCATGGGCACCTATGTCTCTCTCATGGTCCTGTTTGCCCTGGCTGCTGCTGCCTGGAATCTACTTGATGTTTATACATCTGTATGTGATATATTTGTTCATATGTAAAGTTGTATATGTGATAGAACATATATATATATGAGAGGTAAAAGTATTATAAGGTACTTTATCTTGGTTGTATAGTTCTATTATACAACCTTTTGAAGAACCTTTGTACGGTACCGTATGCAGCAGAGCTGGGTTTAAAGCGCAGCATGACAGATGAGGATGGACATTTATCAGTGGAACTGTAGTTCAAAAACTACCAAAATAACTAATCATTATATGTTAATTAATAACATGCCTGAAGTTAACCAATTAAAACTGATTTGTCTTCCTGGATTATGTGGAAGCAGATGATGCCCACATTTGTCTATCTGGCCCGATCTACAGTGGCTTTACGAGGAACTGTCAGGCAGCCGTGTCATTGTTCATGTCCTCCTGCTACCTTAAAATAAACATGGACATAACAGAACCTGCTCATTACTCTGCTCTTTCCCTGTTCCCCAAGTTTGTAACCCAGCTGCAATGGCAACATTTTAAAGTGAACCAACACCCGTTTTGTTGAAAATGGCCGCAGATCAGCTGTAACAATAGGTTACAGAACCTCACCCCGTTTAGAAGTGACAAGGTAGCCGCGGGCGTGTGGTGCTGCGGGATGGATCCCTATACTGGTCATATCATTCTTATTTAATCTTTAAACTCTAATCTGCACTGTTTGATTATTTATTTGCATTTACTGTGGATTATTCATTATTGTGGATTGGAAGATATGCTCTCAGATTAATTCATTCTCTACTTATACACCTTGCTATTGTGTGAAGGAATGTTATCTAAAACCTGAGGATATTCTGTACCATTTACTCGGACCATAATCTTCTGACATGAAACAACTGGGAGGGAGGGAATTTCACACATTAATCATTAAATCCTGAGCTCATATGATAAAAAACTAAAGGTGACCTCCATCCTTCACAATAGTATAGGGATTTGAAAAAAGAAGGTATTTCAGGGAACGTGAAAGAAAAAAGGAGGGTGGTTACTAAAACAGATGGAATGTGGAAAAGAGAAGGATACGCAGGGAATGAGGAAAAGAGACAGATAAAACAAGGAAACAAGAAGGAGAAACACAGAATATGAATAATAGAGAAAGACAGAGGGAACAAGGAAAAGAGAGGGATGAGCAGGGAATGTGGAAAAGAGACAGATGAACAAGGAAAAAAGAAGGAGAAACAAAGATTATGAATAATAGAGAGAGACAGAGGGAATGAAGAAAAGAGAAGGGGAATCACAGAATATGAATAATAGAGAGAGACAGGGGGAATGAGGAAAAAAGGAGAAACACAGAATATAAATAATAGAGAGAGACAGAGGGAACAAGGAAAAGAGAAGGAGAAGCACAGAATATAAATAATAGAGAGAGACAGAGGGAACAAGGAAAAGAGAAGGAGAAGCACAGAATAGGAATGATAGAGAGAGACAGAGGGAATGAGGAAAAAAGGAGAAACACAGAATATAAATAATAGAGAGAGACAGAGGGAACAAGGAAAAGAGAAGGAGAAGCACATAATATGAATAATAGAGAAAGACAGAGGAAATGAGGAAAAGAGAGGGATAAGCAGGGAATGTGGAAAAGAGACAGATGAACAAGGAAAAAAGAAGGAGAAACAAAGATTATGAATAATAGAGAGAGACAGAGGGAATGAGGAAAAAAGGAGAAACACAGAATATAAATAATAGAGAGAGACAGAGGGAACAAGGAAAAGAGAAGGAGAAGCACAGAATAGGAATGATAGAGAGAGACAGAGGGAATGAGGAAAAAAGGAGAAACACAGAATATAAATAATAGAGAGAGACAGAGGGAACAAGGAAAAGAGAAGGAGAAGCACAGAATAGGAATGATAGAGAGAGACAGAGGGAATGAGGAAAAGAGAAGGAGAAGCACAGAACATGAATAATAGAGAGAGACAGAGGGAACGAGGAAAAGAGAAGGAGAAGCACAGAACATGAATAATAGAGAGAGACAGAGGGAACGAGGAAAAGAGAAGGAGAAGCAGGGAATGTGAACCCTGTGTATTAACGGTGGATAACAGGACATTTCTTTGCAGTGAATCTTTAAAATCCTAAATGCTTTCCTTGATGTTTATACGTCTGTATGTGATATATTTGTTCATATGTAAAGTTGTATATGTGATAGAACATATATATATATATATATATATATTAGAGGTAAAAGTATTATAAGGTACTTTATCTTGGTGGTATGGTTCTATTATACAACCTTTTGAAGAACCTTAGTACGGTACCGCATGCAGTAATTGTTAAACCATTGTGTTGGGCAGGGGCGGACTGGGATTAAAAAAAGGCCCGGGACTTTTTTGGTCACACCGGCCCTTCTGTTCGCCACTTCTAGCCGGCCCCGTAACCGCAATGTTGCTATCACTACCGAGTGATGTGTCGTTAGAGTCCAGGAAGAGGCAAATTAGTTTCGGTGATCGGGGTGCCCCAGGGTGCAAGGACCAAAACCCAGGATAGTCAAAATCCTGGGTTTTGGTCCACTTTAAAGTAGACCAATCACCAGGATTGTTCTTATCCTTGTCATTACTTCTTGCCCCAGGGGAATCCCGATTTGGAATGTGTGAAAGCCCCCCAGATCTCCTACTCCACTCACCTTTCAGCCAATCCCCGTGCTCACAGCATTTGTCCAATCAGAGCTTTAGGCCATTGTTTTGGCTTGTGTGTCAGTATAGGGAGCAGGAGCAGCTGCATCCCCGGTTTCCTTGTGGAGTGCTCCCGCGCACACGGCCGATCTGAATGGCTAGGAGCAGGAGCGCGCACAGCTGCAGGGATTAAGCAAGGGAAATAGGGACAGGTAAGGGGTTTCCTGGACGATCTGGAAGGGTTCACACAGTAGGGCATCCCAAATCACCTATTTGGCCAGCCGTGGAGGTGATTGGTCCATAAGAGCGCATACCCCCAGCATGCCAGAGCCCAGAGATGCCAGTGCCACAGCTAAAAAAACAACAACAAAAGAATATGGTACTTACCACACAGAGATGATCAGTCTTCCAGCAGTCGCCTTTCGCCTTCTCCTCACCTCTACTGTGTCCCACGAGCCCCACCGGGCCAGAGACTCCCTGCTAGTCTGCTGAGCATGCGCAGAGTAGTAGCAGCTTCTCTCCCCGCCTGGTCGGGGACAGCTGGTCGCGTCAGGCGGGGAGGAAAAGGAGGCGATCCAGGAGCCGCGGGGACAAGTAGGTGGGCGAGGGGCCGCGGGGACAAGTAGGTGGGCGAGGGGCCGTGGGGACAAGTAGGTTGGCGAGGGGCCGCGGGGACAAGTAGGTGGGCGAGGGGCCGCGGGGACAAGTAGGTGGGCGAGGGGCCGCGGGGACAAGTAGGTGGGCGAGGGGCCGCGGGGACAAGTAGGTGGGCGAGGGGCCGCGGGGACAAGTAGGTGGGCGAGGGGCCGCGGGGACAAGTAGGTGGGCGAGGGGCCGCGGGGACAAGTAGGTGGGCGAGGGGCCGCGGGGACAAGTAGGTGGGCGAGGGGCTGCGGGGACTTCGCAGCAGTGGCCGGGGAGCCGCAGTGACTTCGGTGTGGCGGCCCGGCGGCCAGATGGGAAGCAGCAGCCTACCGGGATTTGTCCCGATATGCCCTATGGCCAGTCCGCCCCTGGTGTTGGGCTACATTTGGCACTGTCCTAAACTGTTTTGCATTTTTAAATTGAAGAAGAAATGGCTGAGATATCAAGGTTTCCAGGTTCACCTCATGATTTTGCTTCTGAAAAAAGTGGGCGTGGCCCTTGGATCTGTGATTCTGCTTAATCATAATGGGTGGGGTCTAAGGTTCTCAGAAATTGCTTGGGACACCCTGGCTGTGCATCCCCCCTTTCCCCATGTTGCTACGTGACATTGGAGCCTAGACCAGCACTCCTAGACATACATGTCTCAAATGCGCATGCATGCACTCCCAAAGTGATGTGCGCACTCCCAAACATGCACACTCGTACTCCCAAAGTACATACACCCATTCCCAAACGCCCATGTGTGCTCTCCCAGATGTCCATCTGCGCACCTCCAAAGTTCATGCGTGAACTGCCAAACATGCAAGTGTGCACTCCCAAACTTCCATGTTCGCACCCCCAAAGTGCATGCACGCACTTCCAAATGTTCACGCGCCCACTCCCAAGGTGCATGTGCACACTTCCAAATTTCCATGCACACACTTCCAAACATACATGTCCCAAAGTGCATGTGCGTAACTCCCAAACAGCCATCCGCACACTCCCAAACAACCATTTGCGCACTCTCACATGAACAAACTCCCATGCACCCACTCCCACATGCATGTACTCCTACACACACACATGCACACACTTCCACACGTTTGTACTCCTACGGACATGCACACACTCCCACATGCACATGCACACACTCCCACATGCACATGTACACACTCCTACACACACATGCACACACGTTTGTACTCCTACGGACATGCACACACTCCCACATGCACATGTACACACTCCTACACACACATGCACACACTCCCACATGTACACACTCCTACACACACATGCACACACTCCCACATGTACACACTCCTACACACACATGCACGCACTCCCACATGCATGTACTCCTACACACACATGCACACACTTCCACACGTTTGTACTCCTACGGACATGCACACACTCCCACATGCACACACTCCTACACACACATGCACACACTCCCACACATTTGTACTCCTATGCACATGCACACACTCCCATACGCACATGCACGCACTCCCATGCACACTCCCACGTGCGCAGTGTGGGGCATCAGTGCAGTGGTGACACATGTGGGAGGAGGGGGGCAGCAGCAGCAGCTGTAATCGCTGGAGGGAGGAGGGAAAGAGGAGGGCAGCAGCAGGGAAACCCACAATTCTGCAGCACATTCAGCATGATGGCCTCCAGTGCTGCTCTCGTGGTGCCTCCTCGGTGCATGTCACAGAGGCGCTGAGGAGGCAGCACAGAGCAGGGCTGGAGGTGGTCACCATCATGCTGGATGTGCTACATTCCCTTTAAAAGCAGCACTGACAGAAGAAGGAGGCCGAGGAGGAGGCAGCCTCAGAGGGGAAGGGGAGGGGCCTATTGACAATTCCTATCTGATTGGGGACTGAATGTGAGGGGAGTGGCAGTGTGCCCATATCCAGTCTACTGCAATGTTTACAAGCTGAAGGCCAGGGCTGACATAAAGAGCAGAAGGTAAGCATTGCATTCAGCTGGGGGAAGGGTGAGGCTGCATAAACCCTATAACTTGTATCGCCTTGTACATAGCATCCCTTCTTTCTAGATAAAATTCCCTGTGTGTATGGAAATATATACTTGGTGACAAATACAACTGATTTTGATTCTGAACAACAGAAAGAAATCGAGGACAGCGGTAGCGAGGAAAAGAAAAGGAGAAGCAGGAAATGTGGAAAATAGAGAGAGAGACAAGGAGAAAGAGGAAAACGGAAGGAGAAGCACGGAATGTGGAAAAAAGACACAAGGGGAACAAGGAAAAGAGAAGGCGAAGCAAGGAAAGTGGATAATAAAGAGAGACAGAGCGAGGAAAAGGAAAAAAAGAAGAAGCAGAAAATGTGGACAATAGAGAGAGAGAAGGGAAAAGAGGAAAACAGGAGAAAACGGAGATGTAAGTAATGTGGAAAATAGAGAGATGGAGGGAACAAGAAAAAGAGAAGGAGAAGCACGGAATATGGATAATAAAGAGACACAGGAGAACAAGGAAAAGAGAAGGAGAAGCAGTTAATGTAGAAATGAAGAGAAGACAGATGAAGACAGCGTGGCAAAAGGAAGAAAAAGCAGGGATGTGGAAAAATGGAAAAACGTGAAAAATACAGTAAAGAGAGGGGAAGGAGGAAACAAGGAGAAGCAGAGAATGTGGAAAGTAGAGAGAGATGGAAGGAACAAGGCAAAGAAATTGAGAAGCAGATAGCGTAGAATGGCAGAAATGAAGAAAAAACAGGACATGTGGATAATAATAAAAGGTATGCAGGGAATGTGAAATATAAAGAGACAGATGTAACCAGTAAAAGAGAAGGAAAAGCAGGAAATGTGGAAACGGAGGGAATAAGGAAAAAAAGAAGTAGCAGCAGGAAAGTGGAAAATAGAGATAGATAGAGGAAAGAAGGAAAAGAGAGGGAGAAGCAGCAAATGTGAAAAATAAAGTGTCAGAGGAAGAGAGAAGGAGAAGCAGTGAATGTTCAAAAAATGAGATAGAGGGAAGGAAAAAAGCAGGGAAAGAGAAAGAGAAGACAGGAATATAAATGAAGAAAGAAAAAGGAGAAGCAGGGACTTTGGAAAATAGAGACAGATGGCGAGAAAAAGAAAAAAATGTGAAAAATAGAGAGAGGCAGGGGGAATGTACAGAGCCATGTGCAGGCTGCATGCGCCCTCCGCTAGCAATACAAATAAGCTAGTGGAGTGCTGGGGATGACCCCAGGGTTTGACTACTATGGTACAGTAGGGGGAGGCTGATTCATTAATAGCGGCAGGTAGCGACAGATGAGCGTCTGTAGCGGCATTTTCAGAGCGCCCGCTAGTAGTCGCAGTGCTCAGCCGTGGGTCGCTACTTCATAGCGACTCAGTCGCTGTTCAGTAATGTTGAATACATTGTGAGGAGTCGCTATTTGACCAGTACAGCGCTGTATGGGAGCGCATGTTAGCGACTGCTCATAGCGACCGACTCACATCATATTCAGCAAAAAAACAGCCTCACACAACTCTGGCGCTGAAAAATACTTGTTTGAAGCCCAGAGCGCAGGAGGCGGTGTGTTTAAAGTCTGTTTTCCAGCATCTATCAAGGTCACAGAATTATTTGTGATTTTTTGGCAAAAAAAAAAAAAAAAAACGGTTTAAAGAGAAGAAAAGGTTCGTCCATTGAAATGTATTGGAGAGCGACAGGTAGCGAGAGGTCATACCTGGCGCTGTGCAAGGCTGAACGCTGGCGCTGTGAAAATGATGAATCAGACGCTACATGGCGCTATCCCAGTCGCTAAACAGATTCTGCTTGATAAATGTGTAATTGCGTGCCAGGCGTTCACCAGTCGCTACCTGTCGCTACCTCACATTAACCAGCCACTACCTGACGCTATCCTTTCTTAAATAAGGGCCTAAGTATACACATACCTACCAACTTTTCAGGGTGGGAAAGAGGGACATTTGTTAAATTAAGCCACACCTACTCATTGAGAGATGGATAGGAGATACGGTGTAACAGTTACAACAATATAAACACTTTAAATAGGCAAATAAATAATTTATTGATGTAGATCTGCATGTTACACCTCAAACAGGGACAAATGAGAACAACGAGGGACAGGGGGACATGGACTCAAAAAAGGGACAGTCCCTCCAAATCAGGGACACTTGGGAGCTATGAGTATATGGGCCATCCCATGGGTCTCACACAGCAGGGCATCCCAAACTGGGAGCAAGCTATAACTAGAACTGGAATCTTCTCCACTGTAAGGAGGACCTCCAGTCAAGGCAGGCAGGGCTTGAGATGCTCCACTGGACCTCCCACTCTGACAGTCTCTATAATTACATCTGCCATGTTCCCTCCTGTCCCTCAGGCTACTTACACACCAGGGCATTGCGGTGCATGTGCTGTGGGAACCCCTCTGGTTCACCAGTATTCTAATCTTGTTGGCAGAGAATCAGAGTTTTGGACCTCTTCTGGGAGCAGTATGCGCACAACAGGGATGGCTAATGAGGGGGGTGGCATGTGCTGTGGGATCCCAGATTGAGATAAATATCTGGCAAACCGGGGAAGGGGGCGGGTTGCACAAATTGTGCCCCAAGGGGTGGAAAGCAAATGGAGGGCCTTTGTTTATGGGTTGTGGTCCGCTTGAGTTAAGACCTATGTTTAAAGTGGACCACAACCCAGGCCGACAGATTTCCTCCCCCTGAGGAATCCAAAATCGGGATGCCACACTGTGTGAAACCCCCAAAAATCTTGTTTTCTGGTCCAACGATGCATGCGCAAGCCGCGACTGCATCCCCGCTAACCCTCTAGCAGGGAGCGTGCCCACGCCAGGCATTTGTGAAGAGCCAGAGCGGGCACGCTCCCTGTTAGAGGGAAGCAGGGGATGCGGACGCCAGCACACTCCGAGCCGCTGGCGTTCACGGCACCGAGCGCACTGATTGGACGAGTGGCCACGCATGCGTCGTAGAACCGGGAAGAGGTGAGTTGGCATCAGTGATCTGGGGGGTTTCACACAGGGAAAGGAAAAGGGGGTTTCACACAGCGGGCACCCCTAATCGGGGTGCCCCGGGCAAAGGACCAAAACGGGGGATAGTCAAAATCCTGGGTTTTAGTCCACTTCCCCGGGGCACGCCGATCAGGGGTGCCGCTGTGTGAAACCCCCCAGAAAGCCCCGAAAACTCACCTCTCCCCGCTCCCACATGACCGCTGCAGCCAATCCCCGCCGCCGGACAAGCGAGAGGCAGTGCCGGACAAGCAGAGCGTGTCCGCCGCCGCCTCCCACACGTCCCTCTTACAGGGAGCGCACCCGCGCCGGCCATTCAGAAACGGCCGGCGCGGGAGCGCGCCCTGCTAGAGGGACGCGCGGGAGGCGGCGGACGCGCATGCACCGCTGGAACGTGGAAAAGGTAGGATTGTGGGCTTTCTGGGGGGTTTCACCCCGCGAGACATCCCGATTTCGGATGCCCCACGGGGAGGGATCTGATCAGCCCAGGAATCTTATAGATTCCCGGGCCGATCCCCCCCTGGGTTTTGGTCCACTTTAAAGAGGAGCACCCACCGTCCTAGAGTCTATAAGATTTTAGAGTGGGTGGTCTACCTCTTTGTGGGGCATCCTGATTTGGGATGCCCCAATGTGTATATCCCTGTGATCACTGTACCTTTCCGGTAATCCCATGACAGCATCCTCAGCATCCCTCCTGCTGCTGCGCGCTCCCATGCCAGGCCTATAGTATCTGGAGCGGGTTTGCACAGCTAGTTGGAAACAGGGGCATGGATGTCTGCCGCTCTCCCTCCATTCATCCATCCAAGCTGCTCATTAATATAACCATCATAGATCGATGATTGGAGGAGAGCTCACACATGTACAATGGGATTGCTGTGGTGTTAAGCAAACCCAGAAAACCAGGAGGTTTCACACAGCGGGGCATCCCAAATTGCCCAAGTCAGTTCTGGTACAATTTTGCTCTTGTTCATTGTCTATACTCCTTTTGTTTTTTCATTATTCTGTAGCAAAGCACTATGGGATATGATGGTGCTGTATTTGCAATTATATTCATGAGAATAAAAATGATGATGACAGTTTCATTTAAATATATTTGGAGGCGAGGCTCCTGATTCTGCAGCCTGGAAGCTTCTCAGCAGTGTTGGGCATTGTGTCGCTCATGCCAGCAGAGGGCACCTGCGCACCACACATTTCCTAGGATGCTCAGTTGCAGCAGTTGGCAGCCATCAGTTTGGCAGGCGGCATTTCCTCCATGAGGGTGGCAGGCGGGTGATGTGACTGAAAAGCCTGACAAGCTGAGGAGAAGAACAATGCCAGGCGGCGCCCACAGGTCACACATCAGCAAGACAGCGGCAGCAGTGAAAGCAAAGCCCCACAGCAGCGGAGTCAGCAGAGCGTAGAGCGATGGATGGCTATGCAGTGTCAGGGTGCATTGTGGGATTGCCGCACTTCACCGTGCGCTGTGTGCTGTCACCTTGTGGCAGGTCTCCCAAAAAGGAGAGATCTGTCTTATCAACTCAGGGTTGGGCTGATATTAAAGTGGACCTCTAGTCAAAACTGACTTTAGGTCTCTTGTAACTATTGTCCCCGAGGCATTCTGTTTTGGGATATTGCTACATTGCTTATTGAGTCGAGTCTGGAGCTCTGTGTCGAGGGACAGGAAAAAACTGCACACTCCAGTGAAGCATGTCTAATTATGGAGGAGTTGTGGCTGCTGTATGTGTGTTCCCACTAGGAAAGAGCATCTGCTAGGAAAAGGTGAGTATCTCTAATAGAGGGCTCACAAATAGTGGGGGAAGGTAAGGATCACTAAGAGGCCGATTCATTAATAGCGGCAGGTAGCGACAGTTGAGCGACTGTAGCGGCATTTTCAGAGCGCCCGCTAGTAGTCGCTGTGCTTGGCCGTTGTTCGGTAGTTGATAGCGACTCAGTCGGTTTGCCGTAATGTTGAATATTGGGTGAGGAGTCGCTATTTGACAGGTTCCGCGCTGTATGGGAGCGCATGATAGCGACTGGCCATAGCGACCGGCTCCCACCATATTCATCAACATATCACGCTCAAAAAATTCTCGCGCTGTAAAATGCATGTTTAAACCCCAGAGCGCTGGCGGCGATGGGTTAAAAGTCGTTTTTTAACCCCCAAACAACCATATTTTTGAAAACCCAAAAAAAGTTTTTTAAATAATTTAGTAATATGAATGCATTAATATCAGACCTGTAATATCAATTCTGTACATTTTTTTTTTTTTAACTTAAAAAAAATTATTTAAAATGGCAGAAGTGGTCACAGAATTTTTCACATTTAAAAAAAAAAAAAAAACAATTAATAACAATTAATTATGAATATTTAAAGATTGTTCCATTGAAATGCGTTGGAGAGCGCCAGGTAGCGAGAGGTCATACCTGTCGCTGTTCAAGGTCGGACGCTGGCGCTGTGGACTGAGGCTGGAATAATGATGAATGAGTCGCTATATGGCGCTATCTCAGTCGCTAAGCAGGATTGCCTTGATAAATGTGTGATTGTGGTGGGGAGCCGGCGTTCTCGTGGCGGGGCCCGTCATTACCGGCCGCTCACCAGTCGCTACCTGTCGTTATTCCTTGTTAAATAAGGGCCTAAGTGCTTCCCCAGCACAGTGTTTCAAGGCAAAGTGTAGGTCCACTTATTTATTTTTTTATAAGTGTATACATGCATACATCCAAAGGAATTGAATGGTGCTGAAATTCTGGGGTCTATCCCCACTAATCAACTATTAGGGTAGGACCACCAAGACCATTAATTTACGGGCCCTTCGCAGCTAAATTACCAAGTTTCCTCTTAAAAGCAAATGGAGTTCAGTTTATCTTCTAAGCAAGATGCCATCCTGATCTGGGATGCCCCATAACACATTCTCCTAGCAACCTAGATACTAACTACTTCCGCATTTCCTCCTACAGCTGCTGTTCATGTGACAGATGGCAGCCAATCGGGTTCGCTAGACTGGTGGCATCCTGATAGACTGCTGACAGTCACGCAATAGGTAAGGCTACTTTCACACCAGTGCAAAACCAGGGCAATTGTAGGCAGATTATGATCGCTCTGCACTCCCCTGGTGTGAAAGTAGACTAAGGGATATAGGTAGAGAACATGGAAGATGTAAGTATGGGGCTGCCGGGGGGTGCAGTGTGACTCACAATGTGCCAAAGCTCAGCCGTTCCATCTCGGTGCCACCCACAAGCAGTCCTTCCATAGCTCCAGTCCTTTACCAGCCTGCAGCCTTTCATGTCTTCCTGTGACCCACAACTCTTCAGTGCCTAATAGTATTCATGTATCATTGCTGACCCCAAAGCCAAGGTGGGCTGCAAGAATCATTTCCCCTGGTGAACCCAAAGTAATCCACTTTAATGCTGGCTGGTTGTAATACTAGTGCAAAGAGATTAAAGTTCAACCTGCAACATTGGTGTCTTGTTCCCAATTAGTCTGCAGACTCTACCCAGGCAGATCCCCTCACATTGTAAAGAGATCATTGAAGTCATATTTGTCAGTACATATCTACCCAGGTGAGCACCCAAGCAGTGGTCCCCAACCCCCGGGCCGCGGACCGCTACCGATCCGTGGCTTAAATGGTACTAGGCTATCGCTCCAAACCCCCCGGCCCTTACATCATCCCTGCACCCACCTGCACCAGTGTTCCCTCTAAGGTGCGCGCCTGGGCGGCCGCTCACCCGCTGTTCCGAGGCTGCGCATCTCTAATCCCCACCCACGCAGCAAATGCTGCTGAGAGGAGCTGATCGTTTCTACAGGTTGGAAGCCACTGTAAAAGCGCTACAGTTCACTCCTCCGGTCAGCAGGGGTCGCTGTTATCTTGCATACTGCTTTCCTCTGTGGCCAGCATAGGAAGTGCAGGGAATAACAACCTGCCTCAGCGCCCCTCTGAATCAGTGCTGCTCTCTCAGCACCACATGATGCCAGGAGCTTCTCCGGATCTCCTCTGACAGGTGAGCAGTTGGCTGGGTCTTCATGTTGGTCTGATCTAATCCAGTGCTGGGGTTTTAAAGAAGGGAGGAGAACAATTGCTGTGGCCTCTCTGGCACTGATAGATAATGGCCATTCCTTGTGGCATCCCCCCCCCCCCCTCCATGTACAGATAAGGGCCATTCCTTGTGGCATCCCCCCTCCATGTACAGATATGGGTCATTCCTTGTGGCACCCCCCCTCCATGTACAGATATGGGTCATTCCTTGTGGCACCCCCCCTCCATGTAGTACAGATAAGGGCCATTCCTTGTGGCATCCCCCCCTTCATGTACAGATAAGGGCCATTCCTTGTGGCACCCCCCCCCCCCTCCATGTACAGATAAGGGCCATTCCTTGTGGCATCCCCCCCTTCATGTACAGATAAGGGCCATTCCTTGTGGCATCCCCCCCCTCCATGTACAGATAAGGGCCATTCCTTGTGGCATCCCCCCCCTCCATGTATGGGGCTGTAGCATTAAGCAGGGTCACTGGCTGCTCAGCCACATGCAGCAAGGTTTCAGCATATGGTTGATTACATCAGTCATACTACACTTGTATATGCCCCTCTCTAGTCAATGCTTGGTTCCTGAGAAGGTGGACAGGAAACTGCAGCACACATTTTAGCAGTTAGTAGGTGTGTGTGCTCTGATATCCAGTCCCTCATCTTAGCGACCATATCTTTACTAGATAAATATAACAGCAGGACTGTAAGCTGCATTATGGCATGCTTCACTGTGTGAACCCCCGGGTGCCCTAAAATGTACCTTTCACCTAGTCCCATGGTGCATGTGCAGCACTGTATGCCGTGTATATTAAGGCTTGATATACAGCTCTGTTTGGACAAAGTGTTGGCATAGTGACACTGGAGGTCCTGCAGCCTGTGGCATTCTGCCGTCCCAGCTTATCTGAATGTCTGGGCAGGGGAGCACACCTCTGGTGCAAAACATGCTGTGGGTGCGAGAGAAAGGTAAATGTTTGCAGTGCAATCCCGGGGAGGTGGGGTATTGTGGGATATTCCAAATAGCGATGCCTGAGGTACTTAAACTGAAACAACACCCATTTTTCACAAAACGGATGTTGTTCTTCGAGCATTGCCAGTGCCCCCTGCACATTAACCCCAGTAAACCCTCATAATCTTTCCTTTCTCCTCAGTCCCTGGTGAAATCGAGCAATGTGATTGGCCATCATAGTCATCTGGTTGCCGGTGGCCAGATACCCAGAAGCCAGTGACTGCGTCAGCTAATCGCAACGCTCGGTTTTGCCAAGGGGGAGGGGCAATAACATGGAAAGTTCCACAGACCTCAGGAAAGCTAGCGAGAGTGGGCACAAAGCAACTCATAAACCTCACCACCGCTCCTGCGCCAACACCAGAGTTTACCAACCTATTATATTAACAATATTAACAATCAATGCCGCCACACTGCCCCCAGCCCCCCCCCCCCCCAGTGCCCCACCGGGCCGCGGTAAAATGACCAAATCCTGAACCGGTCCACGGTGAAAAAAAGGTTGGGGACCACTGCCCAAGGGGACATTCCTTCAGACCTGATAGAGCACTTTTTTTGCCACTATTGACCAAGCTATAGACACTGTTCGCATTAAGGGATGATTAGCTGTAATGAGCACTGACTATCTAACAAGTGAGAGCAGAACACATCTCAGGAAGATGAAAAGTGGTCTGTCATGGTTTAGGAGATGAGAGGACACAAAAGAGTTCAGCAGGAGCACACAGAAAGTAATGTAAAATACCTACCTTCAGAAGTGAGACCCTGATGTTTACCACTTTGGCAGCTGGGAAATGAAGAAGCCAGGCCCCCTCTGAACAAGCCACGCCCCTTATGAACCAGCCCGGCCCGCCAAGATGAAATTCCTGGGTGGTTTACTAAATCTACCCCCCCATACTCCCAAAGTTAATACAAGAGAGTTTGGTTCCTCTGTCTTAAAATGCTTGCTTCCACAATAGCGGATCACTCAGCCATAAAGAGGGTAAATGGCAAGTCCAGCGGGTGAAAAAACATCATTATTCACTTGCCCAACACCTTGTTAACCCAATGTATGTTGCTGATCATGTCCTAAGCACTAGGTAACCAGTTGGTGATTATTTCTTATACTTTATTGTCTGTAAAGGGGAGACACTCTCCAAAATTTGATAAAGTCTATAGTGAAACAAAAGAAGGCTGCCTATATTGACCATATCCCTGCACCAACTGCTTCACTGATGAGCTGACAGCAGAAGAGATCCTCGCTGAGCTGTGGCTTCTGGTTGGGTTTAAGTTGCTCCTTCTTAAAAACATTTACCTTCAGAACCTAAATCAAACCTTTCACATATTTAGTGGTCCGACACTCTTTTTTAGGTGGATGTTAGAGCACAAGGTGACAGTTGTGCATAGCCCCCCCCCCCCGCAAACCCTTGTTTATTCACCTACACTGCAATCCCTCAGTGAAATTCAGCCCTGCCATTGGTTGCCAGCAGTCATGTGGTCCGAGGTCTCCGCCGTTCAGAAAACACAGGACCCAGAAGCCTGGATGCCCCCCACAACTTTGCAGTCCAAAATAAAATGGGTGTTAGACCTCTTTAATAGGTTTTCACCATGTCTCCTCTTTCTTTTCTTTCCTCGAGGATGTACAAAGCAGGTTTTTCCTAAAATGTTTAAGTTTAACCTCTTGCACAATTTTTGTAGACTGCCATTGGACTCATTCGATTTGAACAATGTCCTTTTGAAGGTTAGGGCCCTGGAACTGTATTCCAGATGTGGCCCCACTAGAGATGTACATAGCAGCAGAACAACCTCCCTCTACCTACTGGCGATGCCTCTGGCTATGCAGCCTCAACCTAAGACAGTAGTGTATCTTACCCTAAAAGGGGTAAAGTTAGTGAACGAGGACTTAGTCGTTTATCAACTATAATTTTCCCCAAGAAAAACCCCCTCCTGAATTTGGAAGATCAATGGTAGCCTGGGCCATGCAGGTGGTCAAAGGCCCCTTATTAAAGAGTAATCATAGCGCCTCTTGCATCTAAGAGCTACATCTTTTTTTTTCACTTGCAATGCAAATGGAATTGCGCTGGACATTGGAAGGTTTGCCAGGATCATACTAGCTGAAATTGTGGTTGAAAGCCTACTGAATTTAAGGAATGCTGAGTTTATAATTCTAATGTCTCTTCTTCTCAAAGAGGGTAAGATATATGTCAAGGATGTAGTCCCATACTTTAGGTAGTACTAATTTGTTCTGCCAGAATAAAAAAAAAATTCTAGCATCTGGAAGGCCTACAGTGTTTCGTTCTTTTCAGAGATGAGATCGTTGAGGTGTCCACTGGCCAAAAACCATTGTATTCGCACATAGGAACTGACTTTAAAGGGGCAAGCCTTGTGGACAGGGCAAGACTAAATCCTACCTTAGTTCTGATACAGCATGAAACCCTTGTCCTAAATGAGAAGAGATTTATTGCTCCAGCACCATCTTTCTATGGCCACACAATAGTGTCAATTCATGGTTGGTGCGCCTGTGAGTTTGCACACGCTATATTAGGTGTCAAGTTGCGCTTGGACCTTCGCCTGGTTCATGGTCATCTCCGTTTTAGCGTCAACTGGCGCACTAGCGTTCGCCATTGCACCAATGTGCACCTGAAATTTTCCACTAGCGCCCCTTTTTGAGCACCAAACTTTCTCCCGTGCCTGATTTATGATATGTTTAGAGGCAGCAAAGCATGCACAAATATGGCAATATGAAGAGTGAATTTCCTCCAGCATATACGTGGAGAAAAATACCAATTCCAATGAGTAACAATAATTTGTGCTCCACTTGAGCTAAGTGCAGGACCGGATTAAGTGTGGTGGAGGCCCCTGGGCACAAAATCTGGTGGAGGCCCCAGATATTTTTTCCTTTAAAATTATAGTTCGGCCAAGTAACTGATGGGGGTTGTCTGGCACCCGCCCACTTACTGGAATATCAGATCGAGTCCCTTGTGCCACCCTTGTGTGGGTGCGTGCTGTTCGGGAACTCCTGCTTTGCCATTCTAGGTGGTGGTGTAGTCGCCCAGGTGGGCTGGGGCTGCATTGAGCTGCCAGTGGCTGTGCTTGGTGTCTTATGTGCAGTGAGTGGCCACCGATTGACACCCACCCTCATCCCCGTAGTGTTGCTGATGGTGGCTCTATACTCTCCATCCTGCCCTGTGGTGGCTTTGGCTGCAGGTTTGCAAATACAAAAAAAGTGGGCCCTCGCTGATGCTGATAGCTTCGTTGCTGGCCCCACGGCCAGTCAAACCAAAGACTGAAAAGCCTCCTGGACCATACCATAACCCAAAGGTTGGTGGGGGCCCCCTTTGCAGGGCAAGTGGTGGAGGCCTCGGTGCTCGCACCCCTTTGTGCCCCTCTCATAATCCGGCCCTGGCTAAGTGGCTGTGCCTTGGTCAGTGCTGTCAACTAACAAAGATGCTGCACATCTATACAATTGAGTGGAACACCTTTAGAATCTGGAAGGCTTTGCATTATTTTTGAAAATGAGGCAGTTCAGGTGGCTAAAGACCATTCTCTAGGCCTAATTTGAACTGAATTTAGGATGCAGCCTTCTGGACAGGGCAAGACTAATTCCTATCCCACTTCTGATGTAGCATGAAATCCATGTCCTATATGAAATGTGTTTCATAACTCTTTACTCCAGAGTCAGGGCCAGGGGCGCACATACCATAAGGCACCTGCCGGACACATGACAGAAGGAGGCCCAGCACAAGCTACCTCCATTGCCTCTATAGTCCCCTGCTATAGTGCCCTATGTATGGCACTGATCAGGGCACTGCTGCCAGGTGATTCGATGTCCATCTAACTGAAGGAAGCATCAAACTAGGGGGCATGGTTTGGACCAATCAGTTGGCTGTACCAGGAGTAGGATTGTCCCATTGACCAACTGGTCAGGGCCTGCACCCTCTGGGGGGACCCACTAACAGGGCCTGCCTTTGGAGTGTGTTACAGGGTTTGACCGGCAGCGGACTAGGAGGGCACCGCCACAGCTGATGCCTACATCTCTTCGAATGGCCGGGTTCCACACATCTCCATTTAGATTCCAGGGGAGGAAGTGCTGGGTTTTTCTCTGCTTTTAAGTTGCTCAGCCCAGCTGATTTCCTATCCCTGGAGCATCCCAATCTGTGATACCCTACTGTGTGAAACCCCCTGGGATCACTGGCATACCCACTATGCAAGCAATTCCACCCCTGAGTTTTGGTCCGCTTTACAGGGGCATCTCAATTTGGGATGCCCCTGTTTGTGAAAGAACCCCCCTGGTTTGGCCGTTAACTCAAACTGGGAATCCCACAATGCATTCACCAGTCCGTGGAAAAAAGGGGGAGGGGGTCACATATAGGGGCATCCAAAATCAGGAGAGGTCAGGTTTAAACGGGTTTGGTGCGCTTCAAAGTAAACCGAAACTAGAGTTTTGGTCCAAATAGCATAATCCCTAGGGGGCATCCAGATTTGGGACATCCCTCGGTGATGTGACGCTACTCTTCTCTACAAAGAGGCCCACTGGGACCATGCCGTCAAAGGGCCCACATAAACCTGGAGCCGGCCCTGCCACTGGTAACTCAACTCTTAAGCCCACATTCCAGGTTGCAGGGCTTAGTGGTTAGAGAGAGTTCAGAGGAAGTGTTACAGGTCAAGTACCCATGGAGGGCTCACCATGTTCCAGTTTTACAGTAGTCACCCCCCCCCCCCCTATGTCAAATCAGCCATGATTCATTACTTTTTGAGTAAAAATAGTGTGTCAGAATAGGAATCTGGCAGGCTGCAAGTTACAGGTACACTTGAATGCGGATATGGTTCTAATTGACTTCCATTTCGTGTTGCTTCTCCATGTGAGTGCTGTCAGTGTGCAGCATGAGCCCGGATGCCTTAAAAGACAATAATGTCTCAGCATCATCCTCAACAGCGCAAGCACAGTGTGTCACCTCCACCAGGGCTGCTCTCAGAACTTCTGTTGCCACTGGCATATTAAGATGAAAGCTCCCCTCCCCCTACCAATCCCCTCCGTGTAAATTTCACAATGAAGCCGCTGACTCCTGCGGGTTAATGCAAAATGTGACTTAAACAGACAGATGTACATCAAAATTAGAGAAAACATCTCAAACATAATTTAGATGTTAACCCTGCGGAATGGCTTGATTGAAGCTATTGACAACACAAATGAATTCCGGGATTTCTCAGAAGAACACCCATTACGCCATGATAAAGGCACAGAGGATCCAGCTTTATATACAGCCACACATTATGTTCCTGTAGAAAAAGGAAAGTTCTTGAAAGGGACCTCCAGCTAAAATTACCTGGAGTGGCAGTTGCATAGCACCCCACCCCCAGGGCATCTATATTTGGAATGTATATCAACAAATATCCTCATGGAAAACAAGAAAATTGAGCAAGGGTACTTACATCGGCTGTACTCCTGCCCCATGCGGCCCCCAGTGGTCTGTGGGGCTTACTGTTTGATTATGTGCACAGACTGTTGTGTATTAAACCCCATTTTTAAGCTTCCTAGCAAGGCTTGAGTGGACAGTCATCCTGATGGGTTCAAATAGATCTAAAGTATTTCTTTTTTATAGGCTTGCTTTAAAGAAACTGTCATGGAATGGTAACCATCAATCCTCTCCAATTACAGAAGATTGCGCTTGAGCACGGCCATTTTTTTAAGAAGCTTGGAAGACATAAGACCAAATTCTTCCCTATTATGTCATTTTAGTCAAATTTTATTTTATGACATAGTGCTTTATGGCTGCGGGTATATCAATTCACCCATTTTTCCCAAGAGTCACCCACCCGAACAACTGCTCTGGTAGTATAAGATGGGCTTGTGGGTGGGCGAATCCTGTGCAGGAAATTGTGTTGGATCGCAGGATCCCATGGATTTACAGGAGGCTGTAAATTGATTAGTGTTATTTTGCAGCAATGAGAGCAGTAATATTTGTTGTTGCAGTTCTACAGCAGAGGAACCTAGCTTCTCTACTTGTGGTAACTTAAGAGGAATAAATACAGTACATCAACAGCAAAGCATAATATAACAATGAATACAACTGCAACAATCAGTAAAGGAGAAGAGTCTTGCCTCACCTAGTGGCATCCCAATGCCGTAGCCCTTGGTATCGAGTAACCCACCAATCTGGGTGAGGTTACAGTTGAGTCTGCGATGGTACTCGTTCATGGTGGACTCTAGTAAAAAAGCATAGCGGGAGTTCAACACACGCGCTATCCCCTCCTCCGTGCTCTTCACAAACACGCTGGGCTGTTTGGAGTTCATGTAGTTCCACATACGCTGGTAGGTTTGATATCTGGAATTCTGGTGGAACACAATAGTCAAGACATAAACTCAGGTTGGAGTAACACGCGTATAACACAATCGGCATCTGAAGATGAAGAAGAATCTACTCAGAGGATTCATTTTATCTGGAAAAATTATACATGTGCCTGCGGGAACCTCCGATTACCCGCCAGGCTAGTACAAGCCTTTACAAGTCACATAGGAATATTGCTTGATAAAATGTGAAAAACGTTCTATTTTATAGTTTTTCCAAAGTTGAAAAAAAAATTAAAAGTTAAAAAAATACACTATACTTACCTTCTTTCCTGCAAGATTCATCCCTTGCAGTGCACAGTGAGCAAGAGGATATCAGCTTTAATAGACATTCCAGGCTAAAGTAGTAAAAAAAGGAATACTGACCCATTCCATGCAACTGCATCATCCAGGTCCGGTACTCAGGATCAAACCTGTTTTTGAGAACTTAGGCTAGCCCGCACCCTGAGATTTCTTGGGCGCATATTCCCTTTTGACAGGTAAATTGGTGAACATGGCCCAACACCCCCTTGCCTCAGTCCCAGTGACTGGAGCACCCAAACTCCTTTTACTGCTACAAATGGAGGTGTGCCAGGCACACTGAGTGGCTGCACAGGCAGTGGCAGGAAAATGTGCTTTTTACATTAAATGTTCTCTATTTATTAAGAACTAACTACGAACATAAAATCCAAACCTGGAAGAAGGTCATGGTGGAGCCACCTTGGATGGTTCCATATTCAATATTGGTTTGATCAGCTAGGTCATCAGCTGACTCGATGGGGACTTCCATTCTTTGCACGGTCAGGAAGGCTGCAAGGTTGGCAGTGTAGGAGGAGATGATGATAAGTGTGAAAGCCCACCTATAAGAGAGCATGATACATGATTTTACATGTATACTCTATAGCTAGCATTCTAAGTCAACTGCAAAATTTTGTTTAGGGCAAACTAGTAGCTGGATTAAAAAAAAGTCATGCAGAAATAATGATATGGTCCATGGCGAATATAAACATAAAGAAACTCTAAGGTCTAATTTGATTTTGCAGTGTAATCAAAGCTGCCTCTAAGGAAAACTCGCTAAATGGCAGTCCTGCAACCTCATTAACTTCCATCCAGCAAATGGTGGTACTAAAGGGATTGCATGGCTGAGGAGGGTCTGTTCTGGTCCTTCAATTGCTTTCCAGAGGGAATTTTTCCCTTTCTTGACTTTTTCTTGGAGTCTTAATAAAAAGGAGACAGACATGCAAACGTATAGTTCAGATGTTGGATATTTAATAATTTAATAAGTGATATTTCCTTATTCACAATGATATTTCCTCACTTGCATGAGTAATTGTCACTTGTGAGATAGAAAGATCTCCTTTGAATTAGTAAATATCTTCCATGAGTACAGAAATAAACCCTGTGAATCAGGCAACGAGTTCTTATATAGTGTTGGTCAAACCTGAATTGCAAACTTTGGGTTCGTACCGAACTTTGCGAGTTTAGATTCCCAAACCTGCTGAGCAGCCCATCAACCAGCTTAACCTAAAGTGTGCAGGAAGCTGCTGTGCAACTTACCTGAGCCCCGTGATCCCACTCCCAGCGGCGGTCAGCATTTCCAATGGGCCACAGAAAGATGGCAATCTCTCCCATGAGTGAGGACACTCCTAGTCATAGTTCTGGGTCCCCTATGGCTCGAAGTAGCACAAGTAAAAAGGTAATTTCAGGAATAGGATGGGTTAGAGTTCTTATGAAAAAAGCCTCCTTGAGCTATCAGGGTAGGTCCACTTTTCAGAGATTTTTCCCATAGTCACATTACCACTACCTATGGGGAAACAACAGTACCCTATGCAACATTTTGACTGGGCAGTTCCAAATCTTAATGCCCACAGTACCAATATTCTTACTCATAGTGCTACTTTTGTACTTGTAAATGGGGAGGCCGATTCATTAATAGCGGCAGGTAGCGACAGTTGAGTGACTGTAGCAGTATTTTCACAGCGCCCGCTAGTAGTCACTGTGCTTGCCGTTGTTCGGTTGTTGATAGCGACTCAGTCGGTGTGCAGTAATGTTGAATACAAGTTGACGAGTCGCTATTTGACAGGTTCCGCAATGTATGGGTGCGCATGATAGCGACTGGTCAGAGCAACCGGCTTCCACCATATTCATCAAAAAATCACGCTCAAAAAATTCAAGCGCTGTGAAATGCATGTTTAAACCCCAGAGCGCTGGCGGCGATGTGTTAAAAGTACTTTTTTAACCCCCAAACAACCATATTTTTGGAAACCAAAAAAAAATAAAAATGTTTAAGAATTTAGTAATATGAATACAATAATATCAGACCTGTAATATCAATTCTGCACAATTTTTTTTTTTTTTTACCTTAAAAAAATTATCTAACATGGCAGAAGTGGTCACAGAATTTTTCACATTGAAAAAAAAAAAAAAAAACATTAATAACAATTAATTATTAATATTTAAAGATTGTTCCATTGAAATGCATTGGAGAGCGCCAGGTAGCGAGAGGTCATACCTGTCGCTGTTCAAGGTCGGACGCTGGCGCTGTGGGCTGAGGCTGGAATAATGATGAATGAGTTGCTATATGGCGCTATCTCAGTCGCTAAGCAGGATTGCCTTGATAAATGTGTGATTGTGGTGGGGAGCCGGCGTTCTCGTGGCGGGGCCCATCATTACCGGCCGCTCACCAGTCGCTACCTGTCGCTATCCCTTGTTAAATAAGGGCCATAATCTGCTATATTAAACGGGACCTTCACTCTAAATAAGAGTCTATCTTGTATGTTTCCCCCATGAAGTCTCAGGCTGCCTGCAGACAGGAATGGTCTTCTGACTATGCTGCTCTGCATCATGGGATTGCTGTCCATTTCCTGACCCCAGCTCTGCTCTCTTTCTGCAAAGCACAGATATAACCCCGCCTCCCTGTACTTGCCCCCACTCCTCCTCTCCTTAGTATATGATACTTCTGAGGCAAGATGGCTGCGCCCGTATCCTGGAGTCCTGAATAGAGTTGCAGCCCAGCGGGGGAAAAAATAATAAGTAAGCGATTTAAAACTTAAAATATATATGCATTTTAATGCTGAGGATAAGTTGTTTAAAGGTTTGGGCCTTTCATTAAATGATGTTAAAGGTCCGGTTTAAGTTAGGATGATCTCTACTAGTTAGTCAATATCCCTTCCATCAATGCGATCTTTAGGGAATCAAGCCCTAATAATTAGGGGCAAAACTACAAACAGTGAGGCCCTGTGCAAAACATCTTGGGCTTCTTCCAAGCTTAGTCAAATATAATATAGGGGAGAATACAGGAAGTGCACATATTGTCAAACCCTTGCTTTAGGGTCCATAGCAACAGCATGGGCTTCTATCTTTATAGTTATAAACTATGATGACAATAATAATTTACATAATTCCAAATGTTTAGAGCTAAAAACAAACACATTCTGTAGGAGAAAAAAAGCATACACATGCTCACATAAGATTCCAAGCATTGCTAACAGTCATTGGAATTTTAAATAGGTCAAAATACTCTCGGGGACTTGTAAAACAATGAATGAACCTTTTTAGGGAAAATAAACATACTTAGAATGACAGATAGTTCAATGAATCATTGCTTATACTTCATACCAAGCTTGGCAAGCTCTCGGCACTATAAGTATTGAACACAAAGTAAGTAATACTAAAGTAATACAGAGACCAAGAGGGCCGGGAGGACCTCTTCATTTCTATGATTAACTTATATTGAACAGGCTGGTGACGTATATTAAGATGAACAATCTCATCTTCAAGCAGTATAATCATTCAGCTTGTAGTAGGCATGCCCCTGACAACTTAAAAGCACCAAAGGAAGTTTGTAAAATTAGTTTTATCTTCTTTGCACTGTCTGCATGGATGGCAATATTTGTCCAGCTAGGCCTATTATCTGTTTTTTGGAAAAAAAATCTAGCAGCCCAGAAAAAAATAATGTCTGTAAGGTCAGATAAGTAGCTTCAATAATGTTTGTAGCCCTGTTTTTCATAGCTGAAATGTTATTGGGAGTTGGGCAACACATTCCAGTATTGAATTATTGTCCAGTATTAATTCAAGCATTTATCATACACAGATTTCAAATAGCGAGATCAAATCTTTTTTATCAGGTTATATTAGATCCAAATCTTAACTTGGGTTAAAATGAAATTTTAATTACCGTATATACTCGAGTATAGGCCGACCCGAATATAAGCCGAGGCACCTAATTTTACCCCAAAAACCTGGAAAAAGTTATTGACCCGAGTATAAGCCGAGGCACACAACACAGCACACAATACAGCACACATACACACACAAGGCACACACAGCACACAACACAGCACACAATACAGCACACATACACACACAAGGCACACACAGCACACAACACAGCACACAACACAGCACACATACACACACAGCACACATACACACACAGCACACATACACACACAGCACACATACACACACAGCACACATACAATGCACACAACACACACACTCACCAGTTCAGCTCCTGCAGCGAGGCTCCTTCCAGCGACGGTGCGGGAGAGAGGACGGCGCGGGACGACGGCATGGGTCCGCAGGGCAGAAGAGCCGCCTCAGAGGCTTCAGAACTCGGCGGGGAGATCAGTACACCCAGCGCGAGGTGGGTGTACCAAGATGGCGGCCGGCGCGCTCCGTGCCGCCACGTCACGTCGCGTCACTGAGGCCCGGGCCGCCATCTTGGTACACCCACCTCGCGCTGGGTGTACTGATCTCCCCGCCGAGTTCTGAAGCCTCGGCGTCTCGTCTGCCGCCTCGGAGGCCTCGCTCAGGTAAGTCTGACTGACTGACTCGAGTATAAGCCGAGGCTGCTTTTTTCAGCCCAAAAAGTGGGCTGAAAAACTCGGCTTATACTCGAGTATATACGGTAGGATATGGTCAGGGGTGTACCTAGCCGCTGTGCAGCTTGTCAAATACCAGCATATCAAATAAAGTGCATAATAAAGTTTTCTTTTTTTAATTCAAATTAAAATGTAATTTAATTAAAATGTAAATATTAACAGAACTCTCCCGAATATGCAGATTTTGGTCCATTTTAATTCCCCCTGATGTGCAGTTTTGGTACACTTTAACACAACCCCCCCCCCCCCCCCCTCACATGGATATTCAGTTATGGTCTACTTCAACACAACTCCCCGGCTCCCTGATATTAAGTTTTGTTCCACAATAAAGGGAAGAAAACCTGGGATTTTTACTATGTGAACCCCCCCATATTGCCCACTATTGCCCAAGTTATATTAACAAGATTAGGATTACAAGATTCGTTTTTAGTCTTGTTTTCACTTTAGTACAGTAGGCAGGGCTGTGGAGTTGGAGTCAAGGAGTCGGAGGAAATTTTGCGTACCTGGAGTCGGAGTCGGCAAACAATGCACCGACTCCGAGCAAAGATCAGCACACAGAAAGGAGAAGGCAGCTTCTGCCCAACTACCTCTCTCTGCTAGAAGTAATGACATGTATGTTGCCTTTCTTTCCTTCAAGGAATGTATAAAATACATTCACATATTAATACAGAGGAGTCGGAGTCGGGGAGTCGGAGTCGGAAGTACAAAAAACTGAGGAGTCGGAGTCGGAACATTTATCTACCGACTCCACAGCCCTGGTGTTCAACATAATTTATCACTAAATCTATGCCACCAAGTGATGGTATGTCTCAAAAGTAAATAATATTGACTTTATGTCTTCAACACCAAGTTGTTGTTCATATATTCTCACATGCACTTCAAATAATAGGTCAGCATATTTCATACAGTACCTTTTAACTGACACCATCCAGTCATGATAGATCAGTGTCCAAACTCTGTCTAAAATGTATAGACAGAATTGACATTTCACATTGTAATAGGTCTAAATCTTCATGATCATGCTATAATATGAACATATGTTCCCAAAGCATCATCTAAATCTTCACCACAAAGCTTTAGTAGCTCAACAGTTTTACAGGATTCCTTTTAATTCTTCTTTTCATTAGGGTATCGTAGAACAACACAATTTATCTTGAAAGTCAAGTGATGGTCAGTGTATCTCCAATGATAATAGTTTATTGCTAAATTATTATTTATTAATTTATTGCTAAATTATTATACCTTTAATTTATTCTAATTTATTCCTTCAACATTTTCTAAAATGCACTTTAAATAGAAGGTCAACAGATTTCATACAGTAAGCTGACACCATCAAATCTAGTAGTTCAACGCAGGTCATGTCAAATCTTTAAATCTTCTGTATAGCAATACATAATTAAAGCAAGTCATCATGTTTTTACAAATCCCTGTAAATTCTTACCACAAAGTTATAGTAGAATTCAAAATCAAGATTTCTTTTAATTTATTTTTCATTAGGCTATAGTAGGTTTACATACCATAGTTGATATTATCCTTGAATCGTATGACATAATGGTCATAATGGGTTGATTCAAAGAAACATGTAACAGCTTGGATTTGGCTCACGATCATCCTATTTTTCACGTCCGCTCGTGCGTTCGTATGAACTTGCGAGTGATTCAATAAGCAAATACGTTTCTATCCTAAAATATACGTCCGTTCGTATGGCAGTTCGGGAATCAGACCTATGTCAGTTTCCATCCTGAATTTTCCGTTTCATTTCTCAGGTTGCAACATTGGTTTTGCCCTTTTTCCTTTTTTGTCTGGACGTAAATCCTTCTGATCTTGCGGCTCCGCACTACAAACTTACCTCATTAAAGTGCATTCTAAATATTTGGTCTTTTTCTTTATTTCATTCATTTTGTAGTAACCAACATGAATGCATTTGCATAAGTAAATCTTACTTTGTTTAATTTTTAGTTAACTTGCATTTTTTACTTGTGGATTTAATTTTAATATTTATGCTTCAAATGGTACAACTTTAAAATTTTTGTGTGGTTACCCACACCCTCTACATACAGATTGCTCACAAATATTAAAAAACACCCAGCAACTTCTGCATGTTATGAGCCTAGAAACAGCCAAGATGGCGGCTCAGGTATTATCGGGCAGCCTGCAAACAGAAAGGGCCTTGTGACTGTGTTGCTCTGGATTCTTTGATTTCTGACCTTTCCATGCCCCCAGCTCTGCTGTGTCTGTGCAAAATACAGCAGTAACCCACATCCTGCACTTTATCCCGCTCTCCTCTCCTCAGTAAGTGTGATGCATCTGACCAAAGATGTGCTTAAATAATTAAACAAAGCAAAGGTAAACAACTACACCAATAAATGCAATCTAAAAATATTATTCTAGTACCTCAATTTTAAAATAAATAACAAAGGACATAAGTTTCTTTAATTAACGCAAATATATTGCAAAATAAAGGTTTACATGCAAAGGACTAATTAAGGTCCACATTAAAATGCTTTTATAAGGCATACATGAATCAGGTATGCATTGCCATACAATTTATGGCCTCGGCCATGCTGATACATGCAGTTCATTGGAGCTCAAGACGCGCAGACTCCTCCACATAGCCAAAAAACCTGTTCACGAACAGCAATCCGGCTGCTAAAAGGTGTCGGCTGTGGCTTTCTTTTAAAACGCGTTTAGAGGTTTCTCTGAATCACACCTAAACACATCCAATTAACCTAAGTTTTACGTTTTGATCCTAAGTTTTACGTTTTGATCCTAAGTTTTACGTTTTGATCCTAAAATTTAGGAACAGACTTCCGCTGATCGTAAGAGCATATACGCATTCGTACGTAGGCTCGTGCGAGTCGGAAATGGCCAAAAAAACAGGAAAAAATGACTAACACCCACCCAAACTTACGATTCTCGATACGAAATCAATTAACTTTTGCTCTTTGAATCGAGGGGATAGTATCTATGAAAGTAAATACTGTCATAGTTCATGAACTTACAAATTTTACTTTAAATAGTGGATCAGTATATGTGTAATAGGACCTTAAGACAATCAGTCATGGTAGTTTCATGTATTTTGAATATTTAACTTATATGTTCACCATTTCAAGTAATTATCTTTACATTTTTACCTGTAGGTATCATATGTTTCGTCCTATAAGACGCACAATTTCCCCAAAAGTGTGTGTGTGTGGGGGGGGGGGGGGGGGGAGGAATGTGCGTCCTATTGGGCGAATGTCCCTGCACTGGCTTCTGGCACCGCTACTACCTCTTGGGTGTCAGTGCGCTCTGACCCAAACACTCAGTTTTCATGTAAGTATACCTTTCTTTTCTGGGGGTTGGGGGGAATGCCACACTGAATAAAGGGATCGGGTGGATGCCACACTGCCTATATGGGGAAAGGGAGGGGGGATGTCACACTACCTATGGGAATGGGATGGGGGAATGACACACTGCCTTCGGGAATGGGATGGGGGAATTCCACACTGCCTATGGGAATGGGAGGGGGATGCCACTCTGGCTATGGGGAATTGGAGGGGACAATGCCACACTGCCTATGAGATGGGGGGAATGTCACACTACCTATGGAAATGGGAGGGGGAATACCACACTGGCTATGGGAGCGGGAGAAATGCCACCCTGTTAATCTCCAAAAAAGAGGTGGCCCCAACAACCCCCAAAAAGCAGTCCCCCAAAAATACCGCACCTCCTCCACAGACAATTACTACTATTTAATTTCAAAATATCATCATATTTATTGGGTTTTCATCTAAAATCTACATACAATACATAAAACAATATACACATTAAAAATACCCAGGATTATCCATTATGAAGGGCATCCCATATTGACCCGCAAAAATATCCCAATTTGTGCAAAAAACATACTGATAATAATAATGATAATAAATTGTCCCCCACTAATCTATAAAGTGCATAAAGTGCTATCTGTGCAAATAACAATAAGATCCCATACAATCTAATTTCTTCAAACAACAAAAAATGGCAAGAGGAATAAAGTGCACAGTGCTCACAAAAGTTCATCCAAATCACATCACCTAATCAATAGCGAGTCCCCACGGGTCCCCCACACATGGAATTGCCTGGAAACGGGCCCCCACGTGTTCCGCAGCCAGGCCCCCAGCTGCTTTCTCAAGGTAGAGTAGAGAAATGCCACAATGCCTATAGGAATGAGATGGGGGAATTCTACACTGTCCATGGGGAATGGGATGGGGAAATGCCACACTGCCCATGAGGAACAGGATGGACAAATGCCACACTGGCCATGGAGAATGGGGTGGGGGGATGCCACACTGCCTGTAATGGGGTGTTTTAGCACAACATTTGGTTTAGAATATATTTTCTCTTATTTTCCTCCTCGAAATCCTAGTGCTAATTGCATTTCCAAAGTTGCCGTTTTCACAGCTAAGTCATAGTGGGTCAAGGTGAATTTAGACATCTACAACCTAAACAAGTCATGGTAAAGCAATGATGATTTAGTATTGACTTCAGATCTTTACCGATTCCTTATGATTTGAAGTCACCAATCACAGTAGTCAGTCTCACAACTTCTGTTATTCACTCCAGATCTTTAACATAGTCCATCTATGCATTTTAGGACCTTCACAAGTTACAGTAGGGTCAGTCTAACATGGAATGGTACTTACCAAACTCCACTGACACATCTTGTGGATAATGCCCTGGGCATAACCTCTGAGCCCTGCTGCATAAACCCTCCTACAGGGAACCACAGGCTGTTCCCCAGTGTGTACTGGTTCTCTAGGATGTGATGGCGCTCACGCAGACATGGGTGCGGGTTGTACCATTCATAGGGACTCAGTCTGAAAAAGGAAAACAAAAAGTTAAGGATCAATAAATCATAATCATAATTATCATTGTCATATTTAGTCACGTTATAAATTGGTGGTGGATGGGATTTCGTGAATTCAGATAAACCACTGACAACAATATCTGAATTGATTTTGGTTTTTATAACAGATTGTCAACAAAAAATATGAATTAACTATCAAAGGCATGGTAAATAATAACAGGTAAATGTTAGCAAGATCCAATTACATTTTAGACACAGGATGCACCCTCCAAAGATATCAACGCGAAAAGGATATAGAACAAGTGTGTATGTTGATAATAGCACGCTTGTTATGTCCATATAATCCATAGAGATTCGCCTAAAACACATAAGCTGTAAACAGTAAAGAAAGGGGAGAAATATGGGGGGGGGGGCGTTGGGACCGTTTGTGGCTAAGCCAGTCAAAAGTGCATGGGGCAGGGCCATTTGTGCTTCAAAACAGCAGAATTTCAGGCGGAAGGCACCAGAAGAGGAATTTTGTGCTCACTCCAGGTAAAGCTGACTAGGTTACAGAATCATTGGCACTGGTTGGGGTTTTAGGCGCATGACCATGAAGTAGATGTATTATAGATTAAACACTAGGATCCCACTTCCACCATGTGTGCCAGGACTCTACACCTTGCACTCTGTGTCTGGAGCTGCCCCTGCTAATGGAAGCACATGTTATATTTTTGAAAGAACTTTTTTACCAAGACTGTTAGGGGCCTAAAGGTGGTATTCAGTTGGGTGCCCAGGTTTAATGGCAAGTGATGTAGAAAGCACAAGTTCAGGTCTGCCTGTAATCTGCTAACCTGCAATGGCGTATATTTTCAAGGAACGCGTGGGACCTGCTGAAGGACTACTGCATATGGGATAAGTATCCTCCCTGGGCTCTTTATATTTTTTGGTTGTGTGTTAGCACTGGCACTTTATTAGCCAGATAATTTTTTGTGCATTTGCAGAATCTTTAGTTTCTTAGAGTGCCCATGTACTTCTTGTAATAAAGTCCTATCAACTTTCTGGCTTATATATTTCAAATTTCTTTTGACCTTCGGACAGTGCACACTTTCTTGGGGTGGTTGTAGGGCATCAGCAATGTTGTTCCTTTCTGTTGGTATTACTGCTGACTTGCAGTGCTTAAAGAATGTAATGTTCATGCTGAAGCACTGACCCAAAGGTATTACTATCACTAAGCAGCCCACATGATTACCATGGGGCCCGGGGGCAAAGATTCTCACATTCAAACCTCTATTCACCTTTTTAAAAGAAATTACAATCGTTATATTTTATATTAACAATACCATGGCCATCAGATAGATGGATGGGGGGATGCCACTAAGGCCTACACGTTTGCCATGGGAACGGGTTTGAGATAAGCACACAGGTAATCCCACAGGCCTTATGCAGTTGCACATCCCAAATTGGACTTTTACCTGGCCCTGGAGTCTAGGGGTAGGGGCTCAGGGTTCTGTGCTTTCGTGGACTTTTTGTGGAACAAAAACCTCCCCAAACAACTTACCTCTTCCATGTTCCAATGGGAGAGGGGCATGCGACAGTGCGTGCACACCTATTGAAAACAATGAGACCCCTGCCGAATGATGTAGTCATGTCAGGTGACTCTCATTGGACTAGAGCTTGCGCATGCACTGTCATGTCCCATTTGCATAGGCTTAGCACTGTGCCTTTAATTCCCCTTGTCCCCTCCAGGTTCCCTTAGTCTTGCTCTGATGTAAGTAACTCCTCCCTTCTTCCTCTCCCTTGTGGCCATTTTACTCTGACATCCAAGCAGCACACACCTGCTGCTGCCTTCTTCAGCTATAGTTCGTTCATCTGTTGGTGATGTATGGATTACACCACAAGTTCCAGCTGTATTGAAAGTACATGTCTCCTGTACCAAGATTCTGTACCGAAATAAAGCTTTTGAAAACTTATCACGTGGTCTAACCAACAATTGAGTGAGCTATCTGCAGAGCCCTATGGAGTTAAGAAAACATCCAGCACAGACACACACAAGGAACGTGGAGCTGTCTACAGGATTCCATTTGCTGCCATTTGGTGAGTCAGAATATGCACTGTTGGGGTGTGGAAAGGTGAGTTTTAACGGGCGCCCTGGGGGGTTTCACACAGCGGGGCATCTCAAATCGGGTTGCTCTAGGGAAAAGCCAGCTATCTTTTAGATTCCAGGCCGACTGCTGGTGAGTTTTGTTTTACTTTAAAGAGCTCAGAGTGGATGTGCCAGAGGGCAAAGGACAACTGACTTACCTGCCACCCATTCCTGTATCAGAGATATGGTGCAACAGCTTTCAGCTTCTCTCTGTATGTGATCTGCATCCATATTGCTAGGTTAATGCAGTGTACATCTATGACAGTAGATAGCGCTATTACATATATCTATGTATAGTCCCTGTTGTACATTCTCTACTGCATGTTGTATTTCCTTTATATTGAGGTGATCTCTATTACTTATTTTTCCTGTCTGTGTTAGCCACCATGTAAGGTGACCTTCTCTTACTGCACTGATGTTCCAATAAAGGCAGTTCCTGTTACACAACAAATGTTAATCTGGATTTGACTCCCCTGCATCCTGCACCGCACATTGCTCCTTACTAGGAACTCCGTATATATCAAGGCACCCATTGTAATCAATAGGAGTGCTTTGGACTGAGACCACACCCAAGTGCTGGGCTGGCTTCTCATAACGGTACAGCGGTGTGCAGTATGGGAGGGTGGCAGGTAAGGGGGTCATCTCGTCCATAAAAGTGGACTTTTCTTTTAAAGTGGACCAGAACCATGAACACCCGTCCCAAGAGCTGAATGAAAATCGGGACGCTCTACAGCCAGAGGGAGTGGCCAGTGGGAGGCACCTCAGGAATCTTTTTAAGTGATTTACCAGAATCACTTTAAAAGCTTTAAAATCAGTTTGACAGCTTACCTGATACAGTGTCAGTCCCACACTGTTGCCTTGCCCTGATCACACAATGGAAAAAATTCTACTTCCTCTGCCTCCAGTGCCTCCCCCTGATCCTGGCCACAAATACAATCCTGAGGCTGTGTCTAGTTGACATCCACTCTCTTGATAGAAAGGAGCTCACTTCAATTCAGTACACACTGTGTATTTGTATCACTCAGCCCTGTCACTCCCATCACATTGGACATTAAATAAATGAGGTAACATTTATTTGATAATTACTTTGGCAATATAGTTTCGTTTTCAAAAAGTTAAAAAACGAACATTGCCATGTGTATCCCTACACAATGAGAATACTTTTGAGTCTGCCTGGACAATGGCTTTTATTCAGAATAAATTGCAGGCAATAAATATGCACAGCTATACATTCTGATGGCTGGGAGCCTGTGCATATACTGTGGCACAAGGTGAGAGAACCAGAATTTTCAGGGGTTTGACATATAGGGACTGTAAGTGCACTAAAACCCAAAGACATAAAGGCTGGTATGTACAATATAATACCGTATATAAGTAGATATGTGTAAAAATGATTGTGTCCTTCATTACACACTTCAATGACCTGATAAGGATGTTTGGACCTTTTAGAATTTGCTGTATTAGTAGTGGAAGTTGATAGTTGAAGTAGTGGAGCAATGGCTGGCTGATCCATGAGGACACTAATCATGGCATCAGTGAGCTCTGCATTACATTACAGCAGGGGCCCCCAATTTTTCTAAATTAGAATGACAGTCTTAAGACACATTTGGCGTTAAGAAATTGGCGACTGCACAAATACCTCCACCCCATTAAACTGGACCTTCAGCATCATTTAATGAAAAGCCCAAACCCTGAAAAACTATTCCCCAACATCTAAAATTAATATATTTTAAGTTTTTAGTCGCTTACTTATACTTCTACTCTGTTCAGGATTTGGATTGTTCAGGACTAGGATACGGGTGCCACCATCTTGCCCCAGAAGCATCACATACTGAGGAGAGGGGCGGGGGTGCAGGGGGCAGGTTTAGCTCTGCTTTGCACAAACAGAACAGAGCTGGGGTCAGGAAAAGGACAGAAATCCCAGGATGCAAAGCGGCATAATCAGAAGAAACTTCCTGTCTGCAAGCAGCCTAATACTCCATGGGCTGCCATCTTGGATGTTAAAAGGATATAAAAATAAATCTGTATATAGGGGGTGGGGGAAACATACAAGATAGGCTCTTATTCAGGGTGAAGGTCCGCTTTAAATACCCCTGCAAAAGTGGATCCTCATTCTCCAGAGTGGTTGAATGGCAGTGAGAGGTAGTGTGTGGGCTTACCTGCAGCGTCCAGCACAACTCTCAATGGGAGTCTGGGAAGTGTGCCACTGGAAATTAAAGACATGAAAGCTGGCACGCTTCTCCATCTGCCCAACTCAATGACCCCAATCAATCCGCAAGCCACACATCATGGGTCCACAAGCCACATGTGGCTACAGGCTGGGGATAAGTGCATTAGAGAGATACCTTTTCCTAGTAGCGATCCATCCAACAGAGAACAGAAATTTGCAGGCACTGCAGTGTGCAGCTGTTTCATGATCCAAAGTCATTTAGCACTTTATGAGGAAGGGTTTAGTTTCTCCTAAATGTGGGAGTCAAGGGAAACAGCAATAGGCCAGTTTGATGTTTGAAGCCCTAGACCCTAGGTTAGGTCGACTTTAATGAGACATTGCTTTCTGCAAATTAGGCTGTGGGGCACTGGGGTTTGTAGTAATGCACCAGAGAGACCGTTTATTTATTGAATGTAAAAAACATACGTGCCTTCATGGAATTGATCGGGTAAACTGGCAAGAGTTAACCACAGGCTTTCTATTTATAACAAGCATAATAATAATAATCAGGATAGCGAGGTTTAAAAAATGTTCTACAAATAATAAGGTGTAAATGTCACCGCTTTTAAAATGACTTTATTTAATGTTTTTGGCATAACATACAAATTTCAGCATCTGAATCTATTAATGACTGCAGTGGCGGACTGGGGCCAAAAACCAGCACTGGATTTTACCAGCCCATGGCCGGCCCGAGACATCCCTTCTGAGGCCCTCCAACCATGATGCCAGGGGCTATAGCATTGAAGGCTGGGGTTCCTTGGCTTGTGGGTACAGTAGGGTTCGGTACAAGGGGCTTGATGTTAAAAGCAGCAACCCAGGTGGCCTCAAAGCAGTTCGGTCCACCGGGCATTGTCCAGGGTCGTCCTATGGCCACTGTGCCCCTGAAAGGCGGCATAATCTGCCCGAGCCGACGAAGCAGCTTTAGTCATGAGATACAAGCTCCGCACTGCACCGGTCCTACAGGACGCCATGCCGTTGCTTTTTCATAAATGCAAATATCTAGGGGAGGGTAAGGCCCCCATCTCTATCATTGTCCATGTAGCCAATCTCGCTACTATAAACACTATTACAATGTGAATATATAATGTCATTATATAAAATTTCAGCTTTTTATTAAATTCACTGTATAAAATTATTTTATATCTATAAAAAACAAATTGAAAATTACACAAAAGGATATATGAGCACCAATATGACATCAAAACGGGTAATGCAAAAACCCCAATTGAGAGACATTTCCTTTTCATTACCATAGGAAAGATCCTAAGGGCATGTTTGTAATTGGTTTAGACAGAATTCATAGGAATCCCGGGGGGGGATAATAAATATCCCAGGTTGAATGAAAACATTAATGATGCTCCCTTCCTGCCTCAAAAGTAAACATATCAAAGGTATTACATAGGTTCCATTGACATAGTAATAGTAGACATGTAATTCAACAGATACCATCAATATTGATATTAATATTATAGTATTAAGTGTTTTTTTTTCTTTTTCCCTTGGTGAGTACTAATTAGCAATATGCTATGTGTAGCATGTGTACAAAAATATTTTGAATCTACATTGTAATAGTATATTCAACAATGTGAGCATAACCGGACCTAATGAAAACTAATTTCATCCCTTAGTCCACGGAAAAATGGCGGTGTAGCTTCCATAAGTGTATTAAATTTGTCTGTGATAAGCTTAGGCGAGGATCCAGCGTTTCGGTTATTGAAACGCAGGGAAATACAGAAAAGGTGCGTCCACCGGAAGCAGGCGCTGCTGTGTTCCCGGCCGGTGGAACGCACTGTAGACGGAAGTAATGCTGATGCTGTAGTGTTCCGGTCTATGGAACGCACAGCGTTTCTGCATAGAGGCACCGGAAACAGCAGAATTAACCGAGGCGGGAGACCAGCCGCACATGCCAAACAAGAGTGAGGACAAGGGCCACATGGTTCTGCCCTCACTCACTGGGTGTCTGGTACTGGAGGGAGACGGAAGATCCCCCAATGAAAAGCTGCCTGTTTTTCTCCTCCGCAAAAGCCTCCCCCCCAAAAAAGGGGAGCTTTTAGAAAGAAAACACTGAAAAATGGATGAAAGAAAACATTGATTTCCTAAATATTAATAATTAATCCCTAATACGATAATTATGCTATAGGGTCCAGCAAAATGCTCACATTAAAAGGGAATATACTAAGAACCTCCCAATGTCTTTTAAGAACATCTTTTCTCAGTAGATAATGACTTGAAGACATGATATACAGGTACAATGAATATTTGTAATGTTAAGTTGAAACATAATTGTATTCACATATAAGTTATACCCATGCATTTGTTGTCTCTATGTAGGGGCACTGAGGAAAGCCATGAAAGGCGAAACTAGTATGCCCAACACCTGTCATTTTGAAGATTTAGTAGGAATTTGAATTGGATCATGGATTGCATAACTTTGAAGTGTTTATGTGATTATTTCTTTTTTTATAGATATAAAAAATAATTTTTAAACAGTTAATTTAATAAAATGCAGAAATTTTATATAATCGCATTTATAGTGATTTATAGTGTTTATAGTATTAGTGATTTATAGTGATTTATAGTTCATAGTAGTGATTATAGTGTTTATAGTAGCGAGGTTGGCTACATGGACAATGAAAAAGATGGGGGCCTTACCCTCCCCTAAATATTTGCACTAACTAAACAGTCCAGTATCCGTACCAGCTTGGAGCATCATAATGAGGGGTTCATATTAAATTGGGCAACAACATGTTACCTTATAATTTGTACTTTTCATAAATGATTCAATAATTTGTTGAATGAGGCTGAAAATTGACCACCATTTTTCATTTAGTACTAAAACTTAAACAGTCAGCTTCTAGAAGAAAACTGAATATGAGGAAACAACTGGTTGGAAACTGTAAAAGATCTGAAGAAGATGGTCATAAAGGGAGGTAGTGTTTGACTGACTAATAGTGTATTACAATCATATGCATACAACTGATTGCTGGGTCAGGTTGAGGATCAGATACATCCGCAGTGTGGGTAAGGTTCTAGTAAAGTCTATAGGAAAGTAAAGCATTTCTGCCATTTGACTTATTAGAATATTTGCATAATATATTATTTGTTGGGGGTTAGGTTGTGAAATTGATCACTGTGAATGTACAGATGGAGTAGAGTTATTGGTCCTTCTGCCGGCAAAGGGCTTTGGGGAAGTGACCGCTGGTGATATTACACTGGGTAATACTGTGAAAATAAAATGTAAATCCACCACCAGATGGCACATGGATCAATATTCAGTTTTTAATTTTTTGGAAAATGGTTTAGATACGCCATTGCAACGAAAGTAATCGCCACACTGAATACTATCTTTCGCTCTTATTTTGCTTGATACAGATAAATTGGGTTGTAAGTCTAATTTTAATGGCGATTAATTGGTCTGTGGGTTGGATAATTGGGTTGTCATACAGGTCATTTGGCTATATGATCTGGTTGCAGGACAGATTATTCATACTTATCGCCATTGTACAACCACATTTTTTTCAGGATGGAATGAGCATAATCTGGTGTGTGCATTCCCACACAGCAGACAAGGGATAGGCAGCGAGTCTGAAACAGGATGCCCCCTAGGAATCTCTAAATACTGTTGTATTTGGCTTTTGGTCTGGTTTACATAGGACTGCGGGTCAGGTTGTGGAACAGATGTGGCTGCATGACAGGCTACAGTCCACAATTGTTTGGCTACAGCAAAGGTTGTGAAAGAGCTTGGTTGAATCTTACAGGTGTGCTATTGTTCAGAGGGATCTCCACAGCACATCACAATCATCTGTGCAAGGCCAATGTTACAAGATAACAGCAGACAGCATGGTCTCTGTTACAATATAAATATATATTTAATTTTAAGGCTAATCACTGCTGTCTCTGTAAGTCAGAGAATGGTATGACTGAATTAGGAAGTGAGTTGGGTTGTGATACCAATGAACTGAGCTTTAGGTTGAAGAATGGTATGTATTAAAATGGATGTGAGTTGGGTTTTATACAAGTGAATTGGATTTCAGGTTTGTAAAATAAATTCTGAAATAGAGTTTCAGGTTGGAGTAGTATGTTTCAAATGGGCTGAGTTGGGTTTTATACAAGTGAATTGGATTTCAGGTTTGTAAAATAAATTCTGAAATAGAGTTTCAGGTTGGAGTGGTATGTTTCAAATGGGCTGTGAGTTGGGTTGTAATACATTGTACTGGGTTTCAGTTCAAGGAGTGCCAAGACTTTGTAACAAAGATGGGTCTTAGTTCAGGGAATGGTATGAGGGAAATAAACTGAGAATTGGGTTGTGATGCAGATAGATTGGGTTTCCGTTCAGGGAGTTGCATAGATGAGTTCGACTTCAGTTGGGTTTTGTTAGGTAAGGTTGCAGTGCAGAGTCTGATAAAGTTGGGCAGACGAATACAAGGTGTGTGATATTCCGGTACAGATAAGTGTGGCTGAGAATCAAGTGGTAGTACAACTGAACAATGTTTGGGTTGGGGTACAAATTATGTAGCAGTCCAGATAAACAGGGCACTTGCAGGACAGGCGATGCAGATAAATCCAGCTTGAGTCTAGACTGTGTTCGAAAAGAAGAAGGTTAGGCTCGGGCGCAGGTGAAACAAGCCAAAGCAGACAAGTCCAACAGTAGGGTTGTGGTACAGATGTTTGGGGCTGCAGGTCAGGTTTTTTTTTAACATACTCTATATAGTGAAGTCTGCTTCAGGTTGAGTTAAAAAATAATTGTGCTGCAGCTAGATTTCTGGCACAGACAAGCTGAAGGCCGGCTTGCAGTACAACTGTGCCAATCTGAAAGCTGGGTTGTGAAAAGGATGCACTGTGCCAAGGATCAGGTTGCCATACAAAATTGCACTTCAGGTCATTTTCAAGTTGATTCAAAGCTTACTGCTGGGAAAGGATGGCCACTGTGATTAAGATCTAATGGAAGGACAGTCGAGATGTATGCAGCTTGGCTGGTGCCTGTAGGTCTGTTGCTTCCAGGCAGCCCTCTGCACAGTACAGCAACAGTCATTATTCCCTTTGCACTTTCATAAGCGCCATTGTCCTAGAGACAGTCCCAATTATCACCATGCTAATGTTCCAGCAGGCTCACTGACGTTGATGAATGGAGCCATACTCTTTTACAATAGACTGCCTTTCCTCTACCAACAGCCTTTTCTCTTGCTAGTTTGGAGCTCGGGGAACTTGAATAGCTTCGGGTCAATACATGATTATACAAAATACCAGCAGGAAACTCGCACAGCCAGGTGCTCACTGACAAATATTAATTGCACACTTTAAAGGACACTCTGGTGCTTTGTTGCAAAGTGTCATGAACAGGGGTCTCGGGGGGGTTGGACAAGTAGGACGACATGCCACACTAGATATCGCAGGCCGCCATTGCACCCGGCAAATTCACCAATCCGTAAGTCAGCACAGAAAATGTTAGAGAAACAGGCAGTGGAGCACCCAGGAATTTTTTCTGGTGGGGGTCTTGTAGGGTGTTTGGCAGAGATGGTGCAGGGTTTCTGCACTCCCCAGTTGCTGAAGTGGTGAACATAAGCACGTGACTTCTGCTGGAACAGAGATGCTGCCAAACTTGTGTCTCTTCTGTGTGCGATGTGTTTCCAGCTCCATTAACTTGTCTCCTCTTCCCCATTGTCTTCTGGGAGAAAATACACATCTCTATTGATGACTTGGTTGGTATTAAACATGAATGCTTTATCATAGTGATTTTGACTAGTAATTCATCTTATCAGCTGAGACAAGTGGCAATGCAGTGACCAGGCCATGCAAGTTTGCTGTGTTCCTGTTCCAGGCACTTAGTGACAAAGTACATACATTTGAAAGGCTCCCCCACACACAGCAAGCTTGCCTCCAGAGACTATTTGCAAAAGGGACGTTTTCACATATATACATTGTCCTAAAACACCAAATATTGCATCCCCAACATGGCTACATGCAGAAGTGGGAGAAGGACCTAATGATAAAGATTAGTAAGACTGGGATAAAATATGGAAAAAACATCAAAGCTGTGTTTGCAACTAAAAGATTGTTTACCGTTGGTTCTATACTGCAGTGCAGCTACACAAAAGCTCCCCGTTCCATGTTGTGGAAATCAAAACCTACTGTACAGAAATAAGACTTTTGGCAAATAGGACTTCTTCTTATATATCATAGCCCAATGACCATTGGGGTGTAGCTGCGGTCTGCTATAGGCCATTCGCTTTATGATATAACAAAGAATTTGTTTCATCACACAACGCAATGTGTAATTTAAGCAGTCCACACTTCAAAATGAATCCAATTAGGTTGTGGCCACCACTATAGCCCAGTTTATTAAGCCTGGGAACCGCAAGAAGTTAGTGCACATTGTACTCCAGCCTTAAGGCTTGTACCGCCACTCTCAGCTGTTTCTGTCCTTCTTTGCTTCTTATACCTCCTCCTCGCTCACTCATGGCCTCTTGCTTCTCTAGATCTTCTGCCACCTTCAGTCAGTATCTTCACCATGTGATCTATGTAGCTACCCACTCTATCCTTATCTGTTTGCTAGTGAAAGGCTGGAGTGATAGCAGCCCGGTCTGTTATTGCGCCTTTACGCGCAGGTAGGAGGCGGCTTTTCTAATGGCGAAAATAAAGGTCCATATTTCTATGTCTGGTGGCAGGGTCCCACTGTCCAGTCAGTATAGGAAAAGACATATAGAATGTTCTCCCAGATTCTGGGAAGAGTATGTGTACCACACCCATTAGACGTTATTCTTTCCCTTATGCAAAATCCTTACCTTAAATGGGAATGGCGATTAGCACAACACATTCTGGTGGCAGCGAGACTTGCCACAGATGCTAACTGGAAACCACCAACAATCCCTTGGCATGATATTAAAGTGGACCAACACCCAGGATTTTCACTATCCTGGGTGTTGGTCCACTTCAGCGGGGCATCCGAGATCAGGATGCCCCGCTGTGTGAAACCCCCCAAAAGCCCCCAAAAATGTACCTTTTCGGGGACGGACAAGCCGCCGCCGCCTCCCGCGCGTCCCTCTTACAGGGCGCGCGCCCGCGCCGGCCATTCACAAACGGCCGGCGTGGGCGCGCGCACTGTTAGAGGGGCGCGCGGGAGGCGGCTGATCCGTCGCCGATAAGGTAAGGTTTTTTTGGGCTTTGGGGAGGGTTTCACCCCGCGGGACATCCTGATCTCGGATGCCCCGCGGTGAGGGAGGTGATCGGCCCGGGAATCTTATAGATTCCCGGGCCGATCACCCCTGGGTGTTGGTCCACTTTAAGGACAGAATGTCCAATTTGCAACTTACTTCCATCAAAAACCCATTCATTTTTCCTTTTATTCTCTTTCCTATTTCTCAGCTCCTAAACTGTAAAGTACAAGTCGCTACTGCTAGCAAAGATAATTGTTATGCCATTACGTTGGGCTACATTTGGCGCTAAACTATTTTCCGTTTTTAAATTGAAGGAGAAATGGCCAAGATATCAAGGTTTACAGATTTACCATAGGATTTCTCTTCTGAAGCAAGTGTGGCCCTTGGATCTGTCATGTTGGATAATAATAAACATAATGGGCTCTCGGCTGACAACAAGGTGATGAATCTGGAGAAGGAAGCAGAAGGAGGGGCAGGAAGAGGGAGGGACCAGCAACCCTGTTTCGCTCTGCTAAGAAAACAGTTTAGGACTATGCCAATTGTACAGTCACACAGCAGGGCCTGCCAGGATCAGCTAAGATCACCTATTTCCACAGGGGGTTTCACACAGCGGAGCATCTGGGGTAGGATGCCCCTAGGGTGGGCTAGTGGTCGGGCCTGGAATCTTTTAGGGTTTTAATCAGTTTTAATGCTCCAATAGTGCTAAAAAACAGAAATCTTTCCTTTTCATGGATCGCCTACTGGCCTGGCAGATAAGTGGGTTAGGTAATTATACAGGGTTTCAAATGCTATTCTCACTGTTTTGATTTGTAGATATCATCCTTTTCTGACTATACCCGAATGTTTACCTTATTATATGTGATGGAACATTCATAATGCACCATCTTTCTAATAATACTTCAATAAGAAAGAAAGAAACGTACATGAATTCATGGTGAGTCAATGCATAAGGAAGGACCTCAAATAAAACATGAACTCAAATGCTTGGTTGATTTGTTTACTGAGCACAGAGGGGTCAAGCAGGGGGAACTGTATGCCGCTGCCGAATTGCGCCTTCAATTAACATCACACAGCCAGTCTTGCAGCTATTGAATTACCCCTGCAGCAGCTACCATGGCTTGGCATACCATCAACCTGAACTACCCCTAGTGGTACACCTACAACCACTTGGAAACCCCAGCTCTAGATCACTGTTTCTCAACCTGCAGTAAGAGTACAGGGGGGGGGGGGTATTTGGGGTCTGGTATATTATTTTAACAGCAAAACATTATTCTTCTTTGCTTTAAAGTGCTACAAGGGCCATGACCTTCTTATGTTGGTAATATGAATAACTGATGTCTGTGTAGGTATCCGGAACTAAAGAATGTCATGTCAGTTAGTAATCAGTTTAGACAGAGATGGTACAGTATGTGTTAGAAGATGGCACTATTGACAACTAGGCTATAGATTTACTAGAGTTACTAGAAAGAAGGGAAAAGACTTGAGAAGCGGTCCACTGATCTGAAATTGGGATGCCACCTTTACCGGCGGATCCCACGGTGCTGTCTTTGCCAGCAGGAGCATCCCATTAATGGGGGGGGCAGGGTCGAGAGTGGGTCCCAGTCTACTGGGAAGCTTGGGATGCGGCCAGTGTAATGGGTCATGTCAGCCTGCATTCTTCAGATCAAAAATGGAAAAAAGTTTTGTTTTAAAACCGGGCCATTGCAAAACTGGCCCAGCTAATTGGGCGGGAATGGCGGATAGAGGGCGTGGGGGGGACCATATTGGTATTGATTGGCTTAAAGATCTAGAGTCAGAAAGAAGGTAGCTAAAGGTTATATAAGGGAGAAAAACTCTGCAGCCAAGGTTGCCGCAGGCAACCACTTGATTTGTTAAGGAGCAAAAACCAGAGACAGCAAGAGAGTAAAGACCTTGAGACATCAAGAAATTGGGGGCTACTGTGAAAATCAAAGAGGGGGACAAAAACCTGGTTGCATCAGAGACGGCATAAGACCAGCTGTTGGCTCTTGGCTGTAGGAAGACACTGTTGAATCTGTTGTATTTATCTAAGGACTGTGGTATTAAAGATAAAGTGTCTACTTAGAGACAAGCAATAGAACAGTAACTTTAAACCACTCTGGTAGAACTGCCAGCACCCCATCCGCACAAGCGCATTTAGGGAACACCCTGAGCCCAGAAGAACCTGCTCCCTGCCACCCCCCTCGACCACCAGGCATAGGAGGGTAACATCTGATAAGGTTCTCATTCATCCACACCCTGCTTTATCTCTAGGAATAAATAAAGGTGAGTTGCCTTGATTTAATCTTACAGATATTAATAACTGATTTGCTGCTTGGTTGTATCAGCTTGTCATTAGGAGTAAAAAGGCCAAGGAACACTGGTCTAGATTACCCTCAAATGGTTCAAAAGTGGCTATGCTTGCTTCAATCCACACAACATCTTGGGAGCAAGCCAAAAATAAATAGGTTAAAGAAGTAAAGTTAAGAGGGGGGGGGGCTTTTTAATGTAGAATTTGCAAAATTAATTATGTTTATTTGGTACATTAACTATAATATCTTAAATATAAATATTTTACATGTACCATCTCTCACCAGCAGGTGGAGTGTAGGCACAGATTTATCTCTGTAGGTCATTTCCTCATTACAGCTTGCTGCTATGCAGCAAAAAACAGTTAATGTAAGATTGGACCTCCTAAGACTGAAAAGAAAAATAATAATTGCTTAGCTGTGTCTTGCCTTATTGGAAACATTGTCATACTTTACTAAACGTCCTAAACTAAAATAAAATATACAGATTGCTGCAGGTTACATTAGCAAAATAACACTGGCCAGAAGCTGCTTGCTTTCCCTTTAAGTGCTCATCTTGTCACATTTCTCAAAATAAAAACAGAAACGGAAAGGGGAATTGGTTTTGTTAGGTGCCTCGGGGTTCTGCTGCCTCTGCCACCTAACAAATTTTAATTTAGCCGATATATATCAGAATAGGTCAGACATATTGTAACACTAAATAAGGAATTGACAAGCGGGAGAGGCAATTTATTTATTTTTTTTACCCTTGGCTTGCCGTTCCCTTTAGCCTGACATTGTATTAGTCATACAATTCAAACCTATTTTGCTCAGAGACAAGCTGTGTGCACAGAGATACAGACCCTTCCATATATATATATATATATATATATATATATATATATATATATATATTCCACAACTCTCCAAAGTCATCCTATGGACTACAGATGTTCCTTAAATAAAAAGCGTAATGGCATCATATACAATGATTAAATTAGCCTTACACCGAACCAGCAGACTTGCAACATTAAAAAAAAAAAACACTCTCTAAAACTTCCTTGCCTGATCTACAACCATGATACTGAATTATTGCACACACTCACTGAAACACCACCTCACTGATTTTCTCCGGGTTGTGGCAATCTTGGAGCACACAGGAGGCTTCATCCTTTTACAGCCGTGCTGCTGCCTGAATTTAGCTGGCATAACCCACAATTAGAGATGAGCGAACTTTTGAAAAATTCGATTCGACTGATTCGCCGAATTTTCCGACAAAAATCGTTTCGACCCGAATAAATTCGCGACGAATCGCTATTAAAAACGGCTATTTCTGAGCCTCCTACAGCCTCAATAGGGTTGTAAACCATTCAGCCTTGCTGTAACACGCACAGGATGCGTGCTGGGTTAGTTAAATAATACTTTTAAGAAATATCACATGCAGATCAGAGGCATCGCTAATAGAATCGCAGAGCGGCACAATTGCAGAGAGTTGAAGTGGCATCACTATGAGGGGCAGAAGGAGCCCAAATATACACTGGAGTTGGCTTCAGGAGCCCAAAAATTGGATGAATCACACCCTGGAGTTGGCAGAAGTTGGCAGCAGCAGCAGCAGGAGCCCAAATATACACTGGAGTTGGCTTCAGGAGCCCAAAAATTGGATGAATCACACCCTGGAGTTGGCAGGAGTTGACAGCAGCAGCAGCAGGAGCCCAAATATACACTGGAGTTGGCTTCAGGAGCCCAAAAATTGGATGAATCACACCCTGGAGTTGGCAGGAGTTGACAGCAGCAGCAGCAGGAGCCCAAATATACACTGGAGTTGGCTTCAGGAGCCCAAAAATTGGATGAATCACACCCTGGAGTTGGCAGAAGTTGGCAGCAGCAGCAGCAGGAGCCCAAATATACACTGGAGTTGGCTTCAGGAGCCCAAAAATTGGATGAATCACACCCTGGAGTTGGCAGAAGTTGGCAGCAGCAGCAGGAGCCCAAATATACACTGGAGTTGGCTTCAGGAGCCCAAAAATTGGATGAATCACACCCTGGAGTTGGCAGGAGTTGACAGCAGCAGCAGCAGGAGCCCAAATATACACTGGAGTTGGCTTCAGGAGCCCAAAAATTGGATGAATCACACCCTGGAGTTGGCAGGAGTTGACAGCAGCAGCAGCAGGAGCCCAAATATACACTGGAGTTGGCTTCAGGAGCCCAAAAATTGGATGAATCACACCCTGGAGTTGGCAGAAGTTGGCAGCAGCAGCAGCAGGAGCCCAAATATACACTGGAGTTGGCTTCAGGAGCCCAAAAATTGGATGAATCACACCCTGGAGTTGGCAGAAGTTGGCAGCAGCAGCAGCAGGAGCCCAAATATACACTGGAGTTGGCTTCAGGAGCCCAAAAATTGGATGAATCACACCCTGGAGTTGGCAGGAGTTGACAGCAGCAGCAGCAGGAGCCCAAATATACACTGGAGTTGGCTTCAGGAGCCCAAAAATTGGATGAATCACACCCTGGAGTTGGCAGGAGTTGACAGCAGCAGCAGCAGGAGCCCAAATATACACTGGAGTTGGCTTCAGGAGCCCAAAAATTGGATGAATCACACCCTGGAGTTGGCAGAAGTTGGCAGCAGCAGCAGCAGGAGCCCAAATATACACTGGAGTTGGCTTCAGGAGCCCAAAAATTGGATGAATCACACCCTGGAGTTGGCAGAAGTTGGCAGCAGCAGCAGCAGGAGCCCAAATATACACTGGAGTTGGCTTCAGGAGCCCAAAAATTGGATGAATCACACCCTGGAGTTGGCAGAAGTTGGCAGCAGCAGCAGCAGGAGCCCAAATATACACTGGAGTTGGCTTCAGGAGCCCAAAAATTGGATGAATCACACCCTGGAGTTGGCAGAAGTTGGCAGCAGCAGCAGCAGGAGCCCAAATATACACTGGAGTTGGCTTCAGGAGCCCAAAAATTGGATGAATCACACCCTGGAGTTGGCAGAAGTTGGCAGCAGCAGCAGCAGGAGCCCAAATATACACTGGAGTTGGCTTCAGGAGCCCAAAAATTGGATGAATCACACCCTGGAGTTGGCAGGAGTTGACAGTAGCAGCAGCAGGAGCCCAAATATACACTGGAGTTGGCTTCAGGAGCCCAAAAATTGGATGAATCACACCCTGGAGTTGGCAGGAGTTGACAGTAGCAGCAGCAGGAGCCCAAATATACACTGGAGTTGGCTTCAGGAGCCCAAAAATTGGATGAATCACACCCTGGAGTTGGCAGAAGTTGGCAGCAGCAGCAGCAGGAGCCCAAATATACACTGGAGTTGGCTTCAGGAGCCCAAAAATTGGATGAATCACACCCTGGAGTTGGCAGGAGTTGACAGTAGCAGCAGCAGGAGCCCAAATATACACTGGAGTTGGCTTCAGGAGCCCAAAAATTGGATGAATCACACCCTGGAGTTGGCAGAAGTTGGCAGCAGCAGCAGCAGGAGCCCAAATATACACTGGAGTTGGCTTCAGGAGCCCAAAAATTGGATGAATCACACCCTGGAGTTGGCAGAAGTTGGCAGCAGCAGCAGCAGGAGCCCAAATATACACTGGAGTTGGCTTCAGGAGCCCAAAAATTGGATGAATCACACCCTGGAGTTGGCAGGAGTTGACAGTAGCAGCAGCAGGAGCCCAAATATACACTGGAGTTGGCTTCAGGAGCCCAAAAATTGGATGAATCACACCCTGGAGTTGGCAGGAGTTGACAGTAGCAGCAGCAGGAGCCCAAATATACACTGGAGTTGGCTTCAGGAGCCCAAAAATTGGATGAATCACACCCTGGAGTTGGCAGAAGTTGGCAGCAGCAGCAGCAGGAGCCCAAATATACACTGGAGTTGGCTTCAGGAGCCCAAAAATTGGATGAATCACACCCTGGAGTTGGCAGAAGTTGGCAGCAGCAGCAGCAGGAGCCCAAATATACACTGGAGTTGGCTTCAGGAGCCCAAAAATTGGATGAATCACACCCTGGAGTTGGCAGGAGTTGACAGTAGCAGCAGCAGGAGCCCAAATATACACTGGAGTTGGCTTCAGGAGCCCAAAAATTGGATGAATCACACCCTGGAGTTGGCAGGAGTTGGCAGCAGCAGCAGCAGGAGCCCAAATATACACTGGAGTTGGCTTCAGGAGCCCAAAAATTGGATGAATCACACCCTGGAGTTGGCAGAAGTTGGCAGCAGCAGCAGCAGGAGCCCAAATATACACTGGAGTTGGCTTCAGGAGCCCAAAAATTGGATGAATCACACCCTGGAGTTGGCAGAAGTTGGCAGCAGCAGCAGCAGGAGCCCAAATATACACTGGAGTTGGCTTCAGGAGCCCAAAAATTGGATGAATCACACCCTGGAGTTGGCAGGAGTTGACAGTAGCAACAGCAGGAGCCCAAATATACACTGGAGTTGGCTTCAGGAGCCCAAAAATTGGATGAATCACACCCTGGAGTTGGCAGGAGTTGACAGCAGCAGCAGCAGGAGCCCAAATATACACTGGAGTTGGCTTCAGGAGCCCAAAAATTGGATGAATCACACCCTGGAGTTGGCAGAAGTTGGCAGCAGCAGCAGCAGGAGCCCAAATATACACTGGAGTTGGCTTCAGGAGCCCAAAAATTGGATGAATCACACCCTGGAGTTGGCAGAAGTTGGCAGCAGCAGCAGCAGGAGCCCAAATATACACTGGAGTTGGCTTCAGGAGCCCAAAAATTGGATGAATCACACCCTGGAGTTGGCAGGAGTTGACAGCAGCAGCAGCAGGAGCCCAAATATACACTGGAGTTGGCTTCAGGAGCCCAAAAATTGGATGAATCACACCCTGGAGTTGGCAGGAGTTGACAGCAGCAGCAGCAGAAGCCCAAATATACACTGGAGTTGGCTTCAGGAGCACAAAAATTGGATGAATCACACCCTGGAATTGGCAGAAGTTGGCAGCAGCAGCAGCAGGAGCCCAAATATACACTGGAGTTGGCTTCAGGAGCCCAAAAATTGGATGAATCACACCCTGGAGTTGGCAGAAGTTGGCAGCAGCAGCAGCAGGAGCCCAAATATACACTGGAGTTGGCTTCAGGAGCCCAAAAATTGGATGAATCACACCCTGGAGTTGGCAGAAGTTGGCAGCAGCAGCAGCAGGAGCCCAAATATACACTGGAGTTGGCTTCAGGAGCCCAAAAATTGGATGAATCACACCCTGGAGTTGGCAGAAGTTGGCAGCAGCAGCAGCAGGAGCCCAAATATACACTGGAGTTGGCTTCAGGAGCCCAAAAATTGGATGAATCACACCCTGGAGTTGGCAGGAGTTGACAGTAGCAGCAGCAGGAGCCCAAATATACACTGGAGTTGGCTTCAGGAGCCCAAAAATTGGATGAATCACACCCTGGAGTTGGCAGGAGTTGACAGTAGCAGCAGCAGGAGCCCAAAAAATGGCCTAAAGACATAAATATGTTTTGCACCATTTGGAAAGTGTAAAACGTGGCACCATGCTGAATCTAGTCGCATGCATCAGGCATTGGTGGGTGGAAATCCTGGCTGATCCATCCCTGATTCATTTTGACAAAGGTGAGTCTCTCCACATTTTTAGTTGACAGACGAGTTCTCCTCGCCGTAACTATGGCCCCCGCCGCACTAAACACCCGCTCAGATGGCACGCTACTTGCCGGGCAGGACAGCTTTTCCAGGGCAAACTCTGCTAGTTGCGGCCACAAATCAAGTTTGGCTGCCCAGAAGTCCAGCGGATCCTCAAGGTGTGTTGGCATGGTCATGTCAAAGTATGACATGACCTGCTGGTTCAGGTCCTGCTCCAGGTCTTCCTGCTGCTCATGAGTAGCCTCACTATGCGGGTGTAGAAAGCTACTCATTAGCGACTGAAGACTGAGGCTGCTGCTGCTGATGGAGCTTCTGCTGCTGCTGCTGCCAACCCCCCCAGCGGCCATGGCAGTGGAAGGTGAGCGCAGAGGTCCCCTCGAGTCAGACCTGCGAGAGTATGGACCATGGCGCAGATAGGCATCGGCCAACTGCCTACGTAGAATGTCTTTGTAGTAGTTGAGTTTGTCCTCCCTCTCGGTGGGTTTAAAAAATGCCCCCATTTTGTGCCGGAAGCGAGGGTCCAATAAGGTGGACAGCCAGAAGTCATCCCGCCGACAGATGGAAACAATTCTGGGGTCACTACGCAAGCACGTGAGCATGCTTCGTGCCATTTGCGCAAGTGACTCGGATGGACTACCTGTCTCCATCTCCACTGCATACTGCCACGGTGTGCCCGGGTCCTCTGTCTCTCCTTCCTCAAAAACCTCTAGCTCCTCTGGCTGCTCCTGCTCCTCCTCTCCTGTCCGCTGACTAGATAAACCAGCCATTTCGCCAAGCCTAAACTGTGTTTCGCTGGGCAACTCCTCCTCCTCCTCTTCCTCCTCCTCCTCCTCCAGTTCAGCTCCAAGGGGGTTCATGTGGCCGTAAGATGTAAACGCCATGTCTCCAGTGCCCTGACCAGCCATGGTTTCCAACATGTGCTGTAGTACATGAAGCAGTGGAATCACGTCGTTCATCCCGTAATCCTGCCGACTGACAAATAAAGTGGCTTCCTCAAAGGGCCTGAGCAAACGGCAGGTGTCACGTATGAGCTGCCACTGGTTGACATTGAAGTTACACAGGGGAGTCCCCCTATCTGCTTGGATCATCAGGAAATCCGTGATGGCTTTTCTCTGTTCATATAATCGGTCCAACATGTGAAGGGTGGAATTCCAACGGGTGGAAACATCGCAAATCAGACTATGTTGGGGGATACCATTCTGACGCTGTAGCTCAAGAAGGGTGTGTTTGGCAGTGTAGGAGTGGCTGAAGTGCATGCAAAGTTTCCGTGAAGTTGTTAGGATGTCCTGCAGATGGGGGGAACACTTCAGAAACCGCTTGACAACCAGATTGAAGACGTGAGCCATGCAGGGGGCATGGGTCAGGCTTCCTTGGCGCAGCGCAGACAAAATGTTCTTCCCATTGTCGGTAACCATGATTCCCATTTTAAGTTTTCTCGGAGTAAGCCATGTTTGGATTTCCTGATGAATACATTTAAGCAGTTCCTCCCCTGTGTGACTCCGTTCGCCAAGACAAACCATGTGAAGCACTGCGTGACACCTCCGTGCCCTGCACACATGGTAGACTGGAGGGGCACTGAGACTTGAGCCTACAGTGGAGGGTGAGGAGATGGCGGAGGATGAGGAGGCCGAGTCGCACGGTGTCACAGGCCCAATGGGCAGAGAGCGCGGAGGCCGAAGCGGCGTGACCTGTCCAAGTTGCTGCTGCAAAGGGACCACATTCACCCAGTGGGCCGTAAACGACATGTACTGCCCCTGACCGTAGTTACAGCTCCAGATGTCGGCGCTGCCATGTATTTTGCTACACACCGACAGGCTCAAGGACTGGCCCACCTTCTGTTCAACAAAAGTGTGCAGCGCTGGTACTGCCTTCTTGGCAAAGAAATGACGGCTTGGGACTCTCCACCTCGGCTCGGCACAAGCCATCAGTTCTCTGAAAGGTGCAGATTCCACCACCTGAAAAGGGAGCGACTGCAGCACCAGCAACTTGGACTGGAGCACATTCAGCTTCTGCGCCGTAGGATGAGTGGGCGCATACTGCTGTCTCTTGGACATGGCTTCGCTGATGGATTGCTGGCGGGATGCATGACTTGGAGGAGGAGGAGCAGGAGCGACAGAGGATGGGTATGACGCACAGCTGCCTTCGGCTGAGGTGCTGGAGCCTTGGCTGGCAGAAATTGGGAGCTCACTTGGTGAGGAAGCAGACTGGACCACCCCTTGGGAGCCTCGGTTCTCCCAGGTCGTTTTATGGTGACGCATCATATGTTGACGCAGGGCCGTGGTGCCAACATTTGGACCCTGGCCACGCTTCACCTTTTGCCTACATATCTTGCATGTGGCCATGTTACCCTCCTGCGGATGCCTCAGGAAAAACTGCCACACTGCCGAGTAGCTACTTTTCCCACCCCCTGGCCTCACTGATTCACTGCTGCTGTTGCCAACTCCAGGAACCCCTGCTCCACTACCTCCCGATAAGGTAGACTGCCGCACAGCAGGTGCTCTACCCCGGCCCCGGCCCCGGCCGGCTCCAGCCTTTGGAATTGTGCCCCCATGCTGACTGCTACCACCTTGCTGCCTCAGCTGCTGACTCCGGGGCAACCTGCACCCCTCTTCTCCTGATGATGACGATGAAGCCCCTTCATCACCCGGCTCCCAAGTGCGATCGGCTTCATCGTCATCATCATCATCATCACCGGGTTGTGGCTGTACGTCACTGATGTTCGTGGATTCGTCAACAGTGTCTGGCGCAGGAGCTGGAACGCTCGCAGCACCCACGACACTGTCCACATCACTATTTGTCTGCCTAGCTAAAGAAGCCACCTCCATTTCTTGGCTGGGCAGTAGCTGCTGACTGTCCTCTATCTGATGGTCCTCCTCACTAAAGAGTGGAGCTGAACCCAAAGCATAGGATACGTCGCTGGGGGAGGGAACGGCGTAGGCCAGAGGCAATGGGAGGACAGGGACTGCTCTCGGGGCATGCCAACTCAGGGTTGTGTCAGAGGAACCTACCGACCCTAGACTGGGGGTCTCAGACGTAAGTTGTGATGATGTTGTTGATGAGCGCGTCAACCAATCTACCACGGCAGATGCGTTACTGGTGGAGACCCGACCGCTAGCAGATACTGGCAGATTAGGTCTCTCAGCGTGACTCCTGCTGCTACTGGCCCCCAGTCTGATGCGAGCTCTGCCTGCGGAATCTTGGCCTCTGCCACTCCTCTTTTCACTTCCAGGCACTTGTCTGCCCGACATAGTCTAACTGGCGTGGTAGTAGGTGATATTTAAAAAAACCCCGGGCAGCGGTGGGTCTATATGAAACAGAATATAATGCACACCAAAAGTGAGCAGTAACACTCAGCCTCCAACAGGCCTGCTTAGTGTAAATAAGAGAGCTGCTTAGTGTAAATAAAGAGGGGTATGCTATGTTACAGAATGGGATGCCTCAACAGAAGTGCACCTGGCAGGCAGCAGTAAGCCTATGCCCAGCAAAAGTGTCTTATAATATAAATATAATAAGAGCAAATGCTTATATGGTCTTAAACAGAGGCTGCTTTAGTCACAGAATGGGATGCCCCGGGCAGGAATCGAGCTGGCAGGGTACAGTAGTGCTTTGGCCAGCAAAAGTGTCTTTATCAGGCCTAATTTCAAATATGATAAGAGCAAATGCTTATATGGTCTTAAACAGAGGCTGCTTTAGTCACAGAATGGGATGCCCCGGGCAGGAATCGAGCTGGCAGGGTACAGTAGTGCTTTGGCCAGCAAAAGTGTCTTTATCAGGCCTAATTTCAAATATGATAAGAGCAAATGCTTATATGGTCTTAAACAGAGGCTGCTTTAGTCACAGAATGGGATGCCCCGGGCAGGAATCGAGCTGGCAGGGTACAGTAGTGCTTTGGCCAGCAAAAGTGTCTTTATCAGGCCTAATTTCAAATATGATAAGAGCAAATGCTTATATGGTCTTAAACAGAGGCTGCTTTAGTCACAGAATGGGATGCCCCGGGCAGGAATCGAGCTGGCAGGGTACAGTAGTGCTTTGGCCAGCAAAAGTGTCTTTATCAGGCCTAATTTCAAATATGATAAGAGCAAATGCTTATATGGTCTTAAACAGAGGCTGCTTTAGTCACAGAATGGGATGCCCCGGGCAGGAATCGAGCTGGCAGGGTACAGTAGTGCTTTGGCCAGCAAAAGTGTCTTTATCAGGCCTAATTTCAAATATGATAAGAGCAAATGCTTATATGGTCTTAAACAGAGGCTGCTTTAGTCACAGAATGGGATGCCCCGGGCAGGAATCGAGCTGGCAGGGTACAGTAGTGCTTTGGCCAGCAAAAGTGTCTTTATCAGGCCTAATTTCAAATATGATAAGAGCAAATGCTTATATGGTCTTAAACAGAGGCTGCTGTAGTCACAGAATGGGATGCCCCGGGCAGGAATCGAGCTGGCAGGGTACAGTAGTGCTTTGGCCAGCAAAAGTGTCTTTATCAGGCCTAATTTCAAATATGATAAGAGCAAATGCTTATATGGTCTTAAACAGAGGCTGCTTTAGTCACAGAATGGGATGCCCCGGGCAGGAATCGAGCTGGCAGGGTACAGTAGTGCTTTGGCCAGCAAAAGTGTCTTTATCAGGCCTAATTTCAAATATGATAAGAGCAAATGCTTATATGGTCTTAAACAGAGGCTGCTTTAGTCACAGAATGGGATGCCCCGGGCAGGAATCGAGCTGGCAGGGTACAGTAGTGCTTTGGCCAGCAAAAGTGTCTTTATCAGGCCTAATTTCAAATATGATAAGAGCAAATGCTTATATGGTCTTAAACAGAGGCTGCTTTAGTCACAGAATGGGATGCCCCGGGCAGGAATCGAGCTGGCAGGGTACAGTAGTGCTTTGGCCAGCAAAAGTGTCTTTATCAGGCCTAATTTCAAATATGATAAGAGCAAATGCTTATATGGTCTTAAACAGAGGCTGCTTTAGTCACAGAATGGGATGCCCCGGGCAGGAATCGAGCTGGCAGGGTACAGTAGTGCTTTGGCCAGCAAAAGTGTCTTTATCAGGCCTAATTTCAAATATGATAAGAGCAAATGCTTATATGGTCTTAAACAGAGGCTGCTTTAGTCACAGAATGGGATGCCCCGGGCAGGAATCGAGCTGGCAGGGTACAGTAGTGCTTTGGCCAGCAAAAGTGTCTTTATCAGGCCTAATTTCAAATATGATAAGAGCAAATGCTTATATGGTCTTAAACAGAGGCTGCTTTAGTCACAGAATGGGATGCCCCGGGCAGGAATCGAGCTGACAGGGTACAGTAGTGCTTTGGCCAGCAAAAGTGTCTTTATCAGGCCTAATTTCAAATATGATAAGAGCAAATGCTTATATGGTCTTAAACAGAGGCTGCTTTAGTCACAGAATGGGATGCCCCGGGCAGGAATCGAGCTGGCAGGGTACAGTAGTGCTTTGGCCAGCAAAAGTGTCTTTATCAGGCCTAATTTCAAATATGATAAGAGCAAATGCTTATATGGTCTTAAACAGAGGCTGCTTTAGTCACAGAATGGGATGCCCCGGGCAGGAATCGAGCTGGCAGGGTACAGTAGTGCTTTGGCCAGCAAAAGTGTCTTTATCAGGCCTAATTTCAAATATGATAAGAGCAAATGCTTATATGGTCTTAAACAGAGGCTGCTGTAGTCACAGAATGGGATGCCCCGGGCAGGAATCGAGCTGGCAGGGTACAGTAGTGCTTTGGCCAGCAAAAGTGTCTTTATCAGGCCTAATTTCAAATATGATAAGAGCAAATGCTTATATGGTCTTAAACAGAGGCTGCTTTAGTCACAGAATGGGATGCCCCGGGCAGGAATCGAGCTGGCAGGGTACAGTAGTGCTTTGGCCAGCAAAAGTGTCTTTATCAGGCCTAATTTCAAATATGATAAGAGCAAATGCTTATATGGTCTTAAACAGAGGCTGCTTTAGTCACAGAATGGGATGCCCCGGGCAGGAATCGAGCTGGCAGGGTACAGTAGTGCTTTGGCCAGCAAAAGTGTCTTTATCAGGCCTAATTTCAAATATGATAAGAGCAAATGCTTATATGGTCTTAAACAGAGGCTGCTGTAGTCACAGAATGGGATGCCCCGGGCAGGAATCGAGCTGGCAGGGTACAGTAGTGCTTTGGCCAGCAAAAGTGTCTTTATCAGGCCTAATTTCAAATATGATAAGAGCAAATGCTTATATGGTCTTAAACAGAGGCTGCTTTAGTCACAGAATGGGATGCCCCGGGCAGGAATCGAGCTGGCAGGGTACAGTAGTGCTTTGGCCAGCAAAAGTGTCTTTATCAGGCCTAATTTCAAATATGATAAGAGCAAATGCTTATATGGTCTTAAACAGAGGCTGCTTTAGTCACAGAATGGGATGCCCCGGGCAGGAATCGAGCTGGCAGGGTACAGTAGTGCTTTGGCCAGCAAAAGTGTCTTTATCAGGCCTAATTTCAAATATGATAAGAGCAAATGCTTATATGGTCTTAAACAGAGGCTGCTTTAGTCACAGAATGGGATGCCCCGGGCAGGAATCGAGCTGGCAGGGTACAGTAGTGCTTTGGCCAGCAAAAGTGTCTTTATCAGGCCTAATTTCAAATATGATAAGAGCAAATGCTTATATGGTCTTAAACAGAGGCTGCTGTAGTCACAGAATGGGATGCCCCGGGCAGGAATCGAGCTGGCAGGGTACAGTAGTGCTTTGGCCAGCAAAAGTGTCTTTATCAGGCCTAATTTCAAATATGATAAGAGCAAATACTTATATGGTCTTAAACAGAGGCTGCTTTAGTCACAGAATGGGATGCCCCGGGCAGGAATCGAGCTGGCAGGGTACAGTAGTGCTTTGGCCAGCAAAAGTGTCTTTATCAGGCTAATTTCAAATATGATAAGAGCAAATGCTTATATGGTCTTAAACAGAGGCTGCTTTAGTCACAGAATGGGATGCCCCGGGCAGGAATCGAGCTGGCAGGGTACAGTAGTGCTTTGGCCAGCAAAAGTGTCTTTATCAGGCCTAATTTCAAATATGATAAGAGCAAATGCTTATATGGTCTTAAACAGAGGCTGCTTTAGTCACAGAATGGGATGCCCCGGGCAGGAATCGAGCTGGCAGGGTACAGTAGTGCTTTGGCCAGCAAAAGTGTCTTTATCAGGCCTAATTTCAAATATGATAAGAGCAAATGCTTATATGGTCTTAAACAGAGGCTGCTGTAGTCACAGAATGGGATGCCCCGGGCAGGAATCGAGCTGGCAGGGTACAGTAGTGCTTTGGCCAGCAAAAGTGTCTTTATCAGGCCTAATTTCAAATATGATAAGAGCAAATGCTTATATGGTCTTAAACAGAGGCTGCTTTAGTCACAGAATGGGATGCCCCGGGCAGGAATCGAGCTGGCAGGGTACAGTAGTGCTTTGGCCAGCAAAAGTGTCTTTATCAGGCTAATTTCAAATATGATAAGAGCAAATGCTTATATGGTCTTAAACAGAGGCTGCTTTAGTCACAGAATGGGATGCCCCGGGCAGGAATCGAGCTGGCAGGGTACAGTAGTGCTTTGGCCAGCAAAAGTGTCTTTATCAGGCCTAATTTCAAATATGATAAGAGCAAATGCTTATATGGTCTTAAACAGAGGCTGCTGTAGTCACAGAATGGGATGCCCCGGGCAGGAATCGAGCTGGCAGGGTACAGTAGTGCTTTGGCCAGCAAAAGTGTCTTTATCAGGCCTAATTTCAAATATGATAAGAGCAAATGCTTATATGGTCTTAAACAGAGGCTGCTTTAGTCACAGAATGGGATGCCCCGGGCAGGAATCGAGCTGGCAGGGTACAGTAGTGCTTTGGCCAGCAAAAGTGTCTTTATCAGGCCTAATTTCAAATATGATAAGAGCAAATGCTTATATGGTCTTAAACAGAGGCTGCTTTAGTCACAGAATGGGATGCCCCGGGCAGGAATCGAGCTGGCAGGGTACAGTAGTGCTTTGGCCAGCAAAAGTGTCTTTATCAGGCCTAATTTCAAATATGATAAGAGCAAATGCTTATATGGTCTTAAACAGAGGCTGCTTTAGTCACAGAATGGGATGCCCCGGGCAGGAATCGAGCTGGCAGGGTACAGTAGTGCTTTGGCCAGCAAAAGTGTCTTTATCAGGCCTAATTTCAAATATGATAAGAGCAAATGCTTATATGGTCTTAAACAGAGGCTGCTTTAGTCACAGAATGGGATGCCCCGGGCAGGAATCGAGCTGGCAGGGTACAGTAGTGCTTTGGCCAGCAAAAGTGTCTTTATCAGGCCTAATTTCAAATATGATAAGAGCAAATGCTTATATGGTCTTAAACAGAGGCTGCTTTAGTCACAGAATGGGATGCCCCGGGCAGGAATCGAGCTGGCAGGGTACAGTAGTGCTTTGGCCAGCAAAAGTGTCTTTATCAGGCCTAATTTCAAATATGATAAGAGCAAATGCTTATATGGTCTTAAACAGAGGCTGCTGTAGTCACAGAATGGGATGCCCCGGGCAGGAATCGAGCTGGCAGGGTACAGTAGTGCTTTGGCCAGCAAAAGTGTCTTTATCAGGCCTAATTTCAAATATGATAAGAGCAAATGCTTATATGGTCTTAAACAGAGGCTGCTTTAGTCACAGAATGGGATGCCCCGGGCAGGAATCGAGCTGGCAGGGTACAGTAGTGCTTTGGCCAGCAAAAGTGTCTTTATCAGGCTAATTTCAAATATGATAAGAGCAAATGCTTATATGGTCTTAAACAGAGGCTGCTTTAGTCACAGAATGGGATGCCCCGGGCAGGAATCGAGCTGGCAGGGTACAGTAGTGCTTTGGCCAGCAAAAGTGTCTTTATCAGGCCTAATTTCAAATATGATAAGAGCAAATGCTTATATGGTCTTAAACAGAGGCTGCTTTAGTCACAGAATGGGATGCCCCGGGCAGGAATCGAGCTGGCAGGGTACAGTAGTGCTTTGGCCAGCAAAAGTGTCTTTATCAGGCTAATTTCAAATATGATAAGAGCAAATGCTTATATGGTCTTAAACAGAGGCTGCTGTAGTCACAGAATGGGATGCCCCGGGCAGGAATCGAGCTGGCAGGGTACAGTAGTGCTTTGGCCAGCAAAAGTGTCTTTATCAGGCCTAATTTCAAATATGATAAGAGCAAATGCTTATATGGTCTTAAACAGAGGCTGCTGTAGTCACAGAATGGGATGCCCCGGGCAGGAATCGAGCTGGCAGGGTACAGTAGTGCTTTGGCCAGCAAAAGTGTCTTTATCAGGCCTAATTTCAAATATGATAAGAGCAAATGCTTATATGGTCTTAAACAGAGGCTGCTTTAGTCACAGAATGGGATGCCCCGGGCAGGAATCGAGCTGGCAGGGTACAGTAGTGCTTTGGCCAGCAAAAGTGTCTTTATCAGGCTAATTTCAAATATGATAAGAGCAAATGCTTATATGGTCTTAAACAGAGGCTGCTTTAGTCACAGAATGGGATGCCCCGGGCAGGAATCGAGCTGGCAGGGTACAGTAGTGCTTTGGCCAGCAAAAGTGTCTTTATCAGGCCTAATTTCAAATATGATAAGAGCAAATGCTTATATGGTCTTAAACAGAGGCTGCTGTAGTCACAGAATGGGATGCCCCGGGCAGGAATCGAGCTGGCAGGGTACAGTAGTGCTTTGGCCAGCAAAAGTGTCTTTATCAGGCCTAATTTCAAATATGATAAGAGCAAATGCTTATATGGTCTTAAACAGAGGCTGCTTTAGTCACAGAATGGGATGCCCCGGGCAGGAATCGAGCTGGCAGGGTACAGTAGTGCTTTGGCCAGCAAAAGTGTCTTTATCAGGCCTAATTTCAAATATGATAAGAGCAAATGCTTATATGGTCTTAAACAGAGGCTGCTTTAGTCACAGAATGGGATGCCCCGGGCAGGAATCGAGCTGGCAGGGTACAGTAGTGCTTTGGCCAGCAAAAGTGTCTTTATCAGGCTAATTTCAAATATGATAAGAGCAAATGCTTATATGGTCTTAAACAGAGGCTGCTTTAGTCACAGAATGGGATGCCCCGGGCAGGAATCGAGCTGGCAGGGTACAGTAGTGCTTTGGCCAGCAAAAGTGTCTTTATCAGGCCTAATTTCAAATATGATAAGAGCAAATGCTTATATGGTCTTAAACAGAGGCTGCTGTAGTCACAGAATGGGATGCCCCGGGCAGGAATCGAGCTGGCAGGGTACAGTAGTGCTTTGGCCAGCAAAAGTGTCTTTATCAGGCCTAATTTCAAATATGATAAGAGCAAATGCTTATATGGTCTTAAACAGAGGCTGCTTTAGTCACAGAATGGGATGCCCCGGGCAGGAATCGAGCTGGCAGGGTACAGTAGTGCTTTGGCCAGCAAAAGTGTCTTTATCAGGCCTAATTTCAAATATGATAAGAGCAAATGCTTATATGGTCTTAAACAGAGGCTGCTTTAGTCACAGAATGGGATGCCTCACAGCAGACTTAAGATCAGTTCAGTATATATGCACAGTTAGTTACTATAAGCAGCCTGAAAACGCTAACAAAGGCTGGATGAAAAAAAAAAAATCTCCCTGTCAGCCAGCTCCGTTTTTCCTACCTTTCCCTGGCTTTCTGTCTGTCTCCTGTCTGTCTCCTGTCTGTCTCCTGCCTGTCTCCAGCCTGTCCCTGTCTGTCCCTGTCTCCAGCCTGTCTAACTGCCTCAGCTACACAGCGTTCTGTCTGTCTGTCACGAATGCAATAGAGAAATGAGGAAAAGCAAGATGGCCGCCGTTAAATACCGCTGTGTGACGTCACCGGGCTTGCTGGCTGCTGATAGGCTGCATGTGACTGCCCCAGCTTGCACTGGCGCGGGATACATGTCCAGACATGTCCCGCCCGCCATCTTAGAATGCCTGTAATGTAAATGAATGGATGTTAAAGGAAAACTTCGAGTGATCGAATCGCGGGGAAATTCGGATTCGATCCGAATCGAATTTTTCCTGAAATTCGGATCGAATCCGGGTTCGTCCGGATCGATTCGCTCATCCCTACCCACAATGCAAAGTGTCAAGAAACCAAGTGGCACTTCCTCTTTGCATGCCACTGGCAGACCCTATAGAAATATAGGTGGTCTATAGGTAATAGGCATAATTGTAGCACACCCATATATGTTTATGCCTTGCCCTGCTTCAAGTTTACACCCCCTGTGAGAGTGGCCTCTCCCACCTGTTTGACATCATCATGCCTGTTTCCTGAGGATTGACAATGCAAAGTTATTCTATGGACTATAGGTGTTTTCTAGGCCTTGCGTTGCAATGGTTTCACACTACTATTGGGAGAGGACTTGTGTATAGTATCATTCATTTTATAAAAAAAAAGTTTGTACAGCAATAGGTAAAAGAATAATCATCCAAAGAAAATCAAAAGTTTTCCTGGTAATTAGACAAGAGAAAATGATAAGTATCTTGTATAGTTGAAAAAAGAAAAAATGCTACATAAAGTTCAAGTTAAGGCAATAATACCCCTTTTTAAAATGTTTATTTTTTCAGTTGTGTCCCCTATTCCCCTGAGAAAGCCATCATGGTGAAATATGTAGGGGATTTCAATAATGGCCTTTCTCCGTGAAAAAATCAGCAAAAATTAATTTATCAGGGGATAAAAACAACAAAAGGACACCTTGTTGATTAGCAATGTGATAGCTGGAATGTTAAAATCAATCTGTAGGAGTATTTGTTATTGTAAAATCATTGAGAATGGCGTAAAACTGTAAAGTTGAAATGGGTATATCAGAAATGTATATAAAGAGGGTGATTTACAACATGCACTACTTTTGCCTTCCCTGCTTTCTACATGCGTGTGGACAGAGGAGAAAACCGATTTGAGCTAAATTTACAACACCAGTGAATACAGACTTGGGCCATTTATTTTGCTGTGTTTGCGCTGCAATTTAATGCTGATAGTCACTGGCATATTTACACTGAGAGGTATAGCATATACCACCATTGGATGGGTCTCAGAATATATGTGGGGTATCTTGGAAGTGTCTGGGTTGTTTAAAAAACTAAATACATTTTTTTTTATTAAAAATATAAAAGGTTGTGTAAAAACATTATCATTAGTTGTTTTTCACATACTGGGTAACTTTCTGATGTTCATGCGCGAAAAATAAGTAAATTATGCTAAAAAGAACTAAAGACACAATCTCTCCAAAAATAAAATTGATTCCTATGGGATTCGCCACTAAAAGCTGGTGAACGGAAAAGGTGTAAATCCAGCAAACATAGAAATCGCCAGGCAAACGGTGGTGTGAGTTGTAAATGTGGAAAAAAGCAAAGGGCCCGCAAATCAGATTTCGTAAATGACCCCCAAAATAAGAGAGGGGTTTATTTAAAAACTTTGAAAGAGAAGCAAATAGTAGCAGTGAGGTATAATTGTTTTATATAGAGAGAGTGTTGGTAACCCACCCCCATAATCACTATTATAAGGCTTTCAGAAAATACAAGATACATGTCGTTTTAGTAGATATGGTATCATGATGTCCATATCCTACACCCTTCAATGTTGTTTCTATGGATTTTAGGTGGTCCTTAGTTAATAGGCATGCCATTGTACAGTAGCACCCAATGTTTTCCCATGCATTACCTTTACACCCCTTTTAAGGTTTACTCTCTTAGTTGTGTTTTCCTGGGCCTTGAGTTGCGACTGGTATATTACATCATTAGGACCATTTTCACATCCACTCTCCTGGGGACTGTGAGAGGTCTTTAGGTAATGGGCATGATGGTTAGTGAAGAACCCAAGAATTTTATCTTGGGAGGGTCTGGTAGGAGACATTATACAGGTGAGGCATAGCTTCTGCATTCCCCAGCTGCCAAGAGGGAATGCGGCAGGAACATCACATTTCTGCATGACTTTCTGGATGCTCCTGCTGCCGATGAACCCTCTATGGTCAGGCACCCACTCCTGGCCATCAACAGTGACAGCCAGCTCCTCCTCCTCCTGAGTTCAATGAATTTGCAGCTCCTCCGCTCCCTCCCTGCATCCTCTTACCCATTGTTGCTTTCATTTGATTGTTATCTTCACTTGTTACATTGCCTAATGCAAACAGCTGCCATGCTACATTCGTTTGGGCTACAAAAGGCACCCACAGCAGGTCCAGACCCATAGACCCCCCCCCCCTCCCCCGAGTGCTTCCAAAGAACAAAATAGGTGCAGATTTTCTTCCAGTAAATAGCCACACTTAAATTTGCCACTCTTACTTCTGTCCAGGAACATAGATACAGCTTCCCTTTAGCATGTCTGTTAATTCCCATTGTTCCTGTTCAACACAGTTTAAACTTCAGTATTTTGTTTTTTTTCCGCCACTCAATATAATGACAAATCGCTAGTTCTTTTAGGCGTTAGCGGCGCAATTATTGCCTTCAGTCAGACAAAAGCCATCGATCCACTGAATTTCTGCATTTGCAGAGAAAAGGTCAGTTCAGTCGTCAAAAAAAAACAAGACTGGGAGATAATCAGGGCTGATGAATAAGAGGAAAATCTTCCGGCGTATTGACAGTGAAACCGAATGTCATGTCTTGTCTCCATGCTGTATTAATTTGAAGAGAGAAATAACAGCTCTAATAGGAAGATTTCTGTAGACTTGAGTTGTCTGCTTTCATGGTGCAATTCCAGGAACTGTCCCTCTTGCTTTGCTGGAGTACGATTGCGGAGACATCAAAATACAAGCAAAGCTATATAGGCTACAGAGGCAGGCCTGGTTGGGTGACAGAATCTCTGTGGGCCAACTGTGTGTCATCCTAACATACAGTACAATGCGTCTGCATGGAGACAATTATCAGTCACCTATTTACTAAGTGAAATACAGCCCTTTGCCCTATAAAGTTTCTTACAGTTCCTCCTTAAAGTGGACCAACACCCTCCTTGATCGGCCCGGGAATCTATAAGATTCCCAGGCCGATCTGATCCCTCCCTGCGGGGCATACAAAATCGAGATGCCCTGCTGTGTGAAACCCTTCAGGACGCCCTCTAACTTTACCATACTCCCGGTCCATACATGCACGGGCCGCGGCCGCATCTCGCGCTTCTTTCTAGCAGGGCGTGTGGTGAAGAGAAGAGTCGTGAAGAGTCGCTGTGGTTTGACGCTGCTTTGACGCGCATACCACAGCGGCTCAGAGCGCGCTGATTGGACGAGTGGCCGCGCATGCGCCGTAGGAGCGGGGTGAGGTGAGTTTTATCTGGTGTTCTGGGGGGTTTCACGCAGCGAGGCACCCCCGATCGGGGTTCCCCCGCTGAAGTGGACCAAAACCCAGGAAAGTGAAAATCCTGGGTGTTGGCCCACTTTAAGAGAAAGTCTTCATTGAATTTTCAAGCAGATCTCAAATCAGATTGTTCCAGATAACACGAGACTCCCCTCTAACCTGCTAGTGCTAGTATGAGAAGCCTGGCCTGAGCACATAAAGCTCTAATTGGCTTCTCCATACACGGGCAACTTCTGTGTATGGAGGGGACCAATATTATCAATGGGAGTCTGGGAAAGTCCACAGTATGGGATGATGAAGAGAACGGATCAATACTATTAACACTGTGAAATGCCTCATTTTTAGCAAGCTGAACATCATAAGTTGAACGCACAGGTTCGTTAGAACCAGAGTTCACTTCGAATTACAGGGAAAGTTTGATTCGGAACAAATATGAATGGTTGGGGGTTCCTGGTGACCAAATTTTTAAAATAAGAGTAAAAACTCACCTGCTCCCTTGCTGTCCTCCAGTCGCTGTCTGCAAAGAAGTCCAAACAGCCCGGCTAGGCTCCAACCACATCACTACCCTTCACAGGGAGATGCTTTTATACCGGTATTGGGGAGAGGGGATACCCTTTGTGTGTGTGTTTTTTTAATTTCTAAGAGTTTAACCAGGGGATCTGTCCTGTGACTGGTTTCGCCCGATCTCTCCAGCTTTGGACTTCTTGCTACCTGTTGCAGGGAGAGGCCTTATATACCAGCAGATTGAGCTGACATCGGCACCCTCTCAGTATAAAAGCCCCCCCCCCCCCATAGCGATGTGGCTGTTTGGACTTTTGCAGGACAGCGCTGGAGGGTAAATTCAAGGTATTTGTATTTGGTGGTGTGAGAGATAAAATTACTTCAGGCATGCACATGTTAAAACTGTTGTGCTATACCTGATACGGGCCATTTAGATAACTGTGATAAACCATTTACTGGTTTACTTGGGAATTGAAGCTCAGTATGGAGTATAGAGGGAATTTCTTCACTACAGCCTTTATTTGAACAAAATATCTTGAGGAGGTAGGGTAGAAAAGCTTACAGGATGAAAAGCCATGCTTAGAGATGACATGCCTTTTAATAAATCAAGGCCTCATTTTTCCAACGTACCACACCAAATTGCTCATTTTTGAAAAAAGCTAAGTATTTACATACAGTGATAAAAAGAGATTACTGCCTGTAAAGTTTCCAGGTGATTTTAACTACAACGGTTCTTTGAAAAGTTTCCGCACTTTTATATATTCATTTGAAACACTGACGGCTGGGAGGAGTACTAAGTGGTCGTGTCTGATGGCATGAAAAAGATACGATGTCAGGAAAAACTGCATCATTGAAAAGGAAGTGGATTATGTAATAAAAGTGATGATGTCATTTAATTTTGAAATTATTAATGAATCTCAAAAAGTGCAGAAACATTTTGAACTCCCCTCATATTTGCAATATGTACGGTCAAGGGTGTGTTACAAGGCTCAATACATGGTACAAAAGAGAAAATAATATAAGGCAGCAAAATACAATATGGATACAATATTGTCATTGGCATATAAAGAAAAAATGTATTATTTTAGGGTACACTCAAGTAAAATATTACATTTTATTGAGGTTGGCAGGGGAAGCATGCTAGGTTGAACAGAATAAGGGCAAGATAATAAAGACCTGGCACATCAGAGGTTCACAGGGCTCATCACAATGGACTAATATACGGTTCATTGTACAGGGAAGTATAAAAAAACAGGGTAATTACCTGGCAGCTAAGAACAGCACACAGCTGACGGCCAGATAAGCCAACAACATGAAGAGCCAGACAGCAGGAGAGAAAGGATCCAGGAAGGAGAAGTACCCAGGCTTCCGGCCCTGTGGGAGACATGGGAATATATACAGGAGGGAACATACCGTATGTATACAAGAGGCACAAAAGGACTGGGACACACAAATACAAAGTGAATAAAGATGTACACGTATATAAGAAAAGTCTAAAGCCCTCAGCAGAAGATCAGTGTCACTCATGTTGATATAAATAATGCACACATATAATTAATAACTTGGTGTAATCATGCACATATGTAAGAAAGAAATTCATGTCTTTCTTACATATGTGCATGTGTCATGTGTACAAATGAGCAAATTGATTACGCATGAATCAAAATTTAGTCAACATTTCACAAAATGTGCATATCAAATATGAAATTCTAAAGATTAGGTTTGGCAGGGCCAGATTATAATTAGTACAATCTGCTCCAGACCCCTGGGGGGAGCCCAACAACAATATCATCCAGGTCTCATAACCAAATTCAGACTGGCTGAGATAGAGGCCCACAAGCTGTGGGACCAAGCCAGCCATGATTCCAATAAAACAGCAGGCACAACCTAAGAATAATACCATTTTGTGAATACTCACCTGTAAAATGGGTATTATAAGTATGTCACACACCCCGCTTCAAGAAATTCATAACTTGTGGGTAAAACTGACCTGTAGAGGGCGATATGCAGAGATGCCAGGAAAAAAGAGAGCCCCTCCCGGTCCATAAATACCTGGGACCTCCCACTCATTACCCAGTATAGGAACAGCAGTAAGGTAAGGGACCAGGAAGAGCTCAACACAAATCATAACAACGCAAAGTTCACCATATAAAGGATCCAGAATACAAAAGGGCAGGGTGAAGCGGGGTGTGTGACATACTTATAATACCCATTTTACAGGTGAGTATTCACAAAATGGTATTATTCTAAGTATGTCACACACCCCGCTTCAAGAAATTCATAATGTGTGGGACATCCAACAGCAGTGTCCATAAAGGGCGGGGATCCAAAACAAGGCAACATGGCACAACTTAAACCACTGCAGCTTGCAGAACTTTGCGGCCAAACACAGCATCCGCTGAGGCCCGAACATCAACCTTGTAAAACTTGGAAAAAGTGTGAACAGAAGACCAAGTAGCAGCCTTACAAACTTGCTCAACAGAGGCCTGGTGCTGAAAAGCCCAGGACGCCCCAACCGCACGAGTAGAATGAGCAGTAACACGAAAAGGGGGTACCTTCCCCTTGGCAGAATAGGCCCCAACAATGGTCTGACGGATCCATTTACTAATGGAAGACTTGGCAGGCGCCAAGCCTTTTCGGGGCCCGGAGGGCACCACAAAAAAGGCATCCATCTTACGAAAGGAAGACGTTACCTCCAAATAGTACTTCACAACACGAACCACATCCAAAGAATGCAGGGCCCTCTCCTTGTCATTGCTGGGATGAGGACACAGAGAGGGCAGAACAATGTCTTGGTTTAGCTGAAAGGAAGGAAATCGGACTTGAAACGAAAAACCACCTTGTCCTGATGCCCCTCAAAGTACGGGGCTTGAATGGACAAAGCCGCCAACTCAGACCAACCGAAGTGATGGCAACCAAAAAGGCCACCTTCTGTGTGAGTGAAGACAAGGCAATATCATTCAAGGGCTCAAAAGGAGAATCCTGAAGAGCAGAAAGAACCAAATTCAAATCCCAAACAGGGAGCAAAGGTTTTCTAGGAGGCTGCACGTGCGTGACTCCCTGGAAAAAGGTCTTAACCAAAGGATGTAGAGCAAATGACTTTTGAAAGAACACCGCCAGGGCAGAAACCTGCCCCTTCAGAGTACTAAGCTGGAGCCCCAGGTCCAGACCATGTTGAAGAAACTCCAGAATTCTGGAGATGGAAAATTCCCTACAAGGCAACGCCCTGATCTCACACCAATCAATATAAGACCTCCAAGTCCTATAGTAGATATTAGAGGAAGACCGCTTCCTAGCACTAATGAGAGTTCGAATCACAGCATCGGAAAGACCTTCCTCCTTCAAGATGGAGGTTTCAGCAGCCATGCCGTCAAAGCCAGCGTTGGTAAATTGGGATAACGTAGTTGACCCTGGGTGAGCAGATCCGGCAGCAGGGGCAGAACGAACTGATCCTCTGCTAACCTTACCACATCTGCGAACCAAACCTGTCTTGGCCACCTTGGAGCCACCAGAGTTGCTGACACGCCCTCCAGGGCCAGCTTGCGCACCACTCTGGCCACCAAGGGAAACGGAGGGAACAGATACAGAAACCCCAGATCCCTCCAGTTCAGAGACATGGCATCCACTGCCAGAGCCAGTGGATCCCTTGAGAGAGACACAAATGTCGGAAGTTTGTGATTGTGACGAGAGGCAAAGAGGTCCACCACCGGGGACCCCCACCTGAGACAAATCAAGCGAAACACTTTGGGGCTGAGAGACCATTCCCCCCCGGCGAGCTGAGAGCCTGCTCAGAGAGTCCGCCTCCGTGTTCTCCGCTCCCGGAATGTAAACTGCTGAAATGCACGGGACATGGCTCTCCGCCCAGGCCAGAATCAAAGACACTTCCTTGAGGGCACTCCTGCTGTCCTGCTGTCCCTCCGATTGTCCGACCGGACTTGAACCGGCAATCCTTGCAACTGATGAGTCAAGCGAAACAGAACCATCCTTATGGCTCTTAATTCCAGAACATTGATGGACTCGTGAGCCTCCTGAGGCCCCCACAGTCCCTGAAACTGACGATCCTTCCAAACCCCCCCATCCTGATAGTCTGGCATCCGTGGTGACCATCTCCCAACAAGGAGCCAGAAATGATCTGCCCCTCAACAGATTGATTGGATCCAGCCACCACTGAAGGGAGCGCCGAACCCGGGGGGTCATCAGGAAGGACTGATCCAACGACAGTGGCGACCCCTCCCAGGCCGCCAACAGATGGAGCTGGAGTGTCCTTGTGTGGAACTGAGCAAAGGGAACCGCCTCGAAGGAGGCCACCATCAATCCCACCAGCCTCATCCCCAGTCTGATGGCCGGACGAGGGATGGACAGGAGGAGTCGAACCAACTCCTGAATCAAGAGAACCTTGGACTGAGGAAGAAACACCCTGGCCTGGGAAGTATCTAGGGACATTCCCAGAAAAGACACTAACCTGGACGGAGAAAGGGAGGACTTGGGGTAGTTGATCACCCACCCGAATCTCTCCAGAGTGGACACCACAGTTCTGGTGTCCAATACCGCTTGGCTGAAGGAAGATGCCATAATGAGAAGGTCGTCCATATAAGGGACAATGCGAATACCCTGGGCTCTGAGGAGAGCCATCACCCCGGCCAGCACCTTGGTGAAAACCCTTGGAGCCGAGGTAAGACTGAAAGGGAGGGCCACAAACTGAAAATGCCGATCCTCCACCGTGAAGCTGAGAAATCTCTGGTGCGCTGGAAAAATCGGAACATGCAGATAGGCGTCCTTGATGTCTACGGACGTCAGAAAGTCCCCCTGACGAAGAGAATGGATAGCTGAACGCAGCGTTTCCATGCGAAATTTCCGCGGACGGACGAACTTGTTGAGGATCTTTAGATCCAGAATGGGTCGAACCGAGCCGTCCTTCTTGGGCACCGTGAACAGATTGGAGTAAAAGCCCCGACCCCTTTCTGAGGGGGGCACTGGGCGAATAACTGCCATGTCCAACAGACTCTTTACTGCCGCCTGGAGCTCCTGCGCGGCCAGAAGGTCCGAAGGCACCCGAGACCTGGGGAATCTGGGAGGGGGCCGGAGCTCGAACTCCAGCTTGTAGCCGGAAGTCACCACTTCTGTCTAAGACCTCCCGGTCCCAGACCTGGGAGAAGTGTTGCAGCCGTCCCCCCACCCACATGGGTGAGGGCGCCCCCTCATTGCTGAGCTGGCTTGGCAGCGGGTTTGGGCTTAGAGCCCCAGCTGTATCCTGGGCGGGCACGTCCTCTGCCCCTGTTCCAGGAATCTCCTCTGGCTGCGGGGAAAACAAATCCTCTGCCAGCTCTAGCCCCACGAAAGGAAGGAGCAAAGGAACCCACCCCCGAAAGGGACGACGCTGTTTTTTGCATTGAGGTAACTTACCGCCTTTGGCAACTGAATCCATTTTCTCACCAAAGAGCCGTAATCCCACAAAGGGAAGAGCAGTCAGCGACTTTTTAGACACAAAATCAGCCGCCCACTGGCGCAACCAAACTGAACGCCGAATAGTCACCAATAGAGCCGACGTTCTGCCACACATCATCAGTGTGTCATCCAAGGCGGCTAGTATAAATGACAAAAACAATTCACACCGTTTAAGGCCAAGGAACTCGTCACTATCCGGATCTAACCCGGAAGAAGTCAACAGGTCCCTGACCACCGACCTGGTAGCCACCACCAGCAGCGCTGAAGCACAAACCGGCCTCATGGCTGACCCAACACTGGCAAAACCATGACAAGCCCTTTGGTCAATGCGTTTATCCTCACCATCTTTAAGCGTGGAGCAATCAGGAGAATTTAAAACAGCAGTGTTGGATAAACCCAGAATCTGTGCATCCACCACAGGAGGGGACGCCCAACGCTTAACGGTATCCAAGGGAAAGGGATATATTTTATCCCAACCCTGAGGGACACCTGGGAGCCGGGCAGGCCTCTCCCATTCCTTAGCAATAATTCCATCAAAATGCTTTTGGTTAGGAAATTCCAAGCGCGGCCTGGATTCTTCGAAAAATTCCCCCTTTTGCTGTGGAACCACCTCAGGAGGAGAAATAGCCAAAACCTCAAACATCTGAGCCAGAACATTAGGAGTATCCGAAGACCTCCCCAAGCCCCGCTCGGTATCAGCGCCCACAAACTGCCGATCGTCTGAATTATCTGATTCTTCATATACCTCCCCTTCCTCAAGTTGGGAGTAATCAGACCAGTCCAGATTATCAACATCATCCAAGTCGACCGCCGGTGAAGACGGTGTCAAGTGCTTTCTCTTAGCCGGAGCCTTTCTGGTGACCGTGCTGGAGAATAATTTTTCAAGATTGGCCAATCGGGCACACATTTCCGATTGCAACTGCCCGCCCATGACCGCGTCAGACTGGGCACGGATCAGACTGGGAGGGGGGGGAGGAGAGACCGGCGGAGCTGAACCAGACTGCTGCGTAATAGTCTGCTGCGCGCATGGTATACACAGATATACACCATCGCCAGTAAGGGATGCCCCACACCCCATACACTTCCGGGATTGCCCCGAGGGGAGCCCGAGCCCAGTATCCGGGGATGCCTCCATAAGGTGAACTTATAGTTGGTCGCAATGACCGAGGGAATTACGCATATAAGCAACCCGGGATGCCCCTTCAATGTCCCCAGTGGGAGGATTTGTAATAAGCCAATCAAGAACCCAGGGACCCTAGGACCGGGAGAAACCCCCTAACACCACTGTAGGTTATACCTGAAAGACATAATAGAACGGACTAATAAGAAAAAAAATATATATATATGACATAACAATATAGAAATGTAGGTGATGGGAAAGAAGGGGGGCCCACAGGGCCACTCACTGTGGTCCTTGAAGACAGCGTCCTCTCGCCGTGAGGTAAAGAGCAGTTCTGAGGAGAGAAGGGGGGCGTGGCCAGCTCCTTCTGAGGGAACAGGCACGGAGCAAAGCTCCTCAGCGGTGCCTGTGACACAGGGGCGGGCCGCAGTGTTGGAAAGCCCGGCCCTGCCCCCAAGTATGAAGGCATGAGGGGAGAAGCTCCCCTCTGCCATGACAGTGGAAAAGGCCGGCACCGCAGCAATGTGCGGCCGCAGCGCCGGTCTCAGAAATGACCATAAGGAGGGGAGCGGGCCGTGGCTTTGACCCTGACGCCCGGCCCCGCTCCCCGCTCAGGATCCCAGGCCACAACAGCGCCAAACAGACGGGTGGGGGCCGCGGATAAAGCCCGGCCCCGCCCCTTTTACCTCAGAGAACTCCTGCATAAGAATGGCGGCCACAGCGCCTTTTGACAGTGAAATACACGCTGAATGAAGAAATAATTAAGCTAATAACTATTGGGAGAATAATTCAATAAATTAATACATTAAAAAATTAATAAATTAAGAATTAATGATTACCAAATTTGGACCTAACACCGAATAAGGGGCCCTGCTCCTACCTTCCCCTACCCCGCTAGGGAGAGGGGCATTAACCAAAGGGGGGGACCACCCAAAGTGTAAGGCCAAGGGACGGGGCATCCCAAACCGGGGTCACCGTCCCGGATCACCGCCTACCCTCTTGTATAGGGTCTCACAGGAGAGCATTTGCTCCTAAGCACCAAGGGTGCTTTTCTACCCTCACCCGGACCGTCAGCCTAGACTGGGAGGCATGGGTAACAGAAAAAAAGATCCAGGCGGAAATAGATAACTAAAGGGCCGGGAGTCATCCCGGCTACCTGAAATCCCCCTGTGCAAGGAGGAGACCACATCTTCTGACTTGCTCGCCGTCTGCAGAGATGAAGACTGGGTAATGAGTGGCAGGTCCCAGGTATTTATGGACCGGGAGGGGCTCTCTTTTTTCCTGGCATCTCTGCATATCGCCCTCTACAGGTCAGTATTACCCACACGTTATGAATTTCTTGAAGCGGGGTGTGTGACATACTTAGAATAAGTGATTATGCGTGCTCCTGGGTCCGTGCCACTCCACTAAATCCACAATTCAATTTGGCACAAAAAGACCTCAACAAAGGGCACAGCAAAAATATCATAAAAATACCTCTTTATTGTTGTACTCTCCTCTCCTTATTCCCAAGTAGATTGTACCTTGATTAAGTTTATATATCCCCTCTTTCTTTTGGGTAACATTTGCACATGATGGCTTAAGGTTATTAGATTTTTCATTATACCAATAGGCCCCTCAAGCGGACCTATACTTATTTACATTGCACAGTAATTCACTTTATACAAATAATACTTTTCTTGTTTCACATGGTTATATTAATTGCTAAGATTTTTGTATATAGTTGGTGATTTAATATTATGTATCCGTTAATTTATTCGGGGTATTTGCAAAAGGAGGGAACAGTCTTTGTATGCTTAAGATATGTGATCTTTCCCTTCATGGACGAAAATGAGTCTCTGGTTTACTAGATGATCATACCATAGCGGACATATGATATATTGGTGTAAAAGTTTTTAATGTGTCTATACTTGTTTTTTATGTAGTGGAGTTACAACAATAAAGTGGTATTTTTATGATATTTTTTGCTGGGCCCCTTGATGAGATGTTTTTGTGCCTAATTGAATTGTGGACCCAGCCAGCCATGGGCACCAAGTGATGCTTATTAATACCAGAGAGGCATATTTTCAGAGACCGAGGAGAGAAAGCAGCATGGAGATTATCAACATTGGGGCCCCCTGACCACCTGGAGAGCAGTGGCTGAATGGGAGAAATTAGGTTTGTGTATATAGGAACATAGAGTAAATAGTGTATATAGGGCATAGAGAATTTGTTGTGTGTGTGAGGCTGGCAGAAGTGTAATGAATAAGCCACCACCAGATTGGGAGATACAGGCTGTGATATTGGTGGTGATGTTGGCCCCATAAAAGAACTGCTCTGTTCCTGGGTTTTGGGCATTTTCTTTCATAAGTAAAAAAGCCATTTCCAAACACCAAACTAACCAAAAAAGGGTCATTGTTGGACTTTATTTGGAGCTTGGGGGTTGGACACAGTCTGTGTCATACACAACTTTTAGGACAATCAGAGCACTCTAAAAGTTGAATGAATCAATTCCAACCAAAATTACGCAATCAAATCTCAGAAGATTTGCTCATCACTAGTCAAAGGTGTATCTTACTGTATAAAGACTCAATGAAACCTCTTGGTGAATTGGCTGAAAGCCGTTCACATTTTGAAAAGATCTGCTTACCAGGAAAAATGAATCGAAGAGTCAACATAATAGCGGATATGAAAAAGGTACAGAGGAATGTTGATGATTTTACAGACAAGGGAGAGCAGAGACAAAATTAGCGAACATTAGAGGAAAACCTAATTTTGCCACACAATAATGGAAACTGCTAAAAAAGCCATTGAAAGTGGAATTACCCTTTAATTACCAGTGGTACTTCCCATTGGTATGGAGGGTACTAAATGCAGTAAACAAGTTCACTTACAATCTATACAGAAATGTCATTCTATAGTGCAGCTCTCTAAAACTACCCAGAAAAATAAACAATTGAGGTCAACATTACCGCTTCCAAAGTGACTGCAATGGCATTATAAAAGAGGAGCAGATAGTTGCGACTCATCTCCATAAGTTGCAAACAACTACCCACATGAGAGTAGCTGAGCAGGATATTCAGGAGTCTCATTAGCTGGTTCCCTTGTTAATCTGATGTCACAGGATGGACCATCTGTCTAAAAACTATACGGGACAGAAACTGTTCTGAAATGAAATATAGGGGGTAGGATCCTGATCTTAGCTCTTACTTCAGAGCCATCAAGCTAGGATTCAGAGATAAAATGAATCATTAGAGATAATGGGTGGAGGAACAAGTGCAACACAGAATACAAAATAGAATATGTAGACCTATGTTGGGACTTGAGGTCTGAAACTTTGGAATATACAGAACTGTACCCATGATTATGTATGAAAACTTGATGACAATGTAGAAAATGTATCTTATAGTCATTTAAAACAACAATGTATTTTTAAGCAGTGTTTAACGAAGTGAGGGGAACTAAGGAACTAATAATATGTATGTATGTGGCTTCCAAAAGCCATTTCTCCAAAATGGCACCATCAAATGGCTGTCCTGGTGTTACAGAATGGCTATCCACTCTCACCAGTACTGAAGTGTACTGCAGCTAAATGCTTTTCTTAGAGTTCCTGTCCAGGGAGATCCCATACTTTCCTTTGTCTGGCTGGGTAGTCCCTGGTTCCAAAAAAGTCTTCCAACCTCTAAACTTTTTCTTGCAAAACTCAGTTACCACTATACTTTGGTGACCTGAAACAAACACCTCCAAATAGTACCTTATAATGGCTGGACCCCTAATCTTCTCTTTTGTGGTCAGACTGATTCTACTTCACCTCCTGGTCTCCTCCTCCAAATGGTGCCTGGGTGTAATGAACCTCCCTCCCTGGCCAGCCTACGTTGTTTGGCGCCAGTTACTATGGCTGGGTACATCCTCCGCATAACTTAAAGTATGATTGGGGAAATGTCGGGAGCGCACACTGCCACTGGGGGGTGCCGACCACCAGCTCTCAAGGTGGAAGCTGGGGTATTAACCCCTTGAGGTCTGGAGAGGCTCACAAGATTGAGCCTCTCCAGCAGTTTGTCTTGCGATAGACAGTTAAAGTGGACCAACCACTTCCTATGGAAGGTCCAATTAAAAAAACACGGATCAACTCCCCTTGTCCTGGCAAACTATTTTGAAAAATTAAATCTTCTTTTTGCTCTTATCTTCCTTCTAGCACTAAAGTATGTCTGGTGATTGGTCAATGTTTAAATAAAGCCGGCCATTTTCTCCCATCCAGGGCCCATTATAGTAAATGCCAGGGTGCATTTATGCTATCTCTCAACCAGTCTCTGATTACTGCTTGTGTACCACCTCGGCCTTCATCCTAGTACTTTGGTGCCATGTCTCAGATACCCTTGACCTCTCGGCTTGATCCCTGGCTCAACCTTGACTACTCTCTCTTCTCCCTCCTTGGAACTCTGCATTCCTGATAACCAGGCTTCGTCCCAGACTATGTTAATGGAGCTTCACTGCTCAGTTCCTAGCTGGAAGCTGGATCAGCCATCTAGTCCTTCAGTCTTGCGACCAGTGTCTTGTGGGGTTCATCTGTCTTTGTCCTGTCAGCCAGCATCCTTTGTGCCTACAAATCCTGGGGGCAACAGTGACCGGCGAATAGCATCCCGACAGAAGGGTGCTTGTCTAAGGTTTAAGGGGCGGTGGAGATTGAGGTTTGCTGGTAGACAAGAAGGCAGGGGTCCAACCAGACATTAAATTGTACCTGATGTATGGCCTCATACCATAAAGAATTCCTTGTATGTATGTAATGTGTGGAAATAAAGATATAAAGAATCTAAAAAATAAAGATATATATATATATATATATATATATATATATATATATATATATATATCCGGTGTAAATATCTGTATATATATATATATATATATATATATATATATATATATATATATACTGGGACCAGCAGTATACAGTATATAAAAATGACTAAGGGAATTTACACAGTAGAGGACGCGTGTAGGACAAGGATAGAGGACATGGTGTGACAATCAAATGACAGCACACACTGATGAATGTGTCAATACAGGACATCATATTCAAAGGTGTCAGACCAGGCTTTATAAAAAAGGAAAAGGCTTGATAAATGAGATGAGCTTCACAGAGATGTGCAGTCACAAAGAACATGGTGTACACTTGTGGATACGCTGGTAGTTTAGCTACTATTCTTCAACTGGATCTAGATAAGGCCATTTTATGCCCTGTCCCTTGGGCATTCCGATGTTTAAAACTCTGTAAGTAGCCCTAAAATCTCGTAAAATGTTGTTGTGTCTCACATGTTCGGTCTGGAACCAAAAGGAATTTGCAGCTACCTGATGAACCGCAAGGCCCGCCGATGGTCCTCCGGCTGATAGGCAACCCAATTTGGCCTGCATGGTGGGGGTGCTCTGTGGGCTTCTGTGGTTACTTTGGGTTCATGTCTGTTTCAAAGCCAACCAAAAGGCGCTTTCGCCAGGCCTTGAGTCTAAAAGACTCCAAAGCTGGGCCAATTCCTCTCCCTGGTGCATCCTGATTTATCTGTAAACCCCCCCCCCCCCCTGTTCACCCCTTATGATTACGGATCCAGGACATGCGCAGGTCACTGGGACAACCCCAGCATCCCTCCCAAGAGGAGCAGCTGGCAGGGGGCCTCTGGCAAACAGTTCTTTCGTAATAGATTGCCAGGTACCTGGGCTGGGAGACTGTGTATGCACCGTGAAAACATTGTGAGAGGTAAAAACACTGGCAATCCACTGGGTTTCACACACAGGGGAATTCCAAAGCTGGGGAAGCAATTTGAAAATTAAGACTTCCGGTTGTTAACAGTATGAAATAGGGGCATACAGGGAATACTTTAAGGAGAGGTTTTCAATAAATAATAGATACTGTGATACTGCGGTGGGGGGGCTACAAAATTATAGGAGCAGAACGAACAAGGGCTATGGTCTAGACTGGGGTGTACAGTTAGTCAGGTATGGGGTGGGCTGGGGTAGAACACCAACAAAAAAGAGTGAGCTCTAGCACAGGCTCCAGGTGAAGCTGGATTAATGATTAGGTAAATAAGTAAATTAACATCTCACCCACACCACAGATATGGCAGATGAGATACCAGCCTGACCCATAGCTGCAGGATGATTTTTCTCCAGTTCTGCACATAGCACAAATAGCAAAACAAGGTGCAGAATATGGAAACTGTATGTTGATATGTACATTTCACATGGTGGACACAGAACATGTGTTATAGGATGTATACACACAGGGGGACAAGATGGGGTACCTGGAGGAAGGACAAGGCAAATGTATAACATTTTTAAGAGACCAGCAAACCTATATTTGTCAGTAACTTGCACAGAAGAGATACAACAAGAAGAGAAGAAGAGAAACAAACATGCGCGTAAGCAGATAACCAAACCATAATCACTAATGGGAAATGTCTATTGAAATAAGCAAACAACTGGTACTGGAACAGACAATCAACCCACATCACTGTTGGCAGCAGACTGGCAGTTATCTGGCCACTGGCACCATACACACTAAGAGGGAGCAGGAGATTCTATTAGTTTCCTCTGTCTTTTTGGACCCAGTACCCTCACATAGTGATATGATGGATGAGTATTCAACTCTTATGCTTCAAATCTATAAGCAAAAGTCTGCAGTTTACGTTATTTTGTGGGGCGCTATGTCTCTTTAGTGGGACTTTAGGTCCAGTTAGTAGGATTCCTATGGGGCATCCTGTAAGGGTATACCCCACAGTCAGAATTGCTGCCTAGCCCACCCCACCTGTCCCATACACTCACTTAACTGCTGTAGATAAATTCAGCACCAGAAATGCGTGCAGTGGCATTCCTGGAAGCCATGGCACACAATGTGATGGCTGGCACCTCCTCGAAGCCCAGAAGGGAAAAGTTGAAAAGTGTCTGTTGTGACGAAAGAGGAAGACTGGTACTGTACTTGACAAAAGAGGTGGGCCTAATGTTTGAATAAAAACATTCACATGTAGGGGTTTTTATTTAGGATCATGGGATAATTAAAATTTAGCTTACTGTGATCTAACTCCCATTATTAAGAAAATTGGCATTGATCTCTGCTGGAATGAGGGCAGGGGGGGCATCCAAAAAACTGATACCCCCCTGCATATACCCAATGCAACGCTACACTGTACTCCCTCGACCAAACTGTGCCCCATAATCATCCACCAGCGGTCACACGGTCCGGATTCTTCTTCCAGGATTCTGGCCGCTGAAAGGACGGAGATTGGTATCTCAGTGGGAACGCGGTGCAGGTAAGACAAATGGGGATTGCGGGGGGTGTAAGCACAAGGGTATCAGCAATTGGGATGGCAATGGATTTCTGCTTTAAAAGTTAAGGTTATTTTAGCAGTTTTGTTAACGATTAGGTTTAAAGCAAGCATAAACCCCCTGGCCAATCTGTACCAGGAAGGATCCAGGTCTGCATGAACCCCAATCAACCTACTGCCACTACCAACAAGACCCATACAGTATTTAGGAGATTTTCCTTCTCTTTTGGACGTTGTTTATGATGAGGGACCAGGAAATATCAGTTGGAGCTCCACTAGGAAAAGGTAATTATCCCTCTATAATGGTGTGATCTTTTTATGAAAACAAATTTTTAAAATCAAAAGTAACAGCTCCAAGTCATAAAACCCATATTCTAATGCAAGCACATAGGTTCTTTTGGGTTAAATTATACAGTAGTATACAAGACTTGCTCAGACTGCCCCTAAGATGCCCATGTTTCTTCCTTACTTTATTGACATAACTATAACTGAGAACATACTGTACTACCGCAGTGTTGAGTCTACCTGTTCTATAGGACAGTTAGTTGCATGAAGGAAGGGGATGGAATGAGAGTTTATTGGGAGCAAGCTACCTACCATCTGAACCCGGTACAGGATGCTGATCCCCAACGTCATGAAAGGTTTAGAGAAGTCAATGACTTTTTCTCTTTCAGCTGTGATGGTAAACGCAGCAACCGCCAAGTCTGCTTTCTGTTAAGAGAAAAGGAACAGTAAGTAAAAAAAATAAAATCTACTTTAAATACAGCTCTTGATTATAGCTCAATAATTCAGAGAACACATTTTTCATAAAATCCATGTAGATCTCAACGCAGGTGAAATCCCAACTGCCGACACCCGCCTCCCTTCCTGCGCATATCTCCCTACAAGAACCGCACGTTTACCTCCTCCTTGCTACCTGGGCAAGGCACAATTCACTATTCCAGCCATCAAGAGGACTTGGATCCATGTGACCATTTATTACCAGTTGGGTTCACCAGATGGGCTTGCACATCACTGTGCCATTGTATGTGCAGTGAAGGCGGTTGACCAAAAAAAGTGCCCCACCCCAAGGTTTAGGTTAGCCAGAATTTGCACTTACTGCTTCCTGGCTCCCTTGGCAAGACTTGGACCCATGTGACTGCCTGGGAGATGGGTCTGCACATCTGGTGAGGGGTCACATGGAGCTGATTCCTGGCAGCCAGATTGCAGTAACGGGCAAGCAAAAAGCCTAAATAGGCTAGTGCCATGGCCACTTTGGTTGCTGAGGATGAGATTGTTTTTGTCAGTTTTTACTGTATAACTCCCAGAAGAGACCGTGCCCATCCTGAGACCACCAAACCTGTGCTGAAGGAAACTGGCTGGCAGTTTGAAAGGGCCAGGGGCCAGACGCTTGGTCTCTGAACCTGGGTACTGTAATTTTATCCTATAATAGGCAAAGTTTTTCTGCCAGTCTAAGATTTTGATTATTTTTTTTTTATTGTCTGACCCTATCCTGATTGAACCATTATGAGGTGAAGCTAGGCCACACTGTAGTGGACAGCTTTAATCTGCTACTAGAGGGAGCACTAGCTAAGATTATCAGGAAAAACAAAGCTCAGAATATTGAATGTATTACATACAGTACATAATTGTAATCCTTTTACAGTCATCCTTTAATAAAGGAAAAATGTAAAACAAAATGGATATAAAGAGCAGACAGGAGGAGGAACAGCGACACAAAAGGAAGAATGACAGCTCTGAAAAATGTTGTCCTCTGGTCATGCTATGCGGCCTAGTGGGAAGATCAAAGGCTCGTGTGTACCACTTAAGAAACCTTGTCGCAGGTAAAACGTGACTTATATGTGCGTGTTTCGTTGGTATGGCTGGAATCACCCTTTAATGAGAAATAATGGTTGTCACACTATACTGGAGGCTATCCTCATTAGCTTTTATCTGCCAAAGCAATCCATTGCCTGCTAATAATCTACTGATGTCTCGAGCGGCTGCGGCACATTCGGAGGCTTCTCATCTCCCTGTAGCGACAGTATGAGTACGTGGGATGGAGGGAATGATCTGCGTATCCTCCATGATGTTTGGAAGGTACAGGAGTGGAATTAATGCACCAAAAAAAACATGCTCATTAAAGGCGACCATCAATTGCTTAGCCGTATGTAAACAATGCAATTATAGATAAATGATGGGTCACGCACCAGTAGCTTCCATTTCATTCTCAATATGAAGCTCTAATTTAATGCATAGCTGCTTGGCTCTCTATATTCCCATTTAATTCGACGGTTCAAATGCTGACATATTTATGCTAGTCAAGTATCAAACAATTCTATAGAGGATCATTTTTGGCCTTCATTCTACCCTAATTGATGAGCTGAACAGGGTTCTATCCCAAGGGATCACAACCAGTGGTACTAATACTTGAGCTCCCTGCTACTCTAAGTCAACAAGCTGCAGGGATGAAGCATCTTGGGATGACAGCTTTGCTGGCAGAAGAGATTGTTGGGTCAGTATAGGACCTCCACCCTCCCAAGGAAGTCTGTATTAATGGTGGTACTTGATAATTGTAAAATGGGAAGTGGTACTCCCTCATAAAAGGTTACAAAACCCGTGTATGTCGGGCTCTGCAGCAATTTGGCCAAGGTTCTAAAGTGAAAAGATATAGAGGATGATTTTTGGTCTCTCTAAAACACTGCAGTCAACAAGCTGCAGGGTTGGAGAATATTGGGATGATAGCGTTGCTGGCAAAAGAGCTTGCCTTGTTGGGTCAGTATAGGACCTCCACCCTTTTGGGGAAGTCTGGATTAGTGGTGTTACTTGAGGTAATTGCAAAATTGGTGGTGCTCCTGTGAAAAGGTTGGGAAACAATATTGATAATACTATAATATATACTATTAATATTAATATAGTATATTAATATACTATTCGGCTCAGAACCTTTTAGCATTATATATGGAAAACTGATGTTTTACTACAGTGGATGGGGAATATTTCTTTCTAATAATGCATTACTTTTAAAGGGGAACCATAAACTATATGCAGATGCCTGTTATAAGTGTCCACCTAGGTTTTGGAGGAGGAAAATCAGAAAAAAAAATGTTGATCCAAATGTTGTGTTCAACCCCCCCTCCCCCCGTTCCAAGAAACAAATAATAGGCAAGGTGCAGAATCCCCCACTTACAGGCAAAGTGGCATTCTTCCCCCCTCTCCCATAAGCAGTGTGGCATTTCCCCCCTCCCATATTCCTATAGACATTGTTGCATTTCCCCACCTCACATTTCCATAGGCAGTGTGGCATCCCCCCTTTCCATTCCCATAGGCAGTGTGGCATTCCCCCCATCCCATTCCCATAGGAAGTGTGGCTTTTCCCCTCTCCCATTTCCTATAGGAAGTATGGTATCCCCCCTCTCATTTCCCATAGGCAGTGTGGCATTCCCCCTCCCATTTCCATAGGCAGTGTGGCATTCCCCCCCTCCCATTTCCCATAGGCAGTGCGGCATTCCCCCTCCCATTTCCCAAAGGCAGTGTGGCACCCCCCCCATTCCCATAGGCAGTATGACATTCCCCCCTCACATTCCCCATAGGCAGTCTGGCATTTCCTCCCCCCCATTCCCCTACAGACAATGTGGAATTCCCCCCTCCCATCCCCCATAGAAAGTGTGGCTTTTCCCCTCTCTCATTTCCTATAGGCAGTGTGGCACCCCCACTACCATTTCCTATAGGCAGTGTGACCCCTTCAGGGTCCTGGTTAGCAGCACAGGAACAATATATGTGTGTGAGTTTACTATTTTTTTTTTTACATTCGCCTGATAAGACACACTAACATTCCCCCCTCCCCACCTTGTCCGAAGGGGTCCTCTGGCATTTTATTGTAATTCAAAGCGTTTTAAATTAAAATTAAAGCTGGCCAAATTTTATTCAAATTTTGGTAAGATTTTTTCACCCGGATCCGAACCATAACACTATTCTCTAGGTTGTAAATATGCCCTTTTTTTACACTGATCTCCAGCAGTTATTCTTTACACGTATAACAGGAAAACAAGGCTGCAACAGTGCAGTACAGGCTGGACTCCAGGAGAGCCCGTCCTGTGACTTCTCCCCTTCCTCCATGCTTGTAGAGGATCTGGATGCCCATACTGTACTGCACGCCAATAATCAATGGTAATCTGGGGGATTTTACAAAGCAGCGCACCCCAAATGGAATAAACAACTTCAGGGAGGCCGATGTCCCCATCATGTGCCCACCTTTTTCAGGGGTTTATCCCAAATCCCAATGCCCCTGATGTGTGAATTCCGCAGTTCACCTTGATTGCTGATGTGCAGGCATCCAGAATCCGTCTCCTAGAGTCCTCTTTAACTCTCACACTGTTTTGCCGTGTTTTGGCATTTTAATCAAAGGATCTTTTAGGTTGGTTGAGCAGACTGCTGCCCCCTCACCCTGTGTGCTAGGGCACCACACTCTGCACATGTGTCTGGAGCTGCACCTGCTAATAGCGGCACATGTTTGGATGTTTGTGAAGTTTCTTCTCTTTCTCTAGGATAGTTAAGATGTTAAAGGAGCAGAAATCAGGCTAATTTAGCTCTTTGCCTGGGATGTCTCTTTAAAAACCATGTCAGAATAAGAAGGTGAACTAGGGGGGATGAGCCATTAAAGTTGTATGGGGCCCAAATATTTCTAATGGCAGGTTTAGGAAATGGGTAGGAGATCTGGATGTGCCACTAACTTCATACAGGAAGGGAATATCTTCCAGCAGCGGCATTATCCAATCGGTAATGTCCGTCTGCATTGTATCTCCTACACAGCTGCAAGTGGGCCTGCGAGTGCCGGGGTCAGACAGACAAGCCGCATGCTTACTCCAGAGGTGTTTCATTAATAAAATCATGGTGCCTATCACCATGCCAGAACACAGGACATTAGGGGCTGATTAATGGGAGCATATGCTGATCAATCGGGGATCATGATTATCCTGAATACCCAGAACTGTTGCTGTTTCAGTCCGACAATAAATATTAATTAAATGCCAGATCCTCGTAGGAGCGTTTTAAACGCCAGCCAAGAATGGAACACACAGGAGGGGACAATTATAGCCCGATCGAAAGGAGAAGCGGAGAGTCAAGGCTCTCGGAGGCTCTCACAGTGAAAGCCGTGCAGATAGCTTTTTGTTTGATCTCTTTTTTATTATTAAAAAGAAAAACAAAGCAAAAGAATCATCCTTGATTAAAGGGACAGTCCAGAAAAAAACACATATTGTACTCACCTTTTCATCCATAGCACTGTATAAAAAAACAGTTTCCGAGATCAAGTCCGCCAGCTTCCCTGCTCAACTGTCACTCACCAGCGACCTCCATGTTAAATGGTCATCACTGCGTCAGTCACAGGGAGTCTAGTATGCTCACTTCAATGGAAACCTGGTATACCCTCTCTATTGCACTGACTGATGCAGTGGATGTCCCTTTTTCGTAAAATGGGTGTTGGTCCAGGTTTAATTGTAAGACCTGGTAAGATTTATTCTGTCAGCCTCGGACAGAAATGTGGCGGAGAGCAAAAGGTGATTGAGTCCTGCAGGATGGCTGTCCCTCCCTCCTCAGGATTGGCCTCAGCATTGGGCTTATCTGGGAAGGTGACAGGGCACATGCACCATGAAAGGACCCATCCCACATGGTGGTCATGTAACAGACTTCTTTCCAGCTATAGGCCAGATAATTCCATTTTTCCTCCAGGCAGCCCCAATGCAGGATCTATGCTGTTCAGTAACCAGGAGTGACTGGTAAGAGTGGGGACTGACAGCCAGGGAAAGATTGGAAGATTTAGCTTGGCTTCTATATTGTCCTGAAGCATACTGTGGCTATAATGGACTAAACACACTAGATAATGTAACCACTTTACCAAGTTTTTAATAGATTTTAAATTAAAGTTTGGACTTAAAGTCATTGTCCAGGCATAGTCAAAAGTATTCCAATTGTGTAGGGCTACATATGGCAATGTTCTATTTTTTTCCTTTTTAAAAACAATGTATATAAAAACTATATTGCCAATGACACTACTTCAGGTTAATTCTTTTACTGGTTAATCCCTTAAACCTGGAAAACAAGGCATTTTTTGACCATGGAGGCGATGAATGGTGGATGTGAAGTATATACAGTAAATATATGATGTCGATTTTGGGAGCCAACAAATTCTTTATTGATTGGAAGAACTGCCAGTTGGCCATCCACACTTGCCCTTTTGGACCATCTGATTTGTATGTGACAGTTAGTAACCTGTATTAGATAGGGATAGTAAGTGTTAGAAGAACCCTTTTTTGGAAATAAAGCGAGGTGGCATTATTGAGGACTAGGCCATGGACTTAGACACTAGACAATGGAAGGTCGATAAAAGCTTGGGAAAAAGGTAGAAAGGGTTGAGAGCTAAAGTCAGAATGAAAGTTAGATAGAAACACACCAGCATATGTTTGCCATGTTTGTGAACATGTGTCAGGACTGTTCCAGAAGATAGCTAAAAGTTATAAAGGGAGAGAAACTCCTCAGTCAGTGTGCTAAACCACTTGATTTGTGGAGGAACAGAAACCAGAGGCAGCAAGAGGGGAACAACCTTGAAACAGAAAGGTAGTAGTGTCTATCCTGGGAATCCAGGAGTCCAACCGTGAGGATATCCCAAAGCCGAGGTCATACACGGGAAGACAGCCTGGATGGTGCGTCAGAGTACAGGGATGAGACAGGTGCGTGGTCAGGGGTAGCTGAAGGGTCAAGCCGGGAGGTCAGAGATCGCGGGGTATCCAAGGGGCAGGCATGTTCGAGGTCAGACAAAGCAGAGGTCGGTTCAGGCAGCAGACAGGAATGGTCGATCAAGCCGGGTCGGAAACAGATAATCACTAGTCAAATCACACCCTAATCACAAGAGACTATCACGGGCACTAAGTACTCGGCTGACTCCATATTTATTGGGGAATTGACCAATGGCCACCCTGAGGGGAAGTGTATGTGCTGATTGGTGCAATTTACAACACTGTGAGTGATTGGAGAAACTATCCAGGGGCTGGTCAGTCTTGGCATCAAGGCTGATCAGCCCCTGACTCCCATCAGGTGTGGTGCACTCTGCGCTGCCTGCCACTCGCAGCGCAACGCCTCCTAGTGGCGAAATCTACAGACTGTGGGAGGCTGCCAGAGTGAAGCGCCGCACTCCCCGTCATCCCCGTCGAGTGCCGCGTCGCCCAGCAGACGCTCGCTGCGGACCCCCTGGCAGAGGTAAGTTCCTTACAGGTAACATATTTCTGCTCTATACAGAAAGTACAGTTTTTTTTCTTTGCTGGCCTCTACATGGCATCATACCAAGGTTTAAAGCAGTCCTTCACTCTGAATAAGAGTCTATCTTATATGTTTCCCACACCCTGTACATACAGATTGCTCACATTAAATATCATCCTACCTGCATCTACTGCATGTTATGAGCCTTTAAACATCCAAGATGGCGGTTCATGGGACATCAGGCAGCTTGCAAACAGGAAGTGCCTTCTGCTCTGCATTCTGGGATTGCTGACCTTTTCCTGACCCCACCGCTATAACCCACCCCCTGTACTTTATCCCGCTCTCCTCAGTAAGTGTGATGTTTCTGAGTCAAGATGGCGGCACCCGTATCCTAAAGTCCCGAACAGAGTTGCAGCCCAGTGGGGGAAAGAATAATAAATAAGTGACTAAAAACGTTTGGGCTTTTCAATAAATCATGGTGAAGGTCCGGTTTAAGTGTGCCACACCTTAAACCTTAGTGTATCACCATGTAGAATGCAAATACAAGTGATGTAAAGGTAATTTTTCAATGTTTCCGTTTCTGTGAAACCTCGATGATGTAATACTAAAAGGTTATAGCGGACCAACACCTGTACGGTGTGGGTGTTGGTCCCACTGCTATATGACAGACTGGAGAGGGGGCATCCAGAATGCTGAAGCCCCCCAGTACATAACCTGCGAAAATGCCTGTAAAGCTTACCTTTGCCTCAATACTCCTCACTTTAAGGGGCAGGACACACACCCCTGGTATGCTGTCATGAGCCACAAAAGGAAAACATTGGAAAAAATAGTATTGGATTTTCGGTTTTCTTGGCATCCTCAGAGTTCATCCGGAGTAGGAAGTACAAATCTAATCCAAATTTTGTTTCTTTTTTATTCATTGTTTCTAGCCTTTCTTTCTATTTCTATTTTCTTTTCTCTCTTATTTTTTATTCATTTGCTCTTATTCTTCCTATCTATATTTCTTTCTTTTTTACTTTTTAAAGCGGACCGAAACCCACTTAACTATAAAATACATTTGGCCTCAGCCCCTGCCAATACTCCCTTCTTAGGGTGTAGAATAATAATGGATACTTTCTCTTTTCGATTTGTCCTGTAACACTGTTTTTTTGCTGTCCCTCTCTGTAAGGTGGCAGAGGATCAGTCATTGCATAGGTGTGACAATGACATCATTGCCACAAACAACAGTGGAAATGAATGGAGGAGGTGGTGCTTTACAGCTAAAACAGGCTCCATTATCTGGGATTAGAGTGAAGTAGGAGCAATAAAAATTGGCAAACAGTGCTCTTCAAGGGAGCAATTCAAAAGATGTGAGTTAAAAATGTGAGTTTTGGTCCGCATTAAACAGTGTGGCAATGAATACTGAAACTTTAAGCTTCTAAGGCAGAAGGATTTTTTTGCATTTTGACAGGAAAAAAGGAAACTGTGACAAAAGGCTCTGGGCAGGGGGGATGCAGCTCCAGCAATGGGACTGTGTCAGCAAAGAGCTGGAGCAGGTGAGTGAGCGAAGAATTTTTTTTCTAGTAAGTGAAATCTTTAGTAGGTGAAATCTTTGGCAATATTTACTATAAGTGCAACTTTATTACCCAGTTATTATTATTGTTTTTTTATAAAGCCCCATCATAGTCCGTGGCACTGTACAAGGCAGAAATTACAGGAGGGTAAGACAAGTAAAATACTTATAATACAACAATGACGACAATGCAACAAAATACATATGGTAATATGAGTTAGATGTAACAGAATAGTAACTAAACATATAGATGCAGGAATATAGATGCAGAGGCCTCTGGTCTCTATAAGGCTCCCTTAGGCTCAGATTGAGCCGCAGAATCATTCTCCAGCAGGCCCCATGTGCAAACTTGCTCATGGTTGACCTTAGGACGAGAGGATGATCAGCAGCAATGGAGAAGGTGGTGGGACTTAGAGGGCAATGGATGGCAGCTTAGATGGTGATGAGGACCAAAGGATGATCAGCAGCAACACTGGCAGTGGAGAAGGTGACAAGGATTAGAGGACAATTGGCAGCAATTAGAAAAAAGTGACAGCGGAGAAGGCAGCAAGGACTGGGAGGGGGTTTGGGTGGCTGATTGCCAGCAGTGGAGAAAACGATAAGGACCAGCGGATGATCAGCAGCAGAAGAAAGTATAGTGAGGACTAGAGCAGTGGTCCTTAAACTTTTTAAGCCAAGTACCCCCCTAGCAAAAGCAGTTACAACCAAGTACCCCCAAGGACGAGATTCATTATTAATGTTACCAAAATAAGTAGGTCATGTTTACTCACCTGTAGAATTGAATTAACTGTCTACAGACCGGCCTGTTGGCGCAGTTGACTGCAGAAGACTTGTGGCTCCTCCCGGCCCTATAAAAAGACAGGAATCACCAATAGGCCCCAGTGTTGAAAAGCAGTTATGCAAGAAGCCAGGAGATAAACCATGATAACAAATACACAGCCTCAAAAAAAATAACTTTTGAACAAATCACCATAAAGAGGCAACCAAGAACAACAATAACAAGGGAGGGATGAAACAGGCCGTACTGTACACAGTAAAATCAATTCTAAAGGTGAGTAATCACAGAATTGTATTTTTCCAAGTGTACAGCTTGGCCTGATTTATTTCAATCATTACTTCTGGGACATCCAAATGCAGTGTCCTTAAAGTAGGCTGGGATCCCCAATGAGTAACGGCAGGAAGTTCAAGCCACTACCGCCTGAAGCACCTTGCGGCCAAAAACAGCATCCACTGAGGCCCTAACATCAACCTTGTAAAACTTAGAAAAAGTATGAACAGAAGACCACGTAGTGGCCTTACAAACTTGTTCAACAGAAGCCTGGTGCTGAAAAGCCCAAGACGCACCAGTAGCCCTAGTAGAGTGAGCAGTAACGCGGAAGGGAGGTTCCTTCCCTTTGGCAGAATAAGCTCCCACCACTGCCTGTCTAATCCACTTGCTGATAGTGGATTTGGCTGGAGGCAAACCCTTCCTAGGTCCAGAAGGAAGAACAAAAAGAGAGTCAGACTTCCTAAAGGGCTCAGTAGCAAACAGATAATAATTGAGCGCCCTGACCACATCCAGAGAATGAAGATTCCGTTCCTTGGAACTAGCAGGGGCAGGACAATAGGAAGGTAAGACAATGTCCTCATTGAGATAAAAGGCAGATACAACCTTTTGCAAAAATTCCGGGTTAAGACGGAACACCACCTTATCCTGATGCCGCTCAAAATAAGGAGGATTCATGTAAAGCGCCACCAGCTCATATACTCGACGCACTGAAGTAATAGCGACCAAAAAGGCTACCTTAAGAGTCAGAATGGACAGAGCGGCCTTACACAGAGGCTCGAAGGGAGGACCCTGTAGAGCAGAAAGCACCAAGTTTAAATCCCAAACCGGAAACAGAGGCTTACGCGGCAGACACACATGAGTAACTCCCTGGAAAAATGTCTTGACAAGCCTATGATTGGCAAAAGATCTTTGAAAAAAGGTTGCCAGAGCCGAAACCTGTCCCTTGAGGGTACTAAGTTGTAGACCCGAATCCAGACCATGCTGCAAAAACTCCAGAATCCTGGGAATGGAAAATTCACGACAAGATAGAGACTTGGACTCACACCAAGCAATATAAGCATGCCAGACCCTGTAGTAAATAGTGGACGAAGATTTCTTCCAAGCCTGAATCAAAGTATCAACAACGGAGGCAGGCAAACCCTTGCCCATCAAGATGGAGGTTTCAGCAGCCAAGCCGTTAAAGCCAGCGTTTGTAAATTGGGATGGAGCAGCTGCCCCTGAGTGAGAAGCTCTGGATCGTCGGGCAAGACGTACCGATCCACCGCCATCTGGACGACATCCGCGGACCATACCCTCCTCGGCCAGCAGGGGGCCACTAGAATGGCCGGTACCCCCTCATGGGCTATCTTGCGCAGCACACGACCCAGCAGAGAAAATGGAGGGAAGACATAAAGGAGCCGAAACTCCATCCAGGGAATCGCTAGCGCGTCCGTGGCGAAGGCCAGAGGATCCTTTGACAGGGAGACGAATCTTGGAAGCTTGTGATTGTGACAGGACGCAAACAGGTCCACATCCGGCTGACCCCAGCGGCGACACAGGGCGTGAAATACCTTGTTGCTGATAGACCATTCCCTCAGACGAGACGTTCCCCCGCTCAGGGAGTCCGTCTCCTGGTTCTCCACCCCCAGAATGTAAACCGCCGAGAGGCAGGGAACATTCTCCTCCGCCCATGATAAGATCAGAGACACTTCCTTGAGGGCTCGCTTGCTTCGGGTCCCTCCCTGATGGTTGATATAGGCCACCACCGTCTGATTGTCTGAGCAGACTTGTACAGCACAACCCCAAAGGTGGGGAGTCAACTGGGAGAGCACCAACCTGATCGCCCTCAGCTCTAGGATGTTGATGGGCGCGTGGGCCTCATGGGGACCCCACTGACCCTGGAACTTCAGTGATTGCCAAACTCCCCCCCCAGCCGGTCAGACTGGTGTCCGTGGTGACAATCTCTCATTGCGGAGGCAGAAAGGACCTGCCCACTAGAAGATTCCTCGAGTCCAACCACCACGAGAGGGGACAGAGCAAACTCCTGATCCATGGACTCCTGAGTCCGATCCCAAGCCGACAAAAGATGTAACTGAAGAGGTCTCATGTGTAAATGAGCAAAGGGAACCGCCTCGAAGCAGGACACCATTAGCCCCACCAACTGCATCCCCAGACAGATGGAGGGGTGAGGATACGACAGCAGGGCCTGCGCCTGCAACTGAAGGCCCTCCACCTTCTGCTGAGGGAGAAAAACCTTGACCTGAGAAGTATCCAGTGTCATGCCCAGAAAGGACCTCGCCAAAGACGGAGATAGTGAAGACTTGGGATAGTTGATCACCCAGCCGAAGGACTCGAGAGTGGACGTCACCACCTGATTATCCATCTCGGCCTGATGAAGAGACTGAGCAGCAATCAGAATGTCGTCCAGGTAAAGGAGGATGCGGATGCCCTGGTTCCGCAGGAGAGCCATAACACCGGCCAGTACCTTGGTGAAAACCCGAGGAGCCGAGGTGATACCGAACGGAAAGGCCACAAACTGGTATTGTTGATCCCCCAGAGCGAACCTCAGGAACCTCTGGTGACCTGGGAAGATCGAAACGTGAAGGTAGGCATCCTTGATGTCCACCGTGGTCATGAAATCGCCCGGCCGAAGGGAACTTACGGCCGAGCGTAAGGTCTCCATGTGAAAGTGCTTGAACCTGACGAATTTGTTGAGGCTCTTTAAGTCCAGGATGGGCCTCAGGGAGCCGTCCTTCTTGGGCACCATGAACAGGTTGGAATAGTACCCCCGATCCCGTTCCTGAAGAGGTACCTGACAAATGACTCCGGATGCCAGAAGACGCAGTCCCTGAGCCGACAGGGGGTTTAGAGATATCCGGGACCGAAGGAATCTTGGGGGCGGCCAGGCTGCAAACTCTATCTTGTATCCGGAGAAAACCACCTCCTGAATCCATCGGTCTGAGACGCGCAGTCTCCAGACATGAGCAAAAAGCCGAAGCCGTCCCCCCACCCGGTCGGGTGAGGGCGTCTCCTCATGCCTGAGGGGCCTTGGTAGGGGGCTTGGGCTTGGTTCCCCAGGAGAGACCGGGGGCGACCGCGGGATCTGCCTCGACCCCAAGAGTCTCTGCGACTACCTGAAAAGGAGGATCCACGACCTCCCCTTGAAGGGCAAAAGGAAGAGGATCCACAAAAGGGCGGAGCCTGCTTCCTATGCTGGGGGAGCCTACCATCCTTGGTCAGAACATCAAGACGCTCGCCGAAAAGCCGGAGCCCAGTGAAGGGAAGCCCAGTGAGAGACTTCTTAGCGGTGGTGTCAGCTGCCCACTGACGCAGCCAAACGGACCGACGCATAGCAACCAGCAGAGCCGAGGCCCTACCGCCAAGCCGGACAGCATCATCCATGGCAGACAGCACAAAGACAACAAAGTCAGAACAAAGCAAAAGGTCCTTATAATCTTCCATATTCTTACGAGAACGAGCGGCATCAGCAAGACGCCTGACCTTCTTTTTAATGGCAATGGCCACAATAGCTGCGGTGCAGACCGGGCGCAAACCGGCCCCTACAAAAGTGAAGGCATGACTAGCCAGCTGATCCATACGTCGGTCCGCGCTGTCACGCAGCATGGTAGTGTCGGGGGACGGCATGACTGAAGTGTTAGATAGCCCGAGGACCGGAGCGTCCACCTCAGGTGGGCACGACCAGCGCTTAACCAAATTGGCCGAGAATGAATACCTTCTATCCAGCCCCTTGGGCACCAAGGGTAGCCTATTAGGGCATTCCCACTCCTTAAGAACCATATTTGAGAAATGGCCCTGCTCCGGGAACTCCAGGCGCTGCTTGCCAGAGCGGAAAAGCTTGCCCTGCTTCTTTTTCGCTGCCTTAAAGCGGTCCTTCACTCTGAATAAGAGTCTATCTTATATGTTTCCCACACCCTGTACATACAGATTGCTCACATTAAAAATCATCCTACCTGCATCTACTGCATGTTATAAGCCTTTAAACATCCAAGATGGTGGCTTATGGAAGCCGCCATCTTATCAGGCAGCCTGCAAACAGGAAGTGCCTCCTGACTGTGCTGCTCTGCATTCTGGGATTGCTGACCTTTACCTGACCCCAGCTCTGCTCTGTCTGCACAAAGCATAGCTATAACCCGCCCCCCTGTACTTTATCCCACCCTCCTCTCCTCAGTAAGTGTGATGCTTCTGAGTCAAGATGGCGCCGCCCGTATCCTAAATTCCTGAGCAGAGTTGCAGCCCAGTGGGGGAAAGAATAATAAGTTAGTGACTAAAAACGTAAAATATATTAATTTTAGATGCTGGGGAACCGTTTTTTAAGAGTTTGGGCTTTTCATTAAATCACGCTGAAGGTCCGGTTTAAGGGGGGCGATGTGTAGTGTATCAAAAACAGCCGACAAGAGTCTATCGGTATCATCCGGGGAACAACTCCCCCTCCTCCGGGGAGTCACGGCCTGCCGTACATGTCAAGGCCCTCGTCCTCCTCTGCAAAGAGGGACAATGCGGCATCTAAATGACGCTGGTCGGGCCAGCTGACGCTCAATACTGGCCACGCGCAGCACCAGATCTGATTGTGACCCCCTGCTAGCTTCCCCTTTACTGGGGACTAAATGCAGACGCGGGGGAGTAGGGGATGCCATAGGAAGCGCAGGACTGGGAAGAGAGGCACTCATCCCAACCTGTTCCGCAATAATACTTTGGGTGCACGGAACACAAACCACGCCGCCACCACTCAAAGGGGATGCCCCGCACATGACACACAGCCAAGCCTGCCCCGAGGGTCCCCCAAGCTCGCTATCCCCAGAAGCCTCCATATGGTGATTATCAGAGGCACAATAGGCCAACACAAGGTAAAGGCTAATCAAAGCCACCCGGGATGCCCCCAAGGGATGCCCAACAGAGAAGGGACGGGGGTAGGGAGAATTGGCCCGGGAGAAACCACAACACTGTTATCCCCTGAATGACATAAGCATGAAAACCATGAGTTTCCCGCAGCACATGCACCAATAAGTCACCCCCACAGAGAACTCACGGACCAGGTGAAGGCGAGTGCCGTGCGCGCAGAGCAACAGGCAGCCTTACAGGATGAAGAACATGGGAAGCGCCCGACACAGGCAGCAAGATGGCGCCGCAGACAAGGCACCTCGAGGGACGGGCCTCGGGAAGATGATGCGATACCCGTCATCCCGCGGCGCCACCCCCAATGAAGGGCGCGAAGCGCCCCGCGCAGCAGTAATGACGCCCAGCGCCATGATGAGGGACGGCGAGGAAGGGGGCCGGAAAAAAACGTGCCATCTCCCAGCTGCCACCACCTCCCACCCCCGACAATGGCCACGCCGAGGAGAGGGGAAGGAGGGAGAGGAAAGGGGACACGGTGGCGAGAATGGCAGCAGCGGAACAGAGCGGGGGGGCGGGGAGGGGGGTGAATGAAACGAAGGGCGGAAGAAGGGGAAGGAGCCTGGAACAATAACGACCCCAAAAGTGAAACACAGGGACACACAGTCAGCAGTGGTTTCTCCCATCCCTCTATAGGCTCACCATACGCCTATGGCCGGCTACCCTTCAGTGCACAGGGTCTGCGGCCTGGAGCAAAGCTCAACGAGCATACGACCCAGGTGCTCCCCTACCATCACCCGATCCGTCAGCCGAGGCTGGGAGGCAAGAGGGTCCATGGGCGGGTGGAAATAGGCTTGCAGGGCCGCAGGCTTGGTTGCCCCGTTCGCCTGCGAAAACATAGAGAGTCATCTTCTGGTCTTCGCAGTATGACTGCAGTGAAAACACTGGGGGTCTATTGGTGATTCCTGGGATTTTTTAGGTCCGGGAGGAGCCACAAGTCTTCTGCAGTCAACTGCGCCACCTTGTGGCGGAATACCCAGAAGTAATGATTGAAATGAAACAGGCCATGCTGTACACTTGGAAAAGAATGGTTTATTGCAAATAAAAATATGCCAGACTCAAAATAGACTCCCTGTTGGTGCACCCCTAACATTACTGCATACTACTTGGGGTAAAGAAAAAGTGGACCAGAGGTCAAAAGAGGAAAGGCCTTGAGGACTGTGGGGCAATTAGTAACAGAGGAGGACCCATCAGTAGCAGCAGAACTGAAGAGTGATGGGGTTGCACTGGTTGGTCATAAACACTGCAAGGGGCCAACTAAGACTGTGTGCCCCGGGAGGGGCCTTAAACCTGGAGCCGGCCCTAAAGTTCCTGATAGACTCTAGTGCACATTAAAGCCCACTCTGATGATACTATAATGGTGGAAGTTCAAGTAGGTACAGTCCACAAGGGAGCCTTATACGATATGCATATTTCACTCCCTCACCTCACTGGCTCACCAACAGTTGTAAAATTGAGTCTGCTATCTCTGTTGGTTCTCATCATCACATCACTCAATGCAAGGTGTGATGAGCTTGGTAAATTTGATCTCATAATGCAGGACTTGCAGCTGTGGAAGAGCATGGGACCTGTGCCAAAGGTCATATGAGCCGGTATACCACCATAGACAGAGGTCAGTGTGGTACACCGGGCCAGTAGCCCTATAGCGGGGGGATTCGGTAAGAATTACTGAATGACGACCGGGAACAGTCCTTCGAATGGCTGTTAAGCCAAACATACCCCTGTTTAGCTGAGCTGGTTTGTCATCATGACGAACATTGGCATTCTACAGCAGCTGCTATGTCTGAAGGTAAGCCCACATGGTGGACTGCTTCCAGGGCATAGTGGATAAAGGCTATACATTCAGTCAGGCCTCACCTTAGGGTGTACGTTTTCTTTAAGCATGCTTTCTGGTCGTTAGGAGCTAGCACACAGTGCAGTGTGCATTAAAAGATCTATCGATATATATTTGGCTCTGGGCTCTTGCATTTGCCCTTACGCTTAGTGTCTCCTGCTGGCAGCCCAGAGTTATTTGCTTGTTTAATCGTGTAATCAGCGCTATGCGCAGAAGGTCGGTAATTATTGATGATAACGAGCAGAGATTATATGAAGCTGTTCATTCAGCGGAAACATTACATACTGCACTCGTGAGACTGATATACCAAGCCTGCCTGTGTCAGTGCATCCTGTCCCTTCCGAGTGGCAGACGATGATCCGGGCTGAGATTTGGGGCCTTATGTAAGAAACACTAACGCTGTGTAGCGGAAGGTGTTTTTCATGAGTGCCACTAGCAAGTTTTTTATTTTGTTGGTTAGCGTATTTTACATTTTTTGTGCTCAGTCAAGTGACACGGGATCCCTGGCCTGTTCAGAATGTTTTTTTCGTTCATTTTACTTAGGTTACCTGCTGCTAACTTGCGTTTCTATGCCTGCCAATCATGTGTCATGTCATTTGTATGTTCTCAATGTGATTCCACGTGTTATTCCTTGGTCACTGTGAAGCCATCCCCAGTCAAAGCCTGTTTTTGTATTGTACATGGCGCTGTATGCCTGAGTATCGTGGTTTCACAGCACCCGGGCTGGTGCTGTTCAATTACATGTTATTACAAATTATTTCTGTCCCTCCCCACCGGCACTACCTGTCGCTAGCTCCATTGGAAAAAAACAAACAAGACGCAGCACCACAGGTAGCCTACAGCAGAGGCGTAGCTAGGCTTTCTAGCACCTGGGACAAAGATTTTAAACGGCGCCCCCCCACCTGTGCTCAGGCACTCTTTTGGCGCCCCCAGGGAACATGCCCTGCCTGACCCCCCCTAGCTACCCCCCATGGCCTACACGCTGAACACTAGAGGTGTCCAGAGACCACTGGCGAGCACCCTTCCCTTCCCTGGCACTTAAGGCTCAGGGAGTCAGTCACTTGCAGGTGGGGGACGGAGATGCCGCCTCCCTGCTTTGCTTTTCCCAGCAAGGGTGTTTCAGGTAGGGGAGTTCACAATCCTGGGCCGCAGGGCTAACATTCACCCCAGGGGAGTACACAGGGTCATCTGGTATCTGGGCGCCTGATGATGGCGCAGCATGATCTCCTTTTCTCACTCTGCTCGGGGCCTTTTTTCTTTCTTCTGCAGTTCACGTATCTTTCTCCTGACAGCCTTGCTCAGGATTCAATTGGCAAGACTTCAGGGCTAATCCACCAGCTAGCACTTGGGACTAAGATGGATCCCTCACCTCTTCCCAGGGCTGCCAGGCCAAGATGACTGCAGGTTTGGCCCCTTGAATGAGGGACCTAAAGGGGAATTTCATCTGGCTACTTGAAGCCTTCCTATTGGTCCCTGGAGACCAGACCCCCAAGAACGTCTCTATAGGAGGCAAGGGGAAGAGGTATTAGCAGACAGAATTCCCAAATCTGGATACTCCTGGGGCTGGACCTAGCCTTGAAGGTAGCTGCATAAAAACAAGACTGAAGGTAGGCTTTCTGAAAAGCTATGAGTGGACTAAAAATACATACAAAAATAGATAAAATAAGATGAATTGGAACAACATAAACAATACAAATAAGATTGGATTACTTACCCGGTTTATTAACTCTCCCACCATCCCTGTCCAAGACCCATTGGGCTCGGGGGCACCATAGAGACCATCTTCCACTAGCTTTATCTTGTAGTTGAACCTCAGGAGGGCAGCTATTTCCATTAACATTTCGGCACAGAAGCCCTCATACTGGTCATTTCCCGATAAGGAGCGGAAATTGGCCTTACGCATCATGTACGGGTTCTCCTGCAGGAAAAAAAATGAAGAATGAATAGTGAATTCAAAAGGCAACTAGAACCCAGTGACACCCAAAATTGTAATATTATTCTGGGAATATTTTGGTCCAGTGATTCGATCATACTGCTCTTGGGAGTCAGGAAGAAAACCAGCCATTATTGGCTACTATAGTATAGTATAAATTCTGAGGATTTGTAGGGGTCGTTTGCCAGGGGTGGAATTTGATATATGTGCACCTTCACTAAACTTTCTGCCCAGGAACCCATAGTGTCCCTATGGACCAGGACCGAAGTTGCAAGTTGGGTCCACTTTAAGCTAAAGCATATGTGAGATTGCTCTTTGGTGTTGCCAGTCAGTGTATGCACCTTCACTGCATGGATGAACTACAACCCAGTGAATCACGGATACTGTCTTTCATGCACCCAAAATGTTATGAAACAATGAGATGGCAAAAAGAAGTGTTGATATGAAGAGAGTCTGGAAAACCTCGAACAAACCACCATTCCACAAAATAAACATCAGTTATGACTCTTGCTAGGCATACACATAGTTATCAAATCTCCACGCTAGCACTATACAGTCCCTCTAGGAAAGCTGTCACAGCATATTTTGCCAAGGCTTCAGTGTGCCAAGGGCAAGAAGAGGCCTGGAAAAACACTATTGCTCTCAGGCTCAGCTGTTATTAACTAAGATGAATACCCATGACCCAAAAATCTGACCCGATTAACCTGCTTATTCTCATGTGTTGGCTATTTCACAATGATGTAATCAGGTTGGTGTCATCCATGGTGCATTATCACCCAAGGCCACCATTCCCATGGATGGCAACTGGCCTTTCTGCATAGGGCAAGGCCAGGAAAATCTATAAAATCACATCCAAAGACTGCTGAATTCTCAGGCCCATTGCTTTGTTCCACCTTTACATCAAATAAAGAGTTGAATGTTTTATGGGCAACTTGCTCATAGCAGTGCTGTGATGTGATTTTGCAACACAGCCAAGGTTCCAAGGTTCTTGTCTCATTAAATTGACCAATAGGGAATGTTTTGGCATTTTAACCCTTATGGGTAATCCAATTATTATATCTTAGTTGCCATAATCCAATAACATCACATTGATTTTAGAGTTAATTGGAGGTACATGCCCAGAGGCTGTGAGAATGCTGGTGCAAAGATGTCAGAATAAATTATGTGTTACATGGTGCTGAACCTCACCCCCACCTTGTTCGTAGGTGGTTGTTTCTTGTTTTTCACATACTATAACCTTCTATATTGCACATTGTTGTGGAATGTGTAGGCTACTGTATGTTCCCTTGGTGCGCGGCAACATGATGTAAATTAAAGAGGAGGGCACTTGTGGGATTTGTAAGAAGAGCTAGCAGCCACAGTTAGGAAGGATTAGGTACTCTCTTTAGTTATAATCAGCGAGATGGTCGTTAGTTGTTGGATGTAGTTTACAGATTAGAAAAAGCATGGAAATGGTAAGAGTAAAGCTGTAATTAGCATCTGGCTTCTGTTGGGAGTTCAGAAACTGGAGAGAAACTAGAAAGAAGCAGGTGCATAACTGGAGGGGGTGCATGGGGTGTGACCGCACTGGGGCCTGGAAGGTTCAGGGGGACCTCTTCATTGTTGCTTCTCCAATTTATTTAGCATATTTGTGCTCATCTGGGATCATTTAGAAAAAGGAAGCAGCATATATCTCTGTTTCAGTCATTAGTTGCATTCAATTGAGTTAAAAGACAGAAAAAAAGTTCAATGTATGAGTCGTGAAAAGGCCCCCTTTAATGTTCACACCAGGGCCCCGTCACATTTAGTTACGTCACTGAAAAGAAGCAAACAAGAACTAGCTGGAACTGGACTGAGCAGGTTGGAAGAGGGCCCTGGCACATATTGAGTGTACCTTGGCATGTGAAACATGTGGATAGAAGGAAACCAACAAGTTACAGTGCTGGAACCAGTGCAGGCCTTTAGAGATTCAAAAGAGAACCCTACAAGGGACTGGTGTCCTAATATCTGGAGTTGTGTAGAAGAGGAGCTAGAGAGTACAGACAGACTGTGAAGTAAGACCACCCAGCAGGAACAAAAATAGTGTCAGCCTAAGGAAGGCCTCAGGTTAGAATTACCCCAGGAAAAGAAAGTCCAAACGAGTCTATACCCTATGGGAAAGAACTTGTCTAGTAACTGGGTTGTGTATTAGGTGGAAGAGCCCCTTATACAGGCAGGCATATACTGCCTGCAGTGTATACTTCTTTATTAGAGCAAGAATGTTTCATTGTTTCTGCCATGAGGACATGTCTTTGACTAAATCAGCAACACTTTGAGTAACTGTGGTTGGTCACACCTTGGATCCGAAGACTCCTTAGCACCCACCAGCCCTAGTGTATATAGGTAAAATTCAGACCGACATACAGTGGTGTTTGATCTGCCTGTTTGTCTGTTTTCCCTTTGTATCTCTGGGCATGTCTGGTCTGCTTTATTTACCTCCTCTTCCCCTGTCCTGGTAGGTTATTGCGTTTTGCCCATCCCTAGGTGTTCATTGACTTCTCCTTGCTCTCCACTATGAAGTCCTTCCAGGCTGGCACATTTGCCCTAGAGTTCCATGTATGAGCCTCTGCCAGCCTTCCCAGTACTGCTCCACTTGACTTTAACACCAGAATAATTTTAATGTTTATGAGGCTATCAAAGGGATTGACTAGTCGAACTTTAAAATCAATTGCCTGGCAGCTTACCTGATGCAGTGTGCCTCATGCTGTCTCTTTGCTCTGGTCGCCGAAGAGCAGAGGAGGAATCACCTCTTACTCTTTGCTGCCTCCAGCACCTCCCCCCTGATACTGACCACAAATTAAAGCCCGAGGCTTGTGTATGGTTCACACCCTCTCACTTAGTGGTGGGCTAGAATGGAACCCCCCACACAGTCACTCAAGCCCAGCACAGTCTAACGCAACGCACACAGTGTATTTCATCACTCAGCTCTGCCACTCCAATCATAAAGGACAGCACAACACAAGGTAAAACTTTATTTTATAATTAGTTTTCAAAAGGAAAAACATGACAACATTGCCTTGTGTAGAATTCTTTAGAGTGTGCCTGGACAATGACTTTACGATTGAGAGAACAAAGCTGCCTCTGTGCACGCCATTGAAAAGGTACTTGCCTCCAGGGTCATAACTTGAGAGGCTATATCAGGGCCCAGAAGATCGGGGGGCCATCAATTATGCTTAACTTAAAGTGGACCAAAACCCACATTTTTATATAGCATCCCCTGAATTACTCCCCCCATGAAGAGTACCTTTTGCCAATTTTCACTGATCCTGCTTTGCTCTAATCCCAGATAATGGCACCAGTTTTAGCTGTAAAGCTTCACCTCCTTCATTTATTGACACTGTTGAGTGTGGCTATGATGTCATTGCCACACCTATGCAATGACTGATCCCCTGCCATCTTACAGAGAGGGACAGCAAATAAATCAGTGTTCTAGGACAATTTGAAAACAGAAAATATCCATTTCTAGTTCTACACCCTAATAAGGGAGTAACGGCAGGGGTTTTGGGCAAATGCATTTCACAAATTTGGTGGGTTTTGGTCCGCTTTAAGTTTAAAAGACAGAAAAAAATGTACTGTATGAGCCTTGAAATGCTCGCACCAGGGCCCCATCACATTTAGTTATGCCATTGCTTGCCTCCATACTTTTGGAAAGCCCTTGGTTTGCCTTCCAACATTAATCTCAATCTGTATCCTTGACGTAGGCCCTTGTTGTTCCCATTTTAAATTTAGAGGAAGTTTAGGAAGGAAACCATGGGTTTTTCTGGGATAAATGGATGTAGGACAAGTAGTTAAGGCCTGTTTTAATATCTGGAATTGAGGAACAATCAATAGTCCAGCTGTCAAATCTGAAGAATGTCATTTACTAAAATATAAGGAGTAGACCCAATTGTCATAAAACAGGTAATCTTCTAGCATTAGCATTTCAGGCAGCCAAGCAGAAGACACAGTCATTTTCGATTACCACCAGACAAAAGGGACAAAAGAACAAAATAAAAGTGCTGAGAGATTAACTAAAATAAATGTTCTGAAAAATTAGACTGTCAAAGCGTATTCTATGAAAAGCAGCCTGGGACCCTCCACAGGAAGTTTATGGAGACACCAAAATCATTTTTATTTAATCAGACCACAATGCGTAAAACTCTGTCTGACAGGGCCCGCTTGGATGGCAGCCCACAGAGTATAATATAAGGTAACTTTGTTAAGCTCACCAGAATAGTGGTGACCACCAGTGTCTTGTTTTCCAATGTGTCTGACAGGCTAATGTCCAGGCTGGTGGCATTCATGGCTAGCGTACGATTCGAGTACCAGATTCCAACCTGCAGAATAAAGAGAGATAGATAGATTAAAAAACAACTCCTTACTCTCAGGCAAAGATACATTGACGTCTCATTTCTCCGTTAGTCATATAATGTATCTTTATTTACATTATATAGCCAAACAGCTGTACATAATGCAAGAGGCCCCCCTTAGCAGCAATTACAGGATGAAATCTTCAAAGATTGGTCTGTGTCATATTTTCACATCAAGGCCCTTATTTATCAAGGGCTAGCGCCAGGTAGTGTCTGACGAGTGCCAGGTACCGTATGAAGAAAAAGGAGAGTGGATCCGCACTTCCTTAAAAGATCACTTCTTTATTTAAATCCAGATAAAATTATATAGATGTCTCCCACACATGGTGTAGACTGCCACAGCAATAAAATCATGAAATGACACGGGTCAAAGAGATGCAGAGGGGTCCTGAGTGCCAGGTACCGACAGCTAACGGCGGCTACCGACTCAAGTACGCCCGGCGGCGGTCACAATGACGCATTTATCACGCTAAATGAGGCTAGCGCCGGCGAGAGCGTCAGCTAGCACGGGATTCATCATGTAGCCGACTGCAACGAACAGCGCCGCTACTAATCCCATCACAGCGCCAGGTATGACCTGTCGCTCCCTAGCGCTCTCCAATGCATTTCAATGGAGCAATCTTTAAATATTCATAATGAATTGAGTTTATGTTTTTTATTTTTATTTTTTACCGGCAAAAATTCTGTGACCACTTCTGCAATGTTAGATATTTTTTTTAAGGTAAAAAAATAAAAATAAAAAATATGTGCAGAATTGATATTACAGGTCTGATATTAATGTATTCATATTACAAAATGTTTAGAAAAACTTGTATAATTTTTACATTAAAAAAAAATGGTTGTTTGGGGGTTAAAAACTACTTTACACACAGCGCTCTGGGGTTTAAACAAGGAATTCACAGCGTGAGAAATTTTTGAGCGTGATTTGTTAATGAAGCTGCAGCAAGCCGTTCGCTCTGGCCATTCGCTGTCAGGCGCACCCATACAACGCAGAACCTGTGAAACATCGACCCCTAACCCCGTATTCAACATTACCGCACACCGACTGAGTCGCTGTCAACAAGCAAACCCCGGCCAAGCACAGCGAATACTAGCTGGCGCTGTGAAAATCATGCTACTGGCGCTCATCTGTCGCTACCTGGAGCTATTAATGAATCGCCCTCCCCGAGACAATGTTTCCCCATTTTCTTTGCCAAACAGGCTCTGACAAGACCAGCTATACATTTTGCAACTGAGATTTGGACACTATAATGCAACTGTTTCAAGGTATTCTTAATCTGCATCATGTATGAAGACTTAACATAAAAGAAGTCAAATTCTCTCCCAAGACTCAAGATTCAATAAGGGCACTTTTGCCTTGCTATTGTACAAAGAGTCTTCCGGTGGTCAGTCATTCTTGAACTGTTAGCTGCTGGGTCCTGCAAAAGTCAGTCTAAAGGAGATTGAGTTTACTAATGTATTTTCTAATTACTGCACATAGAAGGTCCATTAACTAACTCCATCCCTGCCAAAAGTTATAGTTTCCATGAACCAGAGGTAAGACTGTTCATTATCAGGCAAACTGGGGTCATACACGTAATAATAAGTCCTCACGATACACAGTGGCAAGGGAGAAGCACAAGAAGGGTCAAAGGTCAAGCCAAGGTTCAAACTGGGCAATCAAAGGGTTTGCAGTACAGGGGATGAGGCGGAAACGTAGTCAGAATCCAGACTAAGGTTAGTTCAGGCAGCGGTCACGGAATGGTCAGGCAAGCTAGGTAAGCTACGGTTTAACAATCAACAATCACAGGAACCATAGCACCCAGCAGAACGCTATCACGGGCAGTGAGAGAGTGAGCTGGGAACACCTATGAACAAGGGAAGTGGATGGGATTGGCTGGGGAGAACACTGGGGCTCATTAGCCCAGCTACAAACTATGGGCTGATTGCCCAATGCATAATTAGGGTGTTTCGCCCATCAGTATTATTAAGGGTCATTGGCCCTTTAAACCAACCTCTGGCGGGCGTGCTGTCTGCAGCACCACTGGAGGGCATAAAAAGCCATGCTTGAGCGCAGACAAGCCGGGGATGCGGCCACAAGCGGAAGACAAGCTGCCGCCGACAAGGACCTGGGCATGCCGACTGTGCAGCTGACCGAGGACACCGCGGGACTGGAAAGGTAAGTGTATGATGACAATAAGTAGGCTTTAACCCTAACTTGAGCAACTTGAATGTAGCTCCATGAGGACCTGAGGTTCTGGTTGAGCAGACCAGCAAGGTTACACCATATGAGGTTACTTATAAAATGCAGACGTACTCCTCAACACAACTTACCTCTCGATGACCATCCCCTGCTTTTTCCAAGATTTGCAAGGTGTAGTTGGTCCTTTGACCCTTGCTGTTAAATTCTACCCGTCCAGTCAGTCCATCATACTCCACCTGTAAGAACGCAAGCAACAAGTACAAATCAGATAAGTGCTAAGAGGGGAATTAAGTATTTAAAGTGGACCAACACCCAGGATTTTCACTATCCTGGGTGTTGGTCCACTTCCGCGGGGCACCCCAGAAAGCCCCTAAAATCTTACCTTTGTAGGCGACGGACAAGCGACGGATAAGCCGCCGCCGCCTCTCGCGCGTCCCTCTTACAGGGCGCGCGCCCGCTGGCCATTCACAAACGGCCCTGCTAGAGGGACGCGGTGGAGGCGGCGGCGGCCTATCCGTCGCCTAAATGGTAAGATTTCAGGGGCTTTCTGGGGGGTTTCACCCCGTGGGACATCCCGATTTCGGATGCCCTGCGGGGAGGGAGCTGATCAGCCATGAGTGTTGGTCCACTTTAAACATTTTTTTATGACATTGTAGACCTTGGTAAATAGACGAGGGTTACATCTTAATTAATCTTATTTACAATATGATCTCTCAAATAGGAAAAGGTTACATAGGATAAGAACACAGCTGCTCTTGGTTCTGGTCCTATGGGAGAAGATGTGCGTCAGAGGGATCTGGTTCCAAACCAATGCCAAGATGGCACCAATAAAGACCAAACCTGGGAATTGGGTGACAGATTAACAGCCAGCTAGAGCTAACTAATCCTGTTTATATAAATGCACTTTCTGGATTATGCTATCATGTAAAAAATATGCAAACCAGCAGGTTTAATCAGCTGCATGGAAGGTAAAGCAATCTTGTTTCAATCTCACTTGTTGCCTGGGAAATGTTTTTAGGTAGAGAACACTAGGGCCTGGCCTCACTTGGACCTCTATTAGCTCTACCCCAATACTTCTTCTTCTTCTGTGCCAATATCTATCTATCTATCTATCTATCTATCTATCTATCTATCTATCTATGCCCCTGGATCTGATATAAGAGCCCCTTTGCATCCTAACACCTTTGGGTGATGTGGGAAGCAGAATGCGGCTTCTTACCATGCGGAGATAGTTCATAAGACTCGTCCCATGCTGCCAGATCTGAGACGTACTGCAGGACAACTGCTTGACTCCAATCTCCTGGCTCCGGTTTAATTCTCGGACTGCGCTGACTACAACATGAACAGCATCAAACATGAGAGCCGCGGAAAGCTAGGAATAGAAGAAACAGGGAAGAGAAATGAAATTATAGAGCTCTAGTCACAACATAATGATATGTACCTGTTCTACAGCAGGAATATAATAATTTTTTTGCTATAATGTTATCTATTCACTGTACACTACAACATTTGCCATTCAAAGCCAGCTCTGTGCCCCATTTCCTGCTGAGTTATTTGACGGAGACTGTGGTCTCCACTCCTGAGGAAGCTGCAATTCCATCTAAAGCCCTACAGGATGTTAGCTTTGTATTTTAGTCACTTGACTTTAGAGAAAAGGGTCTATTTAGTTTCTATTGCAGATTAGGGGTGCTTAGTTGGCCAGCCCCAAAATATTTGTACTACAGGTCTGTAGTTTAAAGTGATCCACTTAAACGGATTATTTAGGCAAAAGGTTAAAAAAATGAATGCTTTTAACCTTGCACATGGTGCATTCCAGGTGGAGCGCAGCACAAACCAGGAAGAACTGACCAGCCACCCTCATGTGTGCATGTGATGCATTGCAGGTTGGACTGTGACTTACTTCCTCACGGCCGCTGATTAGCCAGATAATGGCTCCCATTGGTCCATGCGGTAGGTGCACATAGGGGGAAGAAGGGGGTGGGTGCAGACGTAGCAATGGTCCCGGATCCTCGCATATAGGGGTGGGGTTGGATGGGAACCGTCAGTGCCAGCCCATTCTAACAGCCGCTGTCATCTACAGCACCCGGTCCTTGCCCCGGACAGCCTAATAACCGCTAACAGCGTTTAGTGTTGGCTTCCTTTGCTCCCACCGCACGTGTGCGCCGACTGGACTTCGGGGAACTAGCCAGCACCTCAAAATTTTCATCTAACAGGAGTAGTGCACCCGGGCCATGAAGGGGCACCCAACACCTAAAACAATTCTATTGAAATGCCCATGTAATGGACTCATTAAATGTATACATGTGTCTCTGGGATACCCACCGATATTTGTCCATCTTTTTTATGCATATAAATCCAGGTTGGAATGTTTTAAAACTTAAAACCCTAAGGAATATATACCTATGTAACACCATGTAAGACGCTTATGTGAGTACACATTTTGAGCAAGGATTTTATATTTTGATAAATAATCATATAAAATGAATACTAATTGTATGTCATAAATTTTAGGTCCACCTAAAGGTGACCAAGGCAAATGGCCGAAACATGGCTTTTTAGTGGAATGAGGAATAAAAATCGAAGTAACAATACATACAATAAGAAATGAAAAAAACATTTAAGGGATCAATAATTCCTTGCACGCAAGTTAAATTCATGTATTGATTATCACATAACCATCACTGTAATATCGATTGAATCAAGGGGATAAAAGGAGTGGTGCTCTTTCTCTCCTGCATGCAAGGGGAGGAGAAACCTTTTTTTCGTTACTACATTTATAATCTCCAGAACCCCAAATCCTAGCGTGAAATAAAAGGCAGTAACTTGTTTCACATTTAATATACTAAGAACAATATACAGCAGCTTACAGTTGCCAGTGTTCCTCCAGGGCTGTGCCTCCTCTCAGCTCGGTGCCCTGAATGAGGAAACATACTTCCTCATCTGCCCCTTCGGCACCAACCTGCCGATGTGGGCCAGCGATACTAGCTCGAGAAGCAAGTCCAGACCACACCCCTCTCTGTATTGATAGCTTGAATGGAACTCTAGAATTCCCATTCAATTGTAGCTAACGCCTCCCTCCTCCCCACCCGGCCTCCTCCTAGCAAGCACTCTCGCTCCCAGCATCACCTCACCCCGCCCTTTATTCTGATTCTTATGCAGCATCACAGCTCCAAGGGCTACATCCACATGCTTTAGAAGAGTCATCATGTGGTAAAACTGTAAAACTTGATATTTCCATTTCTTCTTCAATTTAAAAACAGGAAACTGTTTTGGACAGTGCCAAACGTAGGCCAACTCAATGGTCTGACAATCGCCTTTGCCTGAAATATCACTTTACTTCACGTTGATTATTGTAATTTTACTTTAAAAAGAAGGGGGTTAATTATTAAAAAGTAGGGGGAACACTGCCCCTTGTGGAAAGCTCTATGCCCAAGTTGGCTGCTATTCAGTAATGATTCAGAGGGATGAAGGGATGGTTGCCTCCCCTGCCTCCAGTAAGCATGGCTGAGAACAAGAGAGTGCACTGGAGCCAGTGAAGGAGCACGCAACTGCTTGGAACAGCTGGTAATAGAAGAGGGAGCCCTCTCATTCTGTCAATTCATTGATGCATCAACTGGCCTGATGATAAGGAGAGAATATGCTGTTTTTTAGCCACATAAATGCTTTAAGAGGTACCTCTGGCTACAGTTTCTATTTTATAACATCCCTGTGACACCTTATTTTTCTCTCAATCTGCTCTGGGTTGGGCCAGATTATAAATGGTGCAATGGAGCCCCTGTTCCAGGCCCCATCAATTCAGGGCCCCGGGGCCAAATTATAGAGAGGGCACCTGAGACACATACCAGGGATAAAAATGGATGGCATGAATTCCTTTATATGTTACAAAAAAACTCTTCACATGGTGCCGTGACTTACAGCTGGTCCTAGGTAACCGCCAAGTTCACAGTTCTCTCTCCAGGACATGTTGAGGCTCCTCAGGAACTCCAGATAGAATGGATGGCTGCTATTGTACATGGAAAAGCCCAGAATATTGGAATGGTCATTCACCACCCCTTCCAGGGATATTAAGGGGAAGTCCTGCAAAAAAAAACACATTGTTATCAATAAGATTTTTCAGTTTCACATGACAGTTAAATGGAGGTCAACTGAAAAGCCTATAGATAGCTGCTGAATACAAAGACCAAAGCTAACAAAAAGTCATTCACTCCATTTTTATTGTACTAAATGCCCTGTTGCATAAATTATTCATTCAGGTTACTCTCTACCCAACCCAAAGTGTGCTGTTGCCTCTATCGGGCCCTTCTTATTCACAAATGTAAGCCACACGTAAGGCTGGACAGGCTTATGGGTGCTCAGCTTGAGTCATTTTGGCTCATACAATTTCCTGTTTTCACATCCAGTGTATATTTATAATTTTGCATATTTCTTTGTCGGCAACCTTTCCTTGAGTTGGTTGGTGGTAGTTTAGGGTGAATGTAAAGGAAAGACATTGGCAAGTGAGAGTTTTGCCCCCACCATACAATTTCCCTAAGTAAACATTCCCTCTTCTTCTGAAATCTTGCTGAGCTATGGTGTTTGCTTGTATGCTTTCTCAACTTTAAATTAGGTCTAATGAAGAAATGCTTTTAGTGTGAGGGGCTGAGGCTCCTATTAGCTATCTATAAGAGATTCTGTATCCTCACACCAACCCACGTTCGTTACGGGCTGAATTGCGCTGATGATAGAGATATCTCCCGAAGGTTCGCAGGTAATGAAACATGTCCTGGCCTAAAGCGGTAATTTGGATTCGGTAAGGTTAAAGGTTGTTTTTGGTGTCAAAATATTTGAGCATATGAGTGACTGGTCCAGTTTTGTCATTCCTTCTCATACCCTGAAATGTATGGTATTTACCAGTTGACACTTTACACAAAAGCAGACTGTTGGTGGAATTTCCATTTTAGTTGTGTCTTGGAGCCGACCATGCCTAACCACAGCAGCTAAAGAGCTTTTTCTTAGGCATGAGACATGCGGTATATTAACCAAAACCTAATTATTACTGGTCACCACCTTTTGATCTTAATGATACCTATTGATTTTTTAACAAAAATGGTCTCAGGTGTAGAAGGGAGTCAGGCTCCATAATAGGGTCACAGAAAGCAAAACGAAGAACGGTTGTTCCAACTCCCCTCTTCTTCCAGCAATAAACTATTTTGCTAATACTGAGCTTCTAGTATCAAGGAAACTGAGAGGGTCTTCTGCCTTGATTTAGCAGAGTTCCTCTTTATATTTCTCCTACAGCAAAAAGGTCTTACAGACATAACCTTTCATTATTACAGTCTTTTACCTAGACAACTTCATAGGACATTGTTCTTATCTTTATCCTTTAAATGACCGTCTTTCTATTTCAACTTTCTGTTAAAATATTCTATTTTGTATTTATAGTAATACAGTTCTACCAATTTACTCTCCATCAAACCTTTCCCCTCAAGAGCTCCCCTGTTTACTCATCTCTCACCATTGTTGTCAGAATATATTTGTAGTGAGCAGACGTCATGCCGAGCTCTGAGGCCTAAAAGAAGGAGAAAAAAAGACTAACGTGAAAAATAAAAATTACATTTTGTCATTCCTGTCCCAAAATCTCATCTTCATTCAATATTGTTAAATAATGTGACATTCAAGAATAGAAAAACATTTTCAAGGCCAATTTATCACAACAGCATAAGTATTGCATGAAAGTTAACCGTCTAAACTTGATCCTAATGCCTAATATATACATCCAAAGGTCCCCCATATATACAACGGATGCCCTAAACTCTAATCACCTACACCTGAACCTAATACAGTATAACATTAATAATATAGGGCAGCCGGCCCTGGAATCTAAAAGGGGATGTGGTGTATCTCTCTCCCCATTGAAATTGATCAAAACCATTTGCCAAATGACATAGTCATGGAAAACAGCTCTGATTGGACAAGAGCCCACCCATGCGCCGGTGGAACTGGGAGAGGTGAGTTTTTCTGGGCTTTCTGGGGGGTTCCACACAGCGAGGCACAGAACAAAACGGGAGTTTTGTTCTATTATAAATACCTAAAATAACATATTACAACTAACCCCTTTACCTAACCTGTAACCTAAACATAACCTTCAGTGCCAAAAATATAACATAAGCCTAGTTCAACTTGAGCATAAAACCTAAAATCTAATACTGAAATTAACTAGCTAAAGACTGTAGTATAATATAACATCTTTGACTAAATTTAGTACTTAAATCATACCCTAAACCTAGCTAAAAATTAACCCAGAACCTAATATAACACCTAAATTGGGGCCCATTGCCCAAACTATAGCCTATACATAGCAAAACATGCCCCTTATAATTAAGATCCAATCGATATCTGACCCTAAACCTAAACCCAACTCTTCTCATCTAATCCAATCAATAATACCTGAAACTTTCACCCAAAAAATATATATACCGAACCCATTCCTTACATATGTAAAAAATATGGATGGAAACATCGCTCTGCCTCAGTCCCTGTATCTATGCCCCCTCAACCACCAAATTAATCATTCTTAAAGCTCCTGTCCAATCATACACTAACTTTCTCCCACTTTGGGAACAGCTCATTTGACTCTTTGGAACTGAGTCAAATGAGCTATTTCAAAGCATGTCAAAATCTCATATTATATGTAAATATCTTTTGTATTCTAAGCAATGCCATTTTCTTTGCCTCAGTTTCTGGGTTGTGGCTGAGCTGGGGAAGGGCATGTAATGTTATGAGTCAGCCAAGGTTCCACTGTGGCTTACTGTGCCCGCTCACACTGAGAGCACCAAGGGACAGATTGGCTGTTAGACCACTTTATGGAATGAAATTGAAAGGAGGGCAAACTTTGTAGCCTGGCTTATTTTGAGCTTGTTTGTGTACCTGTCAATACTTTTGCTTCTAGTAATCTAGTGGCTGTGGAGCCAGATAAATAAGTCTCCTTCATTTGGGCAGCGGGATGGCCAGTTGGCTGCATACTCTTGATGAGCGCCATAGCCATATAGATACCATTAGGGTCAGGAGACAGTGTGCTGGGGAAATCCTACACATTTAGTCGAGCTCTCTTCAACATAATAAATAACCAAGAATAATCCTAGCATTGACATGTATACAAACTAGCTGGAATTAAATCCTCCCTGAGGAAGCCAGATCACCAGGTCAAAACATGTTGGAGGAATCTAACAGTGTTTTTTTTTTATTTGCCTTTTTGAACATATATCCTGTATCTAGGGTCCCTCCCCCTCCAGTGATGAAGGTGTTGCAAAATTTGACTGATCTAGACGAGTATTTTTACACTGGTTGATTAGTATACAGGTGTATTCACCAGGGACTTAACCACAAGGGGCGCAGGGTTAGTAACTCCACCAGGGGGTAATAAGGTCGGTAGGGGCATCATTGTGGCTTCTCCACCTTATTTATCAGATTCATGCTCACAAGGCATGATGTACAGGAAAGGGAAGCCAGTTGTCTGAGCTGTTCATAGTTGTCTATTTCTATCCAAGCGAGGTACCAGGGCCACTGGTATTAACCTTTTAATAATTTAACCCATCCCCTAAATCTAGCTCTTATTTCTAATCTACTATAGAAACTTGATTATAATACCCAATATAACATAGAAAGCTCTACAGTATACCTACCATACATTATCACCTAAACTAAGCTCAAACATCTAATCAACTATCAGAATATAAGACTCAACCCCCGCTGCCAAAACCTATACCAAAATCTAACTCTTTGCACCCAGTCTAATCACTTACCAACAACCAGTCATTTAACCACCTAAACCTGACCCTAATAGCTAATGTAATGCATAAGACTGAACTAAATATCTAATCATAAAACTAGCTCTTGCATCTCATTCCTACATCAGTTTAATAATTAATTAATTGTTAATAAATATTATTTAATTCATTAATAGTACATCTATTAAAGTCTAAGACCCATTTATACTGAACCTGTCCCCTAAACTCCAAAAGTGAACATATCCACCTAAACCTAAACTGAACAGATGTCCCACTTTCAATGGGACAGTCCCACTTTGAGGATTTCTGTCCCCATGTCCCTCTAAAAACTCTAGGGACACCTAAATGTCCCTTTGCTGAAATGATGGGCAAGACTCTCCCACTGAAGCAGGATGCAGAATTTTTGGTTGATTGCTGAATGGTGGTATTGGAATGCATGGATTGATTAAGCATTGGCTCAATCTCCAGCATCTTTTATGGACTGAAGATCCCTGAAAATACTGTAAAGAAGCCACACCCCTAAACCACACCCCCCAGTATGCCCATTACCCACAACTGGTTTAAGCTGTCCCACGTTATGCCCCCCAAAAATAGATCAGTTTACCTAAACCACACCCTAATACCAATTTTAACTTACAAAATGCCGACCCTTAAAAATAAGCAATCCCCGAAACCTGTCTCTTACAACTAACAACTAATCCAACTGCCATAACCTGACCCTAAAACCCAATATAACATCTTAGACTGACCACAACGTGTAACCTACACCCAAACTCTAACTTAATATAAATCACCTTAACCGGATCCTAAAACTTTATACAACCTTCAAAGCTAACCTTAGCACCTAATCACATTTTATAAACTAGACCCCAACACCAAACATAACAATAAAATATGACCCCTATATTTGTTTGGCTCATCAGACAACAATATAACATCTTATCTACCCACCAGTTCTGACAGCACCAAGCCCATAAGGTCAGAGGGCCCCAGTTCCTCCACCTTATTTGTTAGATTTGTGGTCTCATGGCATCATGTACAGTAAACAAGTTGTTACAGTATTTAGTTGTCTAGTTATATCCAATTTATTAAAATTACAGGAAAAAGGACACTGGATGAGCCCTGATGGGGCCCCATTCAACGTTCACACCAGGACCCGTTCACTTTTAGTTACACCACTGCTCACATTTAACCATTCACATAAACCTAAGGGGATGCCTAGGCCAAATATTTTGCTTTGGCTTAAGTGGGAAAAAACTCTTCACTTTCATTCTTCTCAATGATCAGGTTGAAATAACTCCTACTTTCTGTCTGCAGTAACAAGACAGTAAGTTTATCTATTGAAAAGTCAATAGGTGTCCACAGGACAATAATACTTTCCCAGTTGCAGACAGTAATTGTGAGTTATTCCAACAAGGGTGTGTCTCTCCAACAGGGATTTCAGAGGGAGTAAAGGGCAAAAAACAAGGGATTCAACTAATCATCATATTTGAATTTAAAATATTTGTCTGAGTACCAATCTAACGATTAAACCCTAAAATGAATCCTAACAATTAATACAACCCAACCTCATTGAACATCTCGGCGCCTAACAAAGAGTAGAAACATTTACCATTCTTGGGCTTTACCTTATTCCCTTAAACATAACCATAAACCAGCCAACATAACTTGATAAGTTTTTATATGTTTTATAAGTTCAACCTCATTCGTTTTTGGTTTGTTGAAAGACAACAGAACTCTTCGTATCTAAGGCCTACACCTGACTCTACATGCACAATACATTTCCTATAAAATCTTGGCACCTTAGTAAACTGAAACTTATAACTGTGGAAAATTAAAGTGGAGGTGTTGACCAAACCAATCAACCCCATCACATATGTTTTTTAAGCAGGTGAAATTGTAAGCATGTAGAATAGTTCAGTTAATACAGTTTTTTGTCCCACCCAAGAGGAACTAACAAAAGAATTAGAATTATACTGTAAGAAATACTGACCTTTTTTAGAATGAGATGGGACACTGTGGAGTTGGCATCAATTATAATAGTAGAAACTTTATCATCACGAATTTCCTTTAACAATGGCGTTGGGTCGTTTGTGTCATCCAGCATTCGCACAGACAGAGTATCTTTTGATATTAAGAACTGGCGGACAAGCTCCTCTAGCCGGAGTAAACCTGGAGAAAGGAGAGTCTTAGATACATAGAGATCTTGTGCAGAATGCTTATAAACTTTTACCATTTATCATCAAATTCTAAAAACAGAGCATGTCAATAGGTAATAAAAGAGCAAATCTGAACCAAAGGAGAGAGACGAGAGCGGAATGAGAATGAATGTATATTGGCTTGCCGTCCAAGGGTGGCAGCTATTTCAGAAACTGTGTAGTTTGTGAACAGTTTGCATGCTGCTGTGGTAAAAGTGTATTGTGTTGGCACTACTTAGAATAAGCAATGTGGAAACTGCCATGTGCCATTAGATGATAAAGCAGAGTGCAAGGGCACACCAGCACTCTATAGTGGAGCAGCTCACCACCAAAATTAGCCGCATGTTCAGGTTTGATTGACAAAGGGTTTCCTTCTTCAGTGTATCACATTTTCAGCCTCATCGGATGGATGAATGGATGTTGGCGTATCAGATGAGACAAATCAGGGAACTAGCCCCCTTCAACCACTGCTGGAAGAACACAAGCTGGTGGTGGCAGCATTATAGTGTGGTGGTTTTGTGGCATTTTCTAGACCCATTTATCCACTTGGAAGGCACATGGGTATGAATCTATCCTGTGTCTGTAAACGAAAACCCCAGTTAGTCTTACCGGTAACAGTATTTCGATTAGTCCTCCAAGATGGCTTAGCCACCTTCTCCTAACCTGTATAGGGAACACAAACTGAAGAGCATTAATAGGCCCACCCCTTCCCCTTGGCCCTCGATACCTTTTGAAAATAATTAGGAATAACTTAGCCCAAAGGGCACATAGAAAAGGATAAGATAAGGCACCAGTGCTACCAACCCAAAGAAATAAAAAATAGAAATAAAAAATACAGTTACTGGTAAGAATAACTGAGGTTCTCCACCCAGCGTCCTCCAGGACAGCTTAGCCATTGAAGGAAAGCAACCACTAGCGTCCTACCTCAGGGTGGGTAGACAGCTTCTAACACCTTCCGTTCCAAAATTCTATAGTTCCTGGCTCAGACGTTCCACCATATAGTGCTTCAGAAAGGTGTATGGAGATGACCAGGTTGCGGCTCTGCAGATTTCTTCCGGGGAAATGCCACCATTATATGCCCAGGCAGCCAAGACTGCTCTCCTAGAGTGTGCCTTTATTCCCTGTGAGACAGAAGTCCCTGTAGCTTAAGACACTGCTATAATAACATCTGTTTCATCTTGCAATTGAGGCTTTGGAGGCTTGTAGACCATAGGCTCTAAATGACTTGATCCGTTAAGGTCACAATCAAGTCCAAGGACAGTTGTTTTTGTCCCAATGTTCCAAACCCTTATTCTTTCCTGCAAAGGTGACTAACAGGTGTTCCGACTTTCTCCATTCTTTGGTAGCACCTATGTATAATCTTGTTCTTAGGAAGGATCAATAATTGGCAGAACAATTTCCCGAGTTCTGCGAAATCTCGAAGGAATCTTTGGCACGTAAAGTGGATTGGGGTTAATAAGGATTCTGTATGGAAACACCCTCAAATAGGATTCCTTGATAGGCAGGGCCTGCAAATCACTGACTCTCCTAGCAGATGTGAGGGCCAAAATGAGGACCACCTTGAGTGTTAGGAACTTTAGAGAGCCATTCTTCAGAGGTTAAAAGGGGACATTGTTAACCCCTGCAGAGCCAATAATAAATCTTGCCCATGCTGGTCATTTTCTAGATGAGGCAATAAAGAATCTGTCCACAAAGGCATTATTCCTCAGACGATTTTTGAGAAATACAGATAAAGCCGACAGCTGTACTTTCAGTGTACTCAGGGCTAGACCCATCTCAAATCCCTCTTGCAGAAATTCTAGAATGAAAGCCACATGACCTGATGGCAACGTTCAAATGGAACAAAAAGACTCTAGTAATATTCAGTGTGACAGATTTCCTGCTTTGTAACAGAGAAGAGATAGCCCTGCTGCACAGACCTTTCCTCTTTAATATCTCATATTCAGGGTCCATAGCGCAAGGTTGAGTGCTTGGGGATGTGGCTGTTGAATGGGTTGACAGATTAGATCTTGAACTACTAGAATCCACCACCAGCCGTGGTGGATTCGCTGACATTTGCACCAGAAGTGAGAACTATGCTTTCCTTGGCCACGAAGTGTTACAAGCAGAACCCTGGCCTCATCCCTCTTGATCTTTCAGATTACCAGAGGCAATAGTGTAAAGGGGAATTTTCTCAAGTTCCTGCTGAATGCATCCATGCCCCAGGCTAGAGGATCCCTTGAAAGGGAGAAGTACCTTCGGCACTTGGTACTCTTTCTTGTAGCAAACAGGTCTATCTCTGGTTGGCCCCATTTCCTGGTGATCTGTAGAAATACATGTTGATCTATTTTGTATTATGCCTGATCACCCTGGATATCTATGTCTCTGAGGTACTCGTCCAGACTGAGGAGAGCCATCTTCACTGCCATAAGTTCCCTGAAATTGGACGATTTTCTGGAAATTGCAGTTGACCTCGAGCCCTGAAACTGCAGATCCAGACAGTGAGCCCCCTCATTCGAAGGAGCTCGTATCTGGGGTGACAACCAAGGGTGCCAAGACCTGCCACTTACTAGGTTTGAAGTCCACAACCGTAGGCTCTAAATGACTTAATCCGTTAAGGTCACAATCAAGTCCAAGGACAGTTGTTTTTGTTCCAATGTTCCAGAAAAAATACTAAAATGGTCTTGAGATGAGCTGAAACCAATGGCTGGCATAGATGAAGTCGTAACAAAGAAGACCTAACAAAGACAGAATCTGCCTTAAAACCACCCCTGGCCATGTCTGGATCTGGGTAACAGCAGATAACATCTTGTTTACTTTCTGTGCTGGTAGAAAAAAACTTTTGTTGCTGTATGTCGGTCATGTATCACAAGTAATTTGTGACCCATCCTAGCCTCTGCAAACACTGCTTTGTCATTTGCAGTCCAGCTAGAAGAGAAGGTTGATCTGGCACAAATAGAAGGGGATCATCCAGATATGCAATGATGTTTATCTGGTTCAATCTGAGGTATGCCATTGTCTCTGCTAGCACCTTTGTAAAAATTCAAGGCGCTGAGGAGAGGCCTGAAGGGCATTGCTCGGAATTGCCAATGTGTTCCCTTCCAACAGAACCACAAATCTTAAACATCTCTTGTGTGAGGGGTGAATCGGAATTTGCAGTTAAATGTCCTGGAGGTCCAGAGATGCCCATCAAGGCATCTTTTGGCAAAATGTCTTTGTGTAAATCGATTTCATACTGATTTTTATATTTTACACTGCGATTTAGTAATTTTAGGTTTAAAATTAACTAAATTTCCTGAGGGCTTCAGCACTAAGAATACATGGGATTAATAACCCCCGGTCCTGAGAAGTCCCAGGACCGGCTCTATTATTGCGTTGCGATAGAGCTTGGAGATTACATTCAGGAAGGCTTCTCTCTTGATCCTGTCCTAAGGGGGCTGGGTCACCAGAAAAGGGTTGTGTGGCCAGTGGCCAAAATCCAGCTAGTACCCCTCCTGCATAATACGGAGTAGGAAGGGACTTTGGGAGACCTCTTTTCAAGCTGGGAAAAAATTTAGAAGTTTCCCACCCACTGGACTGTCAGGACTGGGGCTTAGAGACTGGTGGGGGGTTGAATTGCCCCTGCCCTTCTGTGCTTGCCAGGGCTTTTTATTCTCTGACCTTCTGAATTTTCTCTAGGCGTTTTGCCATCAATCCTTGGCAGAGGGATGGCAGCCTTTCTCTTAACAAGTAACTTTACCTTGTTCCGAGGATCTAGGGAGGACCTCCTCAAGTTCTAGTCCAAACATCAACTTTCCCTCAAAAGATGTGCCACAGAGATGAGACTTGGAGGCCTGATCACCTTGCCAAGTCTTCAACCAGAGTGCTTAACGAGCACAGTTGGTAAGAGCCATACATTTTGCATTGACACTAATGGCTTCAGCAGACGCGCCAACAATAAAGGCAACTGCTTTAACCACGTTGCAAAATGTGTCCAAAATCTCTTCTCTGGGGGAATCCTTAATGGAACACTATTGCAAACTTGTGTAATATTAAAAATCTATATAAACATGTCGGCTAATGACAGAAGGGGTCACATATACACCCGAATTGAATAAAACTCCCACCGTGCTTGTGGTTTATTCTCTCATCCAGGGGTGACAGGTTTAGTCTGTCAGGGGTGACAGGCTATCATGGGTGACAGAACCTGTCCTTTTCCTTCCATTAAAAGAAAGAAAAACAATCCTGGCTTGGTATTTCTTGATGCCAGATGTATAAGTGACCCATCCCTCCAGCATCCAGCAAATTCAGATGGATTTTTATAATTGAGCCATTTTTCGCGATAGTGCTCCTTTAAGTAAATTACCTTTGAGGTAAGGTCTACCCACATTTCCAGCACCCGCCCCACATAACCCGTAGCTATAAGGGGCTTAAGGAAAAAAGCTTCAGTATCCCATGCCCTTTTTAACAGGATATCGGCCCTCTTATCCATCGAGTCCTTGAGGGTTCCCATATCCTCAAATGATAGATCAGACCTTTTGAAAACCTGAGCCAAGGGGGTGTCTACTTCGCACACTTAGCCCACGGAAACCTGTGCTTAAGAGACTTGGGGAAAAAAATCGTGCCTCAGGATTTCCCCTTTCTCTGGTAATAAACTCCTTACTGATGTCATGGACAAAAAAAGCATGAAGTCTTATGTTCTTGCAGACCCTCATATAAGGGACAGGGCTTTGGGTGTCGTGTCAATCTTTAAGTTAGTAAAGATTGCCTGAATACGGTCTGGGGTATCCTCAACTGCAAATCTAAACCAGGAAGCCTTAGATTTATCTTCCTCCTCTGGAACACCTGAAGTTCTGGAGTGAGATTTGCAGTTGAGGAAACCCCAGACCTTATTCAAGATTTGTCTCTGGGAGCTGAGCCGTCCCGACCACTTACAGGAACCTCATTCCACGCATTTCTCAGTCGGAACATACTCGTCTGAGGAGCAGGGTTGGGAAAAGAAAACAATGCTGGAAGCTACTGGTCCAGCTTAGATTTATAAGAGGCAAAGGAATTACCCAGGTCATTTTTGAGGCAATCCAAAAATCCAGCATAATAGGGTTAACATTGCTACTGGGGGCTGACATATCCTCTATGCAGCGGGCATAAAACAGCTTGTTCCAACTATCAGGAAAGGACATGCGGCACTAAGTGCAACACTTAGGAACAGCATTCTCCTTTTCTTCCATTTTGGACTCTTTAGGCTCTTTAGTGCTTTTAGAGTCCTTAGGCTTTCTTTTACCATTGTTTTCCATCTTTATTCTGAAAAAGAATCACATAGCATCCCCGAACTAAGGGAATAGGACTGTCAGTTACAATACTCTAACATCCCACTGCACAGAATAAAAGCACTGTCAGCCAAAAAATTACGTTTCTAGGAACACACTCCTGTGTGAATCTGCGCCACCTATCACTGCGTCCAGCATCCCTCCGGTACAGAGTGCATGCCCCGCAGAGAAGGAATCCTTCTCTGCGACCAGAATTAACATCACCCATGGCAGCGCTCTGACGTCATTGCGACCTAGATGTGCCAGCATTCGGTACCCAACCGCCCTGAATCCACAAGTGCTGACTTAATGTGCAGCCCTGCTCTGCTGCCATCGGGCAGGGCAAAGGGGCAAGTAATTGGTCACATGGAGCCCAGCAAATGGTGAAGACATGAGTAGGAACTGGAGGACCACGGCAAAAGGGGCACCCCTCCCCCCCAGGTAAAAAGGCAGAAGGGTGGTCTTCCACCCTCAAGTACCGGACTTTGGGTAGACCCCAGAGGAGGATAGGTATCCTCTTCAAAGGATCTTGCTGGTACTTTTGACACCCCCAATAGCCTGACTAGGGCCACATCTAGCCAACAAGAAAACCCCTGCCAGGAAGCTATGCTGACTGGGGAATGTCAAAGAAATCCCACAGACATTTCGGTTTCAGTACTGCTTGGAGAATTATGAGACTTTTGGAGCTCATAACACATTTGTACGTGGATCTCCTATCACCGCCTAATCTTCAGGGGCTGAGATCCGGAGAACTCAGGTTAGGATTCGTATAGAACAGCAAGTGTATATGGCACCAAGCTCGGTCCACTGGCATCAGGCCCCCAATTCCCCGGATTTGAACCCAATTTAGCATATGTGGAACCACTTGTCCTGTTTGCTATATGAATCCTTCCCCGTACACCGTACAGCTGTGGGAAGCACTGCAGTCAGCATGGCTCAGAATACCCGTGACAACCTACCAGGACCTTATTGAGTCACAGCCAGCCCATCTAGCTGCTGTCACTGTGGATATTAGCTGGTGGTCATAATAATTGGCCTGGACTGTGAATGTAATGTAACACATGTGATAATGTTCCTGCCTGGTAAAATGTATATATTGTAAAAAATAACACAGAGGAAATGTATACAGAAGGAAAAAGACAGGAAGAGTTGTCACGTTGTATAACATTCACATTCTATTTTCACTTTATTCTTAGCCTGTGACGTGAATTGCGACTGACACATAGCACGCGCATTTCACAGCCAGGCAAATCTCCCGAGCGCACAAATTGCTGTGAAACAAGATAGTTTATTATAAAACACAAGAAAGAAGCCAAATGAAGGTGCAGATGTAGAATACACAAGAAACAAGTTCAGTGTATGAGCAATACCGGTATGGAAATCTGCACTTTGGACTGCGGCACAGAACAGTGCAGAGTTTCTAACCGGGACATGTTGCCTGGGTTGCCCCTTGCGATAGATATTATGTTGTACAAATATTAGACTTAAAAACTCAGACGTTACGGGTTCACTGCAGGTCACCTGTCTATATTGCACATCTTAAAGTGCCACAAAACCCTTCTTGGGTCTCCCCGCAGCCCTCGCCCACTCTCCTTTCCAGAGAACATTGAGCAACGCGGTCTGTTTTTTTTAAATAAATAAAAAATGGATTTTCTGCCGCCGAGGTCACGCCCACATGGCACTTCTAAGATCATGCATTGGCTGATCTCAAGAACGCCAGCTGCATGAATCAGCCCTCTGGACACATCACCGGTTTCCCCATAGTCCGGGGAGTGTACCTCAGCTACTTGAATTCGAGGATGCGGCTGCTGGCAAAAATTGTGCAATGGGAGCTGCCAGGAATGGCGAGCCCCAGGGGTTTCACATAGCAGAGCATCCTGATTTTGGATAGTCTGGGGGTGGCATAGCGGCCATTTAGACTCCAGGTTCTCGCCACATGGCCTCTGAGAAAATTTAAAGTGTACCACTACCAAGAACACCAAATACAACACTGGGTGGGCAGTATGTGCAACTGCCCCTTGTGCCCCATTGGATAGAGCTTTGCTAAGTAAAACAGTCTATAGCTTAGGTTACTGTAGTGTCCTTCTGATTGATGACTCTCCCTGCCACAGATTTACTAGGGAGTGTTTCGGTTCACTTTAGTTTATTATCAGCAGGGTAAATAAAATAGATGGATGGGAAAGCCCCCCCCCCCCCCCCTCACACAATCAGCTGCGGGACATTTGTGTACCTGACCCCATTTGGCCCTGCACAATTTTTTGCTTCTCTGTGATGGAGACAGCAGCACATGATTTTCTCAGCATCATCCCAGTATGAGGACATTCCGCCCAGCCGCACAGCCTATTTAACTGAGATGATCGTCAGCGGAGGGGCCATCAGGCGGCGCCTACTGGGCAGATCAGAATAAATATAAAGGAGCTGCATCCACCAACTCTGTAATTTTGCCTGGTAAAGCGATTAATGTCTAATTGTGGGTTACCCAATCTTACAGAAAAAAGAGAAAAAAGACGATTCGCTGTTTATAAAACAGAACATAAAAGCCTCTCCTGCTGACTGACACCACCCCACGGGCGCCACATACAAGAGAAAGCCTCAGCCTCCTTGAGTTCACTGAATCAGACATGTTCAATGAATTTCACAGATTTCCATTTCTGTTCCACAAAGAAATCTGCAGACGCACAATGGCCTCAACTGTCAGTTAAGAAAATAACAACAGGATGATTAAAATAGAGGTAGGCATGGCGGGGCATAGATACCATCAGGGTGTATTCACTGCTCATGCTGCACTCTTGGTGCTCACTGCCCCTACTGTTGAGTCATGTTTAAGCAGATCTACATGTATGTGGCTTCCCGATCAGACACCCCAATGAAATGTGCCAGACATCAAATTAAATGTGCAGCTTACCCCCAAAAATGCTGACAGTGTACAGATCCCCCCCAGCTGCCTCCCCAGGCCTCTATTTAAAGGAGCAGTATCGCAATTTTTTCTTGGTGACTTATATTTAAATGGTACTTTGAATGTAGGTAAGTGTTGGAGTAAGAATTACAAATGTAGAAAAAAATTATGTGTGTGTTGTGCAGCTGGAGACTAATAGCTCATGTTTATGTCTTCTGAGTGTCGGAGCCCGACACTCTGGCCTGTTCCATGCTGAGGAGAGGGGTGAAACAATGTATCAAAGTCTCAGCTGTTCAGTGCTGGCAGCCGTCCAGCATAAGATAACAACATTGCAACATTGCCTGGCCAGAACTTATATATCTAAAACAGAGGATGGCTCCAGGTTTATGAGGGTCCTTGGGCAAGTCTCAGTGGACCCGGTGTGATATGATACATAGTGATAAAGTTGCACTATGGTGAATACTGCCCAAGAATAGAAAAAAAAAATAAAAGGAATGACAAAGTATAGAAGGAACGACAGAAATAAAGAAAAGTAAAGGACAAAAAAATTAGAAGGAATGACAGAAAAATAGAAAGCAGGAAAGAAAGAAAGAGAAAAGGAGTGAAAATTATTTTTTTAATATTCCAGGTAGACCATTATGGTAGACAGTTATGTTCTATGAGACCTGTTTTACATGGGTTTGCTCTTACTACTGTCATCTAGTGTCTAATTAATTTTGCTTTACTACTATTGAATCTCCAAAGCAATGCATGTGATTCCTAAGTCACTCTCAAAGCATATTCCTTTTATAGGGATCTAATCCTCTTTAGCTGTAACTGTGGATCATCACCTACCCATCACAAAAGCAGTTTACAACACGGGTGTGACTGGCACATGAACCTTATATGACACACATTTTCTTACATACTGTATAAACTCTATAGGAAGGAGAGCTAGATTGCCCCCCTCCAGATGCCTTCATAGATGCAAAAAAGAATATGACTCAGTTTCAACTTTTCTCCACCCACTAACTTGAAGAACCATTGTAATATACATTTTAGCAATGGTGGAATTTCACTCTCCCAGGTATTGTTCTTCTCAGACAGGATATCCTGATTTGGGATGCCTCGCTGTGTGTATCCCCCAGTTTGCCATTAAGACTCACCTTCCTGGCGTTCCCACGGTGCAGGCATTTCCCAAAGCAAGCATGCTGATCTGTCAGAGGCTAAGCTGGCTGAGTGGCTAAACAGCCGAAGAAAGCCGAGCGGGCCAAGTGTGACACCGGCAGCATCCACTGCTCAGCTTCTAACTGTGGCTTGCCTGCGTTGCTTTTTCACAAAGGCCTGACACTGGTAGGTGCACAACTAGAGGTGAGCAGGGATGCGGCCATAGTGCCAAGATACAGCAAGGGCTCTGGGAGCAAGTAAGTGGAAAGGATGACCTAGGGGGTTTCACACAGCGAGGCATCCCAGTTCAGGAGTGGGATGGCTCCGGAGAATTCCATTGCACGCGTGGCAATACAGGGTGATGAGGGTGTTCTAGTGTGTTGGGGGAGACATGGTGACTGGAAGGAACAGTGGTATGTCTTTTAAAGCGGACCAACATTTTAAAGTGACTCTTAAAATAAGACAGGTGCTCTTTAGGTAAACTTACATTCAGCCTTTGCACAGATGAGGCTGGTGGAGGGATTGTGGAAAGACTTCAGAATGTGGGAGATGGCCAGGCTGATGTCCTCATTGCTTGGATACAGGCTGACTGAGGCAAAGCGCAGGTACTGCAGCTTGGGGGCTTCTTCTGGTCCCACCTTGATGTGAGGGATCTGCAGAGGAAAAAAAACATCAGGCACACAAAATGAAAGTGATGGTGGTAAGGCAATACACCAACCCCCTCTATATCTGCACTGCTATTCTTAAGATTAAAGGGTAAGTCCAGTTTCAATGGAATGTTAAAAATATATATTTTGGGTGCCATAAAAATATTCTCAAGGTGCTGAGCTAATCTAGTAATTTTTTTTAAAACATTTTCCTATGTTAGCAAATGTATGTTATATGAAAGCAGTTTTCACTACCTACAATCTGTAACTATTGGCTGCTATGGCTGCTGCTGAGGTGAGGGAGCTCACTCACACTTACACATGACTAGGGATGAGCGAACCGGTTCGGACGAACCGGAATTCGCTCCGAATTTCAGGGAAAATTCGATTCGGCACGAACCCGAATTTATTTTGTTTCGTGGCGATCGAATTTTCCCTGAAATAAAAAAAAGAAAAATGCCGGCATGGTGGGAGCGGGCAGGCCGGCTACGCTGTCAGCGGGCGGCGGAAGCCGGCCCGCTGACAGCGCAGCCGGCCTGCCCACTCCCACGATGCCAGCATTTGTTTAAAAAGCAAACACTTACCTGCATGGTCGGAGCGTGGAGGCCGGCGCCGCTCTCAGGCGCCCTCTGATGACGGGCCCTCTGATGACGCGTCCTCTGATGACAGCTGAGAGCGACGCCGGCCTCCACGCTCCCACCATGACGGCATTTTTTTTTTCAGATGAGCGATTCGTGAAACTTCGATTCGGGCGAACCCGAATTTCTTGGAGAAATTCGGCGAATCGCCCGAATCGAACTTTCAAGAAGTTCGCTCATCTCTACACATGACCAGCAGCAGCATTCTGGGTAACTCTCTGCAATCTGTTGCTATTGACAACGTACACAAAATCTGCACTTGGTGTACATTGCCAATAGCAACAGATGAAAACTGCTTCCATGAAATGTACATTTGCTAACATTAGAAAACATAAAAAATGCCAGATCAGCTCAGCACCTTTAAAATATACACTTTCAAAAATTAGATTGAATTAGATTAGACTTACTCTTTATACCCCTTTAATCATGTTTAATTTGTAATTTTAAAGGTGATATTAAATTTGCCCAGGTGGGTGAGGAGTGTGGGGAGCAGCTCAAAGAGTCAGAATCACTCCCCAAATTCGGGTCCCAATTGATTTCAATAAGGACCAGGTTTGAGTTCGAGTTTGGCTTAAGTTCGGGTACCCGAACAGAACTTCTGAGAACCTTTAAGGGTTTGCCCAACACTTTTAACAAGCACTGCTGCTTATTTTGTTGTAGGAGTGTGCTCCCTCTAGTGTTTAGTGTGTGATATTACACAAGCTGTCATCACAACCTCCTCCTACTTTATTTGTTGTACAAGTGAGGGCAGCGGTGGGCGCTCGGGAAGCAGTTGGGGAGTTAGGTGCCTTGCTCAAGAGCAAATCAGTCATGTCCTGGCCAGGAATCAAACCTGCAAGTGTTAGGACACACCCACAGATCTATCACCTAAATTAATTTAGTTGATGTATCCAGACAGAGTTGCAGATTTAAAGGGCTTTTTTAGGCAAAAGCTTAAAACAGCATCTTACCTTGCAAGCTGTCCTCCAGCATTTTGCCTCCTCTCAGCTCTGTGCCCTGAATGAGGAAATATATATGGGCCACCAATACTAGCTTGAGGAGCTAGTCCAGACAACGCCCCCTCTGTATTGATGGCTTAAATGGCACTCTCAGAGCTGCTATTCAACCCCAGCTAACATAGAAACATAGAAGGTTTATGGCAGAAGGAGACCATATGGTCCATCTAGTCTGCCCTTATGTGTATACTGTATGTACTCTTTATCTTAGGATAGATGTGTGCTTATCCCAGGCATGTTTAAATTCACTGACTGACGATTTTTCAACTACCTCTGCTGGAAGTTTGTTCCAAGCATCTACTACTCTTTCTGTAAAAATATATTTTCTAAAATTGCTCCTGATCTTCCCTCCACTTAGCTTCAGGCTGTGCCCCCTTGTTCTTAGTTTCTTCTTAAAAACACTTCCCTCCTGAATACTTTCACATATTTAAAGGTCTCAATCATGTCCCCTCTCTCTCTTCTTTCATCTAGACTATACAAATTTGGTTCTTTATGTCTTTCCTGATAAGTTCTTCCACCAATTTGGTTGGCCGCCTTTGGACCCGTTCTATTGGAATAATGTCTTTTTGCAGGTAAGGTCTCCAGAACTGCACACAGTATTCTAGCTGTGGCCTCACCAGGGCTCTATACAGCGGCATCACAACCTCCCTCTTCATTCTGGTGATGCCTCGATCTATGCAGCCGAGCATCCTGCTTGCTTTTCCCACTGCCTGGCTACACTGTCCACTCATCTTGCAGCTTTCAGTAATCAGTATCCTTAAATTTCTATCCTCCGAGGTCCTGGCTAACACAGTACTGACCATATGTTACTCAGAGCAGGGATTCCTTCTACCCAGGTGCATGATTTTATATTTAAAGACATTAAACTCTAGTTTCCACAGTTTTGACCCCTCCCTTCTTCCTCCCCACCCAGCCTCCTCCTGTTCGCTCACTCCCAGCATTGCCCCACCCATTATGCTGATTACTTAGCAGCATCCCAGCTCCAAGGGCCACGCCCACATGCTTCAGAAGAGAAATTAAACCTTAATATCTCAGTCACTTCTTCTTCAATTTAAAAACAGAAAAGAGTTTAAGACACAATAGTCTAACAATTGGCTATAACTGAAATATCACTTTAATGCGGCATAATGGAAGCCAAGCTAGTATAGCGATCACACTAATGACAGGGGTGGAGGTAGTAGGAGCCCCCCTTCTTCATCCACCTGTCGCTATACCTGTTTAAGTATAAAATCCTGTTCTGATAAATGCTCATCTTTGGCGGGTTGGAATGAGAATGGGAAAGGGGGGTTGATTTATCTATGTAGCTGCATGCTGGTTTATTGTTTTTGGGCAGTGTCAGGACTGTGCGGTTGCTTTAGCTGTGTATGGTGCACCATGGTATTACTCGTAAATTGTCTGTCCTCTTTTATGTTGTGTTTTTGTGAAGCATTGCGGCTTTTTGTGCGCTGTAGCTGATGAGCGTGCTGAGTAATTATCTGCTGTGCGCTATGAGAGGCAGTGGCAGGCTGATGTGTCCCCTTCACTGTGTAGGGGCGCCGTCTATTTCTGCCGTCTCCCTCCGCTGACGCTGCTGGAAAGGAAAGCAATAATTACTTTTTAATAATCCTATTTACTTTTAAAATGCGGCCTTAATTAATCTACTGGAGAGTATCTCTTTGTTCCATATGTGTGGTGTGTGCGCAAACTACAGGTTTTTTCCACTCAACATTTTCTATAAGCCTTTTCAGGAAAGACAGGATGTAAGAATATGAGATAATATTTCATGCAGCAGGAAGGTAGAATGGCATTAAATACAATAAAATTTAAAATGTAAAATATAAAAAAATATAAAATGGGGCCTCATTAGCTTACTAGCTTTATCATATGTAAACAGATTTGTTTGTAGTTCAAGTTCTTTAGTTATTTCTAGTTCAAACCCATGTCCCATAATGTATGTCAGTGCTTAAACCTGGCTGCTAGGAGGAGGTGTGAACCTCCAAGACTCAGTGGATGGTCAGAAATTAGGATGCCAGAATTTGAGCACCATACTCGACAGTTCAAAGGAATTATATTTCATCATTCATAACATCTAAAATATCAATCACAGAGATAGAAGTTATTTTGTGGGATCACATGAATTATAAGCTGCATGCAAATATCAAGCATATATGTTGTATGTTTGGGGAAAGAGCTATGAATGTAGTGTAGACTTGATGAACTCAGAACATTGGGCTGGTACTGAAATTCTGTCCTCTGATCTGGCTATTAGAACCAGAAGATCCAGAAGGTCCAGAGAATCCATGTTTACTTTAGGGGCCAAAACTTCCTCTACACCATCCCGTTACAACCACAAAAAAGTTGATTGTTGGGGAAGAAGCTTACCTATGCCCCCCCCCCCGACCCTGAAAGCAAGAGCTATGAATGTAGTGTAGACTTGATGAACTCAGAACATTGTGCTGGTACTGAAATTCTGTCCTCTGACCTGGCTATTAGAACCAGAAGATCCAGAAGGTCCAGAGAATCCATGTTACTTTAGGGGCCAAAACTTCCTCTACACCATCCCGCTACAACCACAAAAAAGTTGATTGTTGGGGAAGAAGCTTACCTATGCCCCCCCCCCCCCCCCCCGACCCTGAAAGCAAGACAGGCACTGAACACTACTATTCAGTCCCCAAGACTTGATCCAACAGCCCAGCGTTCAAGGAGAACCCTGGTCTTCAGCAGAGCCCCACGCTAGGCAGGATAGGCTGAGCTGCATGGTTAGCTCTAGGTATTTCTACAGGGGATTCATGGGCATGCCATGATTCCCTGGCACTGATGGACTGGTAGGAACTTGAAGGCTGAGACAGGGTCAGACATATGTCTAAGGCAGGCAACAGGTTGTAACCCTGGTCAAAGTCCATAGCAAGAATTTGTGGTCTGGCAGCAAAGTATTATTAACAAGAGAATCATTAACAAAAGTTGAGGGTAGGTGGTAAGTAATCCACAGACCAACAACCAGTAGGGAGAAGCAATTCCATTTCTGGCACAGGAACAGGAGGACAGCTAAATAGATTCAAAAGAAGATCTTCTGGTGTCATTGTGGTGTTTTAGTGTAGTATGTTGAAATAGGTACAGCTGTAGTACAGCTTTAGATTACAGTTATAGGTATGTTCTAGTACGTAGATGTCAATAGGTATTGCCATTTTGTACAATGGAATCCAGGGGAAGAATTAGTTTGTTAAATTGACACCAGGTGGCAGTGTAGATTCCACTCTCTGGAGAAACACAAGAATAAGGTCACATATAGTTCACTCTGTTTTTTGAAAAGGAAACCTATTACAGGAACCAGCTTAAACCAGACTGATTAGAATTATTACCAACCCATCATCTGCTCATGACTGTGATGGGTAGTAGGTTATCCAAAATAGTGTTGATCAATACATTCTAGTATTTAGGGGTAACTCTGGTTTAGTTCTAGGTCCCAAGTGTTTGATCAATCTGAGGTAAATATGTAATGTTAGAGAGGAGTCCGAAATCTAGCAGCAGAAAGGCTGCAGACATTTATATAGGAACTAAGATCCTCAAGTTGTCGATTCTGAAAGTGTCTGGAAGAGGGCGTGAGAAAGCCCAGCAGTGCCCTGCGAGATGAAGCCTCTAGTGTGGAAGTGTCTTGCTGAAGTGGAATATTCTACTGCTGATGTCGGAATTAACTTGTTGTACTGCAACAAAGTTTGTTTTACATTTACTACATGGGATGGGAGTAGTCTCATCGAGTGACATCCACCCTAGGTCCAAGAACCCCTCTGTAAGGACTGACATGGCATTGAACCGACAATGTGCCATGTACTACTGCTCCAAGTCTGCTGCTCTCCCTACTGAGCCACTTGCTTTTGTGCATGTGTGTGCTGTTTGTGTGGTTTTCCCCTCGATCCTCATGCTCTCTGTTCTCCCTCAGGTGATGGTGATTATCTCCTTCTCTCCAGCCCCCAGGAATCATGTATCTTGCCTTCTAATGTGTATTGGGGATCACGCCCTTCATATTCTGTATTTTGGCTCATGAACTTCATAGTATGTACTGTCCTCTTTCCCAAGTGTGCGACCACCACAGTACTGTACGGGGCTTTCTCAATTTGGGGCAATGCTGAAGACATTGGTAGATTACAGGCTTTCCTTCGAGTACCAGACCTCCTACGCTCTAGGTATTTGGCGTAGATGGGTTGTTCTATCTTTTGTGTATATGGTCCCAGTCTGCCACTCTGCTTAAAGTGGACCAAAACCCCAAATTTTGACTATCCTGGGTTTTGGTCCTTGCCCCCAGGGCATCCCAATTGGGGGTGCCCTGCTGTGTGAAACCCCCCAGGTCGCCTGAACAAACTCACCTCTTCCCAGTCCTACGACTCATGTGCAACTGCTTGTCCAATCAGCTTGCGCTGATCCGCTTGAGTCCCTTTGTCCAGGAGCTGTTCTAATGCGGGTGGATCTGAGCGTGCTGGCGACCACATGCCCCGCTACCCTCCAACAGGGAGCGTGCCCGCACTGGCCATTCACAAATGGTAAAGCTAAAGGGGTAATGAGGATGCGGCTGCTGCTCGCGCATGTGCCGTTGCACTGGGAATGGAGAGTTATCGGGCGACCTGGGGGGGTTTCCACTCTCCTGTTCCCAACCTGTGTCTCAACACACTGGTTCTCAACCTGCTACTCTGCTTACCTGTTCTCCGCCTGTGACTCTGCTCATATGTCCCCAGCCAGTCACCTTTGCTATGGCCTTAAGGGAGGAATTGGCTGCCTCCCTGTCTCATGCCCTGATTCCCAAGCAGGGAACTCCCAAAACTCCCAAGTGTAGGGGCCTAACATTATCTTCCTATTTAAAGGCGCTTGCAAACCCAATGCATTGTGCGTGAAAGTTTGTACATTCACACTCCACCCATTCCTGCACACGCACATGTTGACATTTCTGGGGACCCATGAAACACAAGGAAGAGCTTCGACTACTTGACAGTAAAGTTTATTTCTGGTCTTTTCTCCTACTTTTATTTTTTTAATATTGCAAATATATAACCAAAATTCTGCAGGTCCTAATTTCTTCTATATTTGTTTTGTATTTTTTTTTTCTCAGCACATGTTATGTATGCACTGCTTGCTTGAGGATAGTAAATATAAAATAGATAAGTTGTCATCTATGGATAAGGCCAGGAATTTACAGTTCTGAGAGAGACGTTTGCATGCCATTATCAGTACCTGTGTACTTGATTGTATGATTGCTTCCAATCTGTGTGTGATTGCATTGTGTTTGGCTGTGCACTCATTTCCCAATAACTACAGCATGTGATCTTGTTCAGATTAGCATCAGTACAATATTTGCCATAGGCAGGAAGAAGCCCCAGTGCCAGCAGCAGGGGTCAGTGTGTGTTGACATGTATATGTTGGTCTGCTATGGGATTGCATATTAGTGTGTGTGTGCTAATTATGTTTATGTCAGCTTTAAGGATCAGGAGGATCTTGTGATGCATTATGTAAGGAAATATAAGTATAATATTTTATCTCTACCGGCTGGCTCAGAGACAAACATAGTAACATAGTATGTAAGGCTGAATAAAGACTTTAGTCCATCCAGTTCAGCCTGTTTAACTCCTTCCAGTGGTCTAGTAGCCATAACTGGAAATGTTATTACATGCCAGGAAGGCATCAAGGCCACTTTTGAACGTTTTTACTGTATCCATCATTACTACCTCCTCTGGCAGCGAGTTCCATAGTCTCACTGCTCTTACAGAGAAGAATCCCCTCCTATGTCTGTGGAGAAAGCACCTTTCCTCTAACCTTAGTGGATGCCCCCGGGTTATGGTTACACTCCGGGGTATAAATAGATTGTGGGACAGATCTTTGTATTGATCCTGAATATATTTATACATAGTTGATTAGATCAACCCTCAATCGTCTTTTTTCTAAACTAAATAAACCTAACTTTGACAATCTTTCCGGGTACTCTAGCCCTGCATTCCTTTTATTAACTTTGTTGCCCTTCTTTGAACGCGCTCCAGTTCTGATATGTTCTTCTTAAGCACAGGTGCCCAGAACTGTACACAGTATTCCATATGGGGTCCGACCAGTGACTTGTACAGGGGTAAAATGATGCTCTGGTCATGAGCACCTATGCCCCTCCTGATGCACCCCATGATCCTATTTGCTTTGGCAGCAGCTGCCTGGCATTGATTACTACAGTTGAGCTTATTGTCAACTAAATCCCCTAGGTACTTTTCCATTGTTGTTTTACCAAGTTTTTCTTTATTTAGTGTGTAATCATGACACAGATTTCTCCTTCCCATGTGCATAACCTTACATTTATCTGTGTTAAACTTCATTTGCCATCTAACTGCCCATGCTTCCAATTTATCTAAATCTGTTTGTAGCTGCCTGCTGTCCTCTTTTGTTTTAATTGCTTTACACAGCTTAGTATTATCTGCAAAGATTGAGACTTTACTGTTTAATCCATACCCAATGTCATTTATATATATATTGAAGAGATTTGGTCCCAGAACTGACCCTTGTGGTACTCCACTAGTAACAGTGACCCAATCTGAGTGTGTACCATTGATAACCACCCTCTGCTTCCGATCATTAAGCCAATTTCCCACCAATCTGCACACGTTTTCCCCTAGTCCAAGCATTCTCATCTTTTGTACCAGCCTTTTATGTGGTACAGTATCAAATGCTTTAGAAAAATCAAGATATATGATATCCAATGACTCCCCCTGATCCAATCTTGAACTTACCTCCTTATAAAAGCTGATTAAGTTTGTCTGGCAGGAGCGATTCCTCATAAATCCATGCTGATATGGAGTAATAAGGTCATTTTCCCCAAGGTGCTCCAGGATAGTATCCCTTAAGAAACCTTCAAAAAGCTTGCCCACCACAGATGTTAAGCTTACCGGTCTGTAGTTCCCAGGTTCCCCCCTAGATCCCTTTTTGAATATTGGCACCACATTTGCCAAGCGCTAATCCATCGGAACAGACCCTGTAGTTATGGAATCCACAAATATTAGAAATAACGGCTTGTCTATTACTGTACATAACTCCCTTAAAACACGAGGATGTATGTCATCTGGTCCCGGTGATTTATCGATTTTTATCTGCTTGAGACGGTACTGGACTTCTTCCTTGGTTAGACCAGTGACATTTAATGGAGGGTTTCGGTTATTCCCCTGCATTTAACTCGGCATGTCAAATTCTTTTGTGAATATAGAAGCAAAGAAGTTGTTTAGTAAATTTGCTTTCTCCTCATTTCCCTCTATAGGGGTCCCATCCTTGCTTTTCAGGGGGCCCACACCCTCAGGTTTGTACCTTTTACGGTTTATGTAGCTAAAGAATAATTTGGGGTTAGTTTTACTCTCTTTCGTGACCAGTCTTTCTGTCTCCAGCTTAGCTGCCCTTATCTGTTGTTTACATTGTTTATTTTCTTCTCTATAGTTTTTTAATGCTTCCGCTGTCCCTTCCTGCTTTAAACGTTTAAATGCCTTTTTTTTTTGTTGTTTATTGCCCCAACCTTTTTGTTTAGCCACATCGGTTTACATGTGTGTCTAATAGTTTTATTTCTGTAAGGTATATATCTGTCACAATGAAAATTAAGGATTCCTTTGAAAGTATCCCATTTAGTGTCCATTTTGCTATTGTTTTTAAGGACATTTTCCCACTCAATGCAGTTTAGGGCATCTCTAAGTTGGTCAAACTTTGCCTTTTTGAAGTTCCGCGTTTTTTTGGCTCCTTGATAAGGCACCCTAGTGACTGCTAAGTGGAAATTAATGATATTATGATCACTGCTTCCAAGGTGTCCCCCAACCTGTACCTTTATTACTTTGTCTGGTACATTGGTTAGTATTAGGTCCGATATGGCTTTCCCACTTGTTGGTGCTTGTACTTGTTGGGAAAGGTAGCCATCTTTTGTTTTAGCTATTACTTTTATGCGAAACACATGTTTCAGCGTCCCAGTCTATATCTGGGTAGTTAAAGTCCCCCATAATCACTACCTCATTTAGTTTAGCGTTGCCTCTATTTGCCTTAGCATCATATTTTCTGTGGATTCGGATATATCTGGAGGTTTGTAGCAAACCCCCATCAGTATTTTATTTTTGTTTCTCCCTCCATGTATTTCTACCCATACAGACTCCACATGGTCATTCCCCTTGCATATATCCTCCCGCAGAGCGGGTTGTACAAACTAACCTTTATTTAAAATGCATAGCTTATGCCTGCCAGTATCCCACACCGGGAGGGGGGGGGGGGTGGCTAAGCTTTAAATGCCTCTCTACTGCTAAGGTTCACACCTAAGCAGGAATGGAGATGGAGACCAAAGGTCTATGACCGAACACACCCCCTGCTGTGATCCTGTTCTGCCCATATCACTCATAACAACCAGCAATATGGGCACCTCAAGGCTATGTAGAATTATGAAAATACCATTCATATTACACATAAACTGATACTATTTTTGGTATCTGGAGATCATAGTGCATGTGTACAGGAGTCCCCTGTCATAACCAGGGCCTGGCTTCCAGAGAACTCAGTTTAGGAGTTCCTAGTTTGAACAACTCCTGACTCTGTCTATTTGCACCAGGATAGTCTCTCTATATCCTTCCATTGAAAAGTTATAACACAAATTAGTAGGAGTTTTAGCTGGAAGCTGCCAGGGGGAAGAGAGGGGTCCATCCCGGGTGGCCATCACTGGTATTTGCTCTTCTGACCTGTATATGTATCTATTCATTGTATGTATATAGTTTGTCTAGTGTGCTCTTATAGCAATATATATTAAATATTTAAAGTTTTCCTAGGCTGCTCTGTTATCCTGATCCCAAACTCGCTTCAATGTGCTTCTCAGTTATGTTATACACTTCTCAGTTATGTTATACAACACAGACCAGGTATGTTGGTTGCAGTGGGGCAGGTGAAAACACCAAAGGTTGCAATTTATAAGGTTTTCAGCATGCACCAAGGAAGATTTAACATAGGATTCAGTGTAGCATGGAAGAAGTCCTGCAAAAAAGCTTTGGTGTATTCTAAAATAGCCAAAACTCTAACAAGTATGTGTGTGAGAGGGGGAACATTTGGATTGCATGGAGCTCAGGTTTCTCTCAGCTTTAGACCCAAACCTTTGCTCACAACCCTAGACAAGGAACCTTACCCTCAACTAGCCTGTAATTCAAGACCCAAAACCTGACTCCAGAAAATGAAAGCACGGCTTTATACCTTATATCTTACATGCATTACTTGACCCAACACCGTATGTACAACTTTAGATCTTGCACTCAAATTATGACCTTAAACCTTGCCCTCAACTCAAACTCTAAAGCCTTACAACCTTAAATCACAAACCTAACCCTCAAACTTTAGACCTGATGTGAGATCTTACACTCAAATTTACACCAGAAGCTGTATATGTTACTCTAGACACAAATCTTTGCTTAAGATCTTTGACCAGAAATGTTTCCCTAACATTTAGTCCTATAATCTTACCAGTAATTCTAGACCAAAAACCTTACTCATAACCATAGCTTATCAACCTTACCAAAACATTGTTCAAACCAATACCTTACTCTAAACTTTAGACCTAAAACTTTACCCATCCGTACAGTAATTTTACCCAAATCATTAACCTTAGATTCTTAACGTTACCCACAAGCTTAGATTTGAAGCCTTTCTTACATCTTTATACCTTATCTGCAAAATAAAAACCAACGCCTTGCTAGCTTTTATTCCCGCAATTACTCTAAGTGTGGGCAAAAATTACTTCTAGGCATAGTGAATCTAATGAAGAGAGAACTAATAAAAAAAGGCAGGGACAAGAAAATGGAAAATTAGACCCTTAGAGGATTCAGCACCTTTTCTATTGAGCCTAAGGTGCACAGAATGTAATAAGCACACATATGTAAATGGATGAATCTAACGAAGCATTATACTGTATGCCTTGAATGGCCACCACCAGGGACCTCAGGCAATTTAAGCTTCTTGGAAAGAGGAGGCGGGGGATTTGCCATGCAAATACTTCCTGTTCTCAGCCCTAATTGTTTTACTTTTAGTTTACGTTAGAATAGAGTTTTGGTCAGCAAGGTTTCATCAAAATCATTAGCACGTTTAAATGGTCACCGAAACAACCTCCTCCTGTGAAACCCCTTAGACTTCTCAAAAGTCCTAGTAAAATTTAAAACACTTCCAAAATTGTTTGCCTTCGTTAGCAGGGGAAGCTCCAGACAAGGGGGGGGGGGGGGGGGCAGAAATGGGCAGTAGTCTACTAAGGCAAAATACCCCTGATTTCTTGGTTGATGAACTTAGATCTGAGATACAATGAGGTGGCATTTCAGAAAATATAATGTCACACATCTAACCCTCCCTGACTCTAAAACCAAACAGGAAGTTTAAAGGGATTTTTCATGCAAAAGAGTAAAAAGAATAAACAGCATCTTACCATGCCAAACGTTCCTCCAGTGCTGTGCATCCTCTCAGCTTAGCGCAATGTGGGTCACCAATACTAGCTCGAGGAGCTAGTCCAAACCACACCCCCTCTGTATAGATGGCTTGAATGGGACTCTCATATCCATTCAAGCACCGCTAAAAACACAGCCAGGGCGATTGTCCATCCTCTGGGACTGTAGCATAACCACTCCTGAGTCTGTTACCATATTAGTGAACCTCATAAGACCAGAACGCCTCCAAGCCCCAAAGGAGCTTACACACTAAAACCCCAGTTAAAGAGGAACATCACAGATATTGGGGAGTTACTAAAAACTCCGCAAACCTGGATTGCATGCCCCCCCCCTTCCCCTCCGGTTTCACGTTTCACAACCTTTGACTTACCTGTCCGGTTGCATTGCACTCCAGCATCCCTCGGTCCCGCACCGTAGGGCAGACGTAGCCCTTGATATTAAAATTAATGACAACCATTTATATACACCCTTCCCTTAAACCAGCATGCTTCTGGGAGCTAAGATGTTGTTCCCTCTTCTTGAATAGCAGTTTGCCTTTGATTGAAATGTGCCATCTCTTAGAAGAAGGGGCCAGCTAACAAAAACAGTGCCATCGCTCAGTGTTATTTATTTGAACACAGGGCTGAATGACAAAAGATGGACAATGCATTTTTATCTTCTCAGAATTATACATGGAAGCGTGATAGCCTCTCTGGAGACCAATCTGCAAAACAATTGTGATGTTTTGTTTATAGTAATGAACTCTGAAGGACGTGTTTTACTCCCAGCGATCTCGATTCCTTTCCATATAATACTGCTTAGCATGAACAGGCAGAAATTATTGGCTTAATCTTAACTGGCATCACCACCTGGTCTGCTGGCTGCACACAGCATTGCTGAGAACCACGTACAGCAGTATAACTCCTTGTGATCCTGTTTGGGCTTATTGGAAATAATGAAAGTATATTCCAGCAAGGATCATACTGGAGGCTCGCCAGTGCAGCATAGAAGAGACCCTCCAGCTTGGAATACCGAGGCCAGTGCAACCTAAAAATGAACTCTCTAACCAAACTATTTGGGTTAATTCAGCCTGACATACTGTAGACTCTCCTCTGTAGACATTCCAAACTATTTAGGTCACTGAGGCTTGAGACTATAAAGCCAATGCAGCCAGCAAGATTCTCTTGATGAAATCATTAGACCGGTGCAGCCAGGAAGAGACTCTTAAGCTCTTACTAGCCAAACCAATACAACCAGGAACAGACTCTCCAACCTGAACTTTCCAGGAAAATGCAGCATGGAAGAGACATTCCATCTTGAACTATCTCAACCTATACATCCTGAAATAGACTCTCTATTCAGGCTATATTGAGGCATGAAATAGAGTGGCCAGCATGAACTATCCATGGTGATGTATTTTGATCCAGGCCTGAATCATCTAGGCAAATGCAGCCAAGAAGATACGCCCGAGAATTCACCCTTCTGTCAGTCTCATGTTCTATGGGCTTCCTGTAGACTGAGGCATAAATAAAGTATAGCTGAAAGCATCATCTGGCAAAGGGTTCCTACCAGCTTTAAACAATAATTTCCTCTTTATCTGACAGCCTTCCCTTTTAGAACTAACAGAGCAACATATTCACTAACTCCCGACCCTAATGGTTGTTGTTTGGCCCTCATATTGGCAACCATAGTTATATTGCAAGGTTACCTAATTGTGGCCATGACTACTCAGTGGTCTTTCTTTCTGATATTCTGTAGGTAGCGTTGGGCGAACCCCTAGAAGTTCGGGTTTGGCAAGTTTGGACGAACTTTGAACTAAAGTTTGGTTCGGGTACCCGAACTTGAGCCGAACCTGAACCCCATTGAATATAATGGGGACCCAAACTTTGGGGAGCAATTCTGCCTTTGGGGACACCTTGACAAGTGGGCCTCCATCACTTCAGCCCCACAGACAGAATCAGACCGGGACTGTTAAAAAAATGTGAAGGGTGCACTAATGCAGAGTGTGCAGCACATCTCGCAAATGGTCTGCCGGGGCTTCAATAAGATGTGCACCCCATGAGTTAGGATACTGGCTAGGGATGAGCGAATCGATCCGGACGAACCCGGATTCGATCCGAATTTCAGGAAAAATTCGATTCGGATCGAATCCGAATTTCCCCGCGATTCGATCACTCGAAGTTTTCCTTTAACATCCATTCATTTACATTACAGGCATTCTAAGATGGCGGACGGGACATGTCTGGACATGTATCCCGCGCCAGTGCAAGCTGGGGCAGTCACATGCAGCCTATCAGCAGCCAGCAAGCCCGGTGACGTCACACAGCGGTATTTAACGGCGGCCATCTTGCTTTTCCTCATTTCTCTATTGCATTCGTGACAGACAGACAGAACGCTGTGTAGCTGAGGCAGTTAGACAGGCTGGAGACAGGGACAGACAGGGACAGGCTGGAGACAGGCAGGAGACAGGCAGGAGACAGACAGGAGACAGACAGAAAGCCAGGGAAAGGTAGGAAAAACGGAGCTGGCTGACAGGGAGATTTTTTTTTTTTCATCCAGCCTTTGTTAGCGTTTTCAGGCTGCTTATAGTAACTAACTGTGCATATATACTGAACTGATCTTAAGTCTGCTGTGAGGCATCCCATTCTGTGACTAAAGCAGCCTCTGTTTAAGACCATATAAGCATTTGCTCTTATCATATTTGAAATTAGGCCTGATAAAGACACTTTTGCTGGCCAAAGCACTACTGGACCCTGCCAGCTCGATTCCTGCCCGGGGCATCCCATTCTGTGACTACAGCAGCCTCTGTTTAAGACCATATAAGCATTTGCTCTTATCATATTTGAAATTAGCCTGATAAAGACACTTTTGCTGGCCAAAGCACTACTGGACCCTGCCAGCTCGATTCCTGCCCGGGGCATCCCATTCTGTGACTAAAGCAGCCTCTGTTTAAGACCATATAAGCATTTGCTCTTATCATATTTGAAATTAGCCTGATAAAGACACTTTTGCTGGCCAAAGCCCTACTGGACCCTGCCAGGTCGATTCCTGCCCAGGGCATCCCATTCTGTGACTAAAGCAGCCTCTGTTTAAGACCATATAAGCATTTGCTCTTATCATATTTGAAATTAGGCCTGATAAAGACACTTTTGCTGGCCAAAGCCCTACTGGACCCTGCCAGCTCGATTCCTGCCCGGGGCATCCCATTCTGTGACTACAGCAGCCTCTGTTTAAGACCATATAAGCATTTGCTCTTATCATATTTGAAATTAGCCTGATAAACACACTTTTGCTGGCCAAAGCACTACTGGACCCTGCCAGCTCGATTCCTGCCCGGGGCATCCCATTCTGTGACTAAAGCAGCCTCTGTTTAAGACCATATAAGCATTTGCTCTTATCATATTTGAAATTAGGCCTGATAAAGACACTTTTGCTGGCCAAAGCACTACTGGACCCTGCCAGCTCGATTCCTGCCCGGGGCATCCCATTCTGTGACTACAGCAGCCTCTGTTTAAGACCATATAAGCATTTGCTCTTATCATATTTGAAATTAGCCTGATAAAGACACTTTTGCTGGCCAAAGCACTACTGGACCCTGCCAGCTCGATTCCTGCCCGGGGCATCCCATTCTGTGACTAAAGCAGCCTCTGTTTAAGACCATATAAGCATTTGCTCTTATCATATTTGAAATTAGCCTGATAAAGACACTTTTGCTGGCCAAAGCCCTACTGGACCCTGCCAGGTCGATTCCTGCCCAGGGCATCCCATTCTGTGACTAAAGCAGCCTCTGTTTAAGACCATATAAGCATTTGCTCTTATCATATTTGAAATTAGGCCTGATAAAGACACTTTTGCTGGCCAAAGCCCTACTGGACCCTGCCAGCTCGATTCCTGCCCGGGGCATCCCATTCTGTGACTACAGCAGCCTCTGTTTAAGACCATATAAGCATTTGCTCTTATCATATTTGAAATTAGCCTGATAAAGACACTTTTGCTGGCCAAAGCACTACTGGACCCTGCCAGCTCGATTCCTGCCCGGGGCATCCCATTCTGTGACTAAAGCAGCCTCTGTTTAAGACCATATAAGCGTTTGCTCTTATCATATTTGAAATTAGGCCTGATAAAGACACTTTTGCTGGCCAAAGCACTACTGGACCCTGCCAGCTCGATTCCTGCCCGGGGCATCCCATTCTGTGACTACAGCAGCCTCTGTTTAAGACCATATAAGCATTTGCTCTTATCATATTTGAAATTAGCCTGATAAAGACACTTTTGCTGGCCAAAGCACTACTGGACCCTGCCAGCTCGATTCCTGCCCGGGGCATCCCATTCTGTGACTAAAGCAGCCTCTGTTTAAGACCATATAAGCATTTGCTCTTATCATATTTGAAATTAGCCTGATAAAGACACTTTTGCTGGCCAAAGCCCTACTGGACCCTGCCAGGTCGATTCCTGCCCAGGGCATCCCATTCTGTGACTAAAGCAGCCTCTGTTTAAGACCATATAAGCATTTGCTCTTATCATATTTGAAATTAGGCCTGATAAAGACACTTTTGCTGGCCAAAGCCCTACTGGACCCTGCCAGCTCGATTCCTGCCCGGGGCATCCCATTCTGTGACTACAGCAGCCTCTGTTTAAGACCATATAAGCATTTGCTCTTATCATATTTGAAATTAGCCTGATAAAGACACTTTTGCTGGCCAAAGCACTACTGGACCCTGCCAGCTCGATTCCTGCCCGGGGCATCCCATTCTGTGACTAAAGCAGCCTCTGTTTAAGACCATATAAGCATTTGCTCTTATCATATTTGAAATTAGGCCTGATAAAGACACTTTTGCTGGCCAAAGCCCTACTGGACCCTGCCAGCTCGATTCCTGCCCGGGGCATCCCATTCTGTGACTACAGCAGCCTCTGTTTAAGACCATATAAGCATTTGCTCTTATCATATTTGAAATTAGCCTGATAAAGACACTTTTGCTGGCCAAAGCACTACTGGACCCTGCCAGCTCGATTCCTGCCCGGGGCATCCCATTCTGTGACTAAAGCAGCCTCTGTTTAAGACCATATAAGCATTTGCTCTTATCATATTTGAAATTAGGCCTGATAAAGACACTTTTGCTGGCCAAAGCACTACTGGACCCTGCCAGCTCGATTCCTGCCCGGGGCATCCCATTCTGTGACTAAAGCAGCCTCTGTTTAAGACCATATAAGCATTTGCTCTTATCATATTTGAAATTAGCCTGATAAAGACACTTTTGCTGGCCAAAGCCCTACTGGACCCTGCCAGGTCGATTCCTGCCCAGGGCATCCCATTCTGTGACTAAAGCAGCCTCTGTTTAAGACCATATAAGCATTTGCTCTTATCATATTTGAAATTAGGCCTGATAAAGACACTTTTGCTGGCCAAAGCCCTACTGGACCCTGCCAGCTCGATTCCTGCCCGGGGCATCCCATTCTGTGACTACAGCAGCCTCTGTTTAAGACCATATAAGCATTTGCTCTTATCATATTTGAAATTAGCCTGATAAAGACACTTTTGCTGGCCAAAGCACTACTGGACCCTGCCAGCTCGATTCCTGCCCGGGGCATCCCATTCTGTGACTAAAGCAGCCTCTGTTTAAGACCATATAAGCATTTGCTCTTATCATATTTGAAATTAGCCTGATAAAGACACTTTTGCTGGCCAAAGCACTACTGGACCCTGCCAGCTCGATTCCTGCCCGGGGCATCCCATTCTGTGACTAAAGCAGCCTCTGTTTAAGACCATATAAGCATTTGCTCTTATCATATTTGAAATTAGCCTGATAAAGACACTTTTGCTGGCCAAAGCCCTACTGGACCCTGCCAGGTCGATTCCTGCCCAGGGCATCCCATTCTGTGACTAAAGCAGCCTCTGTTTAAGACCATATAAGCATTTGCTCTTATCATATTTGAAATTAGGCCTGATAAAGACACTTTTGCTGGCCAAAGCCCTACTGGACCCTGCCAGCTCGATTCCTGCCCGGGGCATCCCATTCTGTGACTACAGCAGCCTCTGTTTAAGACCATATAAGCATTTGCTCTTATCATATTTGAAATTAGCCTGATAAAGACACTTTTGCTGGCCAAAGCACTACTGGACCCTGCCAGCTCGATTCCTGCCCGGGGCATCCCATTCTGTGACTAAAGCAGCCTCTGTTTAAGACCATATAAGCATTTGCTCTTATCATATTTGAAATTAGGCCTGATAAAGACACTTTTGCTGGCCAAAGCACTACTGGACCCTGCCAGCTCGATTCCTGCCCGGGGCATCCCATTCTGTGACTACAGCAGCCTCTGTTTAAGACCATATAAGCATTTGCTCTTATCATATTTGAAATTAGCCTGATAAAGACACTTTTGCTGGCCAAAGCACTACTGGACCCTGCCAGCTCGATTCCTGCCCGGGGCATCCCATTCTGTGACTAAAGCAGCCTCTGTTTAAGACCATATAAGCATTTGCTCTTATCATATTTGAAATTAGGCCTGATAAAGACACTTTTGCTGGCCAAAGCCCTACTGGACCCTGCCAGCTCGATTCCTGCCCGGGGCATCCCATTCTGTGACTACAGCAGCCTCTGTTTAAGACCATATAAGCATTTGCTCTTATCATATTTGAAATTAGCCTGATAAAGACACTTTTGCTGGCCAAAGCACTACTGGACCCTGCCAGCTCGATTCCTGCCCGGGGCATCCCATTCTGTGACTAAAGCAGCCTCTGTTTAAGACCATATAAGCATTTGCTCTTATCATATTTGAAATTAGGCCTGATAAAGACACTTTTGCTGGCCAAAGCACTACTGGACCCTGCCAGCTCGATTCCTGCCCGGGGCATCCCATTCTGTGACTACAGCAGCCTCTGTTTAAGACCATATAAGCATTTGCTCTTATCATATTTGAAATTAGCCTGATAAAGACACTTTTGCTGGCCAAAGCACTACTGGACCCTGCCAGCTCGATTCCTGCCCGGGGCATCCCATTCTGTGACTAAAGCAGCCTCTGTTTAAGACCATATAAGCATTTGCTCTTATCATATTTGAAATTAGCCTGATAAAGACACTTTTGCTGGCCAAAGCCCTACTGGACCCTGCCAGGTCCATTCCTGCCCAGGGCATCCCATTCTGTGACTAAAGCAGCCTCTGTTTAAGACCATATAAGCATTTGCTCTTATCATATTTGAAATTAGGCCTGATAAAGACACTTTTGCTGGCCAAAGCCCTACTGGACCCTGCCAGCTCGATTCCTGCCCGGGGCATCCCATTCTGTGACTACAGCAGCCTCTGTTTAAGACCATATAAGCATTTGCTCTTATCATATTTGAAATTAGCCTGATAAAGACACTTTTGCTGGCCAAAGCACTACTGGACCCTGCCAGCTCGATTCCTGCCCGGGGCATCCCATTCTGTGACTAAAGCAGCCTCTGTTTAAGACCATATAAGCATTTGCTCTTATCATATTTGAAATTAGGCCTGATAAAGACACTTTTGCTGGCCAAAGCACTACTGGACCCTGCCAGCTCGATTCCTGCCCGGGGCATCCCATTCTGTGACTACAGCAGCCTCTGTTTAAGACCATATAAGCATTTGCTCTTATCATATTTGAAATTAGCCTGATAAAGACACTTTTGCTGGCCAAAGCACTACTGGACCCTGCCAGCTCGATTCCTGCCCGGGGCATCCCATTCTGTGACTAAAGCAGCCTCTGTTTAAGACCATATAAGCATTTGCTCTTATCATATTTGAAATTAGGCCTGATAAAGACACTTTTGCTGGCCAAAGCACTACTGGACCCTGCCAGGTCGATTCCTGTTGGGGCATCCCATTCTGTGACTACAGCAGCCTCTGTTTAAGACCATATAAGCATTTGCTCTTATCATATTTGAAATTAGCCTGATAAAGACACTTTTGCTGGCCAAAGCACTACTGGACCCTGCCAGGTCCATTCCTGCCCAGGGCATCCCATTCTGTGACTAAAGCAGCCTCTGTTTAAGACCATATAAGCATTTGCTCTTATCATATTTGAAATTAGGCCTGATAAAGACACTTTTGCTGGCCAAAGCACTACTGGACCCTGCCAGGTCCATTCCTGCCCGGGGCATCCCATTCTGTGACTACAGCAGCCTCTGTTTAAGACCATATAAGCATTTGCTCTTATCATATTTGAAATTAGCCTGATAAAGACACTTTTGCTGGCCAAAGCACTACTGGACCCTGCCAGGTCCATTCCTGCCCAGGGCATCCCATTCTGTGACTAAAGCAGCCTCTGTTTAAGACCATATAAGCATTTGCTCTTATCATATTTGAAATTAAGCCTGATAAAGACACTTTTGCTGGCCAAAGCACTACTGGACCCTGCCAGGTCGATTCCTGCCCGGGGCATCCCATTCTGTGACTACAGCAGCCTCTGTTTAAGACCATATAAGCATTTGCTCTTATCATATTTGAAATTAGCCTGATAAAGACACTTTTGCTGGCCAAAGCACTACTGGACCCTGCCAGGTCCATTCCTGCCCAGGGCATCCCATTCTGTGACTAAAGCAGCCTCTGTTTAAGACCATATAAGCATTTGCTCTTATTATATTTATATTATAAGACACTTTTGCTGGGCATAGGCTTACTGCTGCCTGCCAGGTGCACTTCTGTTGAGGCATCCCATTCTGTAACATAGCATACCCCTCTTTATTTACACTAAGCAGCTCTTTTATTTACACTAAGCAGGCCTGTTGGAGGCTGAGTGTTACTGCTCACTTTTGGTGTGCATTATATTCTGTTTCATATAGACCCACCGCTGCCCGGGGTTTTTTTAAATATCACCTACTACCACGCCAGTTAGACTATGTCGGGCAGACAAGTGCCTGGAAGTGAAAAGAGGAGTGGCAGAGGCCAAGATTCCGCAGGCAGAGCTCGCATCAGACTGGGGGCCAGTAGCAGCAGGAGTCACGCTGAGAGACCTAATCTGCCAGTATCTGCTAGCGGTCGGGTCTCCACCAGTAACGCATCTGCCGTGGTAGATTGGTTGACGCGCTCATCAACAACATCATCACAACTTACGTCTGAGACCCCCAGTCTAGGGTCGGTAGGTTCCTCTGACACAACCCTGAGTTGGCATGCCCCGAGAGCAGTCCCTGTCCTCCCATTGCCTCTGGCCTACGCCGTTCCCTCCCCCAGCGACGTATCCTATGCTTTGGGTTCAGCTCCACTCTTTAGTGAGGAGGACCATCAGATAGAGGACAGTCAGCAGCTACTGCCCAGCCAAGAAATGGAGGTGGCTTCTTTAGCTAGGCAGACAAATAGTGATGTGGACAGTGTCGTGGGTGCTGCGAGCGTTCCAGCTCCTGCGCCAGACACTGTTGACGAATCCACGAACATCAGTGACGTACAGCCACAACTCGGTGATGATGATGATGATGACGATGAAGCCGATCGCACTTGGGAGCCGGGTGATGAAGGGGCTTCATCGTCATCATCAGGAGAAGAGGGGTGCAGGTTGCCCCGGAGTCAGCAGCTGAGGCAGCAAGGTGGTAGCAGTCAGCATGGGGGCACAATTCCAAAGGCTGGAGCCGGCCGGGGCCGGGGCCGGGGTAGAGCACCTGCTGTGCGGCAGTCTACCTTATCGGGAGGTAGTGGAGCAGGGGTTCCTGGAGTTGGCAACAGCAGCAGTGAATCAGTGAGGCCAGGGGGTGGGAAAAGTAGCTACTCGGCAGTGTGGCAGTTTTTCCTGAGGCATCCGCAGGAGGGTAACATGGCCACATGCAAGATATGTAGGCAAAAGGTGAAGCGTGGCCAGGGTCCAAATGTTGGCACCACGGCCCTGCGTCAACATATGATGCGTCACCATAAAACGACCTGGGAGAACCGAGGCTCCCAAGGGGTGGTCCAGTCTGCTTCCTCACCAAGTGAGCTCCCAATTTCTGCCAGCCAAGGCTCCAGCACCTCAGCCGAAGGCAGCTGTGCGTCATACCCATCCTCTGTCGCTCCTGCTCCTCCTCCTCCAAGTCATGCATCCCGCCAGCAATCCATCAGCGAAGCCATGTCCAAGAGACAGCAGTATGCGCCCACTCATCCTACGGCGCAGAAGCTGAATGTGCTCCTGTCCAAGTTGCTGGTGCTGCAGTCGCTCCCTTTTCAGGTGGTGGAATCTGCACCTTTCAGAGAACTGATGGCTTGTGCCGAGCCGAGGTGGAGAGTCCCAAGCCGTCATTTCTTTGCCAAGAAGGCAGTACCAGGGCTGCACACTTTTGTTGAACAGAAGGTGGGCCAGTCCTTGAGCCTGTCGGTGTGTAGCAAAATACATGGCAGCGCCGACATCTGGAGCTGTAACTACGGTCAGGGGCAGTACATGTCGTTTACGGCCCACTGGGTGAATGTGGTCCCTTTGCAGCAGCAACTTGGACAGGTCACGCCGCTTCGGCCTCCGCGCTCTCTGCCCATTGGGCCTGTGACACCGTGCGACTCGGCCTCCTCATCCTCCGCCATCTCCTCACCCTCCACTGTAGGCTCAAGTCTCAGTGCCCCTCCAGTCTACCATGTGTGCAGGGCACGGAGGTGTCATGCAGTGCTTCACATGGTTTGTCTTGGCGAACGGAGTCACACAGGGGAGGAACTGCTTAAATGTATTCATCAGGAAATCCAAACATGGCTTACTCCGAGAAAACTTAAAATGGGAATCATGGTTACCGACAATGGGAAGAACATTTTGTCTGCGCTGCGCCAAGGAAGCCTGACCCATGCCCCCTGCATGGCTCACGTCTTCAATCTGGTTGTCAAGCGGTTTCTGAAGTGTTCCCCCCATCTGCAGGACATCCTAACAACTTCACGGAAACTTTGCATGCACTTCAGCCACTCCTACACCGCCAAACACACCCTTCTTGAGCTACAGCGTCAGAATGGTATCCCCCAACATAGTCTGATTTGCGATGTTTCCACCCGTTGGAATTCCACCCTTCACATGTTGGACCGATTATATGAACAGAGAAAAGCCATCACGGATTTCCTGATGATCCAAGCAGATAGGGGGACTCCCCTGTGTAACTTCAATGTCAACCAGTGGCAGCTCATACGTGACACCTGCCGTTTGCTCAGGCCCTTTGAGGAAGCCACTTTATTTGTCAGTCGGCAGGATTACGGGATGAACGACGTGATTCCACTGCTTCATGTACTACAGCACATGTTGGAAACCATGGCTGGTCAGGGCACTGGAGACATGGCGTTTACATCTTACGGCCACATGAACCCCCTTGGAGCTGAACTGGAGGAGGAGGAGGAGGAAGAGGAGGAGGAGGAGTTGCCCAGCGAAACACAGTTTAGGCTTGGCGAAATGGCTGGTTTATCTAGTCAGCGGACAGGAGAGGAGGAGCAGGAGCAGCCAGAGGAGCTAGAGGTTTTTGAGGAAGGAGAGACAGAGGACCCGGGCACACCGTGGCAGTATGCAGTGGAGATGGAGACAGGTAGTCCATCCGAGTCACTTGCGCAAATGGCACGAAGCATGCTCACGTGCTTGCGTAGTGACCCCAGAATTGTTTCCATCTGTCGGCGGGATGACTTCTGGCTGTCCACCTTATTGGACCCTCGCTTCCGGCACAAAATGGGGGCATTTTTTAAACCCACCGAGAGGGAGGACAAACTCAACTACTACAAAGACATTCTACGTAGGCAGTTGGCCGATGCCTATCTGCGCCATGGTCCATACTCTCGCAGGTCTGACTCGAGGGGACCTCTGCGCTCACCTTCCACTGCCATGGCCGCTGGGGGGGTTGGCAGCAGCAGCAGCAGAAGCTCCATCAGCAGCAGCAGCCTCAGTCTTCAGTCGCTAATGAGTAGCTTTCTACACCCGCATAGTGAGGCTACTCATGAGCAGCAGGAAGACCTGGAGCAGGACCTGAACCAGCAGGTCATGTCATACTTTGACATGACCATGCCAACACACCTTGAGGATCCGCTGGACTTCTGGGCAGCCAAACTTGATTTGTGGCCGCAACTAGCAGAGTTTGCCCTGGAAAAGCTGTCCTGCCCGGCAAGTAGCGTGCCATCTGAGCGGGTGTTTAGTGCGGCGGGGGCCATAGTTACGGCGAGGAGAACTCGTCTGTCAACTAAAAATGTGGAGAGACTCACCTTTGTCAAAATGAATCAGGGATGGATCAGCCAGGATTTCCACCCACCAATGCCTGATGCATGCGACTAGATTCAGCATGGTGCCACGTTTTACACTTTCCAAATGGTGCAAAACATATTTATGTCTTTAGGCCATTTTTTGGGCTCCTGCTGCTGCTACTGTCAACTCCTGCCAACTCCAGGGTGTGATTCATCCAATTTTTGGGCTCCTGAGGCCAACTCCAGTGTATATTTGGGCTCCTGCTGCTGCTGCTGCCAACTTCTGCCAACTCCAGGGTGTGATTCATCCAATTTTTGGGCTCCTGAGGCCAACTCCAGTGTATATTTGGGCTCCTGCTGCTGCTACTGTCAACTCCTGCCAACTCCAGGGTGTGATTCATCCAATTTTTGGGCTCCTGAGGCCAACTCCAGTGTATATTTGGGCTCCTGCTGCTGCTACTGTCAACTCCTGCCAACTCCAGGGTGTGATTCATCCAATTTTTGGGCTCCTGAAGCCAACTCCAGTGTATATTTGGGCTCCTGCTGCTGCTGCTGCCAACTTCTGCCAACTCCAGGGTGTGATTCATCCAATTTTTGGGCTCCTGAAGCCAACTCCAGTGTATATTTGGGCTCCTGCTGCTGCTACTGTCAACTCCTGCCAACTCCAGGGTGTGATTCATCCAATTTTTGGGCTCCTGAAGCCAACTCCAGTGTATATTTGGGCTCCTGCTGCTGCTGCTGTCAACTCCTGCCAACTCCAGGGTGTGATTCATCCAATTTTTGGGCTCCTGAAGCCAACTCCAGTGTATATTTGGGCTCCTGCTGCTGCTGCTGCCAACTTCTGCCAACTCCAGGGTGTGATTCATCCAATTTTTGGGCTCCTGAGGCCAACTCCAGTGTATATTTGGGCTCCTGCTGCTGCTACTGTCAACTCCTGCCAACTCCAGGGTGTGATTCATCCAATTTTTGGGCTCCTGAAGCCAACTCCAGTGTATATTTGGGCTCCTGCTGCTGCTGCTGCCAACTTCTGCCAACTCCAGGGTGTGATTCATCCAATTTTTGGGCTCCTGAAGCCAACTCCAGTGTATATTTGGGCTCCTGCTGCTGCTGCTGCCAACTCCTGCCAACTCCAGGGTGTGATTCATCCAATTTTTGGGCTCCTGAGGCCAACTCCAGTGTATATTTGGGCTCCTGCTGCTGCTGCTGCCAACTTCTGCCAACTCCAGGGTGTGATTCATCCAATTTTTGGGCTCCTGAGGCCAACTCCAGTGTATATTTGGGCTCCTGCTGCTGCTACTGTCAACTTCTGCCAACTCCAGGGTGTGATTCATCCAATTTTTGGGCTCCTGAAGCCAACTCCAGTGTATATTTGGGCTCCTGCTGCTGCTACTGTCAACTCCTGCCAACTCCAGGGTGTGATTCATCCAATTTTTGGGCTCCTGAGGCCAACTCCAGTGTATATTTGGGCTCCTGCTGCTGCTACTGTCAACTCCTGCCAACTCCAGGGTGTGATTCATCCAATTTTTGGGCTCCTGAGGCCAACTCCAGTGTATATTTGGGCTCCTGCTGCTGCTACTGTCAACTCCTGCCAACTCCAGGGTGTGATTCATCCAATTTTTGGGCTCCTGAAGCCAACTCCAGTGTATATTTGGGCTCCTGCTGCTGCTGCTGCCAACTTCTGCCAACTCCAGGGTGTGATTCATCCAATTTTTGGGCTCCTGAGGCCAACTCCAGTGTATATTTGGGCTCCTGCTGCTGCTACTGTCAACTCCTGCCAACTCCAGGGTGTGATTCATCCAATTTTTGGGCTCCTGAGGCCAACTCCAGTGTATATTTGGGCTCCTGCTGCTGCTACTGTCAACTCCTGCCAACTCCAGGGTGTGATTCATCCAATTTTTGGGCTCCTGAGGCCAACTCCAGTGTATATTTGGGCTCCTGCTGCTGCTACTGTCAACTCCTGCCAACTCCAGGGTGTGATTCATCCAATTTTTGGGCTCCTGAAGCCAACTCCAGTGTATATTTGGGCTCCTGCTGCTGCTACTGTCAACTCCTGCCAACTCCAGGGTGTGATTCATCCAATTTTTGGGCTCCTGAAGCCAACTCCAGTGTATATTTGGGCTCCTGCTGCTGCTGCTGCCAACTCCTGCCAACTCCAGGGTGTGATTCATCCAATTTTTGGGCTCCTGAGGCCAACTCCAGTGTATATTTGGGCTCCTGCTGCTGCTACTGTCAACTCCTGCCAACTCCAGGGTGTGATTCATCCAATTTTTGGGCTCCTGAAGCCAACTCCAGTGTATATTTGGGCTCCTGCTGCTGCTGCTGTCAACTCCTGCCAACTCCAGGGTGTGATTCATCCAATTTTTGGGCTCCTGAAGCCAACTCCAGTGTATATTTGGGCTCCTGCTGCTGCTGCTGTCAACTCCTGCCAACTCCAGGGTGTGATTCATCCAATTTTTGGGCTCCTGAAGCCAACTCCAGTGTATATTTGGGCTCCTGCTGCTGCTGCTGCCAACTCCTGCCAACTCCAGGGTGTGATTCATCCAATTTTTGGGCTCCTGAAGCCAACTCCAGTGTATATTTGGGCTCCTGCTGCTGCTGCTGCCAACTTCTGCCAACTCCAGGGTGTGATTCATCCAATTTTTGGGCTCCTGAAGCCAACTCCAGTGTATATTTGGGCTCCTGCTGCTGCTGCTGCCAACTCCTGCCAACTCCAGGGTGTGATTCATCCAATTTTTGGGCTCCTGAGGCCAACTCCAGTGTATATTTGGGCTCCTGCTGCTGCTACTGTCAACTCCTGCCAACTCCAGGGTGTGATTCATCCAATTTTTGGGCTCCTGAGGCCAACTCCAGTGTATATTTGGGCTCCTGCTGCTGCTACTGTCAACTCCTGCCAACTCCAGGGTGTGATTCATCCAATTTTTGGGCTCCTGAAGCCAACTCCAGTGTATATTTGGGCTCCTGCTGCTGCTGCTGCCAACTTCTGCCAACTCCAGGGTGTGATTCATCCAATTTTTGGGCTCCTGAGGCCAACTCCAGTGTATATTTGGGCTCCTGCTGCTGCTACTGTCAACTCCTGCCAACTCCAGGGTGTGATTCATCCAATTTTTGGGCTCCTGAGGCCAACTCCAGTGTATATTTGGGCTCCTGCTGCTGCTACTGTCAACTCCTGCCAACTCCAGGGTGTGATTCATCCAATTTTTGGGCTCCTGAGGCCAACTCCAGTGTATATTTGGGCTCCTGCTGCTGCTACTGTCAACTCCTGCCAACTCCAGGGTGTGATTCATCCAATTTTTGGGCTCCTGAAGCCAACTCCAGTGTATATTTGGGCTCCTGCTGCTGCTACTGTCAACTCCTGCCAACTCCAGGGTGTGATTCATCCAATTTTTGGGCTCCTGAAGCCAACTCCAGTGTATATTTGGGCTCCTGCTGCTGCTGCTGCCAACTTCTGCCAACTCCAGGGTGTGATTCATCCAATTTTTGGGCTCCTGAGGCCAACTCCAGTGTATATTTGGGCTCCTGCTGCTGCTACTGTCAACTCCTGCCAACTCCAGGGTGTGATTCATCCAATTTTTGGGCTCCTGAAGCCAACTCCAGTGTATATTTGGGCTCCTGCTGCTGCTGCTGTCAACTCCTGCCAACTCCAGGGTGTGATTCATCCAATTTTTGGGCTCCTGAAGCCAACTCCAGTGTATATTTGGGCTCCTGCTGCTGCTGCTGCCAACTCCTGCCAACTCCAGGGTGTGATTCATCCAATTTTTGGGCTCCTGAAGCCAACTCCAGTGTATATTTGGGCTCCTGCTGCTGCTGCTGCCAACTCCTGCCAACTCCAGGGTGTGATTCATCCAATTTTTGGGCTCCTGAGGCCAACTCCAGTGTATATTTGGGCTCCTTCTGCCCCTCATAGTGATGCCACTTCAACTCTCTGCAATTGTGCCGCTCTGCGATTCTATTAGCGATGCCTCTGATCTGCATGTGATATTTCTTCAAAGTATTATTTAACTAACCCAGCACGCATCCTGTGCGTGTTACAGCAAGGCTGAATGGTTTACAACCCTATTGAGGCTGTAGGAGGCTCAGAAATAGCCGTTTTTAATAGCGATTCGTCGCGAATTTATTCGGGTCGAAACGATTTTTGTCGGAAAATTCGGCGAATCAGTCGAATCGAATTTTTCAAAAGTTCGCTCATCTCTAATACTGGCAGCTGGATGGCTGACTGCTGCCAGTGTCCTCACTCATGGGGCACCATCTTATTGAAGCCCTGGCCATGGACATTTTGTGAGAGGACCAGCTTTTCTGGGTTCAGCCAAATGCAGAGCTCGAACACGGACTTCTTGCTTTGAAAGCCTAAACTTGCAAGGTTCAGTACGAAGTTCCGTTCGGCCAATACTATCTGTAGGCCTATAATAGTCTACCTACCTGAAATATTTTGATTTGGAACTGGACAGCACTAGAGCTACAAACAAATTCACCCTGTATGTTCAACCAAGCTTCTTTGTCTACATGCCCATAAAAACCGAAGGCTCATTACAAAGTCCCTCCCTCATAGCAACCTTCCCTACCAAATAAAATGGTATATATATATATATATATATATATATATATATATATTATGTCATGACTTGCTATTATGCTTGAGTCCTTTTATGCCTTGTACTAGTTTACTAACCATACCGGTTTAAACTGAATACTCGGCATAGTAAAGAAATTGGGATCTGTTGAGCTTCATTCATCAATAATAGATGCAGTGAAGTGTTGAACAGAATACATTAGCCATTTTATCTTCGAAGGCCCTTATTTTATCACCACATCAGTGTTCACATTTAATTCTACTGTACTTTCCTAGCGGATATAAAGTCTAAATATCTTGGGCTGAAATGAATGCAATGTATTTTATTTCGGTGCATATAAGGCTATCTTTTGAAAGATGTATACGAATACCTATTTTTAAATTGTGCAATTGCCTAACAGAGGCAATTTTAGACAAAAGTAGCAGTGACATGGACATCTATATTACCTTCATTTGCATAAGCTGGTTCCCGCTTTTGGTAAGAGCTGCTGGCAATGGCGGCAGGATGTGACATTAATAAATAAAGCTTTTCTTGAATGTTTCTGTTGCATAATGATGTGCATTGGGTACAATAATATAGATGACAAGCTAGCGTTGAGAAAAGCAGTAGCATTAGAGCATCCAGTGCAAACCTCCACCCAGGAAATAGACGCATTGTCCTAATAAGGGCAGGTTTTGCATAAGTGGGATGCACGGTATGCCAGGAACATTAATAGACCTGTAATCTTTGCGGACAGAGACGTAACTGGGAATAAGGCTCAAATAACAGTGTGTAGTGCTCCTCTATCACGTAGTGTATTATATTCAGCCTAAAGATGACACTGTTCAAGGTTTTTTTTTTTGCTCGGGTTGCTAGAAAAACAGAGACCTCTTATAACGTAAATATGGAGAGGAAAACTATTTAAGCCTTAATAGTCCTAACACAAAACATTCCTACTTTCCAAATCCATATTGGCCAAATTAGATTTCAGATTCTGTGACATCTGTTTAGGTGACGAATGCTGGAGTGTACTTTGGCCACAGCAGGGACACATCTAAGGGTTCTGATACTAGCTCTTTACTAAACTGGTACAAAGGTTTTTGGACCACCACCAGTGGACTTAAGATTCCTTGATCTGTTTTTTTGAATTTTCCACCCTGTGTCTGCCTAAACTTGGGGCTTGAATAAACAGTGATCATGATGTTGATATTCCTTATCTCACAGGTGAAGTTCCTTTAGAAAGGGTCTAGCAGTAACCCCACCCATATTTGTAGATTTTGTGGAGAGTCCAAGGTTAGGGTAGACCAATTCACAGATATCCTGAGGAAAGCCAAGCAGATGTTTTTATTTTTCTGACAAGTCAAAAGACTGTCAGAAACTGATGGTAAGATTCTTCAATTTGGTAATTGGGTCTGTGCTCAATTCTTCCTTCTCTGTATGGTTTGAAGGTACAAGGAAAAGAGACAAGTAGAGATTAAAAATAGAGCAGCATAAACAATTGTGTTACCTCCTGACCATGGTGGAAACACTAGACATTTCAAAGAGGACTATGGCAGAGAAGAACCCTTGGGGACCAATCCCACGCAGGTCATCAACTTCAACAGTTTCGATCTAGAAGATGCTTCAAGGGGGTTGATCCAGAGTCTGGTGAAAAGACACGTCTTTTTTAGGAGAGAAAACAGCCATTCACTTTGACTGTCTACCGGTTGTAAATTTTCACCTGGCTTTGAATCAGCCCCAAGACAGACAATGGAATTGAACGGCAATTCACTCTCCTAAAACAGAAGTGAGTTTCCTCACCTGGCTCTTTGCTTGCACGTCCTGAAGGTCTACATTAGGGCATACCTCCTGTTTGGAAGGACTGTCCCTTTGGGTCCATGCCCCCATGCCTCTTATTGTTCTCATTTGTCCCTCTTTGTGGTTTAACATGCAGATCTGCATCAATAAATAATTAATTTACCTTTTCAAAGTGTTTATATATCTCCTATCCATCCCTTAATAAGGGACTGTGACTTAGGCCCTTATTCATCAAGCGATAGCGCCAGGTAGTGTCCGACGAGCGCCAGGTAGCGGCAGCTAATGGCGACTACCGACTCAAGTACGCCCGGCGGCGGTCACAATGACGCATTTATCAAGTCAAATGAGGCTAGCGCCGGCGAGAGCGACGGCTAGTGCGGCATTCATCATGAAGCCGCCTGGACCGAACAGCGCCGCTGCAAATTCCCTCACAGCGCCAGGTATGAGCTGTCGCTCCCTGGCGATGTCCAATGCATTTCAATGGAGCAATCTATAATAATTCATGATTAATTGGTAATAATTTTTTTTTTAATTTTTTTAATGTCAAAAAATCGGAGAACACTTCTGCAATGTTAGGATTTATTTTTAAGTCAAAAAAAAAAAAAAAAATGTGCAGAATTGATCTAACAGGTCTGAGATTAATGTATTCATATAACAAAATGATTCAAAAAACATGTATAATGTTACATTCAAAAAATATGGTTGTTTAGGGGTTAAAAACTAGTTAATACAGATCGCTGCCAGCGCTCTGGGGTTTAAACAAGGAATGGACAGCGACAGCACATTCGGAGCGTGATTTTTTGATGAATATGAAGCTAGCCGTTCGCTCTGGCCATTCGTTGTCAGGCGCTCACATACAATGCTGGACCTGTGAAACAGCGACCCCCCAGCCCGTATTCAACATTACCGCACACCGACTGAGTCGCTGTCATCAAGCTAATGCCGGCCAAGCACAGCGAATACTGGCTGGCGCTGAAAAAATCACGCTACAGTCGCTCATCTGTCGCTACCTGGCGCTATTAATGAATCGGCCTCCCCGTTTAGAACTTGTCCCTCTTTCCCACCCTGAAAAGGGGTATAGCTTAGGATAGAAATTAATAATTATTGCAGTTTCACATCTAGAGTAATTTGAGTGGGTAATAAAATTATAATTTAAAATTGGTATGCACATGTTGGTTTGTACCACCCTTCGTGTAACCATTTATAATAAATTCCTTGTGCATCTCTGATGTACTTTGCCAATAAATGCATTATATTCTATTGTATTACTTACTCAAAGAAGAAATTAGCCATCTGTTGGCTGAGGATTTTTTCAACATCATTTATTCATTAAAATAAAATATTAGATACAGAATATATATACAGTATATATATTAGGTACTGTGTATATATATATATACTGACACTGGGGCTGACACTGACAGCCAAGCCAGCCCAACAAGAGGCCCTCACTGTCACAGTGAGAGTCTATTTATTGTAATTTGTAACAGAAAAAAAGATGTCTGTAGATAGCGCTATAGGAGTGTCAATGTAGCTGCAGCCTGACCGGGTGGCTAGTCCGTGTGTGAACCAATGGGGAGAAAAGATTAAAGCAAACACCACAATGCAACAAAATATTGCTATTATGTAGAAGCTCTGATCTGCAGGAGCACTGTATTATTGTATGAGCAACAATGTATCAGGATCAAGAAAACATATACTCTTACCCTGTCTGGAAATATTTTCTTTTATTGTTATGCTCCCTACGTTTTTTATCTCACTGTGACAGAATTAGATTGTACTGTGACAGCTGGGATTAATAGCATATAATTAGAGATGAGCGAACCGGTTCGGACGAACCGGAATTCGCTCCGAATTTCAGGAAATATTCGATTCGGCACGAACCCGAATATTTTGTGGTTCGTGCCGATCAAATTTTTCCTGAAATTAAAAAAAAATAAATGCCGGCATGGTGGGAGCGGGCCGGCCGGTTCCGCTGTCAGCACCATGCCGGCATTTAAAAAACAAAAAAAAAAAAAAAAAAAGCATTTTTGCCGGCATGGTGGGAGCGGGCCGGCCGGCTCCGCTGTCAGCGGAACCGGCCGGCCCGCTCCCACCATGCCGGCATTTCAAAAAAAAGCAAACACTTACCTGCAGGTCCGGAGCGTGGAGGCCGGCGCCGCTCTCAGCTGTCATCTGAGGGCGCGTCATCAGAGCGCCCTCTGATGACGCGCCCTCAGATGACAGCTGAGAGCGGCGCCGGCCTCCACGCTCCGGACCTGCAGGTAAGTGTTTGCTTTTTTTTGAAATGCCGGCATGGTGGGAGCGGGCAGGCCGGTTCCGCTGACAGCGGAGCGGGCCGGCCGGTTCCGCTGACAGCGGAGCGGGCCGGCCCGCTCCCACCATGCCGGCAAAAATGCTTTTTTTTTTTTGTTTTTGTTTTTTAAATGCCGGCATGGTGGGAGCGGGCCGGCCGGCTTTACCGGCCCGCCGGCCGGCCCGCTGACAGCGGAACCGGCCGGCCCGCTCCCACCATGCCGGCATTTATGATGGGGAACTTCGTAAAAGTTCGATTCGGCCGAACCCGAATTTCTTTGTGAAATTCGGCGAATCGGCCGAATCTAACTTTTCAAAAGTTCGCTCATCTCTACATATAATAGTGCACAATTATGTTTATCTGTGGGTAAAATTATAAGAAACAAAACTTATCCACCAGGCCCGGCGGATAATACTTCACCAGGGCCATGATTCTACAAAAAAAAAAAAAAATCTAAATATGTATCGTCCATAACATAACCCTTCTTCATAACCCTTCTCTTGGAACCTAGTTTTAATTAGGGAGGCTTGTTCATAATAGACTGACTTATCCGTACAATTATGGTTAACCCTTTTTTTTTTGTAGAATCATAAGTTTTTTTATTCTTTTATCATTTTTATTCAAATTCCCACTTTTTATCCTATCAACATTTTTATACATGGAGTTACATACACTTTTGATTATTTTTTTTATTAATATTATAATTTTTGTATATATAATTTTCTAATATACATCTCTTTAATATATTAGTATTAGGTTCTCCGTGAATATTAGATCAGGTATTAAACATATTGAGTGTACGAGAGGTTCTGTTTTATGCTAAATTTTAATTGTTTTTTTAATTGCTATTTTTTATTATGGCATATCTATAAGATGGATATTAATATTAATTTATATTATTTAAAAAAGTGCTCTTAAATACGCATATATGAAGCCTGCAAATAATTTATATATAAATATTTCTCCAATTGAAAACTATCTATAAGATATAATATATGAGAAGATGTAATTGAAACGAAGATATAACTTTTCCAAAGGATACTGCTGTTTTTTCGTTTATGTTCTGTTTTTCAGAAAGTATCAAATAATGGAAACATCGCGCTTCTAATCAGCATATTTCAAATGCTATATCTGTCACTCTGGAGTCTAATTGTAACAGGTATCAGAAGCCGACATTCATTCCTTTGAAACTACACATTGTAACTACAATTCCCAAGAATCCCCGTGGCTGTGGCTTTTTGAAATAGTTTGTCTGAAGCCCAGGTGTATTTATTTATCAGAACCACAAATCCCAACAGCCTTTGCGGCTGTGGCCTATAAAAAAGGCCAGTCTGCTTCTGCGCAGTGAGGACTTTTGATAACGAGAAATCGAAACGCGCGTCAAGACCTCCGCCTGGAACAGGAACCGCTCAGCTACTTTGTACTGTTTTACCTCAAGTTTGGACGTTTTTTTGGTATATATCCATTTGCTTACATTTTGGACTACTACGGGCAATATAGGTCTGGGAGTGCACGCCCAGCTTTTTTGTCTTAGCAACTAATTTTAAACCGCACAGCGACGCTCTGCTTAACACGAGCGAGGAACGCCGCACAAAATTTATTTGCGCAGGTGAAGTCTACACATTGTTTTTATTGTCCTTTTCATTTGAATAAAGAAGTCCTTTGGAAAATAGAAGATCTGGAATATTTAATAAGAAGATTAACCTGTCAAACAGCAAGCATATACAGAAACTAGCCCTGGTGAAGTATTATCCGCCGGGCCTGGTGGGTAAGTTTTGTTTCTTATAATTTTACCCACAGATAAACATAATTGTGCACTATTATATGCTATTAATCCCAGCTGTCACAGTACAATCTAATTCTGTCACAGCGAGATAAAAAACGTAGGGAGCATAACAAGAAAAGAAAATATTTCCAGACAGGGTAAGAGTATATGTTCTCTTGATCCTGCTACATTGTTGCTCATACAATAATACAGCGCGCCTGCAGATCAGAGCTTCTACATAATAGCAATATTTTGTTGCATTGTGGTGTTTGCTTTAATCTTTTCTCCCTATTTATTGTAACACCAACCCAAGCATGACGTATAAGATGTCATTTGCTAACTTACCTGAGTTAGAAGAGATCATTGTGGAGTAATACTCTTGTTGAAGGTTGTTCCCATCACTTCAACTAGAAAACTGCCATCATACTTAGTAGGTCATGCAGAAGGCACATGAGCCACTGCTGACAATGATAGCAATGCTGGTCCATAATGAAGTCCCCTTACGTGAAAATGAGAGGCGACTCCATATAATGCCAAACTCGGAAGAACCCAAGCATGACATCTAAAATACAATTTTGCTTATTCAAGTGAGCTAAAAGAGATCCCATGCTGTGTAGCCACTAAAATGTTAATGCTCAAGAATGTATATTGTACTTCTGCTTCAGACCATCATAAGGTCCCTTATATTATCTTGAGAGCTTAGTTTCATGTATCTCATTCACAGAGCTATATATACTACAGCAGACAACCAGAGTGGAGCCAGACAACCAAGAAGTTCCTCTTATATCACAATAATAGTCCTCTCACATCAGTTCCCTCACTACATACAGTAAGCCCAGAAAAACTAAAAAAATGGTGTATAAGGTGACTTTTTTTACTTACTGCAACTTGGTTTGTGTGTATACCTAATCATTTAGTAACCCCTTTTCCCAAGAGAACATTTCGCTATGTGCTCATTTCCCTAGCAATAGCATTTTAGGACTTGTGGGATTTTTATTTGTTACACTTTTTTTAGCATGATCCTATATGTAATGTTTATTATTGTGATAAAAATGGACCTACACCAGTGTCAGACTGGGATATTATGGGCCTACCAGTGTGAGTTACACTGGAGCTCTATAGAAGTCTGAAACTAAAAACCAACGGGTGCGGGGGCTCTTAGAACCATGCAAACCTGGGCAACCAGGGCAGGGGCACTTTTAGGCATAAGGGCCTACCGGGGAGATTCCCTCGTAACCTGGTTGGCCAGTTTGAGGCTGACCTACAACACAGGTAAAGATATCCTCCCCCACACACCAAAAATAGCATCTTAAAGCCACATACTCACTTGTCCTGGCAATTGAGAATAGGTGGCTTTAACTTGCAGTTTCAGTGTAGAAGTGTAGGAAGCTTGCTTTAAATGAACAAAAATGCTGAAATAGATGTGTGCATACTTAATATTTTATTTTAATCCTTTTTATTGTTTTGTTAAGTGTTCAAACAAGGGAAGTGATCCCAGAACTGGTCGCATACAGAGAAGGTCCAGTACACAGTGTTGTTAACAAACTGAGCAAAGCATAATAACTAACAAAAAGGATTACAAACTCACTCTGTGCATTTACACCCCCTGCCCACTCAGGCGGTTAGGTAACCCTGCTAGCCGCTTGCTGTTATAACTTTGTCTGTTGTATGGATCAGCCTGTTTCTTTTTTTATAAATTGCTTCGTTTTTGATTAACCTATTAACTTTATATAGTAGAAATATGCTCGTATATATCATTATTGTTAGCGCTGGGAGATATTTTCCTGCTGCTCTCGTCTACCTATTTATCTATTTAGTTAGCCATGCCTACAGGTGTGCACCATTACTTATGGTATGAGGAAGGATTATCTTATGTTGAAACTTGTGAGGACCTTAAACCAGACTTTCAACATCATTTAAAGAAAAGCCCAAACCCTTAAAAAAACTATTCCCCAGCATCTAAAGTTGATATATTTTAAGTTTTAAGTTATTCACTTAATATTCTTTACCCTGCTGGGCTGGGAATACAGATCTACCTTTTGGAGAAGGGTGAGTTTTTGAATAAGGAGGGGGGGGGGATTTAAGAAGACTACAACAGCGTGAGCAGTCTCTTTTTTCCCTTATTTGGGTCATGATTAAGAACTTTTATGTTTAAAGTGGACCAACACCCAGGATTTTGACTATCCTGGGTGCCCCGCTGTCTGAAACCCCCCCCCGAAAGCCCAGAAACACTCACCACGCTCCCACGTGACCGCTCCAGCCAATCACAGCGTTTAGAGCCGCTGTGGTATGCGTGTCCAAGGCCGCATGGACGCGCATAGCAGCTCAGCGGCTCTGAGCGCTGGAGGCCACGTCTCGCGCTTCCCTCTAACAGGGAGCGCGCCTGCGCCGGCCATTCACAAACGGCTGGCGCGGGTGCGCGCCCTGCTAGAGGGAAGCGCGAGTCGCGGCCGCGGCTCGCGCATGCGCCGATGGGACGGGGCTGAGGTAAGGTTTGTGGGCCTCCTGGGGGGTTCCCCCCCCGCGGGGCATCCGAAATCTTATAGATTCCCGGGCCAATCCCCCCTGGGTGTTGGTCCACTTTAAGTTTTATTTCTCACTTAAGGTTTTTGACAGTACATGCATCTTGTTGGTATTTGGTATTTTCACGCAGTTGTGTTTTTGTTTGTTTTTCTAGATAACAAGTTAGTTAAGTGGAACTCTCCCTACTACCCAAACACGCCAGCTGATTAACAATGATTGAATAGGCATGCTTGATTTGACTTTATACAGGATGTGTGTTAATAGTCTATTATTGTGATAAGTGTATTTTATAATTTTGTCTTTAATTTTTTCTTCAATTGTTTTTTTTTCTTCATGGATTGATTAGATTGTTGTAAATGTAGTAGGCCAGTGGCTATATGTAACAGTAGATAAAATAATCATCCAATTATTTTATTACAAAATTCTCTCTTCTCTTCTTAATTATATTGTGTACATATGACAAGAATTTGTTCAATGAAATTGTTGACATTGGAAACTGTAGCTCTGTGACATCTATGTTGAATTTGTATTTTAAACCCTGTCCCTTCCATGCTATTATCCCTTCCTTTAATTCATTGGCCAGTGTGTACAGGCTGCTGATCCCCCCAGGAAGGTGTGCTGCGTGTTTGGTCTGCTCTTCGCTGTGGCTCACTCCCTACTGCAGGGAGAGCTAGTACAGTTTAGAGGGCACGTGTGAGTGGCGTGCTTGGGGAGCACTTCCGGGTTTTTTTGTGTTCCAGGACCACGACGACGTGAAAGGCTGGAAAGGATAGTGACAGAAGCAACATCCTGATGAAGTGGTAGTGCTCTGTCACGAAACGCGTAGGTGGTGGTTCGTCCTGGCATTGACCTAGCTCGGCTGCATCTTTGGTGATATTTGCACATTTTCATTAACCCTGTCAAGCGTATATCTGCATTTGGCACTTCATTGATCATTATATATTGTTTCCTCACCTTTGTTTTATCAATTCACTGTCACTGTTTGACCATAGTTTTGCTTTGCTCATTGCTCATATATTTATGTTGTGACACAGCACACTTTAGGCAACTTGCTTATGTCAAATTTTTAATTAGTAGAGCTAATTTTTCAGTCTTCTTGCCAGTTGTCTTTTCATGTTTTTTAACTCTTTTTAGTGTCTATTTCTGACTTTTCTTTGGAGCAATAAAGGTCATTGTTATTTATTTTAATATTTGAGTGCAGCAATTGTTGTGGACTATTTTCTGAGCCAATCTGGGGGCCCATTTGTGTGTATTTTTGCAATGTATACATACTTCATGTGCTGGCACCATACACATTAGATAGTTTGGTTGTGCTTGCAATTGTGGTGTTTTATCGAGTCCAGGATATGGCCGCCACCATCTTGCCTCAGAAGCTACTTCTTGTTCCCTCACATGGGACGCCATCTTGGATGTTTTAAGGCTCAGAAAACACACCAGGTGTAGGTAGGATGATTTTAAAGCGAGCAATCCACTTGAAAGGGGGGGGGGCATACAGGGTAGGCTCTTATTGAGAGTGAAGGTCCAATTTAAGTCATAATAGTGCCATGGGATGTCAGTTAAGACAGGTCCTTGCTGTAACTAATGACCAGATATGTGACCAAGATGCCTGCTTCTAATAAAATAAGTGGAACCATCTTAAGACTTCATCTGGATTCTTTGTGTGCTTACCCCAGCTTTTAGCCAGCTTTTAACCATCCCCTCACACAATAAGGCCGGCGGCTGCTCTTACCTCACCCCCACCCCAACCAATTTGGCATAGGCAGGAACGGGCTACGACAGGGGACAGCCGCAAGCTGGTGCAGATTACAGCACCCAGCTTGCATCCAGCGAGTGGCTCAGCCACACAGCCTGTTATGGGGGGGTTCTGCCACACAGTTTGCTATGGGGTGATGGGGGTCTGTGTCACACAGCCTGCTATGGGGGTGATGGGGGGGTTGTCACACAGTCTGCTATGTGGTAATTGCGGGGCTCTGACACACAGTCTGCTATGTGGTGATGGTGGGCACTGTCAGACAGTCTGCTATGGGGTGATGGGGGGGTTGTCACGTAGTCTGCTATGGGATGATGGAGGGATCTGTCAGACAATCTGCTATGGGGTGATGGGCGGGCTCTGTCACACAGTCTGCTATGGGGTGATGGTGGGCACTGTCAGACAGTCTGCTATGGGGTGATGGGGGGGTTGTCACACGGTCTGCTATGGGGTGATGGAGGGATCTGTCAGACAATCTGCTATGGGGTGATGGGGGGCTCTGTCACACAGTCTGCTATGGGGCGATGGGGGGGTTTGTCACACAGTCTGCTATTTTGGGATAGGGGGACTCTGTCACCCAGTCTGCTATGGGGTTATGGGGGGATTCTGTCACGCAGTCTGCTATGTGGTGATGGGGCTGTGTCAAACAGTCTGCTATGGGGTGATGGGGGGGTTTGTCACACAGTCTGCTATGTTGGGATAGGGGGACTCACAGTCTGCTATGGGGTGATGGGGGGCTGTGTCACACAGTCTGCTATGGGGGTGATGGGGGGCTGTGTCACACAGTCTGCTATGGGGGTGATGGGGGGGCTCTGTTAGACAGTGTGCTATGGGGTGATGGGGGATTCTATCACACCGTCTTCTTCAGGGTTATGGGAGGTTCTTATTTTTTTTTTTAAAAGTATACATAATATTAGTTCTGTCCCTACCCTGTTTTGTGCAGGGAAATCACCCTGGTGTTATCCCCAATTTGCAGCCCTCCACCCCCATTTTACATCCATTTTTAGCCCCCAAGTTCAGGTGAAGTTTGGGTACCCGAACCAAACTTCTCCAGGCAACCAGGTGGGTGTGGCCTGTGACTTGTGCCAGCATCCAATGACGCTGGCAGGAGTCATAGGCCACGCCCACCTGGAAGCCAGAACCAGCTTACTTGAAACTTACATTGGCTAAGGAGGCAGCGGACAGCGGGTCCTATGGTGGCGGTGGCTACTGCAAAGGTCATAGTCAAGGCAGCGGCCAGTGAAGGTAGAAGGCAGTGATGACGAAGACGGAGGACGTCAGTAATGTGTATGTGTGTCTGCCTCTCTCTCTCTCTCTCTCTCTCTCTCTGTTTAAGTTGGCGGGAGACACTGCGTGGGAGCAAGGGAATGTAAATATTTTTGTTAGTTTTTGGGGCATGCTGCACACTGCCTGTATTTGGGATGCCTCACACTGCCTGTAAATGGAATGCCATGCACTGCCTGTAATTGGGAGGCCCTCACACTGTCTGTAATTTGGAGGCCCTCACACTGTCTGTAATTTGGAGGCCCTCACACTGTCTGTAATTGGGATGCCCCAACACTGTCTGTAATTGGGATGCCCCAACACTGTCTGTAATTGGGATGCCTCACACTGCCTGTAAATGGAATGCCATGCACTGCCTGTAATTGGGAGGCCCTCACACTGTCTGTAATTTGGAGGCCCTCACACTGTCTGTAATTTGGAGGCCCTCACACTGTCTGTAATTTGGAGGCCCTCACACTGTCTGTAATTGGGATGCCCCAACACTGTCTGTAATTGGGATGCCCCAACACTGTCTGTAATTGGGATAACCCAACACTGTCTGTAATTGGGATGCCTCACACTGCCTGTAAATGGAATGCCATGCACTGCCTGTAATTGGGAGGCCCTCACATTGTCTGTACTTGGGAGGCCCTCACACTGTCTGTACTTGGGAGACCCTCACACTATCTGTAATTGGGAGGCCCTCACACTGTCTGTAATTGGAAGGCCCTCACACTGTCTGTAATTGGGATGCCCCCACACTGTCTGTAATTGGGATGCCCTCACACTGTCTGTAATTGGGATGCCCCCACACTGTTTGTAATTGGGATGCCTCACACTGCCTGTATTTCGGATATTTCACACTGCCCATATTTGGAATGCCTCACACTGCCTGTAATGTGGAATACCCCTCACTGCCTGTAATGTGGAAAACCCCTCACTGCCTGTAATGTGGGATACCGCTCAATGCCTGTAATGTGGGGTTGGTTATGGGGTGATGGGGGGGATTCTTCACACGTAATAGGGTGATTGGGAGGGAGGTATTTTAGCACAACATTTGGTTCAGAATATTTTTTTTCTTATTTTTCTCCTCCAAATTCTGTGTGCGTCTTATGGGCAGGTGTGTCTTAAATACAGTAAATAATAGGTTTAAACATGTTTTATTGAATGGGCTCAAAAGATATTTAAATCAGTCAGACAAAAGCAATTCACTACAGCTACAATCAAATAAAACATACGAATTAAACATTGTACCCGTCTAATGCTTAATCAAAGCTAATTAAATTACGGGCTAGATAAACCTGCTATAAAACTAGACGATTGTTATCCAATAACACTAATCAATTGGCAATTTCTTAAACCTAACAATAATTAGGCTTTAGCTTCAATCAATAACGATCTAAAGTTTAATATAAAACTTGCCTAATTTTCATTTATCATAAATTAACCTTCTGTAATAATTAGAAAAGCAATACTAACAGGTTACTCAGCCTCAATAACTAATATTAATTAATGAATTAAGTGACCCCCCGTAGCAATGTTCTCCTACTCAGGAACGTAAAACCTTACCCATTCCCTAGACCAGTCTTTTGGAGCACCACAAGGACAGGGGAGGTTAAGCAGACCTGAAGTCAGTTTCACTTTAAGCCCGCTTTAAGTAAGATGGACATGATTCAGACACTTAGAACAGAGACAGTAGAGTATAATGGTGTCTGCCATAACATACCTCTTTTTCACCACATATATGACTGACAGTGGATGCAGATGCTGGGCTGGCTGAAGGTCCCAGGACAGCAACAACTCCTTTTGGTAGAATCTGACACACTGGAAAACAAAAGCAAGAAAAGAAATGGTGAGACTAGAGAGAGGCTGACAGAGGACATGGTTAGGCTGCCTTATTCTCATTCTGGACATCTTCCAGGGACTACATGGAGGTACGAGAAGTGGCAAATTGGTGGTTCCAAAAGGGACATTCCAAGCAAAAGGTTGCATCAGCTTGTTTTCTGCTCCCTTAATGCTGAATGTCGAGGGGCAGGTCTTTAAAGTATATATAAATTATATAAAAGTATATATAAATATAAATAAATATATATAATTTATATATAAAATATAAATTCCTAAAACCAAAATCATAATTAGCAAAACCAGTTTCAGGGTCTGTGGAAAAGCCCAAATTTTCTCTGCAAAGTTCCACAAATTTCAGGGTAGGAAGAATGGAAGGGAAAGTCTGGACATCAAAGTGATATCGGGGTATAACTGGAGGGAGGATGCCTAAGGAGGAGGCTTTAGGAGGGGGCCCAAGGGAGCGGAAGAAAAAGGGCCCTAGGAGAAAGGAGGCTGCCAGCTGAAAGTTCTGCTTGTGGGTTCCCCTGTCAGGAGGGTAAAATTGTATGAGTTGCTGGTCAAGTAATGCTCTTAAGTTTGCCTAAATCACTGTATATGTGTATGCCGGATCATAGCTTGTTGTATCTTGTTGTTTTGTAAGATTTTATTGCATCTTGTGTTATTTTACCAACAATATATATATATTAATATTTTCATTATTACATTGTTGAGAAGATTCAATTGTTTACACTTTTACTGAGCAAACAAAAATCAAGATCATTTAAAGAAAAAGTCAACTTTGATTAAGACTTTAGACCAGATAGACCAGATAGTGCCAGAGGGCACAAGAGAACCATTTACTTACCCACAATGGGTACCTCCATACACAAGGATTTTCCATGTACTACAATGGGAGTGCTCTGTACTGAGGACAGAAGTGATACACTAATATTTAAAGCTGGCCTACACTCTCCATTGCTGTGTCAGGGTAGATCCTGGTTCATAAGGCCACTAAACTTATCTAACCTACCCCCTTACACCATCAGTAAGCCCTGCATTAGAGAGATACTGACTTTGGGGGACAATTAACAGCTACACACCGGTGCAGAATCCAATAGGAGACATGATTCACAGAAGTGCCCAGCTGCTTCCTGCTCCCCATCATAAAGGGCTTAAACTGGACCTTCACCCTAAATAAGAGCCTTTCCTACCCTATACATACAGATTGCCCACATTAACAATCCTCCGACCTGCAGCTACAGCATTTTCTGAGCCTTTAAACATCCAAGATGGTGGCCCTGAAGTCCCAGGCTGTCTGTAGACAGGAAGTGTCTTCTGACTGTGCTGCTCTGCATTCTGAGATTGCTGACCTTTTCCTAACCCCAGCTCTGCTCTGTCTGTGCAATGCACAGCTATAACCCACCCCCCTGCAATCCCCCGCTCCTGTCCTCAGCATGTGATGCTTCTGAGGCAAGATGGCGGCATCCATATCCTAGTGTCCTGAACAGAGTTGCAGCCCAGTGGGGGAAAAGAATATGTAAGTGAATAAAAACTTAAAATGTATTAACTTTAGATGTTTTTTTAAGGCTTTGGGCTTTTCATTAAATGATGCTAAAGGCCTGGTTTAATGCCCAGTTTTGACTTCCTAAGGATCTTTAACTGTAAAGACTTCTCAACATAGGATGCCCCAGGGCCGAGTATTAAAAGGGACATAAAGTAATTTTTGACTGTTGGTTTCCTTTAAAGCAGAACAAAACCCACGTTTAGCTGCCAGGGCCGGCCACTGTCCACTGTGTAAAGCCCCCCCCCCCCCCCCCGCCCCCCAAGGCACTACAGAATTCACCTGCTTCCTGCCACCCTCGACAATGTAAACATCTGAAGGCTGCATCCCCGCATGTTCGGGATGTGAGCACGCTCCCGTCCCCAGTCTTTCACATAAGCTGGGAGTGAGAGCACACGTGCTGCTGTGGTAGCGCTCACTTGCGCTCCCAATTGCCAAGCTCTGCATGTAAATAGAGCCATTTGCCAAGCATTACATTTGCAGGCTCTGATTAAACTATGGAACTGGGAAGGACTGGGAAGAGGTGAGTTTTACAGAGACTTTCCGCGGGGTTTCCCACAGAGGAGCATCCCAATTCAGGGCATGGAACAAAATCAGGGACAGTCAAAATACTGTGTTTTGTTCCAATTTAAAGGGATTTTCCAGCCTAATGAAAAAAACTACACTTAGTTCACACCCCACAAGCTTGATCACTCATAGTCCTGTGGGTTGCAGAAGTCAAAGCTTTTGAAGCTTTCTGCTCTGCAATACATTGCACATAGAGGCAAAAACAATGCTGGCCGCATCCCCAGCATCTCAGGGCTAAGGCCCGCTCCCAGTCTAAAGGGAAACTGGTAAGCAGCTGCTTCCGGTCTCTCTATTGCCGTAAGCTGATCATTAATATGCACAACATGTGGCACCAATTGGGCTAAAGCCGCGAATGCGCCGTGTGCACTCAGAGATCAAAAACCCAGGATAGTGAAAATCACAGGTTTTATTCCGCTTTAAAGTGGACCAACACCCAGGGGGGATCGGCCCGGGAATCTTATAGATTCAATCAGATCCCTCCCTGCGGGGCATCTGAAGTCGGGATGTCCCGCGGGGTGAAACCCCCCAGGACGCCCACAAACCTCACCTTAACCCCGTTCCAACGGCGCATGCGCGGGCCGCGTCTCGTGCTTCCCTCTAGCAGGGCGCGCACCCACGCCGGCCGTTTGTGAAAGGTCGGCGCGGGCGCGCTCCCTGTTAGAAGGAAGCGCAAGACGCGGCCTCCAGCGCTCAGAGCCGCTGTGGTTGGACGCCGCTTGTACGTATATACCAGAGCGGCTATGAGCTCTCTGATTGGACGAGTGCCCGCGTAGGAGCGTGGGGAGGTGAGTGTTTACGGGCGTTCTGGGGGGTTTCACACAGCGGGGCACCCCCGATCGGGGTGCCCCACCGAAGTGGACCAAAACCCAGGATAGTCAAAATCCTGGGTGTTGGTCCACTTTAAATTTATCCTATCAACTGAAATAAGTGACTGCTAAAATTAAAGCAGACTTGCACACTTCCTGGCAACTGTAGCAGGGAGGGTCCTGGTTCACAGCGACTCTAAACTAAGCTGACCTCATACCATCAGTGAGCCCTGTTTTAGAGAATACTCATCAGCGCTCATCATCCCTTCATCTGATGGGGCACAAGAAATGACACACATGTGGCAACTTCATTGCAGTGTGCAGTTGTTTCCAGTCCCCGATTTATGCCTGATCTTTGACTTTCTAATGTGACATCCCACGTCACAATCCCCCAGAAGAGATTGTTAAAAGATACCCAAAGTCACTTTTGACTGGAGGTTTGCTTTAAAGAGAATGAAAGGCAACCACTGCAACTATGTAATTAAATTAAGGGAAATGGGGGAGGAGATCCTGAGCATGTTTTCACATTATTATTAGACAAGTTAGCAGTGAGGTGCCACCAGACTCAGTACTGGGATAGAAGATGTTTCATCTTTTTCATTAATGATGTGGTGGGTGGAATTTTTGCAGATGGCACACAATTATGCAGAAAAATGTTAACGCCAAGATATGGGTTCGATTCAGAGCCAGGTGAGAAAATGCACTTCTTTTTTAAGGAGCCATTTACTTTCATTGTCTACCTTGGGACTGATTCAACAACCGGTGTAAATTTTCACCTGGTGTTGAATGACCCCCAAAGTAGATAATGAAAGTGAACTGCACTTTTCTCTTCTAAAAAAGGAGTGAGTTTTCTTACCTGGTTCTGAATCAACTCTATATTGACATATTAGGGTTGATTCAGAGCTTTCTATGGTCTATCTCGTTTTTGCTCCTAAGTGTGAACATTACACATAGCTTCCGTTAAGTATACGTGCGTTCGTATGATTCAGACTGTCTCCACAGTTGCGTAAGCTGTCAAGAACGCTGTGAGTACAGCTCTCAAGGCCTATTCCACATACGCCGCTTTCATATACGTTGAAGCGAAACACTCGTACTTGCTTTTTTATAGGGCCTTTCCACAGACCTTGCAACGAAATGTTTAAGTGTCCAACGAAGTCCTACTAGTTCCCATCGAAAAGTACCTGTCTTTATCCTTAATTTAGCCCCTAAATTCTGTTTTATTTTTCTTTTTGTGAAATGTATACGCATACGCTGGCTTGTATGCATATGCAACCCTCTTTTGTTAACTGTTTCCCATACCCTGGTCCTGCTAGCCCATTACTTACTTATTGCTGTTCCAAATACTTAGCATGCCATGCTTGCCATACATTCTTCTTTTATTTTTCCTAGTTGTATATTTAGGATGCCCACATGGATATAATCTAAACATTCCTCTGATTGTTAATAATAATAAATGAAATATAACACAATGTTATTTAATTCTTAATTCTGTAAAAAAATTATAATATAAAAGTAAAAAAAATAAAAGGATAGAAAAAAATAGATAACATTTTTTTAAAAACTATTTACAAATGTTTTTTTGGGGGTGTTTAAAAGAAGGTGGCAGGCTCCCAGTGCCTAAAGGACTCATTTTCCCACACACCACAAAAGCACAAATTAGAGCCCGTAAGTGGAGCCGGAAATATCCTGTTTTATTGGCCTCTCTCACAGCCGTAATCAGGGCTCTCACTCATCATGGCTTATACACATCAACGCGAAAACTATAAGAAACAATTACACATTAAATACGCTAACAAAGAGGCTTAAATGCAACTACGAAAAACGCTATTACAAAGAAAAAACATGAGAAGTTCAAAAATGGACCAAAAAATTACACATACACATGCTTTTCCATTTGTAAATGCACTTAAAAGAGGCTGTGAATTGACCTTTTTGTCAAAGACCTTAAAGCAGACCAAAATCGGATCTAAAGTCTAAAATTCTTTGGGTCTAGCAGAAATCTACTTTGGGCGGTTTCCTGATTTTGCATCTGTTACCATGTTCACCATTCTTTGACAGGCATATTAAAGATGAACAACCACCCTCATTGAGTCTATAAGACTCTTTGAGGCAGAGTTCTACCTCTTTATAGAGGTATCCCGAATTGGGATGCCCACTGTGTGAGCCCCCCCTCACACACACGTTTGCACGATCCACTGACCAGTTCCATGAGCCTGCGCCGAATCTGAAGCATTCTTCCAGCTAGTTGCTCATCGGCACCTGGCCTTTTCTGAATGGCTGGCGCAGGCACGTCCACAGCTAGAGGCTGGGAAGGGGATGTGCCTGGGGTACTCTGAGCCTGCTCACTGGCCCAAATTCACATATAAGGAATTTTCAGGAAAAAGGTAAAAAAAAATAAATAAATAACAGCATCTTACCTTGTCGAGTGTTCTTCCAGCACTATGCCTTCTCTCAATTCTGCAGCCTGAATGAGGAAATATACTTCCTTATATGCCCCTCCAGCACCACCCTGCCGATGTGGGCCACCAATACTAGCTCCAGGAGCTAGTCCAGATCACGCCCCCTCTGTATTAATGGATTGAAAGACACTCTCAGTGCTGGCATTCAAGCCCAGCTAACCCCTCCCTCCCTCCTTCCCACCCAGCCTCCTCCAGGCAAGCACTCTTACTCCCAGCACCACCCCACCCATTATGCTGCTTATTATGCAGCATCACAGCTCCAAGGGCCATGCCCATATGCTTTAGAAAAAAATCATGGGGTAAAACTGTAAACCTTGATATCTCAGCCATTTCTTTTTCAATATAAAAGTGGAAAACAGTTTAGGACAGTTCCAAACGCAGCCCAACAAAATGGTCTAACAACTGGCTATGCCTGAAATATCACCTTAATCATGACGCTCTGTGAATCCACCATCTGGGGCACAGGGGAGGTTTTCTGTTAACCCCCATTTTGCCTCAAGTAAAAAGACGTGGCATACTGATAGAGGTCCTTTTTATTTTATAGCCTTGGCATAGTGTCAATCTCTGCACGGCCTGCACTTCAGCTGCCATTTAGGACCAAAGGTTTTGGGGGCTTTAGGCAGAAATAAACATCAATAAAATATGTGCCCAAGGCAGGCTACAGATGATAGGTCGGGAAAATACCGATTGTTCTTGATGCCCTTTCGTTACACTCTACATGCACATACATATATACATACAGTAATCATAAAGTGAACTCAACCCAGGTGGGTTTTTCAAGGATATCATGAGGTCATCTGACTCTAGAAACCAATTGAATATCAATACACAAAATGGTCTCCAGCTGCAGGAGCAAATAACTGCAATATTCCTTCCATCCCTCTATGATTAGCGTCCACATCACTGCCGTGCCCCATAAACATCAATATCCCTCACAAGCTTGACTTAACGTCAATGATTCATTCGGCTTATGTATGTAAACGCAGCCGTGGCATGTGAAAGGTCCCTGTCCAGGCGATAATGTCTGCCTGTCGATTTGTTTCACCTCATTAATTTCTTCTGTCTTTTATAGTTCTTATTCTCCTTAGATTATCGAACATTCATCTCACTTCCGGGCTGACTTGTGTGTGTCTTGGGCTTACAATGTAGAATGATCAGTTCCTGATTAAATACCAAGGACAATATTTGATAATTAGGTCCCTGGCATTCTTGCCTTGCTTTTTCCACTCAAGGCGACCCTTGTAACGCTACGCAACATACTGGATATTGTCAGGGAAACGCATCAAACTGATTAAGGCACAGAGATGAAGACTTAATCACATTCAGACACATTTGGAAAGGGGAACGGAGTGCTTAAACAGCTGATAGAGGACACACAATTTTTGGCCTTTCTATAGGGACTCGTGGATAGGCATTAAAATTTGGAGGTGATAAATGGTATGGGAAAAGTGCACTGGAGGTCCGCTTTAAGTTCTATCATAAGATCTATCAGCTTAGCTCATTATAATGTTCACTCTCTAGTGTCAGGGTGTGGTATTATGCCTGTTGTCTCACTGCCTTTCACCCCAAAACTTAACCCTAACCCAACAGCTAAATCTAATCCTAACTAACTGACCACTAAACCTGACATTGCCCCGTAACCTTAAGATCAAACCCTAGCTTTAACCTTCATCTAGTGTGGAAAAACATGCACGTTTTTTATGTTCACCTAAGACCATGATGATAAGATGGTTCTCCCAAGAATGTATTAAATATAGACTAGGGAAAACACACTTTTTCTGTCTCATGTGGATAAATGGAAAGTTGCTGCTGGCCTGAAGGTCATGATCAGAACAAAAAATGTGACTCCTGAGCTGTGACCTCAGTAACACTGCTATAATTGTAGGGACGCCACTCTGATCCTATTGACACTGCTCTGATTCCAGTGACACCGCTCTGATTCTCATTTAAAGAGGAACAATGGACCTAAAATACAAAGGGCCCAATCCCCCCCATCGGCCTCTACTTACCTTTTGAATGTCACCGCTGCCTGCTGCGACGACATGCAGGGCCCGGTCCTCTGCCCACCCACCGGCTTAGCCACCTGTATGTGACAGCACAGCTTTAGCCACTCAGCATAGTCTTGCGGGATTTCGTGAGGCCCCATTGCATCCCACTGTGCAGACGCAAGATCAGGGGCCGCGCACAGTGCCTGATGAGATGCAAAATGGCGCAGGGACCCAGAAGATGTATCCCCGGAGAGGGGAGTAAATAGTGCCCAAATGTGAAACCAGAGGGGGGGGCAGCAGTTCGGTCAGGTTTGGGGGAGGTTTTAACCTCCCTCGATATTCCTCTTTAAGTATTGCTATATTGATTCCAGTGACAACATTCTGCTCTGAATCCAGTGACACTGTTCTGATCCAAGTAACACTGCTCTGAATCCATTCCCACTGTTCTAAACCTAGGATACTGCTCTGAATCCATTTACCGTTCTGATCCTAGTGACGCTGCTCTGATTCCAGTGACACTGCATGGATCCTACTGACACTGCTTTGAGTTCAGTGACGCTGCCATACCTATCATATTTTCAGGGTGGGAAAGAGGGATATTTGTTAAATTAGGCCACACCTCCTCATTGAGGGGTGGATAGGAGATAGGGTGTAACAGTTAAAACAACAACACTCCCACCTACCTACCTAATGATCTAACTACCTACCTGGGTGGGTGCGTGCATAGACATTTGGAAATATGTGCATGGATGTTTGGGTGTGTGAACATGCTTATTGGGTGTGCGTGCATGCACGGGAAGGCAAGCATAGATGTTGGGAGTGCACACATGGATGTTTGGGAGTTCATGCATGCACTTTGGGTGTGCATGGGCATTTGAAGTGCTGGTCTAGGCTCCAATTTCACCTAGCAACAGGGGGAGAAAGGAGAAGCACAGCCAGGGTGTCTGAAGCAAGTTCTGTGAATCTTACCCCCATTATGCTGACGATTATGCAGCATCACAGATCCAAGGGCCACGCTCACTTCATGAGATGAACCTGTAAACCTTGATATCTCATCCATTTCTTCTTCAATTTAAAAATGGAAAACAGTCTAGGACAGTGCCCAAGGTAGCCCTACGCAATGGTGTAACAATTAATGAAATATGTCATTAAAGTTCTAAATGTGGTTTGCTTAGCAACTGGTTTCTGTGACACATCATCTTTGCTGTGCAGCAGGTAAACAATTGTGTATCTGGCAAAATCACCAATGAATGTGAAAAAATATCTCTTCTTACCGTGGGCTTGAACACTCATTGGACCACATACATCTTTGTGTATCAAATTCAGATCTAGTGCTGCTATTTTTAGGAAATTCTTATTTGGACATTTTCCCTTTAAGACTACTGGTGCATTTCATCACTTGACTGTATTGGTCTATTGCAATTCCATCTACAAGCTGTTGTTGAGCTAGCTTCCTTACTGCTTCTGGGTGTCTATGCCCAGGACGTCTGTGCCATACATGTATACAGTTTTCATGCAGAGCTTGTCTAGAACTGTACACACGGTGTCCCTCCTTTGAAATGATGCAGCTGTCTTCCTCAAAAGTAACTACATTCCACTATGTAGTGAGCTCTTTCAAAAGATTGCTTTCAAGACTGGGAACATGTAACACTTTAATTACTGGATCTTTCTGGTTTGCGATTGGGAAACGGGACAGTGGGGGGGGGGGGGATATTCTGATCCCAGTTAACTCTATTTATGTCCAATGTTTTCTCCCAGATGCTCTCTTTGACCATCCCTGCCCATTTGTTTTTCATATTAATGCTTAATAATTGAACTATACTATTTGTATTGTTTTTGTTTTTGCTAAAATTTGGGGAACAATATCCACATTTTTATTGCTTAGACCTTAATGTAGGGTTCAATCCCTAAAAAGAACTTGCGGCTGACACTTTCATTGTTCATAAACATGCAGGGCACTGCTGGGATGTGTTTTTGGAATGAAATAAGCCTGTTACTCATTGGAATCGTCAGTTTCTTCCACCTATTTTCTGGAGGAAATTCACTCTTCAAATTGCCACAAATGCACATGCTTTGCTGCCCTCTAAACAAACCATAAACCAGGCGCAGGGACAGTTTGGTGCGCAAAAAGGACGCAATGGCAACGCTAGTGTGCAAACTGATGCTAAAACGAAAGCACATCCCTTTTTGACTACCATGAATCAGGCAGAAACTCAAGCGCGACTTGATGCTCCAAATAGTGTGTGGAAACTCTCCGGCACACTGACCATGAATCTGATATTTTCTCTGTTTCTCACGCTTCTCTGATACACTGTTGCTTGGGGAAAATCCTCCTCTGGGTTATTCCACCTCTGGGATTTTTGTTTCTCACGCTTCTCTGATACACTGTTGCTTGGGGAAAATCCTCCTCTGGGTTATTCCACCTCTGGAATTTTCCTGCTCTGGGCACATAACCTGTTGGCAGTGGATTGTACATGACACTCCTTCAGTGTGCAGGAACAACGGCTGTTTATTCAGCAACAATCAGAAATATAAACGTGAACAAGATACATCGGCAACACTTCTCAACATGGAGCAAAGGAAACAGCTCCCTTCTGTCAGCAGGTTAAACACACTATGCATACAGTCACATGGCCCATCTAAGACTTCCTGTTTTTTTCTTTTAAACTAAATGTAACAATAGTATAGACAGTCACATACAGGATGTAGTTGTTGCATTAAAAATCATTCCAACAGCTGAAGGTGGAACCTTTAATGCATGGGCACATGCATGCTTACAGGTGATCACATCTGTGCATGTCTGAATATGAGGCAGATCATGCACGCTTACTGGTGCAAACATCAACGTCCTGTTTAAAGGGGAACAGGTAGGGTGATCCGCATATCCAGACACAAGGCAAGAGAAACCTTTGCCTATGTTGCACATTCTGTCATCTGATCCCAGTGGCAGTTTGATCCCCCTACCACCACACCAATACCAATGACACATGACTCTGACCGACTGTTTTGGTTCTTAGACCTCCAAAATCTCACTGCAGTTCTCAACCTCAGCTTAAACTTCGACCACCGCCAGTCCCAAATAGGCCCTTTGTCCATCCCCACCATCAGTAGCTCTGACAAAGACCAGGCACGTTTGTAGATTTCATACCCTGGGCAGGCCCAACCTTCCCAATGCCAGTCATGTTCTGTGATCCAATTTATGCCCAAGAACCACATACTTCCCCTTGAGGTCTCTTATCTGTCTTTCACTTGTGCTTGCCAATTTCATCAGGTCAGGCCAGATTCTTCAGCACCAACAGCACACATCCACTGCCCTCTGGTCTTGTCTGAGAAAGTAAGGTGGCACTGGCCATTCCTTGGCAGCTTGTTATGCCAAGGCCAAAGTAGATCTGGTTGACTTCATTAGAGATCAATGATTTATGACAGCGTAACCACCTCATTGAATTCGGTATTTTTAACCATAGTTTGATTTGATTGTCTCTTTATGTCTTTATTATCCTTTTGCTGTGGCTGCTCAATAAAGCGCGTCTGTTTCCTTCTTGTACCAGATTAATTGTTGCTGTGATTGATAGACTGATTAGCTAATTACCTTCCTCATAAATATTATCTGCTACTTACAGCAATACATTTATTGTTTTGCTGTAAATTCGTGTCTTTTGCAGAATATTTACTCATTAGAGTTCAACGTGACCTTCATTTTGCCAGTTCATTTAAGTTTAGCTAAATCTTAATTTTAGCCAAATTTAGGTCAAATTTAGAAATCTCTTTTTTGTTTACGGTTGACAAGCAAGCACCAGAGCTTGGAGGCTGAATGGCCGCTCTTTGATAAAGGCTCAGTGCTCTACCAGAGGTGTTCCAGGCCCATGACAATGGACATTGGCTTCTTCCAGGTGTTTCTGGTAGGCCAGGCTAGTAACCCCAGGGGAGACCTCTATGTTACTAAAAAAGGAAAACAGTTTCGCCCACAGATCGGTGAGTGGAGCTGGGTAGGGTAATGGAAGAGTGAAGCTCAGTGGGGGAGTGGAGCTGGGAGAAGGGTGGGGTGGATAAATGGACCTGGAATGGTAGGGTGGGCGCTACCATAACCCACAAGCCCTCTGCTCTGTCTCCCTTCCTCCCCTGCTCTGTGTGCTCTTCCATCCGCCCATTCAAATCAGACATCTTGACATAGCCTGTGGATATCCGCAGTTTCACCTGGCACTTTGTGTAAAGGTTGTTACTGCAAGCATTTTCTAAATTACTAATTACTAAAGCACTAGAGGTGGAGGCCTCCTGTTTATATTAAGTGTTGGAGACCCCTGGGTGTGAGCCCCTCAGGCCCTGTCTATAATCCAGCTCTGGGTGGGTGAGTGGAGCTGGAAAGTGGGATGGAGGAGTGAAGCTGGGATAAATAAAGGTCTGGGTTAGGGTTCAAATGCACAGGTGCTGTGGATTCTTATCCCATTGATAATGGAAATTAATATCTCAGAACTGGGGGGGGGGTGAAACTTTAAGTCTCATACAGTAAACATTTTTCTGTCTTTAAACTTAATAGGATGCAACTAGACAACTAAAAACAGAGAGAAATTTTGCTTCCTTTCTCTAAATGATGCCAAGTGAGCACAAATATGATAAATATGGTTGAGGGACAACAATGATGGGGTCCCCGTGATCTTCTGGGCCCCTGTGCGGTTGCACCCCCTATAGTTACGCCCCTGTTCTCTACACTGAAAATACAGTATATTGCTGTTCACTGATGGGATATAACAGAATCTTCACTCAATGCCTTTATTTCCAGCACTGGACTATTCCTCCTGTCCTTGTCGTCAAGAGACTTATGTGATGACATCGCTGCCAGTAAGCTGGAACTTATGAACATTATGGGGAAGAGCTGCCTTTTAAAAAAAAAAAAAACTAATTGTAATTCTGGAAGACTTTTTCCGCACACTTTAACCAATATGGTTATCATCTGGCCAATAAGAGATCATTGTAAAATCATTTGATTTGATACAGAAGCTGGAAATGTTTACAGTCTACTGAGGTAAAGGGGAGTATCCAGTAATAGGGAAAGCTTACTATATATTAGTATATGATGGATGATCCAAAAGTGGAAGTGCTTACAATCTGTATAGGGATGATATGGGGCGTGGGGGTGTTTTTAATCACTGTAGAATAGCAAAGGCAGATTAGCTTTCAATTTCTTGGGCTTATTCTGAAAGTCACTGACAGGTTTCCAAGGGCTGCTATTTCTGCCAAACGTGTCTTTACATAAAAATGCCTTAGACCAGACTAAAGCTTAGGGTTTTGCCCCTGACAACCCCCCCCCCAGATTTGTGATGGGTGGGTGCGCACCCTGTTGAAGGGATAACGAGGAGTTGCATGTGCTGTTAGAGGGAGAAGGTGAGTTTAACGGGTGACCTGTAGGGTTTCACACAGTGGGGCATCCCAATTCTGGATGTCCCTGTAATTTTAAAGATTCCAGGGCCGTCGGACTGTGGGTTTTGGTCGACTTTAAGACTTGGGATGCATAGAGAAGTGTTCTAACTTTATAGTGTTTGGTTTACGCCAAATCGCTGGTTATATTAAAACGATATTAATTAACAATGGCTATTGTTACAGAGCAAAACCTCCGTAACTTGTTGATCCTTAAATGCGTCTATGAGGAACACTTATTTGCATGTAAAGGTGCAGAAGTTTGTCTCTAATGGAACTGTGCAATATCTGAAGATACTCTGCTATATACAGTATGTTTATTTGACTTCCATAGATGGGCAGTGCAGGTAAATTGCATGTATTGTATGTTACCTGTGCTCAGTTGCAATGCAGGTCATCCTCACCCACTTAAAGTTATACTAAGGCAAGCCCAATTGTTGTCCCATTGTCTCAGGCTACACGTTGCACTGTCCCAAACTTCAATCCATTTTCAAAAAGACCCTGTAGCTCCTAAGTTATTTGTAATAGTATTATAGCATTGGAGATTCATAGAATAAATGAAGAGAAACAGGGGTTGTGGCAACAGCGATGTGATTTAAACACACTGTGATGAGAGGAGGGCGGGGTTTCAGAGCTGCAGAGAGAGGCAGCCAATCAGGACGTCTGGGCTGGGAGTGGTGGGTGTTTCTGTTCTTGGGCCACTGAAGGTTGATTGATGGACCAGGTCAGGGGGTGGGGACTAAATGCTGAATGAGGATGCAATTTTCCTTACTAAGGATACAGACAGAGGAGGAAGCAGAGTGTTGTAGCCACTTAATGAAAGGTAAGCTACTAATATTTATGTTTTAACTTTTGACTTGCCAAGCACTTTAAGGTTCATCCTGCTGGGCCATGTCCCCACCGGCAGTCAAGTATTCATTGATGCCACCTCAGGGGTCCTTCTCTCTTGCTGCTGCTGCCTCACAGATTTCCCATCACTGCTACGGCTTGACTGTGGTGCCTGGTCCTCACAACCACCTTTGATCAGAAGCCTTTTCTTCCTTTGCCTCCATTTCCAGATGCCGCCGCTGGTGTCAGGGGGGGAGGGGAAAGAATGGTGTGGTGCAGGGCGGCGTACAGGGTGGTGTAGTGGCCTAAGGGGCCTAAGGCTAGAAGAGTGTTATCTGGCTCCTGGCACTCATTCAATAGGGTACAGATTGCCCACATTAAAAATCATCCAACCTGCATCTACTGCATTTTCTGAGCCTTTAAACATCCAAGATGGCGACCCATGGCGTCTCAGGCTGCCTGCAAATAGGAAGTGTCTCCTGACTGTACTGTTCTGCATTCTAGGATTGCTGTCCTTCTCCTGACCCCAGCTCTGTTCACAGCTATAACCCCACCCCCTGCACTTCCCCCCTTCTCCTCTCCTAAGTATATGATGCTTCTGAGGCAAGATGGTGACACCCATTGTTGTAGCCCAGTGGGGGAAATAATAATAAATGACAAAAAACATAAAATATATTAATCTTAGATGCTGGGGAATAGTTTTTAAGGGTTTGGGCTTTTCATTAAATTATGCTGAAGGTCCAGTATAAACCGGAACAACACCCATTTTTTTCTTTAACGGGTGTTGGTCTCACTGACAGTGAATACAAACAAGTACGGGGGGTGGCATCCAGCATGCTGTAACCTCCCCCCACAAACCCCCCCTCCCCTGAGAACGCCCGATATTGTTACCTTCACCTCGAGCCTGCACCACTACAGGAGTCACGCGATTGGCTGCCGGGCGGTCATGTGGGCTATGGTGGCATTCTGGGCGCTGGCCCATGACCTGCCCACATCTGCATCAGCGGCCAATCTTACTTTCCCAGCGCAGGTTCAAGGTGAAGGTAAGAAAATCGGGTGTTTGGGGGGGATTATAAAAAAAAAGGGTGTTGGTCCGGTTTAAAGTGCTACAACAGGCAAAGGCGATTATTACACCATTGCTTCGGGCTACATTAGGTACTGTCCTAAACAGTTTTCTGTTTTTAAATTGATGAAGCAATAGCCGAGATATCGATGTTTACAGTTTCACCATATGATTCATCTCATGAAAAAAGTAGGCATGCCCTTGTCATGCTGCATAATAATCTGCATAATGGGTGGGGTTTATAAGATTCCAAGAACTTGCTACAGTCTCCCTGGCTGTGCTTCTCCCCTCTTTCTCCATTGCTAGGTAGCAATAGGGGGAGCGCAATTCTGTCCCGCTCTGCTAAGCTGATTGGAGGGACAGGATGTAAGGGGGTGTGTCATCAGGTGAACCTGTAAACCCTGATATCTCAGCCATTTCTTCTTCAATGAAAAAATGAAAAATTTAGGACAGTGCCAAATGTAGCCCGATGCAATGGTGTAACCATTTTTTAGACAAATGGTTGTAGCACACTTAATAAAGTAAATTAAATAAGAGATATAATTTGCATAAAGCATAAGACAAAAAAGAGAGGGGTTCTGAAGCTCCAATATGCATCCACTCTTTGCACATGAGGAAACAATCTATGTATGAAATAGGAGAATCGAACACCCAACACAACAACATATACAACATATAAAGATACAATGTTTTAAAAATATACAGATGCACATTGGCAGCAAATTACAGTACACAATTATGATAGACCGCAGATTAACTAGGGGCAAGATAGGTATCCAGCATGTAGAAGGGGGAGGAAGATAGTCCCAACATTCAAGTCCAAACGATATAGCAGGGAAACAGATTGTATTTTCAGGCTATAAGCATAGTGCAACACAGTACGAGATTATCCATGAACCTGATGCCAAATAACATACAAAAAAATGCAGAGTATGTAGATGTTACAGCAAAGCGACTTACAGAGACAAGCAGCAAGCTAGGATACCTGGTGGACAATAAAGACAAAACTCGACGTTTCGGCCTGCTAGGGCCTATCTCAAGAGATGGCATCTCTTGAGAAAGGCCCTAGCAGGCCGAAATGTCGAGGCTATGCTTATAGCCTGAAAATACAATCTGTTTCCCTGCTATATCCTTTGGACTTGAATGTTGGGACTATCATCCCCCTTCTATATGCTGGATACTTATCTTGCCCCTAGTTAATCTGCGGTCTATCATAATTGTGTACTGTAATTTGTTGCCAGTGTGCATCTGTATATTTTTAATACATTGTATCTTTATATGTTGTATTTTTCACCAGCATTAAAAATGACACTCTTTTAAATGCAGTATTGAGTGTCGGGTGTTCGATTCTCCTATTTCATACATAGAATGGTGTAACCATTACCATGCCCTGAAGTATCATTTAAACTTCCCTATAAGTCTCCGGAAAAGAAAATATGCTTGCTATATAGCACAGCTCACAGCACTCATCAGCGACGCATTATACTGTATGTTTTCATGAATACAGCCAGCTGCATATGAATGTTGTTGCTATTATGTGATGGGATAAAAAAAAAATCCAATTGTGTCATAGCAAGGACACTGTCGCACATCCAGGTCGGAGGAGCTACATACTTTGCTCAGCAGGAGATTAAAAGGGTTTCTTCATCCTGTAATACATTTTTCATCGTAATCATCTAAGAAAAACCAAGTGGAAAGTTGGCCTAGCAGGTAAGCAACCATTTACTGCATATACACTGCATCTATATAGATATATATATACTGTATATACTGTATTACTGTGAAAAACACAGCACAAGGTCCCAAGGTGCCGATATAAACACAGTGATTATATGGCGCATTTACTTCACTGCGGGTTTAGTTTACTTAAACAAAGCGGGCGGGGGGAGTTTACCTGCTGTGGCTCTGAGGGGCTGTGATTCCTTTAAAAGCCAATTTCAAAGCACAAACATGTTCAGCAAACAAACTTCAGTGCATTTTTTTCCAGTCTTGATTTTAGTCAGGCTCAAACTGGTCCACCTGGAAACAGAGGACTTCCATGGTGAGACCATGAACATCCTCAAAGTGGCCACTGGCCTGTGCACTAGGAACCCTGGCCCTCTGTCTATTGAGTGTTGGGAAACAACATGGCCATGTATTAGTTTTGGCCTTGGGAACAGTCTCAGCCATTTACTGATGCTGCACATTTGCAGGTTGCAGGGAGGCACGGAAGGTGTTAGGGTTTGGGGAGGCATGAGAAGTGCCAGGTCACTGGGAGGAACAGAAGGGCACTGAGGAGGGGAAGCGCAGGAAGGCCCAAAGAAGGAGTTAGTTTACACGTTTGCAGGAAGGAACGGGAGAGAGTCAGGTCACATTGAGGCACAAATGGGGGTTTCAATCAAACAAGCAAGGTTGTCTTGTCACAGAAAGTCATTGAAAAGGGAGGCACAGGCGGGCCACGGGTAGCAGGGAGTCACAGAAGGACAGCGGTGGCAGGGAGTCACAGAATGACAGCGGATAGCAGGGAGTGACAGAATGCAATGGGTACCAGAAAGTCAAAGAAGGACAGTAGGCAGCAGGGAGTCACAGAAGGCCAGTGGGTACCAGAGAGTCACAGAAGGACAGCGGGTAGCAGGGAGTGACACAAAGACAGCAGGTAGCAGGGAGTCACAGAAGGACAGTGGCTAGCAGGGAGTCACAGAAGGGCCACAGGTAGCAGGGAGTCACAGAAGGACAGCGGGTGGCAGGGAGTCAAAGAAGGACAGTGGGTAGCAGGGAGTCATAGAAGGCCAGTGGGTACCAGAGAGTTACAGAAGGACAGCGGGTAGCAGGGAGTGACACAAAGACAGCGGGTGGCAGGGAGTCACAGAAGGACAGCGGGTAGCTGGAAGTCACAGAAGGACAGTGGGTATCAGGGAGTCACAGAAGGGCCACAGGTAGCAGGGAGCCACAGAAGGACAGTGGGTACCAGAGAGTCACAGAAGGACAGCGGGTAGCAGGGAGTCACAGAAGGACAGTGGGTACCAGAGAGTCACAGAAGGACAGTGGGTAGCAGGGAGTCACAGAAGGACAGCGAGTAGCAGGGAGTCACAGAAGGACAGTGGCTAGCAGGGAGTCACAGAAGGACAGCAGGTAGCAGGGAGCCACAGAAGGACAGTGGCTAGCAGGGAGTCACAGAAGGACAGCAGGTAGCAGGGAGCCACAGAAGGACAGTGGGTACCAGAGAGTCACAGAAGGACAGCGGGTAGCAGGGAGTGACACAAAGACAGCAGGTAGCAGGGAGTCACAGAAGGACAGCGGGTAGCAGGGAGTCACAGAAGGACAGCGGGTAGCTGGGAGTCACAGAAGGACAGCGGGTAGCTGGGAGTCACAGAAGGACAGTGGCTAGCAGGGAGTCACAGAAGGACAGCAGGTAGCAGGGAGCCACAGAAGGCCAGTGGGTAGCAGGGAGTCACAGAAGGACAGCAGGTAGCAGGGAGCCACAGAAGGACAGTGGGTAGCAGGGAGTCACAGAAGGGCCGCAGGGAGTCACAGAAGGACAGTGGGTAGCAGGGAGTCACAGAAGGACAGCGGGTAGCTGGGAGTCACAGAAGGACAGTGGCTAGCAGGGAGTCACAGAAGGACAGCAGGTAGCAGGGAGCCACAGAAGGACAGTGGGTAGCAGGGAGTCACAGAAGGGCCGCAGGGAGTCACAGAAGGACAGTGGGTAGCAGGGAGTCACAGAAGGACAGTGGGTAGCAGGGAGTCACAGAAGGGCCACAGGTAGCAGGGAGTCACAGAAGACCAGTGGGTAGCAGGGAGCCACAGAAGACCAGTGGGTAGCAGGGAGCCACAGAAGGGCAGTGGTTAGCAGGGAGTCACAGAAGGACAGCAGATAGCAGGTAGTGACTCAAAGACAGCAGGTAACAGGGAGTGACAGAAGGGCCCCAGGTACCAGGGTGTCACAGAAGGACAGCAGGTAGTCACAGAAGGACAGGGGGTAGCAGGGAGTCACAGATGGACAGCTGGTAACTTGGAGTCACAGAAGGACAGTGGGTAGCAGGGAGTCACAGAAGGACAGGGGGCAGCAGGGAGTCACAGAAGGACAGCGGGTAGCAGGGAGTCACAGAAGGACAGGGGGCAGCAAGGAATCACAGAAGGACAGTGGCTAGCAGGGAGTCACAGAAAGGCCACAGGTAGCAGGGAGTCACAGAAAGGCCACAGGTAGCAGGGAGTGACACAAGGACAGCGGGTAGCAGGGAGTCACAGAAGGGCCACAGGTACCAGGCCCTGTGGTCTGCTACCTGTGGCCCTTCAGGTAGCAGGGAGTGACAGAAGAACAGCGGGTAGCAGAGATGCATAGACGGGTAGGAGAAATGGTCTTCATGGACTTTTCCCACAGACCTCAGACCAGATCATACCAGAGGGCATGAGACCCCCCTCCCTTACCTGCCACCCACATGGAACATCTGTCACAGGCTGCGCCAAGATGAGAAGCCGGCACAGCGAGTGTACATGGAAGATCCTCAGTCACCACAAAGAGGAAGAGATGCAAAATATTCCTGATGAGTTCACAGACTAGAATACAGGAAGGTGAAGGAGCTTACAATCTATTAGGATAAAGGGGGGATCCAGAAGAGTTCACAGTCTTTTAGGGTGGTGTTTCCCGATCCTCTCCTAGAAAGCCACAACAGGTCATGTTTTGTGGATCTTCACATAGCTGGCCCTATATCTCTGCACTGATTTCTTAACCTGTACATCTGTGAGATCTTCATAACCTGGCCTGCAGGTGGCTCTCGAGGATGGGGGAACACTGTTTTAGGGTACAGGGAAGATACAGAGGCATGAATATCATACTATCTATTAAGATATATGGGAGCATACTAAAGGCAGAAAAGAAGAAGAGCTTACCATTTAGAAAAAAGAGAGGGTACAGAAGGCGGGGGAGAGTAAAAACTGTAAGAGATGATACAGAAGGAGGAATAGCTTACAATCTATTAGGATATATGAAAAGATACAGAAGGTGAAGGAGCTTGCAGTTTATTAGGGTAATAAGCATAATACAAAAGGTGATGTACGTTAATATACAATATTAGGCCATAACAAAGGATACACAGAGGGCAAGAGAGCTTACTATAGGGTATTATTTGAGTATAGGGGGATTCAGAATGAGGAAGAGTATACAATTTATTAGGGTATACATTAGGATACAGAAGGAGGCTGGGCTTACTATCTATTATGGTATAAACAAGGATACAGAAGACAGGGTAGCTTACAATCTACAGTATAAGGGTATAAGGGGGATAAAGGGGAAGGAAGAGCATACAATGTATTAGAGTATACAGGGGATATAGAAGAAGGAACAGCTTACAATCTATTAAGGTCAGATCCTTCATCATTGTGTTAGTATGGGGTCTTATTGTTCTAAGGAAGGATATCTTACAATCTATCGTATATAGAGTATAAGGAGAATACAGGAAAAGGAAGAGCTTTTCAATCTATTAAAGTATATGGGGGATACTGGAGATGGAAGAGCTTATAATCTTTTAGTGTATACGAGGAGTACATGATAAGGAAGAGCTTACAATCTATTAGGATATACATTAATATATGGTAGGCAGGAGAGCTTACAATCTGTTAGGTTATAAGTAGGATGCAGGTAAAGAAAGAGTTTATATTAGTGTGTAAAGGGGATACAGAAGATGAAAGAACTTACAATCTATTAGGGTCAGGGCCTTCATCATTGTGGTTGTATGGGGGTCCACTGTCTTAAAGCGGACCAAAACCCACATTTTTAACTAGCATCCCCTGAATTGCTCCCCCCATGAGGAGTACCTTTTGGCAATTTTCCTTGCTCCTACTTTACTCTGCTCCCCGCTACTTGTTTTAGCTGTAAAGCCCCGCCTCCTCCATTCATTGCAACTGTAGTGAACAGCAATGATGTAATTGCCGCACCTATGCAATGACTGATAGTATGCAGTCTTACAGACAGGGACAGCAAAAACAAAAAAATTCTGTTGGCGAAAATATCCAATCTAGGTCTACACCCTAAGAAGGCAGGGAATTTGGCCAAATTAATTTCACAAGCTCAGTGGGTTTTGTGCAGCTTTAAGGAAGGATATACGTACAATCCATTAGTGTTTATTAGGGATATAGATGAAGGAAGAGCCTAAAATCTGTTATGGTCAGGTGTCGCTAGCATTTTGATTTTATGGGGGCCCACTGCCCTAAGGAGGGAAATAGGAGGAAAGAGAGCTTACAATCTATTAGGGTATAAGGAGGAAATAGAAAAATAAAGAGTTTACAATATATTATGTTATAAGGCGGATAAAGTTAAAGAAGGAGCTTACAATCTAATAGAGTATAATGGGGATACAGAGCACAATGGGGATATAGAAAATGAAGAGCTTACAATCTATTAGAGTATAATGGGGATACAGAAGAAGAAGGAGCTTACAATCTATTAGAGTATAATGGGGATACAGAAGAAGGAGGATCTTACAATCTATAAGAGTATAATGGGAATACAGAAGAAGGAAAAGCTTACAACCTATTAGAGTATAATGGGGATATAGAAGAAGGAAAAGCTTACAATCTATCAGTGTATAATGGGGATATAGAAGAAGGAAAAGCTTACAATCTATTAGAGTATAATGGGGATACAGAAGAAGGAAACGCTTACTATCTATAAGGGTATAAGGGTGATATAGAATAAGGAGGAGCTTACATCCTATTAGAGTATAATGGGGATAAAGAAGAAGGAGGAGCTTACAATCTATAAGAGTATAATGGGGATGTAAAAGAAGGAAAAGCTTACAATCTATTAGAGTATAATAGGGCTATAGAAGAAGGAAAAGCTTACAATCTATCAGTGTATAATGGGGATACAGAAGAAGGAAAAGCTTACAATCTATCAGTGTATAATGGAGATATAGAAGAAGGAAAAGCTTACAATCTCTCAGTGTATAATGGGGATATAGAAGAAGGAAAAGCTTACAATCTCTCAGTGTATAATGGAGATATAGAAGAAGGAAGAGCTTACAATCTATTAGAGTATAATGGGGATACAGAAGAAGGAAACGCTTACTATCTATGAGGGTATAAGGGGGATATAGAATAAGGAGGAGCTTACAACCTATTAAAGTATAATGGGGATAAAGAAGAAGGAGGAGCTTACAATCTATTAGAGTATAATGGGGATACAGAAGAAAGAAATGCTTACTATCTATAAGGGGGATGTAGAATAAGGAGGAGCTTACAACCCATTAGAGTACAATGGGGATAAAGAAGAAAGAAAAGTTTACAATCTATTAGATTATAATAGAGATATAGAAGAAGGGAAGAGCTTACAATCTATTAGAGTATAATGGGGATATAGAAGAAGCTTACAATCTATTGTACAGAAGATAAGGAAGCTTTTCAGGCATTAGGCATAATACAATTGATGATGGAACGTACACCCTTTTGGGATATATAGGGGAGGATATAGGCCTGGATTGAAAATTGTCCTAACACCCCTCCTGCACCCCCAAGCCCCATAGCAACCATGGGTTGCTATGGCACTAGTTGCGCCTATGGCGAGACACCAGCCAATCATCTTCTGATGCTCGGTACAGTCAGCGAGAGGATGGAAGGGGTGCACATGAGGAATAAAATCGCCGTGTCACACTCTGTGATTTCACAGCTGTTATGGCGCAGACCCCAGGCCTGTGCGGCTGGCATCGGCATGGCAACCGTTGGCAGTCCTTAATACGAGCCTCCAAACAAATTAAACTTTACACTGTATCAGCTCAATCGCTCAGACAGCCGGCTACGGAGGAGCATCGCACTGACAGCGCGCCGCTTTTATACGGGTGTTATGGCAGGCGACAAATGTCCCGAATCGCTCCCAGTCACCCTGATGGAAAGGCAGAATCAATCCATGGCATGTTGTCATCGCAGACCCCCCTTTTATTTGTCTATAAAAGCAAATTACTGGATGGGGAGACGCTCTACCAATGGAGAGAGGGAGAAATAAAAACAGCAAATATAAAACCTGAATATTTTTTTCTACTATAATATTCGGTTTATTTAAACTTAATAAATCCATATCTTAAAATGATGAGATGCTCAATAAAGGAGAACCGGGGAAAAAACAGGCTGGTTTTGTTAGTTTACCAGATGAAAGAAATGGAAAGGTTAACTGTGGGTAAAAAGGAACACAGCATTTTATTTATGTGAGTAAGGGCTGTCTGTCTGGCTTTAAAGTGAAACAAAACCTGGAATTTTGACTATCCTGGGTCTTGTTCCGTGCCCCGGGGGCATCCTGATTTGGGATTCCCCATTGTGTGACCCCCCAGATTGGCCAGAAAAACTTACCTGGCCCTGGTCCTGTGGCACATGCGCAGAACTGTGTCCCGAGCATATGTAATGTTTGGAAATGGCTGCGTTTGCAGGGGACTATCTAGGGGACAGTGGTCACCCCTATGTGTAATCTAGGGTTGCCACCTGACTGGTGTTTCTTTTTAAACTTTACTGGCCACTGGCCTGGTGGTGCTGGTATTTGTTTTTTCTGCTGGTAATTGGAGGATGGGAAAAGTAAACCCACGCTTAAAAAAAACAACCAGGCCAGTGGCCAGTAAAGTAGACATGATATACCAGGCAGTAGTACTCCAAAGGTGTATGTCACGGTCACAGCACTTGTGCGTATGTCTTGGTCATCTGATAAACTCACAAACAGTTCAGCGTAGCTCCACTTTATTGACTTCACAGCATGGTGCTGCTCACAGCACATCCAATGATGGAAGGTGCAACTTCCACATAAGCAAATTTCCAGTATCAGCATATCTCAGCATAAATCCAATATACTCCGTTCACAGTTAATCATGGTAGCATAGGGCCTAGTTCACCCCACTTTGATGTGAACACTAGCTCTTAGAAACTTGCAGGGCTATGGGTGCTAAGTGAGAGCCTCTCCAACTTAAGTATTTTGATCGCAAATCAAGTTCAAAGCTTTCAGGGGTCCCAATGGTATGAGCACCAATCAGTGAATTATCCAGGGACAACACTCCAAACCAGGTTCAATGTGTCCCTGGGGTTAAGGATTTCCAACAGGGGCAGCTGCACCTTACCAGAGGTCAGGCTCGTCTCTTGGCCTCACACACTCATGTCAACAGGTGGCTCCTTCTTTGTTAATTACATGCCAAAGGCACCCCCATAGGTTCTCTCTCCCAACAGGGCCCTCTCCAGACATCTCAAAGCCCCTGCACGCCAAAGCAGTATATCCTCCTGCATTTTGCCTGCTGTTCCTGCCACTTTACTCCAAACAGATCTGGAACGAAATGGAGCTTTTATGGGCTAACCTACCCAGTGACCTACCATGAACTCCACTTACCATACCTCTGGTATATAGGGAGACACTATCCACTACATATAGCTAAGGCCTAACTCCACCCAGTTTCCTCTGGCCTAAAGTCTAAATCCACCCCTTCTGGTCTCTTATTAATGAGTGTCCCAGCCCCTTATATCTGGTTATACGCTAGCTAAACCCACTTTCCTGTTATAACACAACTCCACCCACTCTATTATTATAACATGACTCCTCCCCTTGATATCTCAATAGAGGACAGCAGCCTGCCAATACGAACCCCCCTGTGCAAGGCCCCTGGTCTCCACCAGCAGACACCACACCCCACAGGGGCATCCCAAACTTGGGAGAACCAGGGGATCCCAGCCTCCCAAACCAGGATAACCTCACCAGACAACCCGAGGCTCCTGTAGATTCATGCCGCCAGGCCCTGTAGCATCCCCACGGCACCAAGGGGCAACCACTGACCGCCCCTGACCCAACCAGGAACAGCGCAGCCAAGATAAAGGCAGAGGATGCATGTCCCCAGTCAATGTAAGCCCCATTCTTCCTTTCCCTTTATAGGCATAGGGAACCCTATGTGTCCCCCTCTACTAACCCTTCCCATTCTATCTTGTAGAGGACCTGGGTGGATTCCCCCAGGGCACCCAGGGATGGTGCTGGCACCCCAGAAAGACTGGACTGGAGACTCATCCTGCTGCCTAAAGCACCCATGTCCAGGGTTTACAGTTTTGGCACATATGAACCTTCTTTCACCTACCTGGTAATAATAAATGTATGTTGATATATTATTATTGAGAAACAGAATTTGTTACGTCAATTTTTTTTGAGAAAGAGTCCCATAAACTACCCCACATTGGGTTAGTAAGCCATGTAGAATTTCTCTGGCACTAACCGCACCCCCCAAACCTCTTAAATTTTGAAAAAGGAGTAGGGGCACTAACATACCTGTAAGATTCCAGGATCCACTCATAGTGGAGTTTTTTCAACTCCATTTTCCCCCTTAAATACCTGGTAAGTGCACCTCATTTAATGTATTTTTGGGGATGCCCTTAGGTATGGAACTGGTTTCAATTTCTTTATTAACTGAATCCATTCTTTTCCCATGACAGGCACCTGCATCCCTTCACCCTTCCCAGACCCAAAGGAGAACATCCCGGTGGACCCCGTTAACCCTTTCCTCCTTGCATATTACCTTCCCTACCCCCCTTGTTCCTAAATAAATCCTCTTTTAATGAGAAAGTGTGGGGAAGTAATTTTTTTCCATTCAACCATACATCGCCATCAAGGGGTGTGCGGCTGCCCGATATTTACATTGGCGAGGGAGCCAGGAAAAAGGTGAGTTTATTGGTGCCGGAAAGGGGGGGGGGCGAAGTTGACAAAGTGGGGCATCCCGATTTAGGATGCCCCCTGGGGAAGGTCAGTGGCTAGCCCTGGAATCTAAGACCAGGCCAGAAAGGTTTTGTTCCACTTTAAAGTCCACTTTCAATGGCATTTTTGAAAGTGTATTTTTGTGTGCCAAAATGATATCCTCAAGGTGCTGAGTTTATCTAGTATTTATTTTAAAGAAATTTGTATTTTATTGAAGCTGTTTTCACCTACAATCTGTTGCTGCTGGCAACCATGTACCAAGTCTGTGGAGCTATCTTTGCCTCCACCACTTGCCCAGCAAAGGGGGCCTCCACCAACCTTTGGGTCATGGTCTGGTCCAGGAGGCTTTTCAGTCTTTGGTCTGACGGTCTGCAGGGCGGTAACAAAGCGGTAGTTTTATTTTTGCAAACCTGCAGCCAAAGCCACCACAGGGCAGGATGGAGAGTCTAGAGCAGCAAAGCCGCCGTCAGCAACGCTACAGTGATGGGTGAGTGCAGAGCTGTCAATCAGCGGCCGCTCACTGCACATAAGCCACCAAGCACTGCCTCCACCAGATTTTGTGCCCAGGGGCCTCCACCACACTTAGGGCCTTATGCATGAAGGGGTAGCGACAGGTAGCGAGAGGTATCGGCAGGAGAACGCAGGCTCCAGCACGCAATTACACATTTATGAAGCCAATCCTGTTTAGCGACTGGGATAACGCCATGTAGCATTAGATTAATTATTATCCCAGCCTCAGCGTACAGCGTTCACACTTTCACAGCGCCACCTATTACCTCTCGCTACCTGCCGCTGTCCCATACATTTCAATGAAAGAGCCTCAAATCCCATTTTTCAGGCCCTTTTTTTTCTTTTAAAAAATCATACAAGTGTTTAATACATTATTCCTGAATTCTATGTATGTTTTTCTGTTTTTTTTTTTTTTCCTTAAAAACAATTTTAGTGTTTGACCTGAAAGTGTAAAAGTCACACTCCTTCAACAATGTAATTCCAGTGTATTTTGTTTGCCTAATGTTATTTTTGGCTTGTAAAAACTATTGTAATCACACAGTGACTGCCGCTATGCTCTCCATCCACACAATCTAGACCAACTGCGTTCAGTCGCTGAGATTATTTGTTGAATACGTTATTGTTCGCAGAGTTTCGGGTGCAATGAGCAGTCGCTGTCGTTCGCTGCATGCTGCGCTCCACAGTTGTTAAATATTGATTTTGGCGTGTGTGTCTCTAGCGGCGAACATTGTTATGCGTACGCTTTGTAAACTTTGCGTATCATAGCGGTATCATTGGCGTGCGTTAGCGTATTTTTAATGCCAGGAGTGTCAGAATTTTAGCTTTCACTTTAGTTTTTGCCACTTCCGGTTTTCCACCTCCGAGGATCCATGATGAGGCCCAGACGCCCTGCCAGACCTCTCCCCAACTTTTCCTCCGAATTTCTTAATTTTTTTTTAATGTTTTTATAGGATTTCTGCATCAAAGAATATGACTATGCCCTGAGTGCAAAAAGCAGCATAGTGTTGCAGGTGCAAGCCACAGTGTCCCGGTGCTTTAAGACGGATTTAACAATGCCGGGACAATGAGGGCGTTTACAGGCTCTATGATGCCTACGCCTCAGGTAAGTGTTACATCACTACATGCTTGTCATTAATATAATGTAGGATGAGTAATGTATTTTTGTGTGATGTGTCCCTTTTTTCCTTTTGTTTCCTCTCCACAGATAAGCGTCCTCCCCTGGGGAAACACGGGAAGGGAATCCTCCCCCGCACCTGAGTGTTGGACTCAGATGAGTCTGCAGGGGAGTGTCCCCTTCGTCGTTCCCATCTTGAGGACCCAGGGGAGGAAGGGGATGACGCCCCAGAGGAGCGTGCTGCTGTGGTGAGGGCAGTATGGAGCCTCAGCTCCTCACAGTCGGACTCAGCTGAGTCTCAAACCCCTTGTGGCCACTGTCAAGTGGGGAGTCCCAGTGGGGAGGAGGTGAGGGACTCGCCCACACTCCCTCGAGGATCAGGGAGTGAGAGGGAGGAGGGTGGCCCATCGGGTTTGGGATCTGCTGGGCCTATTGTGAGGAGTAGAGGCTCCACGCCTCCACCTCAGAGCCCTCCCTGGGATTCCAGCAGCAGCTCATCCCCTGGTGAGTGCATTTATTATTGTTGTTTGTATGTTCCATGGTGATTCTGTACTTTATTCAATATACCGTTCCCACATTAACTGTTTTTCAGGGCATCATAGAGCTGGCACCTCCACCAGCTATGCTGCAGAGCTTGCACTCGGGCATAGTCGTGGTAAGTGTTTTTTATTCTCATTCACATGGTGTATTTAATTAAGTTTAAAAAGACATACACGTGTTTTATACTACACAGCATTATATTGTGCCTGCTTTTTCAGGCACTTCTGTCACACAACTCCAGCTCATTGCAAATTACAGTAAGGCCAAATAGGATTTATATTTATTAAAGCATGATGCTGCACTGCGAATGTGGAAGTAAATGTGCTTCTTGTAGTGCTGCCACATGTGCAAGTCTAAAATATCAATATTTAAAGGGAGTTTACTACTGTATTTTGCATTGCAGTGGCAATGTCTTGCAAAAATGCCTAGAAAAACAGGACAATGGTATTGAATGCTCCATGTGGACTACTTAAATGATACAGATGAACTCATGAACCACTAAATACCATGCTAATATCTTCAAAACATGTGTTAAACATTTTGTTAGAATAATGAACGAAATGTCTATTCTAAAATGTGCCTATTTTTTAGCTGATTTATATCATACCAAAAACAGGTGGTTGTGGAATATTAATATTCAGGGACCAAGCTTATTAAGTTTTCTGTTGTGTTTTTGGGGACCACACAGATATTTTCACGCAGACTGACCCGGTCACCATACTCCCCACCCTAGCTCCAGGAACCCCCAGCAGCATGGTCCCTAGCCACAGCTGCGATAGTGAGTACAATGACATGTTTGCAAAACATACATTTAAACCATATGTCTTGAGAGATGACCATGCATAAAGGTTAATGTCATTATGGGGTTAATTAGGAGACATGTAGATGATATTTTGCCTAGCCAAAATCATAACTGCATGTATATGCGAGATTGGTGCCTCCCCTTTGTTTACATCTTAAAAAAGTATACATTCAACTTGGGAGTGAGTTTGGTCATTTAAAAAATCCATCAATAGTACATTTGAAAACTAGAATTGTAATAGCTGAAGGATTAGTGTTGTTAATACTATGGACATGAATACTTTAGGAAAACAGGAACTACACTCTTTAAAAGCTTAAGTAGCCCTTATTTTATGATTTGAGGTAATGTAAACATATAGGGTAGAGAGGGAAATTGCAAATGGGAGCCCACAAACTAAATTAATGTCCAAAAATATTGGAACATATTAGCTTCATGTCAAATATCCGTACAATTTAGAAACAACAATCTTTAAGCAGAAAAATTCAAAACCTTTCATATTTTGCATACTTTTTTGACCATGTCCAAATAATAATGACCTTTCCTACTCCCTACAGCTTGCAATAATGAGCATCGCAGACTGTGGCAGTACGTCCGCCGGACAAGATTTATGCTGCTGGGGAAGAAGAAACAGCCGTAGGGTGGGGGGTATGGGGTTTGCCGCTATGCGGCTTGCACTTTTGGCCATGTTGGCCTTTTTTAAAAAAATCAATAAAAATTTTAATATTGATATTTAAATTTGTTGTCGGAACTTCATTTCACATCAAATACACACAATTACCCAAACAAATTGGCTAAATAAGCTTATATTGCCTATGTGAGCATAGACAATATAAAATTATTCCAAAATAAAACAATCAAAAAACTTTAAAAGGCCAAACAATATTAGCTTTGGGTGAGTAATTGTACAGTGGCTTCATAGCGACTGCAACACAACATATTCACCATTACAGGCCAGGTTATTATAGCGACTGAGGAGGCCAGAAATAGCGACTGACAGCTGATCGGGGCGGCCACTAGCAGTCGCTCATAGCACCGCAATACAGACGCTTATCTGTCGCTACCTGGCGCTAATGATGAATCAGCCTGCCCATCTGGCTCAGGGAGTGAGTGTGGCTACATTCCATGCAACCTCAGGCTGTGCGCATGCTCCCGTCCCAGCTCATTCAGATAGGCTTGGATCGGAGAGCACTGGGGCTGCAGCCGCTTTCGCTTCCCATTGAAGAAATTCAGAACCGTTTGTGAACGGGATATCCCGTTTTTGGGATGCCCCAGGTGAAGGCCAGTGGACAGCCCTAGAATCATTTATATTCCAATGCCAGCACTGCTGGATAGTGTTCTGCTTTAAATTGATGTGATGCTGTAACCCCCTTATCACTTCACTAAAGGTCACTTTGGTCCCACTTTAAATTGTATTACATGTTTAGCCCTTTCGTTGCTTCATTAATGGTCACTTCTGCTGGGTGAGCTGGGTGAATTTATTGCAATTTTTACCTAAATTCCGAACTGAAACAAAATAGCAGCCTTCTGGTTTAAATGTAACTTTAATCCAGCAACGCTACTACTGTGTTGTGGGAGGAAAAGCCCTGTAGCCATATTTCAAACTATAATAGAGACCTCTTCCATCAAAGCGAAGGCTGGTAGAGCAGCTCCACACACAGGCATAACACCCACATATATGGAGGAGGTACAAAGGTGTCCAAATACTCCCTATAAAAAGCAGGCCTCGTAATTAATGACGTGTGAAAATGCGTCCCGACCGCTCCACGCTTACATGTAAAATACATCAGAATCCTCACGCTTTGAATCCCTTCCCAGGCACACGAGGACGCATCATCTATATTTAATGTATCCGGCGTTCAGATCAATATGGCCGCCCAAGCTCCCGATGAATATTACATGTGTTGAAACTGCTAGGAACGTGTGTAAACACTACACAGCCAAATCACGTTCTGTGTTTTAATGCCAACCACGCTCCAAGTGCAAAAACACATCAGCTGTTACACTAAGGGGGTCATTTAAGAAACATTCACCACCCATTCGCTGTGCATTCGCAATTTTACCTCATTTACTATGCTAAAATGGCCTATTCACCAGGCCAAGGCTGTGTTTGCTGTGTTTACTTCTATTTGTGTTCGCCGTATGAATGCTGGCGAGTGACTTTTCAGTGTGCCAGCTTTAAGTGGTGAACCCCATAGGAATCAATGTTATTTTTGGTGAGAATGGCTGTTTATGTGATTTTTCACATCTGTCACTGATACGTCAAGTGTGAAGGACAGATAGATAACTTGTATTAGAGAAACAACTCATAAAATGGTTTTCACATGATTTATTTTTTTTAACAATTTTTTGGAGGCTCACGCACACATTCTGAGGCACATTCCATGCTATCATAAGCTGTTAGTGGATTTCCAGCACCATTTCTGGTTTTGTTACAGCAAATTGCTGTTCGCCAGTAAATAACACAAATATTGACTGGCGAACCACGGCGTAGATATAGCAAAATGCATTGCAAAGTTGGTGTTTACTGGTGTTCACTGCAAGTTTTGCTTACTCACTGGACTGTCACGTGTGTGTCGCCGGTCTGTCACGCGTGTGTCACGTCTAGAAAGCGAAAAGTAGGGAACATATGAAATCACCCCTAAATATACCCCCCATACAACTGTGTGTCCAGGTTAGTGTTACTGTTTAGGCTAAAGTTCTAGCTCTAGCTACATTTTGATCATGGCAGAGATCCTAATGTATCTTTAGAGTGAACAAAGTTATTACCTATAGTAAACATGTAGATTTCCTCATTTACAAAATAAATTTTTAGATATTGAGAAGAATCTCCCTTGAACCCCATTCATTTGTATGTAATGCTAGAGGTTCCCTTTTGATGATTCGATTTAGAATCCACCAGTTCTCATGTAAAAAAAAAATTCTGTAACTGCTTTTTTGATAATGGCAGAGGTCCTCTTTAACAACTTAAAGTGTGAAGGAGTAAATGAAGATGGTAAACCGTACCAACACCCATTTAAAGTGGACCAACACCCAGGATTTTGACTATCCTGGGTTTTGGTCCACTTCGGTGGGGCACCCCGATCGGGGGTGCCCCGCTGTGTGAAACCCCCCCGAAAGCCCCGAAAACTCACCTCACCCCGCTCCCACGTGACCGCTGCAGCCAATCCCCGCCGGCGGACAAGCGAGAGGCAGCGCCGGACAAGCAGAGAGCGTCCGCCGCCGCCTCCCGCACGTCCCTCTTACAGGGAGCGCACCCGCGCTGGCCATTCCCAAAGGCCGGCGCGGGAGCGCGCCCTGCTAGAGGGATGCGTGGGAGGCGGCAGCGGCGGACGCGCATGCGCCGCTGGAACGTGGAAAAGGTAGGATTGTGGGCTTCCTGGGGGGTTCCTGATTTCGGATGCCCCGCGGGGAGAGATCTGATCGGCCCGGGAATCTTATAGATTCCCGGGCCGATCCCCCCTGGGTGTTGGTCCGCTTTAACAAAGCGTGGGTGTTGGTCCGTTGTGAAGGGTACCGCAATTGCCCAAGTTCCCCCCCTCGATTGAGCGCCGGTAAAGCCTGTAAATCATACCTGGCACCTTGCTCCCTCGGTGAAATCGGCTGTTACATGTCCCGTGCTCAGGCTTCCGCTTTCCCAGCCGCCGGCTGAGAATGGGGCATGTAACTGCCGGCGGCCAGTCACAGGGCTGCATTTACAGACCCTGGTGATTGGGGTGCCTCACCGCAGTGGCCCAACACTCACATTTTGTTAAATGAACGTTAGTCAGATTAAACTACAGTATAGGAAACATCTGAAATTCATCTTTAACAATCTGTATTTTTAGATTGTATGAGGAATCTCCTATAACCCAATGAAAACATTTGTATGTTATGTTCCCCTTTAACAAAATAATGTATTTCAATATATTTCAGGGGGAATGAAGAATCCCCCCTTTCACTACAGTAAAACATATTTATCTCATTATAAATTTCCCTTTTAGGCGGAACAAAACCCAGGACTTTCCCTGGTTTTGTTTCATCCCTAATTGGTATGCCGTGCTGTATAAAACCCCCCATTTAGTCCAGCAAAATTCACTTCTCATGCAACGTGCGTTGCATGTGCGGGCTCCCGTTTAATCAGGGCCCTTTTCTGTGGCTAAATCCTTTGGCAAAGGGTTCTGATTGCTATCAATTATGAGTAGAGATGAGCGAACTTTTGAAAAATTCGATTCGACTGATTCGCCGAATTTTCCGACAAAAATCGTTTCGACCCGAATAAATTCGCGACGAATCGCTATTAAAAACGGCTATTTCTGAGCCTCCTACAGCCTCAATAGGGTTGTAAACCATTCAGCCTTGCTGTAACACGCACAGGATGCGTGCTGGGTTAGTTAAATAATACTTTTAAGAAATATCACATGCAGATCAGAGGCATCGCTAATAGAATCGCAGAGCGGCACAATTGCAGAGAGTTGAAGTGGCATCACTATGAGGGGCAGAAGGAGCCCAAATATACACTGGAGTTGGCTTCAGGAGCCCAAAAATTGGATGAATCACACCCTGGAGTTGGCAGAAGTTGGCAGCAGCAGCAGCAGGAGCCCAAATATACACTGGAGTTGGCTTCAGGAGCCCAAAAATTGGATGAATCACACCCTGGAGTTGGCAGAAGTTGGCAGCAGCAGCAGCAGGAGCCCAAATATACACTGGGGTTGGCTTCAGGAGCCCAAAAATTGGATGAATCACACCCTGGAGTTGGCAGGAGTTGACAGCAGCAGCAGCAGGAGCCCAAATATACACTGGAGTTGGCTTCAGGAGCCCAAAAATTGGATGAATCACACCCTGGAGTTGGCAGAAGTTGGCAGCAGCAGCAGCAGGAGCCCAAATATACACTGGAGTTGGCTTCAGGAGCCCAAAAATTGGATGAATCACACCCTGGAGTTGGCAGAAGTTGGCAGCAGCAGCAGCAGGAGCCCAAATATACACTGGAGTTGGCTTCAGGAGCCCAAAAATTGGATGAATCACACCCTGGAGTTGGCAGGAGTTGACAGCAGCAGCAGCAGGAGCCCAAATATACACTGGAGTTGGCTTCAGGAGCCCAAAAATTGGATGAATCACACCCTGGAGTTGGCAGGAGTTGACAGCAGCAGCAGCAGGAGCCCAAATATACACTGGAGTTGGCTTCAGGAGCCCAAAAATTGGATGAATCACACCCTGGAGTTGGCAGGAGTTGACAGCAGCAGCAGCAGGAGCCCAAATATACACTGGAGTTGGCTTCAGGAGCCCAAAAATTGGATGAATCACACCCTGGAGTTGGCAGGAGTTGACAGCAGCAGCAGCAGGAGCCCAAATATACACTGGAGTTGGCTTCAGGAGCCCAAAAATTGGATGAATCACACCCTGGAGTTGGCAGGAGTTGACAGCAGCAGCAGCAGGAGCCCAAATATACACTGGAGTTGGCTTCAGGAGCCCAAAAATTGGATGAATCACACCCTGGAGTTGGCAGGAGTTGACAGCAGCAGCAGCAGGAGCCCAAATATACACTGGAGTTGGCTTCAGGAGCCCAAAAATTGGATGAATCACACCCTGGAGTTGGCAGGAGTTGACAGCAGCAGCAGCAGGAGCCCAAATATACACTGGAGTTGGCTTCAGGAGCCCAAAAATTGGATGAATCACACCCTGGAGTTGGCAGGAGTTGACAGCAGCAGCAGCAGGAGCCCAAATATACACTGGAGTTGGCTTCAGGAGCCCAAAAATTGGATGAATCACACCCTGGAGTTGGCAGGAGTTGACAGCAGCAGCAGCAGGAGCCCAAATATACACTGGAGTTGGCTTCAGGAGCCCAAAAATTGGATGAATCACACCCTGGAGTTGGCAGGAGTTGACAGCAGCAGCAGCAGGAGCCCAAATATACACTGGAGTTGGCTTCAGGAGCCCAAAAATTGGATGAATCACACCCTGGAGTTGGCAGGAGTTGACAGCAGCAGCAGCAGGAGCCCAAATATACACTGGAGTTGGCTTCAGGAGCCCAAAAATTGGATGAATCACACCCTGGAGTTGGCAGGAGTTGACAGCAGCAGCAGCAGGAGCCCAAATATACACTGGAGTTGGCTTCAGGAGCCCAAAAATTGGATGAATCACACCCTGGAGTTGGCAGGAGTTGACAGCAGCAGCAGCAGGAGCCCAAATATACACTGGAGTTGGCTTCAGGAGCCCAAAAATTGGATGAATCACACCCTGGAGTTGGCAGGAGTTGACAGCAGCAGCAGCAGGAGCCCAAATATACACTGGAGTTGGCTTCAGGAGCCCAAAAATTGGATGAATCACACCCTGGAGTTGGCAGGAGTTGACAGCAGCAGCAGCAGGAGCCCAAATATACACTGGAGTTGGCTTCAGGAGCCCAAAAATTGGATGAATCACACCCTGGAGTTGGCAGGAGTTGACAGCAGCAGCAGCAGGAGCCCAAATATACACTGGAGTTGGCTTCAGGAGCCCAAAAATTGGATGAATCACACCCTGGAGTTGGCAGGAGTTGACAGTAGCAGCAGCAGGAGCCCAAATATACACTGGAGTTGGCTTCAGGAGCCCAAAAATTGGATGAATCACACCCTGGAGTTGGCAGGAGTTGACAGCAGCAGCAGCAGGAGCCCAAATATACACTGGAGTTGGCTTCAGGAGCCCAAAAATTGGATGAATCACACCCTGGAGTTGGCAGGAGTTGACAGCAGCAGCAGCAGGAGCCCAAATATACACTGGAGTTGGCTTCAGGAGCCCAAAAATTGGATGAATCACACCCTGGAGTTGGCAGAAGTTGGCAGCAGCAGCAGCAGGAGCCCAAATATACACTGGAGTTGGCTTCAGGAGCCCAAAAATTGGATGAATCACACCCTGGAGTTGGCAGAAGTTGGCAGCAGCAGCAGCAGGAGCCCAAATATACACTGGAGTTGGCTTCAGGAGCCCAAAAATTGGATGAATCACACCCTGGAGTTGGCAGAAGTTGGCAGCAGCAGCAGCAGGAGCCCAAATATACACTGGAGTTGGCCTCAGGAGCCCAAAAATTGGATGAATCACACCCTGGAGTTGGCAGAAGTTGGCAGCAGCAGCAGCAGGAGCCCAAATATACACTGGAGTTGGCTTCAGGAGCCCAAAAATTGGATGAATCACACCCTGGAGTTGGCAAGAGTTGACAGTAGCAGCAGCAGGAGCCCAAAAAATGGCCTAAAGACATAAATATGTTTTGCACCATTTGGAAAGTGTAAAACGTGGCACCATGCTGAATCTAGTCGCATGCATCAGGCATTGGTGGGTGGAAATCCTGGCTGATCCATCCCTGATTCATTTTGACAAAGGTGAGTCTCTCCACATTTTTAGTTGACAGACGAGTTCTCCTCGCCGTAACTATGGCCCCCGCCGCACTAAACACCCGCTCAGATGGCACGCTACTTGCCGGGCAGGACAGCTTTTCCAGGGCAAACTCTGCTAGTTGCGGCCACAAATCAAGTTTGGCTGCCCAGAAGTCCAGCGGATCCTCAAGGTGTGTTGGCATGGTCATGTCAAAGTATGACATGACCTGCTGGTTCAGGTCCTGCTCCAGGTCTTCCTGCTGCTCATGAGTAGCCTCACTATGCGGGTGTAGAAAGCTACTCATTAGCGACTGAAGACTGAGGCTGCTGCTGCTGATGGAGCTTCTGCTGCTGCTGCTGCCAACCCCCCCAGCGGCCATGGCAGTGGAAGGTGAGCGCAGAGGTCCCCTCGAGTCAGACCTGCGAGAGTATGGACCATGGCGCAGATAGGCATCGGCCAACTGCCTACGTAGAATGTCTTTGTAGTAGTTGAGTTTGTCCTCCCTCTCGGTGGGTTTAAAAAATGCCCCCATTTTGTGCCGGAAGCGAGGGTCCAATAAGGTGGACAGCCAGAAGTCATCCCGCCGACAGATGGAAACAATTCTGGGGTCACTACGCAAGCACGTGAGCATGCTTCGTGCCATTTGCGCAAGTGACTCGGATGGACTACCTGTCTCCATCTCCACTGCATACTGCCACGGTGTGCCCGGGTCCTCTGTCTCTCCTTCCTCAAAAACCTCTAGCTCCTCTGGCTGCTCCTGCTCCTCCTCTCCTGTCCGCTGACTAGATAAACCAGCCATTTCGCCAAGCCTAAACTGTGTTTCGCTGGGCAACTCCTCCTCCTCCTCTTCCTCCTCCTCCTCCTCCAGTTCAGCTCCAAGGGGGTTCATGTGGCCGTAAGATGTAAACGCCATGTCTCCAGTGCCCTGACCAGCCATGGTTTCCAACATGTGCTGCAGTACATGAAGCAGTGGAATCACGTCGTTCATCCCGTAATCCTGCCGACTGACAAATAAAGTGGCTTCCTCAAAGGGCCTGAGCAAACGGCAGGTGTCACGTATGAGCTGCCACTGGTTGACATTGAAGTTACACAGGGGAGTCCCCCTATCTGCTTGGATCATCAGGAAATCCGTGATGGCTTTTCTCTGTTCATATAATCGGTCCAACATGTGAAGGGTGGAATTCCAACGGGTGGAAACATCGCAAATCAGACTATGTTGGGGGATACCATTCTGACGCTGTAGCTCAAGAAGGGTGTGTTTGGCAGTGTAGGAGTGGCTGAAGTGCATGCAAAGTTTCCGTGAAGTTGTTAGGATGTCCTGCAGATGGGGGGAACACTTCAGAAACCGCTTGACAACCAGATTGAAGACGTGAGCCATGCAGGGGGCATGGGTCAGGCTTCCTTGGCGCAGCGCAGACAAAATGTTCTTCCCATTGTCGGTAACCATGATTCCCATTTTAAGTTTTCTCGGAGTAAGCCATGTTTGGATTTCCTGATGAATACATTTAAGCAGTTCCTCCCCTGTGTGACTCCGTTCGCCAAGACAAACCATGTGAAGCACTGCGTGACACCTCCGTGCCCTGCACACATGGTAGACTGGAGGGGCACTGAGACTTGAGCCTACAGTGGAGGGTGAGGAGATGGCGGAGGATGAGGAGGCCGAGTCGCACGGTGTCACAGGCCCAATGGGCAGAGAGCGCGGAGGCCGAAGCGGCGTGACCTGTCCAAGTTGCTGCTGCAAAGGGACCACATTCACCCAGTGGGCCGTAAACGACATGTACTGCCCCTGACCGTAGTTACAGCTCCAGATGTCGGCGCTGCCATGTATTTTGCTACACACCGACAGGCTCAAGGACTGGCCCACCTTCTGTTCAACAAAAGTGTGCAGCGCTGGTACTGCCTTCTTGGCAAAGAAATGACGGCTTGGGACTCTCCACCTCGGCTCGGCACAAGCCATCAGTTCTCTGAAAGGTGCAGATTCCACCACCTGAAAAGGGAGCGACTGCAGCACCAGCAACTTGGACAGGAGCACATTCAGCTTCTGCGCCGTAGGATGAGTGGGCGCATACTGCTGTCTCTTGGACATGGCTTCGCTGATGGATTGCTGGCGGGATGCATGACTTGGAGGAGGAGGAGGAGGAGCAGGAGCGACAGAGGATGGGTATGACGCACAGCTGCCTTCGGCTGAGGTGCTGGAGCCTTGGCTGGCAGAAATTGGGAGCTCACTTGGTGAGGAAGCAGACTGGACCACCCCTTGGGAGCCTCGGTTCTCCCAGGTCGTTTTATGGTGACGCATCATATGTTGACGCAGGGCCGTGGTGCCAACATTTGGACCCTGGCCACGCTTCACCTTTTGCCTACATATCTTGCATGTGGCCATGTTACCCTCCTGCGGATGCCTCAGGAAAAACTGCCACACTGCCGAGTAGCTACTTTTCCCACCCCCTGGCCTCACTGATTCACTGCTGCTGTTGCCAACTCCAGGAACCCCTGCTCTACTACCTCCCGATAAGGTAGACTGCCGCACAGCAGGTGCTCTACCCCGGCCCCGGCCCCGGCCGGCTCCAGCCTTTGGAATTGTGCCCCCATGCTGACTGCTACCACTTTGCTGCCTCAGCTGCTGACTCCGGGGCAACCTGCACCCCTCTTCTCCTGATGATGACGATGAAGCCCCTTCATCACCCGGCTCCCAAGTGCGATCGGCTTCATCGTCATCATCATCATCATCACCGGGTTGTGGCTGTACGTCACTGATGTTCGTGGATTCGTCAACAGTGTCTGGCGCAGGAGCTGGAACGCTCGCAGCACCCACGACACTGTCCACATCACTATTTGTCTGCCTAGCTAAAGAAGCCACCTCCATTTCTTGGCTGGGCAGTAGCTGCTGACTGTCCTCTATCTGATGGTCCTCCTCACTAAAGAGTGGAGCTGAACCCAAAGCATAGGATACGTCGCTGGGGGAGGGAACGGCGTAGGCCAGAGGCAATGGGAGGACAGTTACTTCTCGGGGCATGCCAACTCAGGGTTGTGTCAGAGGAACCTACCGACCCTAGACTGGGGGTCTCAGACGTAAGTTGTGATGATGTTGTTGATGAGCGCGTCAACCAATCTACCACGGCAGATGCGTTACTGGTGGAGACCCGACCGCTAGCAGATACTGGCAGATTAGGTCTCTCAGCGTGACTCCTGCTGCTACTGGCCCCCAGTCTGATGCGAGCTCTTCCTGCGGAATCTTGGCCTCTGCCACTCCTCTTTTCACTTCCAGGCACTTGTCTGCCCGACATAGTCTAACTGGCGTGGTAGTAGGTGATATTTAAAAAAACCCCGGGCAGCGGTGGGTCTATATGAAACAGAATATAATGCACACCAAAAGTGAGCAGTAACACTCAGCCTCCAACAGGCCTGCTTAGTGTAAATAGGAGAGCTGCTTAGTGTAAATAAAGAGGGGTATGCTATGTTACAGAATGGGATGCCTCAACAGAAGTGCACCTGGCAGGCAGCAGTAAGCCTATGCCCAGCAAAAGTGTCTTATAATATAAATATAATAAGAGCAAATGCTTATATGGTCTTAAACAGAGGCTGCTTTAGTCACAGAATGGGATGCCCCGGGCAGGAATCGAGCTGGCAGGGTACAGTAGTGCTTTGGCCAGCAAAAGTGTCTTTATCAGGCCTAATTTCAAATATGATTAGAGCAAATGCTTATATGGTCTTAAACAGAGGCTGCTTTAGTCACAGAATGGGATGCCCCGGGCAGGAATCGAGCTGCCAGGGTACAGTAGTGCTTTGGCCAGCAAAAGTGTCTTTATCAGGCCTAATTTCAAATATGATAAGAGCAAATGCTTATATGGTCTTAAACAGAGGCTGCTTTAGTCACAGAATGGGATGCCCCGGGCAGGAATCGAGCGGCCAGGGTACAGTAGTGCTTTGGCCAGCAAAAGTGTCTTTATCAGGCCTAATTTCAAATATGATTAGAGCAAATGCTTATATGGTCTTAAACAGAGGCTGCTTTAGTCACAGAATGGGATGCCCCGGGCAGGAATCGAGCTGCCAGGGTACAGTAGTGCTTTGGCCAGCAAAAGTGTCTTTATCAGGCCTAATTTCAAATATGATTAGAGCAAATGCTTATATGGTCTTAAACAGAGGCTGCTTTAGTCACAGAACGGGATGCCCCGGGCAGGAATCGAGCTGCCAGGGTACAGTAGTGCTTTGGCCAGCAAAAGTGTCTTTATCAGGCCTAATTTCAAATATGATTAGAGCAAATGGTTATATGGTCTTAAACAGAGGCTGCTTTAGTCACAGAATGGGATGCCCCGGGCAGGAATCGAGCTGCCAGGGTACAGTAGTGCTTTGGCCAGCAAAAGTGTCTTTATCAGGCCTAATTTCAAATATGATTAGAGCAAATGGTTATATGGTCTTAAACAGAGGCTGCTTTAGTCACAGAATGGGATGCCCCGGGCAGGAATCGAGCTGCCAGGGTACAGTAGTGCTTTGGCCAGCAAAAGTGTCTTTATCAGGCCTAATTTCAAATATGATTAGAGCAAATGCTTATATGGTCTTAAACAGAGGCTGCTTTAGTCACAGAATGGGATGCCCCAGGCAGGAATCGAGCTGCCAGGGTACAGTAGTGCTTTGGCCAGCAAAAGTGTCTTTATCAGGCCTAATTTCAAATATGATTAGAGCAAATGGTTATATGGTCTTAAACAGAGGCTGCTTTAGTCACAGAATGGGATGCCCCGGGCAGGAATCGAGCTGCCAGGGTACAGTAGTGCTTTGGCCAGCAAAAGTGTCTTTATCAGGCCTAATTTCAAATATGATTAGAGCAAATGCTTATATGGTCTTAAACAGAGGCTGCTTTAGTCACAGAATGGGATGCCCCGGGCAGGAATCGAGCTGCCAGGGTACAGTAGTGCTTTGGCCAGCAAAAGTGTCTTTATCAGGCCTAATTTCAAATATGATTAGAGCAAATGCTTATATGGTCTTAAACAGAGGCTGCTTTAGTCACAGAATGGGATGCCCCGGGCAGGAATCGAGCTGCCAGGGTACAGTAGTGCTTTGGCCAGCAAAAGTGTCTTTATCAGGCCTAATTTCAAATATGATTAGAGCAAATGGTTATATGGTCTTAAACAGAGGCTGCTTTAGTCACAGAATGGGATGCCCCGGGCAGGAATCGAGCTGCCAGGGTACAGTAGTGCTTTGGCCAGCAAAAGTGTCTTTATCAGGCCTAATTTCAAATATGATTAGAGCAAATGGTTATATGGTCTTAAACAGAGGCTGCTTTAGTCACAGAATGGGATGCCCCGGGCAGGAATCGAGCTGCCAGGGTACAGTAGTGCTTTGGCCAGCAAAAGTGTCTTTATCAGGCCTAATTTCAAATATGATTAGAGCAAATGGTTATATGGTCTTAAACAGAGGCTGCTTTAGTCACAGAATGGGATGCCCCGGGCAGGAATCGAGCTGCCAGGGTACAGTAGTGCTTTGGCCAGCAAAAGTGTCTTTATCAGGCCTAATTTCAAATATGATTAGAGCAAATGCTTATATGGTCTTAAACAGAGGCTGCTTTAGTCACAGAATGGGATGCCCCGGGCAGGAATCGAGCTGCCAGGGTACAGTAGTGCTTTGGCCAGCAAAAGTGTCTTTATCAGGCCTAATTTCAAATATGATTAGAGCAAATGGTTATATGGTCTTAAACAGAGGCTGCTTTAGTCACAGAATGGGATGCCCCGGGCAGGAATCGAGCTGCCAGGGTACAGTAGTGCTTTGGCCAGCAAAAGTGTCTTTATCAGGCCTAATTTCAAATATGATTAGAGCAAATGCTTATATGGTCTTAAACAGAGGCTGCTTTAGTCACAGAATGGGATGCCCCGGGCAGGAATCGAGCTGCCAGGGTACAGTAGTGCTTTGGCCAGCAAAAGTGTCTTTATCAGGCCTAATTTCAAATATGATTAGAGCAAATGCTTATATGGTCTTAAACAGAGGCTGCTTTAGTCACAGAATGGGATGCCCCGGGCAGGAATCGAGCTGCCAGGGTACAGTAGTGCTTTGGCCAGCAAAAGTGTCTTTATCAGGCCTAATTTCAAATATGATTAGAGCAAATGGTTATATGGTCTTAAACAGAGGCTGCTTTAGTCACAGAATGGGATGCCCCGGGCAGGAATCGAGCTGCCAGGGTACAGTAGTGCTTTGGCCAGCAAAAGTGTCTTTATCAGGCCTAATTTCAAATATGATTAGAGCAAATGGTTATATGGTCTTAAACAGAGGCTGCTTTAGTCACAGAATGGGATGCCCCGGGCAGGAATCGAGCTGGCAGGGTACAGTAGTGCTTTGGCCAGCAAAAGTGTCTTTATCAGGCCTAATTTCAAATATGATTAGAGCAAATGCTTATATGGTCTTAAACAGAGGCTGCTTTAGTCACAGAATGGGATGCCCCGGGCAGGAATCGAGCTGCCAGGGTACAGTAGTGCTTTGGCCAGCAAAAGTGTCTTTATCAGGCCTAATTTCAAATATGATTAGAGCAAATGCTTATATGGTCTTAAACAGAGGCTGCTTTAGTCACAGAATGGGATGCCCCGGGCAGGAATCGAGCTGCCAGGGTACAGTAGTGCTTTGGCCAGCAAAAGTGTCTTTATCAGGCCTAATTTCAAATATGATAAGAGCAAATGCTTATATGGTCTTAAACAGAGGCTGCTTTAGTCACAGAATGGGATGCCCCGGGCAGGAATCGAGCTGCCAGGGTACAGTAGTGCTTTGGCCAGCAAAAGTGTCTTTATCAGGCCTAATTTCAAATATGATTAGAGCAAATGCTTATATGGTCTTAAACAGAGGCTGCTTTAGTCACAGAATGGGATGCCCCGGGCAGGAATCGAGCTGCCAGGGTACAGTAGTGCTTTGGCCAGCAAAAGTGTCTTTATCAGGCCTAATTTCAAATATGATTAGAGCAAATGCTTATATGGTCTTAAACAGAGGCTGCTTTAGTCACAGAATGGGATGCCCCGGGCAGGAATCGAGCTGCCAGGGTACAGTAGTGCTTTGGCCAGCAAAAGTGTCTTTATCAGGCCTAATTTCAAATATGATTAGAGCAAATGCTTATATGGTCTTAAACAGAGGCTGCTTTAGTCACAGAATGGGATGCCCCGGGCAGGAATCGAGCTGCCAGGGTACAGTAGTGCTTTGGCCAGCAAAAGTGTCTTTATCAGGCCTAATTTCAAATATGATTAGAGCAAATGGTTATATGGTCTTAAACAGAGGCTGCTTTAGTCACAGAATGGGATGCCCCGGGCAGGAATCGAGCTGCCAGGGTACAGTAGTGCTTTGGCCAGCAAAAGTGTCTTTATCAGGCCTAATTTCAAATATGATTAGAGCAAATGCTTATATGGTCTTAAACAGAGGCTGCTTTAGTCACAGAATGGGATGCCCCGGGCAGGAATCGAGCTGCCAGGGTACAGTAGTGCTTTGGCCAGCAAAAGTGTCTTTATCAGGCCTAATTTCAAATATGATTAGAGCAAATGCTTATATGGTCTTAAACAGAGGCTGCTTTAGTCACAGAATGGGATGCCCCGGGCAGGAATCGAGCTGCCAGGGTACAGTAGTGCTTTGGCCAGCAAAAGTGTCTTTATCAGGCCTAATTTCAAATATGATTAGAGCAAATGCTTATATGGTCTTAAACAGAGGCTGCTTTAGTCACAGAATGGGATGCCCCGGGCAGGAATCGAGCTGCCAGGGTACAGTAGTGCTTTGGCCAGCAAAAGTGTCTTTATCAGGCTCTAATTTCAAATATGATTAGAGCAAATGCTTATATGGTCTTAAACAGAGGCTGCTTTAGTCACAGAATGGGATGCCCCGGGCAGGAATCGAGCTGCCAGGGTACAGTAGTGCTTTGGCCAGCAAAAGTGTCTTTATCAGGCCTAATTTCAAATATGATTAGAGCAAATGGCTTATATGGTCTTAAACAGAGGCTGCTTTAGTCACAGAATGGGATGCCCCGGGCAGGAATCGAGCTGCCAGGGTACAGTAGTGCTTTGGCCAGCAAAAGTGTCTTTATCAGGCCTAATTTCAAATATGATTAGAGCAAATGCTTATATGGTCTTAAACAGAGGCTGCTTTAGTCACAGAATGGGATGCCCCGGGCAGGAATCGAGCTGCCAGGGTACAGTAGTGCTTTGGCCAGCAAAAGTGTCTTTATCAGGCCTAATTTCAAATATGATTAGAGCAAATGCTTATATGGTCTTAAACAGAGGCTGCTTTAGTCACAGAATGGGATGCCCCGGGCAGGAATCGAGCTGCCAGGGTACAGTAGTGCTTTGGCCAGCAAAAGTGTCTTTATCAGGCCTAATTTCAAATATGATTAGAGCAAATGCTTATATGGTCTTAAACAGAGGCTGCTTTAGTCACAGAATGGATGCCCCGGGCAGGAATCGAGCTGCCAGGGTACAGTAGTGCTTTGGCCAGCAAAAGTGTCTTTATCAGGCCTAATTTCAAATATGATTAGAGCAAATGCTTATATGGTCTTAAACAGAGGCTGCTTTAGTCACAGAATGGGATGCCCCGGGCAGGAATCGAGCTGCCAGGGTACAGTAGTGCTTTGGCCAGCAAAAGTGTCTTTATCAGGCCTAATTTCAAATATGATTAGAGCAAATGCTTATATGGTCTTAAACAGAGGCTGCTTTAGTCACAGAATGGGATGCCCCGGGCAGGAATCGAGCTGCCAGGGTACAGTAGTGCTTTGGCCAGCAAAAGTGTCTTTATCAGGCCTAATTTCAAATATGATTAGAGCAAATGCTTATATGGTCTTAAACAGAGGCTGCTTTAGTCACAGAATGGGATGCCCCGGGCAGGAATCGAGCTGCCAGGGTACAGTAGTGCTTTGGCCAGCAAAAGTGTCTTTATCAGGCCTAATTTCAAATATGATTAGAGCAAATGGTTATATGGTCTTAAACAGAGGCTGCTTTAGTCACAGAATGGGATGCCCCGGGCAGGAATCGAGCTGCCAGGGTACAGTAGTGCTTTGGCCAGCAAAAGTGTCTTTATCAGGCCTAATTTCAAATATGATTAGAGCAAATGCTTATATGGTCTTAAACAGAGGCTGCTTTAGTCACAGAATGGGATGCCCCGGGCAGGAATCGAGCTGCCAGGGTACAGTAGTGCTTTGGCCAGCAAAAGTGTCTTTATCAGGCCTAATTTCAAATATGATTAGAGCAAATGGTTATATGGTCTTAAACAGAGGCTGCTTTAGTCACAGAATGGGATGCCCCGGGCAGGAATCGAGCTGCCAGGGTACAGTAGTGCTTTGGCCAGCAAAAGTGTCTTTATCAGGCCTAATTTCAAATATGATTAGAGCAAATGCTTATATGGTCTTAAACAGAGGCTGCTTTAGTCACAGAATGGGATGCCCCGGGCAGGAATCGAGCTGCCAGGGTACAGTAGTGCTTTGGCCAGCAAAAGTGTCTTTATCAGGCCTAATTTCAAATATGATTAGAGCAAATGCTTATATGGTCTTAAACAGAGGCTGCTTTAGTCACAGAATGGGATGCCCCGGGCAGGAATCGAGCTGCCAGGGTACAGTAGTGCTTTGGCCAGCAAAAGTGTCTTTATCAGGCCTAATTTCAAATATGATTAGAGCAAATGGTTATATGGTCTTAAACAGAGGCTGCTTTAGTCACAGAATGGGATGCCCCGGGCAGGAATCGAGCTGCCAGGGTACAGTAGTGCTTTGGCCAGCAAAAGTGTCTTTATCAGGCTAATTTCAAATATGATTAGAGCAAATGGTTATATGGTCTTAAACAGAGGCTGCTTTAGTCACAGAATGGGATGCCCCGGGCAGGAATCGAGCTGCCAGGGTACAGTAGTGCTTTGGCCAGCAAAAGTGTCTTTATCAGGCCTAATTTCAAATATGATTAGAGCAAATGCTTATATGGTCTTAAACAGAGGCTGCTTTAGTCACAGAATGGGATGCCCCGGGCAGGAATCGAGCTGCCAGGGTACAGTAGTGCTTTGGCCAGCAAAAGTGTCTTTATCAGGCCTAATTTCAAATATGATTAGAGCAAATGCTTATATGGTCTTAAACAGAGGCTGCTTTAGTCACAGAATGGGATGCCCCGGGCAGGAATCGAGCTGCCAGGGTACAGTAGTGCTTTGGCCAGCAAAAGTGTCTTTATCAGGCCTAATTTCAAATATGATTAGAGCAAATGCTTATATGGTCTTAAACAGAGGCTGCTTTAGTCACAGAATGGGATGCCCCGGGCAGGAATCGAGCTGCCAGGGTACAGTAGTGCTTTGGCCAGCAAAAGTGTCTTTATCAGGCCTAATTTCAAATATGATTAGAGCAAATGCTTATATGGTCTTAAACAGAGGCTGCTTTAGTCACAGAATGGGATGCCCCGGGCAGGAATCGAGCTGCCAGGGTACAGTAGTGCTTTGGCCAGCAAAAGTGTCTTTATCAGGCCTAATTTCAAATATGATTAGAGCAAATGCTTATATGGTCTTAAACAGAGGCTGCTTTAGTCACAGAATGGGATGCCCCGGGCAGGAATCAAGCTGCCAGGGTACAGTAGTGCTTTGGCCAGCAAAAGTGTCTTTATCAGGCCTAATTTCAAATATGATTAGAGCAAATGCTTATATGGTCTTAAACAGAGGCTGCTTTAGTCACAGAATGGGATGCCTCACAGCAGACTTAAGATCAGTTCAGTATATATGCACAGTTAGTTACTATAAGCAGCCTGAAAACGCTAACAAAGGCTGGATGAAAAAAAAAAAATCTCCCTGTCAGCCAGCTCCGTTTTTCCTACCTTTCCCTGGCTTTCTGTCTGTCTCCTGTCTGTCTCCTGCCTGTCTCCTGCCTGTCTCCAGCCTGTCCCTGTCTGTCCCTGTCTCCAGCCTGTCTCCAGCCTGTCTAACTGCCTCAGCTACACAGCGTTCTGTCTGTCTGTCACGAATGCAATAGAGAAATGAGGAAAAGCAAGATGGCCGCCGTTAAATACCGCTGTGTGACGTCACCGGGCTTGCTGGCTGCTGATAGGCTGCATATGACTGCCCCAGCTTGCACTGGCGCGGGATACATGTCCAGACATGTCCCGCCCGCCATCTTAGAATGCCTGTAATGTAAATGAATGGATGTTAAAGGAAAACTTCGAGTGATCGAATCGCGGGGAAATTCGGATTCGATCCGAATCGAATTTTTCCTGAAATTCGGATCGAATCCGGGTTCGTCCGGATCGATTCGCTCATCCCTAATTATGAGTGCTCACTGCCAAAAGGCAAACAGCTCAATTTGGACAAGAACCTGCACCACTGGACCGGGGAAAGGTGAGTTATTACCGACGCGTTTCATACAGTAGGGCATCTTTTAGATTCCGGACCGGCTGCTGCTGGGATTTGTTCCGCTTTAACTAAATAATGTATTATCTATACAAAGTCCCCCCTTTTACTGTAGTAAGAGGTCCCCTTTATCAAAACAATGTGTTTTAAATTACATACAGGCTATTAAAGAGGCCCAAAGCCTTTTTTGGCCAGCGCTGGATCATAATAGACTCCAGGGCTGGCTGTTTCCATAATAATATTCAATGCCCTGCTGTGTGAAACTCCATCAGATCGATGGTGTTCCTTACCTGGCCAGCGCTCCAGCTGAGCATGTGCTGGCTGTGTCCACATCCCTGGATTTCCTCTGCACCCTGTCATCAAATAAGGAATTTCCTTCCCTTATTCTAAAGTAGTAAAGTACATTATATTGTTAGAGGAGACACTAACATTATACACAAATTAAAGGAGAGTTCCTCATTTACTCTAAAATGCTTTATTTTGTTAAGAGCGAACACTAGCATTATACACAAATGCTGTATAGAAATTAATGGAGAGTTAGTCCCCTACTCTAAAATATTTTATTTCGTTAAAAGGGATCACGAGCATTATACACGAATTCTTTAAAGCAATAAAAGGAGACTTCCTCCTTTACTCTGAAATGCTTTATTTTGTTAAAAAGGGACACTAGCTTTATACACAAATGTTTTAAAAGAATTAAAGGGGAGTTCCTCCTACTCTAAAATATTATACCTTATTTTGTTAAAATGGAACATAGCATTATGCATGAATGCCATTAAGTGGAACAAAACCCAACAGGGTCAGCTGCTGACCTTCCCCAGGGATGAACCAATTCAGGATGCGCCGCTGTGTGAAAACCCCCCTCCTACCGCAAAACTCACCTTCTTCCTGGCTCCCTTGTCGATGTAAACAATGTGCGGCCACATTCCCAGCATCTTTGGACTATGCGCGCACTCCCGCCCCCGGCCAATCAAATGGGAACTTGTCCGCTTTCACTCCTGTTTGCCATAAACAAAGCCATTTGCCTAACATTGCATATGCACAGCAAATGGCTCTGGTTGCACAAGAACTGCTGGAAGGTGAGTTCTTCTGGGTGATTGGGGGGGGGAGCACACAGCATTCCAAATCGGGAAGCCCCTGGAACAAGGAACAAAATCTGGGATAGCCAAAATCCTGTGTTTTTTTTCTTTTTTGTTTTGTCCAAATAGGGTCATTGTATGTTTGCACATACATAGGAATATTTCCTCCATTTGAACCATCCATGCAGTGAGATAGAAACAAATAATCAGTGTATATGTGCCCAGAGCAGCGGTGCACAAGGAGCAGTTGGGGGGTTAGGTGCCTTGCTTAGGAATCGAACCTGTCACTATCTTTATTTATTTTGTTAAAAGAGAACTCTTACATTATACAGAAATGCTTTCAAGTGGACCAAATCCCAGGATTTTGAGTATACCGGGTTTTGGTCCTTTCCCCCGGGGTACCCCAATTGGGGGTGCCCCCATGTGTGAAACCCCCCAGATTAACGAGCCCCCCGGTCCTATGGCGCATGTCCAACAGCGCACTTGGAGCTGCTGGCGTCACTTGGTCTAAGCCTTTGTCTAAGGCCAGGGCTTCCGAGCGCATCCCCTGCTTTCCTCTAACAGTCACAAATGCCTGGCGTGGGCACGTGCCCTACTATAGGGATAGCGGGCATGCTAGTGGCTCAGGCATGTGCCGTTAGACCAGGAAACAAGGTAAGTGTATTGGGCGACCTAGGGGGGTTTCACACAGTGGGGCTTCCCGATTTGGATGCCCGGAGGGGCATCAGCATCAGCGTCGATCAGCACTGACAGTAACTAGAAGGTTTGCTTCCCTTACCGCCGGTTGTCCTCCAGCAGCCTCTTTTGTGAAGCTGGGAGCTGTTTTATGGCTGATGGGTGGGCGTGGCCTAGGTACGCCCATTTCCCATTGAAAACAATGGGTGCCTCTGTATACCAGGAACTTCTCTGGGAGGTGACCATTGTTTTCAATAGGAGGTGGCCCCACCCATCCACCAGCGGCAACTTGCAGATGGATGGTCGGTGGTGCGGCATCGTAAGTGGATCTTCTAGTTACATTCCATTAAAATACACGTTTTGGTAAAGAGAGCTCTAGAATTGTGCACAAATGTTTTAATGGAATTAAAAAGAATTCCTTCACTCTAAACATTTATTATGGTCGGCTCCCCTATTCCATTCAATCTTCCTTTCGAAATGTTTTATAAACTGGGAGCTTATTTTTCCAGTAGCAGTTAATGAGCTGCAGTGATTTAGGTCTCTAGTAAAGCGGAATGGTTTCTCCCTGCTGCTATAATCCGGGGATGGGGAGGAGGTATATCAAAGTAACTATGCAGCATCCCGGAGCAAGCTAAACGGGAGCATGAAACTCTTTTTTTTAGGATAATTAAGACTAATATATTTTTTGGTTCCACATTTTAGTGTTCTTGTATGAAGGCCAGGCGAGATGTTTCAGACCTATTCAGTTCTGTTGGAATCTACAGACACTGCAGCTTCTGTTGCTGCTTGGATTTGGGTTGGAGGAGACCTAAGGTAAAAAATGATTTCAGGTCCCTTTTAAAAAATCATCCCCTGGGCATCCCAATTTCAGGATGTTCCTTAAGTTAAGGGGACTTGCCATACAAATGGTTAAAGGAACAGAAGGTTAAAAAAAATAAACAGCAGCTTAAATTTGCCAAGCATTCCTCCAACACTGTGCTTCCACTGAGCTTGGTGCTGTGAATGAGGAAATGCACTTCCTTACATGCCCCTCCAGCAACACCCTGTCGATGTAGGCCACCAATACTAGCTTGAGGGGCTAGTCCAGATAACGCCCCCTCTGTATTAATGGCTTAAAGTGGAATCTCAGAGCAGCTATTCAACCCCACTTAACCCCTCCCTCCTCCCCATCCAGCCACCTCCTAGCAGGCACTCTTTCTTCCAGCGCCGCCCACCCATTATGCTGATTATTATGCAGCATCACAGCTCCAACGGTCACGCCCACATGCTTTAGAAGAGAAATCATGAGGTAAAACTGTAAACCATTTCTTCCTCAATCAAAAACGGAAAACAGTTTAGGACATTTGGCCTGATTCAGAGCCTCTCTCACGTGCATTCCCGCCAGCAGGAATGACGTCAAAGGACTGTATTAGGTCTATTTTCTGTGTCGGGTGATTCAAAGCCTTTGTATTTATGGCTGAGTTTTCCTTTTTACAGGAAATTACGGTATGTGTACGCCAAACTGAGTGTTCGCCATATAAATATGGCTCAAGGTGTCCATGCGTCCATAATTTTACAGGTTTTGCCTGCGCTTGCACAGGATTCAGAGCCCTGATTTATGGGTTTTCAGACCTATAAAAGCCAGTTCGAACTTACGTCATCTTTTTGCTAGTGAGTGAATGGTCTTTTTTTCTTAGTGAAAATACAGCCTCCGCACCTACAATGGAGACCCCTGACGAGTTCTGTGAAAAGTAGGAGAGTCTGCAGCAGTGTGACCTGTTAACCAGGTACCTTCCAGAGCTTAGGCATACATGCCATCGCCTGGATATCGATCAGCTGACCGCTCAGCAGGTGTTCGTATTGACCCGACTGAACTGCCTTTCTCTTAAGAAGCTTTACTCTTAAGACATGGTTGGCCCCCACTACTAAAGAGGGGTATGCGATTAGAGGTACGACCAAATTGATTGGCTGCCTTCAATTTTTAGCAAATGGCTCCTTTCAGAGTGTAGGGGCACTGTCAGTTGGCATGTCCAAGCCTTCGCTCAACTGCACCCTCACTAAATTTCTCGATAGCAAGGCTGTCCTGCAGGAGAAATGCATGGCAGCCTGGAACAGGTTTTTGGGTTTTTTCAACATTGCAAATATACCAAGTGTCATGGGCAACATCGATTGTACTCACGTGGCCCTAGTTCCCCCTGCTGCTCAGGAGTATATGTTTTGGTATGTTTAGGTCCACATTGCTCCTCCTTGTAGGCCATTCTACTCTCTTGAGGCTAGCCTAGCTTCCCCTTCCTCCAAACAGCTTTCCTGAGTCATAGTCTGTTTAGGTCCACATTGCTCCTCCTTGTAGGCCACTCTCCTCTCTTGAGGCTAGCCTAGCTTCCCCATTCCCCAAACAGTTTTCCTATGTCCCATTTGGCCCTTGTTTTACTTTAATTTTACTGTTCATTTGCTGTTGCCAGTCTAGTGACCCTTTTTTATTTGTGGCTTCTTTTAAGCAACCACAAGATGCGCCACTCTCTTAATATCCAATGTGTTATGGGCCCGGATCTTCGCCTTTTCAGCTCTTTGGCCGGCTTCCCTGGCTCGTCCCACAACGCATTTATCTTGAGGCGTTTGGTTTACACACCCGTTTTGAGAGTGACGAGTTGACTGGAGGTTGGCTTGTTTATTGCTGGAGTGGATCTGCCTGTTTATTGTTTATGTTGCAATTGCAATGTGTTTTTTATTGCTGCTATGTGCCCCCTTTTTGTAAATGGTCCAAGTTTCTTGTGTTAGCCAATTGGTCTCCCTGCCCTTCATCATTTCAACTGTGCGCAAGCCCCTCTTTGAATGTCCCCCTGTCCCTGTTGCAGTTACAAATGCATAGTACGAGCATCCTGCCTTATATTTTGCTTGTTTTGCCCTACTCCTTTTTAATCCTTAAATGAGCACTATTGTGAAAAATGGCCCATTGATAAAAATCCATATAAATATGCTGGATGGCGGGGGCAGGGGGGGGGCACTTATACACCCGACATCAAAAAATATCCAGCCAGGCTTGCTTTTTTATTTTGATGTAAAGAAGAGGACATATGGGGTGACAGGTTCTGTCACCCCTGATATACTAAACCTGTCACCCCTGGATTTTATTCATACCATGAGCAGCTCTCAACGTGCTGATTGGACAAGCGACCATGCATGCGCTGTAGGACCGGGAAGAGGTGAGTTGGCATCGGCGATCTGGGGGGTTTTACACAGCTGGGCACCAAAGCCCAGGATAATCAACATCCTGGGTTTTGGTCCACTTTAAGGCCCCAGAAACCTGGCCAGGAGGCTTATAATGGGGCCCACTGCCGCACGCGGGCTGTAGTTGAGCATGCCTTTGGGCTGTTGAAGGTTGTTAAAGGTCAGATGTCATTGTCTAGACCACACAGGGAGAGCCCTTCAATACAAGCCCGAGAAGGTCGGCATGATAAATTTGCCTTGAGCAAGAGAGTGGCAGCATATTTGGAAGAGACAACCCCTGCTTCTGCTCCAGAGATTCCTTGACATTTATATGCTGGCACCCAAAGTTGTGTGGGCCAAGGATTTGGCAGCATTTGGTGGCTATATATAATTTTCTTGGAAATTCCAGCAAAAGTCATGGTTAAACATAGCGCAAAATGGTGAAAAATGACCTGTCAACAGAGGGTGACAAAATCTCAAGTAAGCTGGCAATTAAAAGGGTTAAAAGTAGCTATGCATGTTGGGTATTGTTCTTTTCGGGGGGACCTTGCACTTTAAGATTTAACTTGTTTTTTCTTGCTTGCATATTAATATTTTGGGAAAATGCTTTTTTATACATTTTTTTAGGGAAACCCTATGCAACCAATGAATTCTTTAAGGGTTTACTACCATGAAGGTGAGCCCACTTAATGTGTGTATGTTCAGGGAATATAGGTTTGTGGGGGGTATTCCAAATATAAAGGGTTGTTTTTACTTGGAAAATCGCAAGGTGCACACTTTGTCTGCAGAGCTAAAAATTTCAAGTAAAATTACTTTACTTTGGGGTGTTTGGCAACTCTTCACTTGGAAATACCTATGCATGTTGGGTATTGTTCAATTTGGAGGACCTTGCTTTTTAACTTGTTTTTTTTGTTTTGTTTTTCTAAAATGTGGCTTTGATTCAGCTTTTTTTATTCTTTTTTTTTTTTTAGGAAAACCCTGTGCAACCAAAGAATTCATTGAGGGATTACTTCCAGAAAACTGTGCCCAAGTCAAGAAGCCTGGTACGTCTAGAAAGCTTGAGGTGTATAGTTCCAGAGAATATGTAGTTTGTGGTGGGTATTGCAAGGTGCAAGGTGAATGGAGGTGTTAAACATGGCAGAGACGAGTGATCGGGCCAGGCAGCGCAGGACATGGATCCAGTGATCAGGGAGGAGCTTGATCCCTGGATGAAGAGCGATGTTCTGCACGGGACTCAAGGTATAGCATAGTATAGCATTTTTTGTTGCCTGAAAACATATTTTAATCATCATGCCGATAATTAACTTTAAAGGGAAAATTTCAGGCAAAGGCAATTGTTACACTATTCTGTTGGGCTTCGTTTGGCACTGTCTTCAGTTTTTAAATTGAATAAGAATTAGCCGAGATATCAAGGTTTACAGGTTTCCCTTATGATTTCTCTTCTGAAGCATGTTGGCATGGCCCTATGATGCTGCATAAAAATCATGGGAGGGGAAGTCCTGGGAGCAAGAGCATTTGCTAGGAGGAGGCCGGGTGGGGATGAGGGAGGAAGGGGTTAGCTGGGCTTGAATGACAGCTCTGAGAGTGGCATTCAAGCCATCAATACAGAGGGGGCGTGGTCTGGACTAGCTTCTCAAGCTTGTATTGGTGGCCCGCATTGGCAGAGTGGCGATGAAGGGGCAAGGAAGTATATTTCCATATTCAGGGCACAGAGCTGAGAGGAGGCACAGCACTGGAGGAACGCTTGGCAAGTTAAGATGCTGTTTATTTCTTTTTTTTACTTTGTTATTATTTTCTGTAACTGGAGAGCCTAGCGAGTTCTCTGTTTTTTTTTTTTGCAACAGTTGTAACATGCACACCATAATCATAACAACACTCTGTATGTTGAAGTTTCTAAACTAGAAGTCCCAGAATCCCTCAGGGCAGAATAGGGAAGCTGAGGGGCAGATGTGAACGATTGCTGGACAAGCTAGGACTTGTTTCTGGGGACAGGAGGAGGAAGATGGCTGAATGGCCGATGGTCTGTGAAATCTCCTTGGCTGTGGCTGCAAGTGCCTGGACACTGAGGGAGAGATGAATCACCTGTCCCACAACTGCCTAGCAAGAAAAGAGACCTCCTCTGCTGTGAGAAGACTTCAGAAATTCACATTTTGTGGTACAGACAGTGGCGTAACTGAGACCCTGGTGTGAACATTAAATGGGGCCCTGTCAAGGATCATACGATTGGCTGCAGCTAGACAACTAAAGACTGAAACAGCATGTGGTGCTTCCTTTATCTAATTGATGCCAAGTGAGCACGAATATGATAAATAATGTGGAGGAGCAACAATGATGGGGTCCCCTTGATCTTCTGGGCCTAAGTGTGGGTGACCATCCTGAATTACACCCTTGGGTTCAGACTTAAATGTGGCTAGCACTTGTAGAGGGGTGGATGAGGTTAGTGAGCTGGGCTAGGGGCAGGAACTTTAGAGGTTAATACACTTCCTGTCTCTAGGGGTTGGAGCTCGAGGATTAGGGTAGTTTGGGCAGATTGGCAGCTGGGCCTGTAAAGGGGAGGCCCAGGCAGTGCTGGGTGAGTTCGGTGGCAGCAGAAGAGCTGTGCAGACATGCTGATGCAGGCTGTGAGGAAGGAAGCTGACGCAGATCGCGGCTGAATTGCCTTGGCCCTCAAGAGGGGATGTGGGAGCCCCCATGAAGTTGAAGAAGCCCTGGAGGATGGAGGTAGTGTCTGAAAGGGGGCACTGTCCTCGCCTTGCTCCTGGAAGGGGAGCTGTTGGAGCTCTGGTGCCCACTTGAGTCTGGCTAGGGTGAGCGATAAGGGTGTCCATGGAATTGTCAGAGACCCCTGCCTGAACTGTCTCTGAAGTGCCATTAAAGGGGCGCTTGCCCAAAAATAAACTACTTATGTGTGTGGCCTATGCATTGCTATCTGCCTGGAGTCCGGACCTGCCTTAGATAGCTACCTGATGGGGAATACCTGAGTGAGTACAGTTTCCCCTTAACCCTATGCCACCTGTGTATCCTCCTACCTGGACTGCTTCTGAATTAGAGGTGCCCCTGTCCCCACTCTGCCCAGATGCTTTTTCCCTTGTGGGGGCATCCCAAAGACATCCATGGTGTCCACTACCCACTCCCAGCTGCTATCCTATCTCAGATCACTGTATTCCTGCTTCCTGCTTGATACTGTAAATCAAGACCTTCCAGATAGTTAGCCGGCTATAGTCTGTGACTTTGTTTCAAGGGCATTAGAAAGCTGTCGCCAGATGCGAATATGATATTCCAAATACTCCAGGAGAACTGAGAATTAATGCTGTTTTCTTGTCTCTCAGTTGTTAAAGAGACAGTGAGCAATTTCTTGTTGGAAGGATATCCAAGTGCTGCAGCCAGAAGATTGTGAATGGTGGCTGATGACCAAGTGCTTCTGTATTGCCCCTCTTGTTTAACCTTCCATCTCCTCTTGTGATAAATACCCAGAATAATCTACCCAATGGCCTGTGCAAAGGAAAATTTTACGAGGTTAACTTTTTAACATTTCAGGGTTAAGCCACACCCCCTTATTGAGGGATAGATAAGAGTTAGGTTGTAACAACAACAATATTAGCAATTTGAAAAGGCAAATTAACCATTTATTGATGCAGATCTGCATGTTACACCTCAAATAGGGACAAATGAGAATGAGGAACAGGGGGACTTAAAAGACCGACAGTCCCTCCAAATGAGGGAGGTACTGTAAGGGTGAACTTCTTAAAGCAGATCAAAACCCGGGAATTTGACTTTCCCAGGTTTTGTTCCGTTCCCCTGTGTGAAACCTCCCTGAACACCCGGTACAACTCACCCCTTCCCAGTCCACAATGCACTGGGTCTTGTCCAATGAGAGCCATCTGCCGTGACTATGTCATTTAGCAGACGGCTCTCATTGACTAGAATGGGGAGCGCAAGTGAAAAGTGCAGTGAAAGTGGTAAAACAACCAGGGTGGGGCAGTGCTGTGTCTTCAGGCACAAACCCTGACCCATCATACATTTCAGTGTAGTCCATACCATTTCCTAAACAACAGTCAGCAGAAAGTGACAAGGCTGAGCACCCGCGTCTGCCCATAAAGCTTTCAAGTACAGTGCTGTCTTAACAAATCACAAGCGCTGGCCCATCATACATTGCAATAGGATAATTTCCTAAACCCCTGCCGCAGCTATGTTTGTGTCAGGCAGACCACTGAAACGTATGATGGGACAGGGCTTGTAGTGATATTTTAGGCATAGCAAATTGTTAGACCATTGTTTTGTGCTATTTTTGGCACTGTCCTGCACTGTTTTCTGTTTTAATATTGAAGTAGAAATGGCCACGATATCAAGGTTTACAGTTTTACCCCATGATTTCTCTTCTGAAGCATGTGGGCGTGGTTCTTCGAGCTGTAATGCTGCATAATAATCAGCATAAAGGGTGGGACAGTGCTGGGAGTGAGAGCGCTTGCTGGGTGGGAAGCACAGAGGGAGGGGTTAGCTGGGCTAGCTAAGGGAGTGCCATTTAAGCCATCAACACAGGGGGTGTGGCCTGGACTAGCTCTTTAAGCTAGCATTGGTGGCCCAAATCGACAGGGTGGCACTGGAGGGGCACATAAGGAATTATATTTCCTCATTCAGTGTGGCGAGCTGAGAGGAGGCATAGCTCTGGGGGAACGCCTGGCAACATAAGATGCTGTTTATTTATTTATTTTTTTAATCTTTTGTCTGAAAATATCCCTTTAAAATGGACCACAACTCTGTGAAGCTGTCCCCAATTCGCTACTCCTGGCGAATCACAAATTGGTATCGCCCATATACCCACCCACATAACATTTAGTTTTCACGGGTGTTTAATAAAAGCTGTCCTTTAAGATAAAGATATCAATCTTAGCAATAACCCTACCACTCTAATGTGAAAAACCTTGGAGGCCCTTTATCAGATTTATCACTGCCCTTGTTAACAAGTGATGGAGGCCCTGGGAGGAAGAGCCCTGCTCTACCCCCCCCCCCCCCTTATATCCGTCCCGGGCTTGGAGGTATATATAAACGGAAAACATGCCGTACATTCCCTTTATAGCTTTACGTGGCTCAGGTCTCAAAGCCGACCTTAAATCTCCGCCAGGAGTACAATTCTACAAGAAGCCGCCTCCAGTGTATAGCACCCAGGGGAGCCCTTTAGAAGGCCAGCGATGGATAGGAAACAATCTACTGAAATGGCGACACACTAACTTCCCCCCAGTAGACTTGGCAGCTGCAATAAATGACTCTCCCTTTTGGCTCGGCGATATATTTGTTTATTATCGAGGAGCTCTTGGCACCCATTTTATCTTCTGACATCTATAAAAGAGAATCTGCTAAACTGACTTTTCAAGTCACCCCTGAAGGAAACGAAAAAAAAAAACAAAGGCCATTCTTGGATGTCTGTGGAAAAAAAAGAGCTCGCCAATGTGCACCACCTCCATTAGTTTGGTCTGGAGTGTCACATAGGACCCCAGGGGGGTTTATGCACTATATAAACACAGAGCAGCACCATCTGCTTAGCTTTAGCTTACTTCACGGTGAAATACATCACTTCACCTCCGAGGATTTCAAACATGTGTCAACATAAATAGAGGCAAAGCAGACTCTGATTATATATTCTGTTTACTTTCTGCGCAGTATGTCTTGTACAGGTTAGGCGGCATATGATCATCTTCCAACAAAGACTGCTCCTGACAAACTGAACTGCCAACCATCTTGCCTTTCATGAGATATGACAAGGCTTGCCAACTGTTTCAAACTATAATCAGCCTTTTTACTGCTCTGCATACTTATGTGGTAATGGTGTATCATAATGCCCCTAAATACATAGATAAAAGCTTCATCATTAGTCTCCGCCCCTGAGAAACCCAAAAGCTACTGTTCCCACATCAGTTGGCATCATTAGTCTCCACCCCTGAGGAACCCAAAAGCTACTGTTCCCACATCAGTTGGCATCATTTGTCTCCGCCCCTGAGAAACCCAAAAGCTACTGTTCCCACATCAGTTGGCATCATTTGTCTCCGCCCCTGAGAAACCCAAAAGCTACTGTTCCCACATCAGTTGGCATCATTTGTCTCCGCCCCTGAGAAACCCAAAAGCTACTGTTCCCACATCAGTTGGCATCATTTGTCTCCGCCCCTGAGAAACCCAAAAGCTACTGTTCCCACATCAGTTGGCATCATTAGTCTCCACCCCTGAGGAACACAAAAGCTACTGTTCCCACATCAGTTGGCATCATTAGTCTCCACCCCTGAGGAACACAAAAGCTACTGTTCCCACATCAGTTGGCATCATTTGTCTCCGCCCCTGAGAAACCCAAAAGCTACTGTTCCCACATCAGTTGGCATCATTAGTCTCCACCCCTGAGGAACCCAAAAGCTACTGTTCCCACATCATTTGTACTGGTTTACAAAAAACTGTAACTTGCCATGTAGCAACATAAAAATGCTGACTATATGTCTGTGTACTTCATGCACAATGTACATTACAGGATATTTTTCATCAAGAGCAGTTCTTAAAATACTAAGCTGCTAAATATCTTGCCAACTGTTAAAATCCTTTTTACTGCTTCTCATACTTATGTAGTAATGATATATCAGGCATCCCTTAACAAATACATAAAAACTACATAATTAGCCTTTGCCCCTGAGAAAATCAAAAGTTATTGTCCCTACATAGGTTGAACTTTAGGTCAACACTAGTGATGAGCGAAGTTCGGGTTCACCATGTTTGGTTGAACATTAAACAAAAATTTGGTTTAAGTACCCGGACTAGACACAAACCCCAATAAAATCAGTGCTGTGAGTGTCCTCACTTATGGGGCGGCCATCTTAATGTAGCCCCGGCCATAGACATTCTGTGAGAGGTAAAAAATGACAACCTTAACAGCCAATCAACCAGCTCTACTGAACACCAAACACAGACCTCTGGCTGAAGATGCTGATGATATATTCCGTATATTTTCTGCACAGTGTACAGTTGAGGATAGGCTGCACATGATAATTTTCCATCAAGGGCTGTCATACTAAGCTGCCAAAGATTGCCAAATGTATAAGACATAGTCAGCTGTTTTACTATTTCTCATATTTTATAGGGAGGGATATCATGTAGTGCTTTACCCACTATATAACTGCATCATTTTAGGCCCTGCCCCTGAGGAATCCAAAAGCTGAGCTCTAAAAAAACACCTTGCCTTTCATGTCATGACAAGATTTGCAAAATGTTATATGATGCAGTCAGCTATATTATTATTTCTACATGTATGCAGATATATCATGTAGTGCTTTGCCCACTATATAACAGCAAGATTATTATTCTCCACCCCTGGGGCATCCAAACTATCAGCTGCTTGTGATTCATGGCAAAGCTTTGCAAATTATACCGTATAAGCCATGGCCAACTATTTCTCCTACTGTATGTATATGAAGATATCATGCAGCCTTACCCCCTATTATTAGTCTCCACCCCCAAGGAACCTCCCATCATTTTTCCTAACAATAGTAATATTTAGGGTCACAGACAAACATTTATTTGCTTTATGCTATCTTTCATAGCCCCCCGCCACCCACTACTGTCATGAATCATCAATTTGTACTAACTAAAGTTTTGGCTGATGTTCAGCTTTATTTCAGTTTCAAGCATTGCTGTGTGTGTGTGTGTGTGTGTGTGTGTGTGTGTGTGTGTGTGTGTGTGTGTGTGTGTGTGTTTGTGTGTATCAAGCTTAGATGTGCAGCCACTGCATTTACTGGCCTTGGAACTCTCTCTCAAGGAGGCTGATTCATTACTAACGCCAGGTATCGGCAGATGAGCGTCTGTATAGCGGCGCTTAGAGCAACGGTTAGTAGACACTGTAAGCAGGTATCGGGCGATGTAACAGAGCGCCTCAGTCACTGAAGTAACCTGGCCCACATTGATGAATGTGATGTATGTTGGGCGCTGCAACACCAGTACAGAGCTGCAGGGAGCGAAAGGTAGCGCCAGCTAAGTGTGACAGACTCTCGGTGCTCCACACCATACTTCGGCGCTCTAAATCTGGTCGCTATAGCATAGAGCGCCAGATGCTGTCTGATTAAAGTCTGTTTTTGTACACATATCCACCAGTAACAAAGCAAAAACACATGGAATGACATTGTTATAACACTGTGACATTAACACTTTAGAGCCAGACCTGTAATGACAATTCTGCATAAAAATATACAAAGTTTCTAACAGTTTTTGTTTGCAGCCAGGAGAGGTCACACAATGATTTGAGCAAAAAAAAAAAATGTAAAAATGTAAACACGCTGTTTAAAGTGGACCAACACCCAGGATTTTGACTATCCTGGGTTTTGGTCCACTTCGGTGGGGCACCCCGATCGGGGGTGCCCCGATGTGTGAAACCCCCCAGAACGCCCCAAAAACTCACCTCTCCCCGCTCCCACGTGACCGCTCCAGCCAATCACAGCGCGCGTCCAAGGCCGCTTGGACAGGCATAGCAGCTCAGCGTCTCTGAGCGCTAGAGGCCTAATCTCGCGCTTCCCTCTAACAGGGAGCGCGCCTGCGCCAGCGCGGGTGCGCGCCATGCTAGAGGGAAGCGCGAGACGCGGACGCGGCTCGCGCATGCGCCGATGGTATGGGGCTGAGGTAAGGTTTGTGGGCCTCCTGGGGGGTTCCTCCCCGCGAGACATCCCGATTTCGGATGCCCCGCGGTGAGGGAGGTGATCGGCTCGGGAATCTTATAGATTCCCGGGCCGATCACCCCTGGGTGTTGGTCCACTTTAAACACAAACAAATGAACGAACATTGAAATGTATGGGAGAGTGACAGTGAGCGAAAGGTAATGCTCCTGAGCCAAGCTGCCTGTAATAAACGCAGCCAGATTCGCTTTCATAAATGTGGTTTTGCCTACAGCGCCCAGCGTTCATCAGGCGCTGCCTGCCGCTACGAGGCACTACCTGGCGCTATTCCTTCATGAATAACCCCCTTAGTCTCACCTGTCACATACGAATCTTGTGATCAGACCACACATAACCAAAAGTTCTCAAGGCAATCCTGCATTCCTGATATCCCCATTGTTCCCATTATTATCAGGTTTGCCCCTCCTAGTATTGGCTTCCTGATCTCAGAATACCTTAATTAAATAGAACCCAAAATTTGTCCTTTTTTCACAGACTTCCAGGAAGTGTCCTACCAACTTTAAGCCCAGATTTTGCTAACTATTCATGCACCTTGCCTTACTGTCAGCAGTCGCTTGGAAAAAATAAGAGTGTTGTGACCCCAGGGTAATGTTCCAAGCCTATCTTTACCACCTGTGGCTCTGTTAGTGGTCATCGAAGTCAATTACTGCATTTGAAACACAGAGGACAAACATATCCTGTTTACCTTTATTTATTTCTAAAGGCAACATGCTATGGCAACCAGATTCACAGTTGATGGATTGTACTCTACCAAAAAAGCAGGCACTGGTAGATCAATATAAGCAGCAAAGAGCTGGAAACAAAGGGGCAGAGAAAAAGCTTGGCACTCAAAAATATTGATGTACCTGCTAGAAAGCCTTGATGTTGCAGCCCACATATAAGGGGTAAAGGCAAGGAGATAGCAGAGAGGGAAAGCAACCAGATGTGTTCAGATAATGTCTTGGGACAGACAAACTAAAGGGTGTGTTATCAGTCTGCTTTATTCCCTATTGTAATTAGCCTGTCTTTTTTAGGTTGACCACAGTCCCTGGTCGCCTGTCATTTAGAGGTGACAAGCCAGTTAGGAAGAGACCCATGTAGGCTTATTGAAATGGGATAAAAGGGCCAAAATAGCCCTCTAATTAAACGACCTTCAACAAAAAAAAAATCAAAGCTTAGTAAATTGCCCCCCTAAAAGCCCCCCTCTGGCAATCAATGACATAAGCTATTTGAGAGGGCTTACCCCCAAGCAGACATTGTGAATTAGCATACAGATTCTGTTTTCCTGAACAGCATAGGAGACCATCTTGCCACACACTAGAGAGATATTCTTCTAAAAACCCACGGTCAAAATTGCCTCAAATTCCTGTGGAATCATGCCTTATTTCTAGCTAGAAGTAGTAAGCCATCAGCTGTAATGACTCTACTAAATACATTGTTTCCACTTATTTTTTAATGATAAGTGGTAGCTGACTGCATAGAGATACATTGTAACATCTTCCCCCTCACACAGAATTTCTTTGCAACATTAGCTGTTTATTCGGTGTGTGTGTGTGTGTGTGTGTGTGTGTGTGTGTGTGTAAAATGACAGGCAAGCTACTCGTGTTTATGAGGCATATTATCTGTCTCTCAGTTTGATGTGGGCTGCTGCTGGCACAACTTTCCCCACATGCTCATGTGTAAGCAGGACTGCTGTGTGGCAAGATGGTTGCCCACATGTAATTCAAGAGTGCAGAAACTTCATGCTATTCCTCAATATCTGCATGGAGTTAGGTTCTCTTACAGCTCTCTTACAGCTTATGCCACTGATCACCAGAAAAGGGGTTTAGGAGAGCAATTTACAAAACGTTCTTTTTTTTTGACTGGAGGTCTGCTTTAAGAGTACAAAGCAAAGACCACTAAAACAAAAAGCATTCACATGGCATATACAGACCAAGAACAATAGACTAGATCCATTATTCTTGGTAAGAAGACAGAGCCTAAAGTTGTTTTAGTAGGTTTTCTGACCTATACCCTAAGTGGTAATACTTTTAATAATTTGAAAATAGAAAGGGGTACTTCATGAAATAAGGTTAGGAACCCCCCAGTCTAGACCTCTTAAAAATGCTGTCACAAAAAATAATGGCTAACTGGAAACTTACTGGTATCTGTAGTCTCGTACTGACTGTCTTTCTGCAATTCGAAGATCTCCACTTCAACCCGTGCGTTGGATCCTCCTTGTGTGTGGCTGTTAATGTGTTCACGGGCAAGGGCAAGTGCCAACCTTTCGCCGCGACCGCAAACAGTCTGGTCGTCAAGAATGGCAGCTGTAAAATGAAATGAAAACCTGTTATAGCTTTCGGACAAACATTTTTCAAAAGGAGAGCTTAAAGCAGACCAAAACCGACAGAACTTGTGAAATACATTTGGCCAAAGCTCCCGTCGAAACTCCCTTCTTAGGGTGTAAAACTAGAATTGGATATTTTTGCCTACCCGTTGTCCTGGAACACTGATTTGTAGTTGCCGCTCTCTCTCTGAGATAGCAGGAGATCCGTCATTGCAAAGGTGCCGCAATTACATCATTTCCACACACAGCAGTGGCGATAAATTGAGGAGGCGAGGCTTTACAGCTTTGATAAACAGCATTAGCTGGGGGTAGAGTGAAGCAGGAGCGGCAAAAATTGCCAAAAGGTACTCCTCATGGGAGAAGCAATTCAGGGGCAATTCAAAAATTTGCTGCTGCTGGAAAAGCTGACAGGAAAGGGAACCAAGTGTGAAATCCCTACTTTACAAAATGGTCAAATTGAGCACCAGGAGAAGTTCATTATTTTCATCCAAGCACAAATGGTTCCTGGATACAAACCTTAAATATGATCTCCGAAGAAGCTACAAGACGGGAGTGAATTGTGTCAAAGAAAGTCCAAGCTTTTTCTAACCCTCCCCGCCACCCTCCCCATGTTAAGCCTGTTAAAATAATAAAATAATACGCATATGCTGGCAGATCAGTACACACAGTCACACTACGGCACTGGATTGGTGGACTGACCTGTCACTCAAGGGCCAGCTTCTGTGCAGATAGCCTGCTCCCCAGTGAGTCGTTTTTTGTGTTATTTACCTAATTTTCCTAAAAGTAAAAATAGCGGAGCAATAAGAATAAGAATTGAGTACACAAACCAGTCAGGCTGGTTGTTACTGGGTGGTATGGACATTTTATAGGGTGCAATAAGTGAGCCTTGGACATATGGTAAGCTATTGAGTCATAATGGTGGTCATGGGTTTTATTGAGGGGGCCTTGGGTAGTATGAGTAGGTTCTAGGGGGTAGAGGTGTCTTTACTTGGTTGGCCATTTAATGGTATTGAAACGTTGCTGTCATAGTACCTGGAAATACAGTAGGTTTAATTTAAATACGGACCTTGTCAGGCTACCGGGTGTGAACCCTGATTGTGGGAACTAAGAACCGGCTCACCTCTTGACCGGGAAGCCTGGAATCTAAGGACCAACCTGGTTTTCACTAGAGCCTCTAATGGTGAGGATAGACTGGGCTGCAGGAAGGCCCCAGGTCAGGCAACCTAGGAGTGGGTTTCACCAAGTTCTGGGTAGGAGACAGACCAGAGCTGGACTGGAACATAGAACAAGCCAAGGTCATGGGCAGGCAGATCAGGATCGTAGTCGTAAACAAGCTGAGGTCGTGGGCAGGCAGAACAGGATCCTAGTCACAAACAAGCCGAGGTCGTCAGTAGAGCAGGAGGGTAGTCAGGATCAAGCCGGGTCGGTACACAGGAATGGACGACTGGAACTCAGGAACAAGCAGGAGAAATGACCAACTGGCAATGGAGCTCAGGGCTCGCCAGTATTTAAAGGCCCCTGTGCATGCGCAAAAACGAGCGCATTTCTGCGCGTCTGCAATGCGCATGCCCGTGCAAAATCGCACATGTGCATGAATCATTGATTCACGTAGTTCACAAATGCGCACGCATAATCGCGCGCTTCCTGGTCCTAGTGCGAAAATGCGAGCGCACTGGAAACCTTGGCACCCTCTGCTGGGGAACAAGCGGAACAGTTCTGGTTCTATGACAGACCTTAGCAATTAATCTTACTTTCCTAGCTTCCAGTGTTCCAGATGTAGAAGAGTCTACACATGACATGACTAAAGAAGAGATTACGTTCTTATTCATTCAGATTTCATTATTCTGAATGAAACTCTAACATACATCCCCTGTGAGTCCCTGGTGTCCCCCCATCATGTAAGACAAGCAGCCCAGCTCCGTCCTTCACAGACTAGACTGTGGCCGTTACTCCGCAGGGAGAAGGGTGGCGCATTGATGTGGAGGGGGATGATATTGGATGCTTTGATCCTTTTATATCTCCTTTCCTTATTCAGGATTTATTATATTTCTTTCTTCTGGGGTTTTTTGATATGTAAATTTGCACAAATTGTAGAGCATTAAATATGTGTCTTTTTATTACAGCTTTTATGAGCCGAGCCGGAAAACACAAAACATCTAAAAGCCAACCCAACCCTTATAATAACCTTTCCATGCAGTTTTTCCGTCGCCTGGAACAACACAATTAGGAGATCTCTCCACCACTTCTCCTTGCTGCTGGAAGGGTTCATAATTGAGGCAGCTGGCAATCATGAGCACGGATCACTTTTATATGCAGGTTGAAGCTTTTAAAACAAAAGAGCTTACATTGTCTTTGGACTTTTCCCGGAAGTTTTGATATACTGCCTTTTGTAACTGAGACGTCATAGCAGAAGTATACTGTATCTTGTATAAAGCATAACTATACGAGTCAGAGACTAGAACTGTTAGAGGATGGAAGCATACGTCTGGCAAATAAAAATCAAGCAACAAGTTACAGCCATGGATCTAGGATGCCCATTGGAAGATAGAAGATTTGCAAAAAACAATCCAGGAAGCAAAACTTCTGTATTAGAAAAGCCCCTCAACAAACTGGGGATCTGATAAAGAGGTGATAAAGGAAATAGCCCCGGATGTTGATGAATTACATCTAAAGATGGATCGGGTTCATTGAGCTTTTGGAACCGCACAAAAAGATCGCAGACCCCCAGACATCCTGGTTAAACCCCATTTCTTTAGTCCTCACGAAAAGGTAGTTCTGGCGGTGAAAGAGCGGAATGACCTAGAAGCTCAGGGTTGCAAAATACAAATTTATGCTGACTCTATTGAGACTGAACATTAAAGCCAATTACAAATGCATGAAATCAAAGAGGAGTGAAATATCGATGGGGTTTTCCAACTAGACTACAGTCTCAACATAGGAAACTAATAAACATATACTATCACTCCAGGAAGGAGAAGATATATAGAAACTGGGGCACCTTCTTTGAATGACCCCTATTTAACTTTATAGTAGAGATTCCCTAGTTGGTGATCTGTATATAACAGGTGGTTGTATTAGTACTGGGGTCATATTAGGGGAGTGAGTTGCCCCAAGTGTGCTTAAATGTCTTTAAATAACATTTCACTGTGTCCCACCCCTTTTTTCTCTTGTTTTTATTTTTAGAACTTTGTTGACCCTTTGTCTCTTCTCCATGTTTCCCTCCCCCCTTTTTTCTCTTCTCTCCATCTCCTTCCTTTTTGAGTGGATACAGAGGGGATAATTTGTGGGGTGGTTGAGCATGTGTATATGTATATATATGGGTATGTATGTATATATTATTCACCTTAGCAGAAGCAAGAATTACAATAGCTTCATCATGGAAGGAGAAGAGTATCTCAATAGCAGATGTTATCAGAAGAATACCGTGGATTATTATTATCTAGCATCCAACTAGATAATAGGAAGGAATATGAGGCAGTCTAGGCACCGTGATCATCCCATTGGAGCCTTGACCGCAACGCTTACCACAGTTCATTGCTGGTGGATGTTGCTCTTGGTGTAAGCCCCTCCCCTTAGTGCTTTCCCCTTTACTTGTTTTTACCCTTTTCTTTTTTTCATCTTGCCTAAATTCCACTCTAGCTTTTTTGCATTATTTTTCCATTTTTTTCTTTATTTCTTTCCTTATTTTCTTTTTCTTTTACACCCAAAGGGCTAACGTCAACATACAGAGCTCAATGAATAGATTTTTGTTAAGCCCTTATCAAGATATGAACTCTGATGTTTAGATGTCAGGTTGAGATTAATTGATGTATTTGTTAAAAGAGGTTGTGAGTGTGAGTTTAAAGTTCTGATGTTTCTTGTAAATTTGACTTTTGCTATATTATATAATAAATAGAGATGAGCGAGTAGTATTCGACCGAGTCGGTATTCGATCGAATACTACACTATTCGTCATACTCGATTTCAATCGAGTACAGCGGCGATGGCGCACTCACAATTCGTTTCCCCTCACACCTTCCCTGGCGCGTTTTTTACACCAATCACCATGCAGGGGGGGTGGGACAGGTCCTGGGAGGACGCTGGCATCGCGAGAACGGCGTCTACACGCATTGGCTGGAAAAACCATGTGACCTCGAATCTACAAAACTCAGCACTTCCTCTTCGTCAGCATTAGCAGCTTGAACTTAGTGAGGGATAGACGCTCACAGCAGGGAAAGACAGGCTGTAGCTGGCAGGGCCCCAGAAGCTCGGAATATCGCATTTACCACCATATATACCAGCTACCAGAAGACAAGAGAGTCATTAAGAGCCCTTATTAGGGCTACTATGCTGAACGGTATATAGCTCATATGTAGGCAGGCAGGGCCCCAGAAGCTCAGAATATCGCATTTACCACCATATATACCAGCTACCAGAAGACAAGAGAGTCATTGAGAGCCCTTATTAGGGCTACTATGCTGAACGGTATATAGCTCATATGTAGGCAGGCAGGGCCCCAGAAGCTCAGAATATCGCATTTACCACCATATATACCAGCTACCAGAAGACAAGAGAGTCATTGAGAGTCCTTATTATTAGGGCTACTATGCTGAACAGTATATAGCCCATATGTAGGCAGGCAGGGCCCCAGAAGCTCAGAATATCGCATTTACCACCATATATACCAGCTACCAGAAGACAAGAGAGTCATTGAGAGCCCTTATTAGGGTTACTATGCTGAACGGTATATAGCTCATATGTAGGCAGGCAGGGCCCCAGAAGCTCAGAATATCGCATTTACCACCATATATACCAGCTACCAGAAGACAAGAGAGTCATTGAGAGCCCTTATTAGGGCTACTATGCTGAACAGTATATAGCCCATATGTAGGCAGGCAGGGCCCCAGAAGCTCAGAATATCGCATTTACCACCATATATACCAGCTACCAGAAGACAAGAGAGTCATTGAGAGCCCTTATTAGGGCTACTATGTTGAACAGTATATAGCTCATATGTAGGCAGGCAGGGCCCCAGAAGCTCAGAATATCGCATTTACCACCATATATACCAGCTACCAGAAGACAAGAGAGTCATTGAGAGCCCTTATTAGGGCTACTATGTTGAACAGTATATAGCTCATATGTAGGCAGGCAGGTCCCCAGAAGCTCAGAATATCGCATTTACCACCATATATACCAGCTACCAGAAGACAAGAGAGTCATTGAGAGTCCTTATTATTAGGGCTACTATGCTGAACAGTATATAGCCCATATGTAGGCAGGCAGGGCCCCAGAAGCTCAGAATATCGCATTTACCACCATATATACCAGCTACCAGAAGACAAGAGAGTCATTGAGAGCCCTTATTAGGGCTACTATGTTGAACAGTATATAGCTCATATGTAGGCAGGCAGGGCCCCAGAAGCTCAGAATATCGCATTTACCACCATATATACCAGCTACCAGAAGACAAGAGAGTCATTGAGAGCCCTTATTAGGGCTACTATGCTGAACAGTATATAGCCCATATGTAGGCAGGCAGGGCCCCAGAAGCTCAGAATATCGCATTTACCACCATATATACCAGCTACCAGAAGACAAGAGAGTCATTGAGAGCCCTTATTAGGGCTACTATGTTGAACAGTATATAGCTCATATGTAGGCAGGCAGGGCCCCAGAAGCTCAGAATATCGCATTTACCACCATATATACCAGCTACCAGAAGACAAGAGAGTCATTGAGAGCCCTTATTAGGGCTACTATGTTGAACAGTATATAGCTCATATGTAGGCAGGCAGGGCCCCAGAAGCTCAGAATATCGCATTTACCACCATATATACCAGCTACCAGAAGACAAGAGAGTCATTGAGAGCCCTTATTAGGGCTACTATGCTGAACGGTATATAGCCCATATGTAGGCAGGCAGGGCCCCAGAAGCTCAGAATATCGCATATACCACCATATATACCAGCTACCAGAAGACAAGAGAGTCATTGAGAGCCCTTATTAGGGCTACTATGTTGAACAGTATATAGCTCATATGTAGGCAGGCAGCGCCCCAGAAGCTCAGAATATCGCATTTACCACCATATATACCAGCTACCAGAAGACAAGAGAGTCATTGAGAGTCCTTATTATTAGGTCTACTATGCTGAACAGTATATAGCCCATATGTAGGCAGGCAGGGCCCCAGAAGCTCAGAATATCGCTTTTATCACCATATATACCAGCTACCAGAAGACAAGAGAGTCATTGAGAGCCCTTATTAGGGCTACTATGTTGAACAGTATATAGCTCATATGTAGGCAGGCAGGGCCCCAGAAGCTCAGAATATCGCATTTACCACCATATATACCAGCTACCAGAAGACAAGAGAGTCATTGAGAGCCCTTATTAGGGCTACTATGCTGAACGGTATATAGCCCATATGTAGGCAGGCAGGGCCCCAGAAGTTTAGAATATCGCATTTACCACCATATATACCAGCTACCAGAAGACAAGAGAGTCATTGAGAGTCCTTATTATTAGGGCTACTATGCTGAACGGTATATAGCCCATATGTAGGCAGGCAGGGCCCCAGAAGCTCAGAATATCGCATTTACCACCATATATACCAGCTACCAGAAGACAAGAGAGTCATTGAGAGCCCTTATTAGGGCTACTATGCTGAACGGTATATAGCCCATATGTAGGCAGGCAGGGCCCCAGAAGCTCAGAATATCGCATTTACCACCATATATACCAGCTACCAGAAGACAAGAGAGTCATTGAGAGCCCTTATTAGGGCTACTATGCTGAACGGTATATAGCTCATATGTAGGCAGGCAGGGCCCCAGAAGCTCAGAATATCGCATTTACCACCATATATACCAGCTACCAGAAGACAAGAGAGTCATTGAGAGCCCTTATTAGGGCTACTATGCTGAACGGTATATAGCTCATATGTAGGCAGGCAGGGCCCCAGAAGCTCAGAATATCGCATTTACCACCATATATACCAGCTACCAGAAGACAAGAGAGTCATTGAGAGTCCTTATTATTAGGGCTACTATGCTGAACGGTATATAGCTCATATGTAGGCAGGCAGGGCCCCAGAAGCTCAGAATATCGCATTTACCACCATATATACCAGCTACCAGAAGACAAGAGAGTCATTGAGAGCCCTTATTAGGTCTCAGCTCTTGGGCCTCCACACAATTTTTAAGAGGTCTCAGCTCTTGGGCCTCCACACAATTTTTAAGAGGTCTCAGCTCTTGGGCCTCCACACAATTTTTAAGAGGTCTCAGCTCTTGGGCCTCCACACAATGTTTGAGAGGTATCAGCTCTTGGGCCTCCACACAATTGTTAACAGGTCTCAGCTCTTGGGCCTCCACACAGTTTCTAAGAGGTCTCAGCTCTTGGGCCTTAATACAATTTTCAAGAGGTCTCAGCTCTAAGCTTCCCTTACTGCTGGGGTGACACACTGTAACAAACCTCCTCCTGTAAGCTTCCCTTACTGCTGGGGTGACACAATGTAACAAACCTCCTCCTGTAAGCTTCCCTTACTGCTGGGGTGACACAATGTAAAAAAACCTCCTCCTATAAGCTTCCATTACTGCTGGGGTGACACAATGTAACAAACCTCCTCCTGTAAGCTTCCCTTACTGCTGGGGTAACACACTGTAACAAACCTCCTCCTGTAAGCTTCCCTGACTGCTGGGGTGACACACTGTAACAAACCTCCTCCTGTAAGCTTCCCTTACTGCTGGGGTGACACACTGTAACAAACCTCCTCCTGTAAGCTTCCCTTACTGCTGGGGTGACACACTGTAACAAACCTCCTCCTGTAAGCTTCCCTTACTGCTGGGGTGACACACTGTAACAAACCTCCTCCTGTAAGCTTCCCTTACTGCTGGGGTGACACAATGTAACAAACCTCCTCCTGTAAGCTTCCCTGACTGCTGGGGTGACACACTGTAACAAACCTCCTCCTGTAAGCTTCCCTTACTGCTGGGGTGACACAATGTAACAAACCTCCTCCTGTAAGCTTCCCTGACTGCTGGGGTAACACACTGTAACAAACCTCCTCCTGTAAGCTTCCCTTACTGCTGGGGTGACACAATGTAACAAACCTCCTCCTGTAAGCTTCCCTGACTGCTGGGGTGACACAATGTAACAAACCTCCTCCTGTAAGCTTCCCTTACTGCTGGGGTAACACACTGTAACAAACCTCCTCCTGTAAGCTTCCCTGACTGCTGGGGTGACACACTGTAACAAACCTCCTCCTGTAAGCTTCCCTTACTGCTGGGGTGACACACTGTAACAAACCTCCTCCTGTAAGCTTCCCTTACTGCTGGGGTGACACACTGTAACAAACCTCCTCCTTTAAGCTTCCCTTACTGCTGGGGTGACACAATGTAACAAACCTCCTCCTGTAAGCTTCCCTTACTGCTGGGGTGACACAATGTAACAAACCTCCTCCTGTAAGCTTCCCTGACTGCTGGGGTAACACACTGTAACAAACCTCCTCCTGTAAGCTTCCCTTACTGCTGGGGTGACACAATGTAACAAACCTCCTCCTGTAAGCTTCCCTGACTGCTGGGGTGACACACTGTAACAAACCTCCTCCTGTAAGCTTCCCTTACTGCTGGGGTGACACACTGTAACAAACCTCCTCCTGTAAGCTTCCCTTACTGCTGGGGTGACACACTGTAACAAACCTCCTCCTTTAAGCTTCCCTTACTGCTGGGGTGACACACTGTAACAAACCTCCTCCTTTAAGCTTCCCTGACTGCTGGGGTGACACAATGTAACAAACCTCCTCCTGTAAGCTTCCCTTACTGCTGGGGTGACACAATGTAACAAACCTCCTCCTGTAAGCTTCCCTGACTGCTGGGGTGACACAATGTAACAAACCTCCTCCTGTAAGCTTCCCTTACTGCTGGGATGACACACTGTAACAAACCTCCTCCTGTAAGCTTCCCTTACTGCTGGGGTGACACAATGACACAAGAGGACATGTCTGACCACATCTCACACACACACACACACACACACACACACACACACACACACACACACACAATGACAATTAGGGGTGGGGTCTATTTATTTTCCCCCTTGCCTATGCCATCTGTGGTTGTCATAGGCAACGTGATTTTAAGGGGTGCAGAATTTTGTTCTTCTTTTTTGTACAGTTTGGCTTGGGGTCCATGGCAATGTAGAGGAAAGAAGGTTTCCTTGTCTTGTCTCACTTTACGTAGAAGTTATATTGTGTTTGGAGTGTATTGTTGAGAGGCTGTGATAGTGGCGTAATAGTGCGACTTGGGCGCGTTATATGCACCCAGACATGCTTCCCCTGCTGTCCCAGTTGCATTCCAGCAGTGTTGGCATCATTTTCTGATTTTTCAGGGTGGACTTGGTGACCTCCAAGTGGTCGAATTGAGATTTCCAAGTGGCGAGCATTTTTTTTCCCATAGACTATAATGGGATTCGATAATCGGTCGAGTAGTCGAGTAACGCGGTCTATTCGAATCGAAATTCGAAATTTCGAATATTTCACTACTCGCTCATCTCTAATAATAAAATATTTTGTAAACTAAATATATAGGCCCTTATTTATGAAGGGATAGCGACAGGTAGCAACTGGTGAGTGGCTGGTAATGACGGGCCCCGCCACGAGAACGCCGGCTCCCCACCACAATCACACATTTATCAAGCCGATCCTGCTTAGCGACTGAGATAGCGCCATATAGCGACTCATTCATCATTATTCCAGCCTCAGCCCACAGCACCAGCGCCCGACCTTGAACAGCGACAGGTATGACCTCTCGCTACCTGGCGCTCTCCAATGCATTTCAATGGAACAATCTTTAAATATTAATAATTAATTGTTATTCATTTTTTTTTTTAATGTGAAAAATTCTGTGACCACTTCTGCCATTTTAGATAATTTTTTTAAGGTAAAAAAAAAAAAATTGTACAGGTCTGATATTAATGTATTCATATTACTTAATTATTTAAAAAACTTGTTTTTTTTTTGTTTCCAAAAATAAGGTGGTTTGGGGGTTAAAAAACTACTTTTAACCCATCGCCTCCAGCGCTCTGGGGTTTAAACATGCATTTTACAGCGCGAAAATTTTTTGAGTGTGATTTTTTAATGAATATGGTGGGAGCCGGTCGCTAGGGCCAGTCGCTATCATGCGCTCCCATACAGCGCGGAACCTGTCAAATAGCGACTCCTCACCCAATATTCAACATTACAGCACACCGACTGAGTCGCTATCAACTACCGAACAATGGCCAAGCACAGCGACTACTAGCGGGCGCTCCGAAAATGCCGCTACAGTCGCTCAACTGTCGCTACCTGCCGCGATTAATGAATCGGCCTCATAGTAGATTCCCAGTAAAATAAATAATAAATACATAAATAAAAGGATAATAAATGATGTGGTGGTGTACACAATTCAGTTTGGGTATTTTGTTGAAACATTCTGCAGCGAAATAGTTCCGAATGTACAGAGTGTGGCTGATCAGCAGCCCGAATAGATGGCAGCCTGGCATTGTATATTGTGCTCAATGGAGTATACTAGATTGAGTGCTTCTGGGTGAGATCCAGAAACCATTCTCTGCAGCATGCATGCTGCTCACCCCAGAAACTATTTTCGGCAGATTTCCACATGTTAAGGCCACAATCCATCTCATCACTAGAACGCATTGGCCAGCTAGGATGAGAATAGAGAGTTCAATCCAAGCGTGCTTGATAAGAACTAGCATTTCCATTATAAATGAATTTTAGCCTTCTATGAACAGACCGGTTATCACACTGTAGAGCAGAGATCCAAGGTTGTGATGGGTCTACCCAGCAGGTTGTTATGCAGAGAAATCCGTTCTCTAGAACTCAGCAATCCTAACTAGAGATGAGCGAACTTCTTGAAAGTTCGATTCGGGCGATTCGCCGAATTTCCCCAAGAAATTCGGGTTCGCACGAATCGAACTTTCACGAATCGCTCATCTGAAAAAAAAAATGCCGGCATGGTGGGAGCGGGCAGGCCGGCTACGCTGTCAGCGGGCGGCGGAAGCCAGCCAGCTGACAGCGCAGCCGGCCTGCCCGCTCCCACCATGCCGGCATTTGTTTAAAAAGCAAACACTTACCTGCATGGTCGGAGCGTGGAGGCCGGCGCCGCTCTCAGGCGCCCTCTGATGACGCGCCCTCTGATGACAGCTGAGAGCGGCGCCGGCCTCCACGCTCCCACCATGCCGGCATTTTTTCTTTTTTTATTTCAGGGAAAATTCGATCGGCACGAACCAAAAAAAATTCGGGTTCGTGCCAAATCGAATTTTCCCTGAAATTCGGAGCGAATTCCGGTTCGTCCGAACCGGTTCGCTCATCCCTAATCCTAACCTTAAAATCATATTTAAAAAAAAAAATTGGCGTGCATTAATTTTGAACCTGCGATGCTTATAATTCAACATTTCTCCATCAAATTACACAAATTGTTGTCTTTACATCTTTCACCACCATCCCTGGTGTTTTGATCCAGCAATGTGCTGCTATCTGTGTTCGCACAAAGTACATTATGTTTTCCTAGTTACGCCACCTGCTGTTATATATGTGTCGAGCCTTTAAGATTATCCTGGCTCTGATGTATTGAGTTACTTTGCCCTAACATAGGTGTTTGCAATCCCCTCATCTGCCCGCCCTATAAAGGGCTTGTGTGCAGTGGCGTAGCGACCCGGGAGCGGGGGGGGCGGACCGCCCCGGGTGACACCAGACCTAGAGGGTGACACCTCTCGGCCGGTCACCCCTCGGTATAGAGACACTTACCTGCAGGTCCGGAGCGTGGAGGCCGGCGCCGCTCTCAGCTGTCATCTGAGGGCGCGTCATCAGAGGGCGCCTCTGATGACGCGCCCTCAGATGACAGCTGAGAGCGGCGCCGGCCTCCACGCTCCGGACCTGCAGGTAAGTGTTTGCTTTTTTTAAAAATGCCGGCATGGTGGGAGCGGGCCGGCCGGTTCCGCTGTCAGCGCGGAACCGGCCGGCCCGCTCCCACCATGCCGGCAAAAATGCTTTTTTTTTTGTTTGTTTTCTTTGGGGGGGGGGGGGGGGTTGACACCATTGGGGGGGGGTGGGGTTGACACCATTGGGGGGGGGGGGGGTGACACCATTTCCTACCGCCCCGGGTGACACCAGCCCTAGCAACGCCACTGCTTGTGTGTAACCCAACCTTTTAGCTGGATTATTGTGTCACTATGTGCTCTCTTTACCACTTCCAGCCCCTGTTCTTCTATTAAGGCGGGGAGGCCGATTCATTAATAGCGGCAGGTAGCGACAGTTGAGCGACTGTAGCGGCATTTTCAGAGCGCCCGCTAGTAGTCGCTGTGCTTGGCCGTTGTTTGGTAGTTGATAGTGACTCAGTCGGTGTGGCGTAATGTTGAATATTGGGTGAGGAGTCGCTATTTGACAGGTTCCGCGCTGTATGGGTGCGCATGATAGCGACTGGACAGAGCGACCGGCTTCCACCATATTCATTAACAAATCACGCTCAAAAAATTCTCGCGCTGTAAAATGCATGTTTAAACCCCAGAGCGCTGGCGGCGATGGGTTAAAAGTAGTTTTTTAACCCCCAAACAACCATATTTTTGGAAACCAAAAAAAACAAGTTTTTTTAATAATTTAGTAATATGAATACATTAATATCTGACCTGTAATATCGATTCTGTACAATTTTTGTTTTTTTTTTCCCTTTAAAAAATTATCTAAAATGGCAGAAGTGGTCACAGAATTTTTCACATTAAAAAAAAAAAAAAAAAAAAAAAACATTAATAACAATTAATTATGAATATTTAAAGATTGTTCCATTGAAATGCATTGGAGAGCGCCAGGTAGCGAGAGGTCATACCTGTCGCTGTTCAAGCTGTGGGCTGAGGCTGGAATAATGATGAATGAGTGACTATATGGCGCTATCTCAGTCGCTAAGCAGGATCGGCTTGATAAATGTTTGATTGTGGTGGGGAGCCGGCGTTCTCGTGGCGGGGCCCGTCATTAGCGTCCGCTCACCAGTCGCTACCTCTCGCTATTCCTTCATAAATAAGGGCCTAAGCCCAATACCTTGAAGGGACAGTCCTGGCAAGGGCAATAATAAGGCAGCTTACCCGATGCCTGTCCCATGTACCTCTCCTCCATTTCTTGCAGTGCTGGGTAGAAGCTTGTGCAGGGCTCCACATTTTGCCCTCCTTTCAATTCCTTTTCTCCAGCACACAAAATCCTGATCTAACAGCAACTCTGTTCTGTAAATCTCTCTGCATAAGTGAGCACAGCAAGCCACACAGCTGCACCTGACCAGAGCAGAATGCTCATGACTAGAGATGAGCGAACTTCTTGAAAGTTCGATTCGGGCGATTCGCCGAATTTCCCCAAGAAATTCGGGTTCGCCCGAATCGAAATTTCACGAATCGCTCATCTGAAAAAAAAAATGCCGGCATGGTGGGAGCGGGCAGGCCGGCTATGCCAGTCAGCGGGCCGCCGCAGGCCTGCTGACAGCGTAGCCGGCCTGCCCGCTTCCACCATGCCGGCATTTTTTTTTTTTTATTTCAGGGAAAATTCGATCGGCACGAACCAAAAAAAATTCGGGTTCGCGCCGAATCGAATTTTCCCTGAAATTCGGAGCGAATTCCTGTTCGTCCGAACCGGTTCGCTCATCCCTACTCATGACTCATAAAGCTGCCCCATGACATGCCCTTTCCAACTCAGCCACTACTCAGAAGCAGAAGGGAAGAAATAGGCTTTTCTTAGAATACATGAGCCATTCACATATAATCTGAGACTGGGAGATGCTTTAACGCAGTTTCCAATGTGGATAAGATACTGTGTGACTGAACATGTATACTTGTGGTTAGGGATGAGCAAATTGGTTCTAACGAACCTGAATTCGCTCCGAATTTCAGGGAAAATTTGATTCAGCACGAACCCGAATTTTTTGTGGTTCGTGCTGACCGAATTTTCCCTGAAATAAAAAAAAAAAATGCCGGCATGGTGGGAGCGGGGAGGCCGTCATCAGAGGACTCGTCATCAGAGGAAGCCGGCCTCCCCGCTCCCACCATGCCGGTAAGTGTTTGCTGTATAGTGGGAGCGGGGCCTCCCACCAGAGATGAGCGATTTGCTAAAGTTCGATTCGGACGAACCCGAATTTCTTTGAGAAATTCGGCAAATCGCCCGAATCGAATTTTTGAGAAGTTCGCTCATCTCTACTTGTGGTATCGATCGATCTTATGCTACATTTTGCATATTAAATTAGCCCTGCCCTTTATGTAGAGACCTGGTAATGCTACACTTTTAGTGGCTGTAGTTCCACAATTATTGTAGCTTAGCACTTTATTTGGAGCCCTGTGCACCTGTGCACTTTAAACCGACCATTACCCATTTTTCCTTTAATGGATGTTGGTCCCACAGACAGCTAATCAAGACAAGCTGGAGGGGGTGGATCCAGAATGCTGGAGTCTCCCCCGCACATAACCCCTCAGAATGCCTGCAATCCTCACCTTCACTAGGAGCCAGCGGTGGAAATGGAGTCCCGCAATTGGCTCGTGGGCGGTCACAGTGCGGGTTGTTCTGATGGCCTGCGCAGAGGACGCGACCATGGTCCACATGCACACCGGCGACCAAACGCGGGACTCCTTACCCAGCGCTGGCTCGTAGTGAGCGTAGGGATTACAGGCATTCTGGGGGGTTATGAGCAGATTCTGGATCCCCCCCTGAGCTTGTATGATTAGCTGTCTGTGGGACCATTAAAGATAAATCAGGTGTTGGTCCGGTTTAGTGACTTAGGTCTACACCTTAATTAGTGACTCTTCTTTGCACTTTAAAGGTGTAAGTCCACTTTTGATTGAATTTTTTAAAGTGTTTATTTTTGTGTGTCAAAATGATGTCTTAAAGGTGCTGAGCTGATCTGGCATTGTTTAATGTTTTCTAATGTTAGGCAATATGTGCTTTATGAAAGCAATATTAAAGTGGACCAATAGTCAAAAATCAATTAAATCAGTCTAACACAACAAACAGTGCTCATATACATCCCTCTCCAGGGCAATTTAGATTGCTGCACATAAAAATTCATTTACCTTTTTCTAATACCAACTGGGATAAATTTTAAAAACAAGATGGCCGCTCATGGCCTTGCAGACCACCTGCAAACAGGAAATCGGGCTGGGCTTCCTGTTACTGTGCATTTCAGTTATGTCAGTTATGAGACGAAGCTCCAAAATGGCCACTACTTTTCTTTTCCAACTGCGCTAGACTGTTGATCATTAGCAACGTACATCAAGGGCAGACTTGGGCCCTTATTTAACAAGGGATAGCGACAGGTAGCGACTGGTGAGCGGCCGGTAATGACGGGCCCCGCCACGAGAACGCCGGCTCCCCACCACAATCACACATTTATCAAGCCAATCCTGCTTAGCGACTGAGATAGCGCCATATAGCGACTCATTCATCATTATTCCAGCCTCAGCCCACAGCGCCAGCGTCCGACCTTGAACAGCGACAGGTGTGACCTCTCGCTACCTGGCGCTCTGTAATGCATTTCAATGGAACAATCTTTAAATATTCATAATTAATTGTTATTAATTTTTTTTTTTTAAATGTGAAAAATTCTGTGACCACTTCTGCCATTTTAAATAATTTTTTTAAGGTAAAAAAAATAAAAAAATAAAAAATGTACAGAATTGATATTACAGGTCTGATATTAATGTATTCATATTACAAAATTATTTTAAAAACTTGTTTTTTTTTGGTTTCCAAAAATATGGTTGTTTGGGGGTTAAAAAACTACTTTTAACACATCGCCGCCAGCGCTCTGGGGTTTAAACATGCATTTCACAGGGCGAGAATTTTTTGAGCGTGATTTGTTAATGAATATGGTGGGAGCCGGTCACTATGGCCAGTCGCTATCATGCGCTCCCATACAGCGCGGAACCTGTCAAATAGCGACTCCTCACCCAATATTCAACATTACGGCAAACCGACTGAGTCGCTATCAACTACCGAACAACGGCCAAGCACAGCGACTACTAGCGGGCGCTCTGAAAATGCCGCTACAGTCGCTCAACTGTCGCTACCTGCCGCTGTTAATGAATCGGCCTCTTGGTGTATGTTGCCAATAGCAACAGATTGCAGATAGCTGCACAGAACACTGCTGTGCACGTGTAAGTGTGAGCAGTGGCCATAGCAGCAGTGCTTTGTATATAGAGGGCTCACCTTTTTCTTCTTGGTGTACAGACTTGTTGTACGTTGCCAACAGGAACAGATTGCAACTGCTCCATAAAAAAACACTTTTCCTAACATAGGAAAAGGAACGAAATCAGCTCAGCCCCTTGAGGACATCATTTTGGCACAAAACAATATACACTTTCAAATATTCCATTGAAAGTGGACCTACCCTTTAAGCACTAACCTTACTCTATACTTTATGTAATGACTTAGGATGGCCTCCCACCACCCAGGACTATCAAGCCAACAGGCTAAGTAAGCATTATGGCTGGTATCTATATGACTTGGAAGCTGCTCAGTTGACCTCCGGGCATGCAGAATCCTATGCCATTCAGCATTGGTCTGGTGCACCAGGGAGCCCCTGGTGCCTAAGAGGGGTGACTTGCAACTTCTCTCTCTATTCGCTACTATAATTCAGGCTCTACCATCTTTAAGCTTGATCCAAAAGTCTTTCCTCACCATGCGATCCAAAAGTCTTTCCTCACCATGCATGTTAAATACAGTCTTGTCTGAGATCTTCCAAGCTTGATCAGGGCCATCTTGATCTTGATTGCTTGTTTGCATGGTGATTCTCTGTTCAAGGGATACGGCAATAACTTTGGTAGGCTAACTCAGTATATTTTATGGTGAACTTTTGAGAATACATAGTTCTCTTCATCAGACATGAACTCAAATAGTGAGTTCACCAGCTCTTTACACTGGCTCCAAGTCAGGGACTAGAGCTGCCTCAGCGTGGAGCATTGATACCCCACATAAGCAGCTTCCCGGAGACCAAGCAAGTAGGTACAACCCTGGAACTTTGATTCACTCTGACAGTGATGAAGACTTTGGGATCAAGCTAGACAGCAGCAGACCTTGGATTTATTTTTATTTAGCTTTAGAAATATTTGAACACTACTTGTGAGGGACCAAGGACCCCCGCACCACTTCAGAGGACAGTTGTCACAAGCCACTTGCCCACCATCTTGTTTGATCACCCACAACCCTTCCTGGACACCAGGGGTGCGAAAAAGCTGCCCATCATTGGTCTGGTGCTCCTCCACTGGTGCCCATTTTTGGGGGCTGCCAGTAGTATCTGCTTGGTTCTAGGATGCTCGATGAATAATGATGAACCATGGATTATAAGAATATGCTGCTTATTTACAAAGGATGTGTCTACATAAAAAATATGAGACTACTCTGCAGCAATTTTTGAATGAGAAAACGCTAAAGTGACTCCAATTAAATGATAATTTGAGAATTCAATCATCAGTCGTTCATTGCATCGTTTTGACATTTTTGTCCTCCAAACATCGATATGTGGAAACAGAAATTGTCCAAAAAAGGTCCGTACAGTGCATAGCATGAGCTATTGCAGTAGCGTTTATATGGTCAATCGCTCACTGAACGAACAGGGCATTTATTCATTTGTGGAAAAGGACCATAAGTCTTGTTTTATATCTATTCATTCACACACACAGGCCCATCTCCTGCTCTGTCAGAAACATCCTTGTCCATTGGGGAGGAGACTGCAGTTCTGAGATTGAGAAGAGATGATTTATGCACAACAAGACTGTTGTCAACCAACACAGCTGTCCTGATAAACCTAAGGGGCATTCATCCTTTGCAATGGTACTAGCGGTCATCTCACCTTTCCATTACTGTGAGGCCCAGCCATCTTGGGGGGCAGAGAACCATAGACATGTAAATCGAGCCATAAGCAGATGGGCAATCCAATATTCCATGAATTGTAGACAAATATGATCAGGGCTGGATTAAGAGTGGTGAAGGCCCCTGGGCCCAAGGTACAGTATTTTTTTCCTTTAAAATAATAGCCCAGCCAAGTAACTGATTGATGGTTGTCTGGCACCCGCCTATGTGGAGGCTGATTCATTACTAAAGCCAGGTATTGGCAGATGAGAGATAGAGCGACCACTAGTAGATGCAGTAAGCGGGTATTGGGCGCTGTAACAGAGCGCCTCAGTCACTGTAGTAACCTGTCCGGCTTTGATGAATGTGATGTGTGTTGGGCACTCTAACACCAGTACAGCACTGCAGGGAGCGAGAGGTAGCGCCAGCTCAGTGCGACCGACTCTCAGCTCTCTACACCATACATCAAAAAGGACACACACACTGCGTTGGCGCTCTAAATCTGGTCGCTATAGCATAGAGCGCCAGACGCTGTGTGATTAAAGTCTGATTTTGAACACATATCCACCAGTAACAAAGCACAAACACATGGAACGACATTGTTTTAACACTGGGACAATAACACTTTAGTGCCAGACCTGTATATACAATTCTGCATAAAAATATAAAAAATATAAAAAGTCCATAAAGTTTCTAAAAATGTTTGTTTGCAGCCAGGAGAGGTCACACAATGATCTGAAAAAAAAAAAAAGTCAAACATGCTGTTTAAACAGAAGAAAATGAACGGCCATTGAAATGTATGAAAGAGCGACACTGAGCGAAAGGATATTACCTGGTGCTCTGGAAACTAGTGCGCCGGCGCTATACGCTGAGCCGTTAGAGGCGTTTACCAGATTCGCTTTCATAAATGTGGTTTTGTGTACAGTGCCCGGCGTTCACCAGATGCTGCCTGCCGCTACGAGGCACTACCTGGCGCTATCCCTTCTTAAATAACCCCCTAACTGGAACGTCAGATCGAGTCCCTTGTGCCACCCTTGTGGGTGCGAGCTGCTCGGGAACTCCTGCTCTGCCATTCTGGGTGGGAGGTAGTGTAGTAGCCCGGCTGGTCCAGCAGAAAACAGCTCCGTTCACTGAGCTGCCAGCGGCTGTGCTTGGTGCCTTATGTGCAGTGACAGCTCTGCACCCATCACTGTGGCGTTACTGACGGCGGCTTTGCTGCTCTAGACTCTCCGTCCTGCCCTGTGGTGGCTTTGGCTGCAGGTTTGCAAAAACACCCACTGCATCCTATAGCTTTGTTGCTGGCCGTCACACCAAAGACTAAAAAACCTCCTTGACCAGACAATAACCCAAAGGCTGGTGGAGGCCACCTTTGCAGGGCAAGTTGTGGAGGCTCCGGGGGGCACGATCCCTTGTGCCCCCCTCATAATCTGGCCCTGAATATGATTACTGCAGAAATTTTCATAAGGCTGTTCAGAAAATGGACCCCAACACCACCCCATGTGGAACCATGGGCCATAGCTGTAGGGCGGGGGGTAGTAAAAATTATACAAAAAATTGGCCACAACCCAATGCAAGGTAAAACGTGGTACACTCTGCTTTAACCGCATGGCTCTCTATATAGCTGCACTGCATGAGCGCCAGCACACCGCAAACCTGGGCAGTTGCCAGGGCATCTTCAGGGGCCCACATGAGCTTTCACCTAGCCATGGTATTATTTTACAGTGGACCTGAACCACAGAATGCCGGGTGCTGTGTGCAGACCTGCTCATGGCTGGTCTCAGCAACAGGGGATGATCAGCAACATTGGAGAAGTTGGCATGGAATGGAGGGCAATTAATGAGAGCTCAGAAGGTGGTGAGAACCAGGTGACAACGGACAGCAATGAGTCTTTAGTGGCAGTAGAGCAAGCAGTAAAGGCTGGAGGATGCTTGGTGGCAGTAGAGAATGCAAAACTCTCCGTCCTGCCCTGTGGTGGCTTTGGCTGCAGGTTTGCAAAAACATCCACTGCATCCTGGGCAATTGATGGAAGCTCAAAGGGTGGTGAGAACCAGATGACAACTGACAGCAATGATGGAGTCTTTAGTGGCAGTAGAGCAAGCAGTAAGAGCTGGAGGATGCTTGGTGGCAGTAGAGAATGTAACAAGGATTAGAGAATGATAGGTGGCCATAGGAGAGGCAGTAAGGACTGGAGGGCAATCAGCAGCATAAGATGACCCATTTGTGGCAGCGGAGCTTAAAGTTGACTTTATTAAAAAATAAAGTATTCTAGTATTCTATGTGATATACTACTTTGGAGCCCACTAAAATACAATTCTGTGAGATACTCACCTGTAGAATTGGTATTATACGCATACAGCACGTCCTGCTCCATCTATAATACTTACACATGGGTAATCCTCTGCCAGAGGGCGCTGTTCACTGCAGACATGCAAAAACAGGCTCCTCCCGGCCCTTCATATACCCAGGGACCTCCCACAAATCCCCAGTATTGAAAAGCAGTGGGAAAAGAAGCCGGGAGAAACCAACCACCAACTGGTAACAAAGGTAATGATAACAATCACCATACAGGGGATCCAGAAAAATGTAAAACCAGGGTGGGGTGGAGCAGGACGTACTGTATGCGTATAATACCAATTCTACAGGTGAGTATCTCACAGAATTGTATTATTCTAAGCATACAGCACGTCCTGCTCCATCTATAATACTTACACATGGGACATCCAATAGCAGTGTCCATAAAGTAGGGTGGGATCCCCAAAAACAAGGCACAGCAGACAGTAAAGGCGCTGTCACCAGCAAAACTTTGCAACCAGGTACGACATGAGCAGAGGCTCTAACGTCAATCTCATAACAAAACCTTTGAAAGGTATGAACAGAGACAAGCAACAGTCTAGTAACTTATTCAACAGAAAAAAACCTGGTGCTGAAGGGCCAATGGTACCCAAACACCAATATAACGGAATAAAATGAGAAAGGGAGATTCTTCCCCCTTAAAGGAATAGGCCAGTGTAACGGCCCAACCAGTCCACAGGCAACAGAAGCCTCGTGGAAAACTTAGAACTCTCCCTAAGGGGAATGAGAACTGGTCTCCCGTCAGACAGGCGGGAATACTGACCCCTTCATTAGCCAGAAGCCGAAACCTTTACTCAGGACCAGGAAGGCATCCAAGTAAGATCAATCCAAAGGGCGCAGTGGCCCTGGAAGCAAGCAATATCAGGCGCATACATAAGGAGGCGCCCGCAGACCCCAAGGGCATCAGTCCCCCTAAGGGACAAGAAACCACCAGGAAAAATTGCAAACCTGTTGAGGGAATGTAGACCCTTTACTTCAGCATTAATAAGAATAAGGTCCATAGTTAGACTAAAAGGACTTAAACAATGATCATAAAACACCACTTGGACAAAGAGGTCCGGCGTAAGACGGAATACCACCACGTCATGGTGTGTATATATATATATATATATATATATATATATATATATATATAACGAGCAAAGGCTAAGTAATCAGAGCCACCTACTCAGGCACACGTCTGATTGAAGCAAGAGCCCCCAGAGAAGCGATTTGGGCTACAAAACAGCTCAGACAGCATCCAGAATAAGTCCCAAGGGAACAATCCGCAGGGCAAACAGAATGAAAATTGATCCCAACAGGGACCATAGAGCTACTTGGGAGATGCCCCTAAGCAATCCCCAAGAGAATTCCTCACAAGGAAGACAGGACCAGACTCCTACAGGAAGACAGCCAGGACAGAACCTGAACCTTCAGAGTACCTAGATGGGGAGCCAACCCCAACCTATGCTGTAATGACTCTAGAACCCTGGGAACCGAGAGCGTCCAACAGGGAAGAGACCAAAACTCATGCCAATCAATATGGGTACACCATGGACCACAATAGACGGAGGAAGAGGAAGCCAAGAAGCTTTCTCCTGGCCCCCCATATACCAAGTCACCCAGAAGATAAGCCCGTCTCCAAGGGGTAAATGAATCAGCTGTCAAGCCCCAGACTAGAGTCTGTAGATTGAGACAACAAAAGAAGGGGCCTGACAAGGGCAGAACCGCACTCCTGAGAGAGCGTACAGGTCAGCAGACCTCAGCAGAAGCATCTGCGAACCACAGTTCACAAGGCCACCCAGGGGCCATCAATCTCACGGGTCTCTCTATCAGCACGACCGTGCGCAGAACCCCACATAGTAGGGTGAACGAAGAGAAGGATAGAAAATAGAAAATCTATGCATAATTTTACTAAGCCCCCATGACCAGAGTCAGAATATTCTGGGACAGTAAAAACAAGGGCGGAGCCCCTGTGGTATAAGCGAGACCCCACAGAGCCACCCTAGTTGGCTCTCAGAGCGACACCAGGATAGCACAACCTGCCACTGATGGCATTCATTGGAGTGAATACCGCTGAGGAGCAGGGGCGTGGACCCCCGCCCAGATCAGGATCAGGAACCCTCCAGAGGGATCATCCTGCTTCAAGCTCCAGATCAATAATAAAACAGGCCATTGTCTTCCAACAGACCAAGAGTCCCCAAATAGACAGGTCCTAAAAGAGGAGAAGTCCCGCTGTATAGAGTCAACGGAAGGCTCACTGTTTCAACAACCAGTAGGTAAGATGGACCCTCTAAGGGACCCTACCTAGGAACCACGGGGGGCTTTGGAAGAAAGTCCCCCCCCCCCCCGCCTACCTGCGAGACTTGGTACCCAAGGTGACCATTCACAGGAAGATGCAAGCAAGGAAGGGGGTGCCCCCTGACAGGGCCCTTGAATATGATCAGCTCAAGCAGAACCGCCTTACCAAGGGGGAATGAGCACAGACCAAGCCCCAGGGGTGCTGGGACCCCATGTAGGATCAATAACCTACTGTGCTGAAGAGCCCAAGGGCTCTGTATATAAGGGACATCATCTGATACGCCACCAACCGGCCCACCAGCTGCAATCCTGCCTGGTGAAAGTAAGATGTCAGCAAAGGGGGCAGAGCCCCCGTAACCAGGAGTCCACTTGTTGCCGAGGAAGAAGGCTCAAGCCTGAACCAAATCCAAGGAATGGAGATAGCGGATAAGGGACCAAGAGGGATTGAGGTGACTGAGCACCCATCCAGTGACTCCCAGGGGAAACCGCCGGCCGACCAATCCACTCGGCCTGACGTAGAGATTGGGGAGTAAGGAAAGACGACCCGGTAGGTCCTAATGCGGACGCCCACCCCCCCCCCCCCCCCAGGCATGTCCGAGACATCACCCCCATTCGCGCCATGGCGAGTAGCCTAGGAGCGAAAGACAGGCCACCAACAATGCCTCAAGCCGCAGGGTTGGTCCTGCCACACCGCCTAGTAATGGTCTTGGTGTCCAGCAGACACAGGGGGAACTAAGAAGATCTAGAACTCCACAGGAGGTCGGAAGCCCCCCTTGCAGAGGGCGCCTGTGTCCCAAGACAGAGATGTCATATAGGGACTACCTGTGAGAGTAGAATTGCCAGGCCTACCATAGGCCAGCGTGGCCCAGACTGCCTCATACTGTTGAGGGAAGGAGGAAGGTTAATATAGAGGCCATAGCCCCATACTGTTAAGGGCAACCTGTAAGTAAGCCCAAACCCTGTAGGCCCAGTACGGCCTGCACCAATTCCTGAGGGAAAAACAGGGGCTAGAAGCACCCTGACAACCACTGAGAGGGACCGCCCAGCAAATGCTATCCTGTGTCCAGGGGAACTACCTCCTGGAACCACCAGAAGGAGAAGGTACATTCCTAGATGGGAGACAGCTGCTGCAGCAGTACCCTCGCCCAGAAGGGCGAGGGCGTCCCTTCATGCTTGGGAGGTCTTGGCAGATTTGGACTTAGTCCTGCCAGAGGGCCCAGGGCGTTGCCTGCCCACCCCATGGTGGAAATCCACACCGAACAGTTGGAAGCACACCTCAGATTCGCGTTTGACACTAACGTAGGGAGGGGGAGGGGTGTCCCTGCCCCGAGGAGGCCAAAGCGGCCTTCTTCGTAGGGGTGCCTTACCCTTTTTCCCAAAAAGGTCCAAACGGGCCCCAAATTGTCGCCGTCCTCTGAAGGGAAGGCCAGTGAGAGCCTTTTTCGTAGCATCGTCAGCACCCCACTGTCGCAGCCAGACCAGGCGTCGAATAGCTACCACAAGGGCAGAGGTTCTAGCACACATCTTAATGGTGTCATCCAGAGCTGAGAGGATGAACTTCACAAACACATCACAGTCTGATAGCGCATTAAACACCCCCCAGGGGAGGTCCTCAGGTCGGTGGTCAAGTACTTTTATAACAAGAGTCCTGGCGGCCACCGCAGTGATGGCCGCGGCACAGACCGGGCACAGAGCCGTCCCTGCACACGAAAAGGCGTGGGAAGCCAGTCTGTCAATGCGCCGGTCCTCAGCATCCCGAAGGGTACGGTAATAAGGAGCCGTCATGAAGGGGGGGTTAGTAACCCCTATAATCGGAGCATCCACCACAAGAGGTGCTGACCAAAAATTAACCACATCAGGAGGGAAAGGGTACTTCCAATCCCAGACCCCTGGGACCCCTTTAAGTTTACAAGGCGATTCCCATTCTTGGGATATAAGATTCTGGAAATGATCCTGTTCCAGGAACTCCAAGCGCAGCGGCGCTGTGTGGAAACTCTCCTTCTTAGGCTTGGGAGCCTCTCCAGGAGGGGAGGTTGACAAAACCTCAAAGATCTTAATAAGAAGTTCATCTGTGTCACACAGGCCCCAAGAACCGGGCCCAGAATCATTACAGCTCCCGGGCATCTCATCCGAGGAGCCCGAATCTGAGAATAGCTCACCTTCCTCAGAAGGATCAAGGTCCTGCATAGCAGCAGAGTCATCGGTATCGCTAGGAACCGGAGAGCCAGGAGGTGTTAGGGACCGCTTCTTTCCAGGGCCCATACGCTCCGCCAATCCAGACAGCACCTGCTCCGCCGTAGGCAGCACGCGCGGCACGGCTTGCAGGTCATCCCCGCTCGAGTGAGACTCATCAGGAGTGAGGTTTAGGTCCGGGGAGACGGGTGCATTGAAGGGAGGTACAGCCACTGGCAAACCTGATTGCAGGGCCAGTGCCTGTTCAGCACATGGTCCGCAGACCCGTGCTCTGTCAGCATCAGCATGGGGCTGACCACACACCGCACACAGCCGATCATGTCCCAGAGGGACCCCGGGTACATCATTCTGAGATGCCTCCATATGGTGATTATCTGAGCAGTATGCAATAGGCAACCCTGGATGCCCCAAGACCCGCTAGGAAGTGGGAGAATTTGTTATGTGGACCCGCTGTAATATATGTGAGGCCGGGAGAAGCCACCGAAGTCCTGGCGTCTGAAAGACATAATGGGACAAGAGGGGTGGTGTCAGTGCCATGCGCCGCCGAATAAACACATAGAACAAATACTGCCCCGGAGGGCACTTACATGACCAATGGAGGAGGCGGATCGCACCACGCGCACGCGCGAAGATTGTCAAAATGGCGCCAAGCGAACCTCGAGGGGCGGGCCTGATCAGGCTGTGACGCGGAGCGCGTCATGCCGAGTCCCCGCCTCCCCCAAAGAGTGCGAAGCTCTAACCAACGAAAAGAGAAAGACAGTAGTGGATAGAACGCACATACTTAAAGTTGCTGTCACGCTGGAAAATGATGTTAATGTTAATGAAAGGACAAACAGGCTCGCAACCATAAACTTATGTGGAGCAAGGAGCGCGACACTGACACCCAGGTACAATAAAGATCAAAGGCCTTAAACGTGTTACATTGCACTAGGACTGCAACACATCCCCCCTTTCTTTTCCCCCGAGCTACGGGAGGAAGCGAGGGAGAAGCGGAACTGCGTCCAGGGACTAACTCTGTGAGGGGCACGGGCAACAATGCGGGAGGGGCATCCACTAGAGGCTCACCATTGGCCTAACCGCCTACCCTATGGTGGGGGATTGCGGTGGAGCATGGCTCCGTTAAGCACACAAGGTGCTGCCTACCTTCACCCGACCAACGCAGCCCAGGCTGGGAGGCATATTCTTCATAAAGAGGATGGGTGGAAATAGTCCCACAGGCCCACGGGCTGTAAAGCCCCGCTCGCCTGCGAGAGCCTGATACTTCATGTCTTCGCAGTCAGCACTGCAGAGAAATCTGGGGATTTGTGGGAGGTCCCTCGGTATATGAAGGGCCGGGAGGAGCTTGTTTTCTACATGTCTGCAGTGAACAGCGCCCTCTGGCGGAGGATTACCCACGTGTAAGTATTATAGATGGAGCAGGACGTGCTGTATGCTTAGAATAACTCTTTTGCCCAAGGGCACCAACAAACCTAGAGCCGCCCCTGCATGCAGGACACAGCAGATATGAATATACCCACTGAAAATAAGAGTAGGTGTGTGTTGTGTGGCAATGAAATGAAGGCAAATGGTTAGGTGTGAAAGCACCCTTGAGTGTGAAAACAAATGATGTATGGAAAATCAACATTAGCATACACTTTGCTATTTGCTCTTTTCTTTGATGAGCCTGTATTTCCATCAGGCATAACAGCCTGTTAACACCTTTATCACACCATATGCAAAGTAGCACGTCGCAGCTTCGTGGCATGGTAATGAAAGAATGACAGGAAAATAGATACAGCCCTTAACCTAACGTAAGCGGATTCTGTGAAGGTGTTAGCTGCCAAAGATCACAAGCCCCCGAATACAGCAACTGACATCCATAATAGCAGCACTAGCTATCAGCCTGGAGAACGGCGCAATGCGATGATATACACAGCGAGAGCCCGGCCCGCTCACAGGCCTCTGCCTATCTGCTGCTCTTCAAGGAACAGGCAGCGGAAAACAAATAGCTTAAATTAGAGCCGTTCTTTCAGCCTGTCATGAAATCTCCAGGTGCTTTCAAGGCTATTATCTCAGTTGGCAGCCCTAAAATATGGAACGAAAAAATAAAACATCAGCAGCCATAATAATAAGACCCCAAAAAAAGATTGCAGAGCAGCCTAGGCCAACTGGAATTATGGAAATATATCAAAACCAAAGCAGACTGCATGTAGAAAGCGAAGAGCTAGGGGACGCAACCGCTGCGTTCTAAGGATGCGAATGCTGCCAACTCTAAAGACCTTCCTGTCTGTGTATTAATCAACTGATCAATCATTGTGATAGGCAGCGCCATGTTCTCCCAGGAGACTGCGGTATTGCTCTACAGAGGAGCCTGGGGAGCGGCAGAGAATTCCGCTAAGCGTTATTTCCCCCTGCACTGTCCATATCGCTTGGAGGATCAGCTTTTTGTCTGAAAACAATTGGCACTTGATCCTCGGCACCGCAGAATTTTTGACATCAACACAGGTTTTTCTTTTTTTTTTTCAGCTACTTCAGCTTTTCCTTTTTATTGCCTCTTAAGACCAAACATTTGATACTTGATTTCCGCTTGTTTTTTGGAGTTCATTTTAGCTAGTGAAGATACTTCGTTCAAAAATACAAACATGATTTTTTTTTTTTTTTTTTTGGCAGTGTTTGCGCCTTCACACAATCTAATAATGGAGCGAAAATTTGCATACGGGAGAAGAGCAGCAGCTCAGTTTATTTCTTACAGTAGATGCCATGCTTCACGGTTTCTGTAGCTTATCGGCTGCTTCCAGGCAGGGCCGGCCTTAGGTTAAATGTTGCTCTGGGCAAGACTACAGGATGGTGCCCCCACCACATATACACAGGCAATCATTCTCAGACGCAGGGGGAAGAAAACAGAGAGCGAGATAGGGGAATGTGAAAAAGAGGGAGAGAGATAAAAGGTATAGTGAAAATAAGGAAGAGAGGTGGAAGGAACACTGAAAAGGAGGATGAGAGACGGAAGGAACACTGTAAAAAATGAATAAAGATAGAAGGAACACTGGAAAGGAGGATGAGAGACGGAAGGAACACTGAAAAAAATGAATAAAGATAGAAGGAACACTGGAAAGGAGGATGAGAGACGGAAGGAACACTGAAAAAAATGAATAAAGATAGAAGGAACACTGGAAAGAATGAAGAGAGATGGAAGGAACACGGAAAAGGAGGATGAGAGACGGAAGGAACACTGAAAAAAATGAATAAAGATAGAAGGAACACTGGAAAGGAGGATGAGAGACGGAAGGAACACTGAAAAAAATGAATAAAGATAGAAGGAACACTGGAAAGAATGAAGAGAGATGGAAGGAACACTGAAAGGAAGGAAGAGAGGTGGAAGGAACACTGAAAAGGAGGATGAGAGACGGAAGGAACACTGTAAAAAATGAATAAAGATAGAAGGAACACTGGAAAGGAGGATGAGAGACGGAAGGAACACTGAAAAAAATGAATAAAGATAGAAGGAACACTGGAAAGAATGAAGAGAGATGGAAGGAACACTGAAAGGAAGGAAGAGAGACGGAAGGAACACTGAAAGGAAGGAAGAGAGATGGAAGGAACACTGAAGAGGAAGGAAGAGAAATAGAATATAGATGGAAGGAACGCTGAAAAAAAAGAAGAGAGATGGAAGGAACACTGAAAGGAAGGAAGAGAGATGGAAGGAACACTGAAAATAATAGAGATGTAAGGAACACTGAAAAGAAGGAAGAACGATAGAAGGAACTTATAAGTAAAAAGATGGAAGGAACACCGAAAAGAAGAAAGTGGAGGGAAAACTAAGAAGAAAGAGAGGTGGAAGGAACACTGAAAAGATGGAAGGAAAGTGGAAGGTACCCCCCAAAAAAAGAAAGATGGATGACAGAAACACTGCAAAAAAGGAGGAGAGATGGAAGGAACACTGACAAGAAGAAAAAGAGATGGGATGAACACTGAAAAGAAAGAAGAGAGAAGAAAGGAACACTGAAAAGGAGGATGAGAGACAGAAGGAACACTAAAAAAAATGAATAGAGATGGAAGGAACACTGGAAAGAATGAAGAGAGATGGAAGGAACACCGAAAGGAAGGAAGGGAGATGGAAGGAACACTGAAAATAATAGAGATGTAAGGAACACTGAAAAGAAGGAAGAACGATAGAAGGAACTTATAAGTAAAAAGATGGAAGGAACACCAAAAAGAGGAAAGATTGAAAGAAAACTAAAAAGAAGAAAGATAGATGGAAGGAACACCGAAAAGAAGAAAGAGAAGTGGAGGGAAAACTAAAAAGAAGAAAGAGAGGTGGAAGGAACACTGAAAAGATGGCAGGAAAGTGGAAGGAACCCCCCCAAAAAAGAAAGATGGATGACAGAAACACTGCAAAAAAGGAGGAGAGATGGAAGGAACACTGACAAGAAGAAAAAGAGATGGGATGAACACTGAAAAGAAAGAAGAGAGAAGGAAGGAACACTGAAGAGATGGAAGGGAAATGATAGGGACACTGAAAAAAGCAATATTAATAGAAGGAACAATGAAAAGAAAGAAGAGATATGAAAGGTACTTTGAAAGAAGGGAGAGCGATAAAAGGAACGCTGAAAAGAAGGAAGAGGATTGAAAGGAACACTGCAAAGGAAGATGAATGATGAAGGAACACTAAACAGGAGGTAAAGATATGGAAGGAACACTAAAAAGAAGAAATAGAGTTGGAAGGAACACTGAAAAGATGGAAAAGAGGTGGAAGGAACACTGAAAAGGAGGTAGAGAGATGGAAGGTAAATTGAAAAGAAGGAAGAGAGATGGGAGGAACACTGAAAAAAGGGAAGGGAGATGGGAGATGGGAGAAACTGAACACCGAAAAGAAGGAAGAGGGGTGGAAGGAACACATAAAAGAAGGGAGAGGGATGGAAAGAACACATAAAAGAAGGAAGAGAGATAGAAGGAACACTGAAGAGGAAGGAAAAGAAATAGAATATCGATGGAAGGAACACTGAAAAGAAAGAAGGGAAATGGAAGGAACACTGAAAAGAAAGAAGAGAGGTGGAAGGAACACTGAAAAGAATAGAGAGAGATCAAGGCATGGGAAAAGGGAGATAGAAAGAGATTGATGTAGTATACATCATTGATGTAGAGACGGCAAAGGAAGTAATGCAAAAAAACACAGTGATGTAAGGAGGAAAAGAGAATGACTGAAATGTGAAAAAGCATTTAGTCTGGTTTCACACCTCTGTACCTCTTGTTAATATGCCAGAGGGGCATTGTAGCAAAACAAACACTGCCCTTTTGATGCGTTAGAAAAGAGTTTAATAATAAGTAAATAAGTAAAGTTAGGTAAATAAAAATAGACTTGTCTTTGAGGCCGATTCATTAATAGCGCCAGGTAGCGACAGATGAGCGACAGTAGCGTTATTTTCACAGCGCCCGCTAGTATTCGCTGTGCTTGGCCGTTGTTCGGTTGTTGACAGCGACTCAGTCGGTGTGTGGTTATGTTGAATACGGTGTTAGGAGTCGCTGTTTCACAGGTTCCGCGCTGTATGGGAGCGCATGACAGCGAATGGCCATAGCGACCGGCTCCCACCATATTCATTAACAAATCACGCTCAAAAAATTCTCGCGCTGTGAAATGCATGTTTAAACCCCAGAGCGCTGGCGGCGATGGGTTAAAAGTAGTTTTTTAACCCCCAAACAACCATATTTTTGGGGGAAAAAAAAAACATGTTTTTACAAACATTTTGTAATATGAATACATTAATATCAGACCTGTAATATCAATTCTGCACAAATTTTTTTTTTTTTTTTTTTACCTTAAAAAATATATCTAACATTGCAGAAGTGGTCACAGAATTTTTGCCATTTAAAAAAAAAAAAAAACATTAATAGCAATTAATTAAGAATATTGAAAGATTGCTCCATTGAAATGCATTGGAGAGCGCCAGGTAGCGAGAGGTCATACCTGTCGCTGTTCAAGGTCGCTCGCTGGCGCTGTGGGGTGAGGCTGGAATAATGATGAATGATTCGCTATCTGGCGCTCTGTCAGTCGCTAAGCAGGATCGGCTTGATAAATGTGTGATTGCGGAGGGGAGCCGGCGTTCTCGTGGCGGTGAGCGTCATTACCGTTCGCTCACCATTCGCTACCTGGCGCTATCCCTTGTTAAATAAGGGCCATAGACTTCTATTGACCTGCACTGTTACAACATTGCGCTGAAAAAGGTGTCTGCGACACGTTTTTAATGCGTTGCGCTACACAGCGCAGATGTGTGATCTAAGCCATCTAGAATAATGTACAGTATTACCTCTATGTTGTAACTGTCTAACACAGTGCAACAACGCAGATAAATCTCAGAGGTGTGAACAGAGCCTTAAGAAAAGGTCCCCTTGCTTTTTCCTGGAGGAATGAAATCCTTCCAGATGGAAGGAAAACTTTGAAATCCTGCTGCAGCTTCTACCAGCTATGCAGGAAAGGGAAACACACAAGACAGGCATCAGCTGAGCTGCTTGATGCTGTATTACACTGACTGAATGGTGTGCCTGCAGTGAACAGTAATACAACAGTGAACAAGTCTTGAGAAAGTTGGTTACCAACGAAACGCGTTGACGGCGGCGGACGGATCTTATCAGTACGCGGGCAAGCTACACTCCAGGGATACTTCACTTCCCCTCCCTCCCTTTGAGACATCAATCGGCCTAGACACATTGAGGGTTTGGTGAGAATCTTGCCTGGCGTCTCCTAAATACTTGATATACATTGTTTTTATGTGAGTGCATTTTTTACTTAATCAGTGCACATGATTAAAACGATATTACGCTAGATTTTTCTATTTGGTTTTTCCTTTCTATGTGGTTTGTCCAATCTGGGACAATTTTAAAAGCCAAAGTGGGATAAGAATATCAAATCGGCTCTGTTAATAACAAGAGAGGAATGGAATATTGAGGATCTAATAAGGCATTCAAGCACACCTCCACCTGTTAAAGCGGGGACCAGAATATTTAACCGGCTCTCCTATCCAATAAGAGAGGAATAAAACATGGAGGATTTTTAATAAGGCACTAAAGCTTATTATTATCTGGTAAGAGTATTTTGAAGGAGGTGGTGGGCACCAGATTCTCATCAGCAATTTGCTGTTATATACACGTGGTGGAATTTGCTACAGTGTTTTGAACATTCCTGTGATAGAAGGTCACTAAAATCCTTGGCCTTAGAGGATACTCTCAGATTGGGGAACCACCCCAGAAGCTTGGACTTTTTTATATAATGTTTTAAGAGTTAAAGCTGACCTAAAGTGTGTTGTTTTATCATTGATTGCTCTGTGTTTTTGGAATAATATATAGATAAAGAAACATTGTTGCAGCTTTCCCCTCACACACAAACCCTCTGGCAGTGTGTGTGTGTGTTTATATAACATAATACACAAGCTGTCCATGTTTCAGAGGCACTTATCTCTCTCAGTTTGGTGTGGGCTGTTGCTGGCACAGCTCTCCCTACATGTATATGTGTTTGACAAGATGACCGCTCCCATGCAGTTCTGCAGCAAAAGAATTGGCCTGTAATTCCAGAACATTTGCATTAAGTGAGGCCCTCTGAAATTGTTTTTGACAGAGGGGGGCTTTAGGGAAGCAATGTACTAAACTTGATTTTTTTGACTTTCGGTCTGCTTTCCAGCAGGGGCAGGCGCACCTTACCGAAGGCCAGACGCGTCTCTCAGTTTGTTTCTTGAGGTGTGAACAGAGCCTTAAAGTGGACAAACACCCAGGGGGGATCGGCCCGGGAATCTATAAGATTCCCGGACCGATCAGATCCCTCCCCGCGGGGCATCCGAGATCGGGATGTCCCGCGGGGTGACACCCCCCAAAAGCCCCAAAAAAACCTTACCTTATCGGCGACGAATCAGCCGCCGCCGCCTCCTCCGCGCCCCTCTAGCAGTGCGCGCGCCCGCGCCGGCTGTTTGTAAATGGCCAGCGCGGGCGCGCGCCCTGTAAGAGGGACGCGCGGGAGGCGGCTTATCTGTCGTCGTCCTGATCTCGGATGCCCCGCTGAAGTGGACCAACACCCAGGATAGTGAAAATCCTGGGTGTTAGTCCACTTTAAGGAAAGAGGGATGCTTTTTCCTGGAGGAATGAAATCAGAAGGAAGGAAAACTTTGAAGCCTTGCTACAGCTTCTACCTGGCTGTGCAGGAAAGGGAAAGCTGCTTGCTGCCATATTATTGTCGTAGGATTTACAGTCCTTTTGAAGTGAACTAATACCCATATGCTAACAAATACTGTTGTATCGACCTGGTTATCCGATCCACCTGGTTAGCCGATTCCCCTCCTCCTTGCTCTGTCGGACCACATGACCATCTGCCAGCCAATCTCGGGGCCTGGTTTTGGTAAGTAGCGGTTGGTATAGGAGTTGAATGCGGGTATTGCACTTGCTTTAATGTGTCTGGGAGCGCGGCATACTAGGTGCATATCTCCCAGGGTTTCAGACACCATTAAAAATCCTCTTTGCCCACAATTTAATGAAAAAAATGGGTGGAAACGCTTTTGAAAAGGTAACTAAGTAAGTAATTAAATTCTCACATTATCATATTCAATTAATTTTTATTAAAACCAGCTCCTACTAAAAGTCCAGTTAATTAAAAGATCATTTGCACATTTTATTAACTTGTCATCTTTTTTTTCACTGCTAATGAAAATACTGACAATTATTCAAATAAGAGCAAACACATTAAAAATAGCAAAGCAAATCAAATAAATGTCAGGTCAAGTTTTGAATCCCTGCTTCTGACTCTCCACAAGTATTTGGAGGGACTGTCCCGCTTTTTAACCCACCTCCCTTATTGTCCTTAACTGACTCAATTGAAAGGTTCTTCTATAAATCTGGCTACAAAATGATCCATTTACCTACTTTATAGGATAGACTATAGAAGAAAAGTTTGATTAGTATATATATTTTTTAAATCTTCCCCTCTGTACTTGACGTTTGAAAAACGTGCTGAATCAGAATAACAGAAAGTGACAGGGCTGAGCAACCTGACAGGGGGAGGGCGCCAGGACTGTATTTGCTCACAAATCTTTGTACGATGCTGTGGCATCATACACAAACCCTGACACATCATAGGTTTCAGTTTGGTGATTGTCATTTCCTGACACATAAACACAGTTATGACAGGTGTTCAGGAAATGACAGGCAGGCAACTAAGAGGCCGATTCATTAATAGCGCCAGGTAGCGACAGATGAGCGCCAGTAGCGTGATTTTCACAGCGCCAGCTAGTATTCGCTGTGCTTGGCCGGGGTTTGCTTGTTGACAGCGACTCAGTCGGTGTGCGGTAATGTTGAATACGGGGTTAGGGGACGATGTTTCACAGGTTCTGCGTTGTATGGGTGCGCCTGACAGCGAATGGCCAGAGCGAACGGCTTGCTGCAGATTCATTAACAAATCACGCTCAAAAATTTCTCGCGCTGTGAATTCCTTGTTTAAACCCCAGAGCGCTGGCGGCGATGTGTGTAAAGTAGTTTTTAACCCCCAAACAACCATTTTTTTTTTATGTAAAAATTATACAAGTTTTTCTAAACATTTTGTAATATGAATACATGAATATCAGACCTGTAATATCAATTCTGCACAATTTTTTTTTTTTTTTTTTTTTACTTTGGACAACTTTACTTTTTTACATTGGACAACGCCAGGGAGCGCCAGGTCATACCTGTCGCTGTGATGGGATTATCAGCGGCGCTGTTCATTGCAGTCGGCTACATGATGAATCCCGCGCTAGCTGACGCTCTCGCCGGCGCTAGCCTCATTTAGCGTGATAAATGCGTCATTGTGACCGCCGCCGGGCGTACTTGAGTTGGTATCTGCCGTTAGCTGGCGGTACCTGGCGCTCGTCAGACACTACCTGGCGCTAGCCCTTGATAAATAAACCCCTAAAAGTGCAGAGTCTGCCGAATTTATAGTGTAAAATATATGCTGCAGTCCCTGTGTAATATGTACAGTAGTGTGTCCTTGTGTATAAGCCAGCCTTCAATCCTGGTGTAAATTATTAGCAACTGCATCTACAGTGTGCTGCATCTTTATTTAATATCCATCGTGCAGCCCAGTTCAGAATCTATGAGGCCGATTCATTAATAGCGGCAGGTAGCGACAGTTGAGCGACTGTAGCGGCATTTTCAGAGCGCCCGCTAGTAGTCGCTGTGCTTGGCCGTTGTTCGGTAGTTGATAGCGACTCAGTCGGTGTGCAGTAATGTTGAATATTGGGTGAGGAGTCGCTATTTGACAGGTTCCGCGCTGTATGGGAGCGCATGATAGCGACTGGCCCTAGCGACCGGCTCCCACCATATTCATTAAAAAATCACGCTCAAAAGATTATTGCGCTGTAAAATGCATGTTTAAACCCCAGAGCGCTGGCGGCGATGGGTTAAAAGTAGTTTTTTAACCCCCAAACAACCATATTCTTGGAAACCAAAGAAAACAAGTTTTTTAAATAATTTTGTAATATGAATACATTAATATCAGACCTGTAATATCAATTCTGTACAATTTTTATTTTGTATTTTTTTTCCCTTAAAGTGGTCACCGAATTTTTCACATTTAAAAAAAAAAAAAAAAAAAATTAATAACAATTAATTATGAATATTTAAAGATTGTTCCATTGAAATGCATTGGAGAGCGCCAGGTAGCGAGAGGTCATACCTGTCGCTGTTCAAGGTCGGACGCTGGCGCTGTGGGCTGAGGCTGGAATAATGATGAATGAGTCGCTATATGGCGCTATCTCAGTCGCTAAGCAGGATTGGCTTGATAAATGTGTGATTGTGGTGGGGAGCCGGCGTTCTTGTGGCGGGGCCCGTCATTACCGTCCGCTCACCAGTCGCTACCTGTCGCTATTCCTTCATAAATAAGGGCCTATGTTTCAATCCCAGTGTAATACGCAGTGTAGACTCAAAGCACATTCACAAATCACAGCTGTGACTTTCAAAAGGCACTTTCCAAACTCAATGTATCTCAGCACAGTTCCAGTATACACAGTTCACAGTTAATCACACTAAAATCGGGCCCGGTCTACCCCACTTTGATGTGAACACTATCTCTTGGATACTTAGGCACTTCTAACCTTCCCCGGGGCTTGAAGACCGTTGAAGTTCATTAAATTGCACCCCTAAAGCCCCACTCTGGCAATCAGTGGCATAAAATTTGACAGGGCTTAACTCCATGCAGAAGTTATAGAATAGCTGGCAGATTCTATGCTGCATACCTGCATGGGAGAGGCCATCTTTCCACATACACGAGTCCAGCTTCTGAAAAACCCAGTCCCACGGGCAAAATTGCCTCACATATCAGTGCAATCCTCCTTTATTTCTAGCAGCAAGCCATCAGCTGGGATGACTCATTGCTCTGCTACACAACTGAAAGAACTGTAACATTTTAGAAGATACATATGTTTGCACTGACTGAATGGTGTGCAGTAAATCCAGATTCCGCAGTGAACAGTGATAAAGAAACATTGAAACAGCTTTCCCCTCACACATAATCTCTCTAGCAGCTGGTTACTCAGTGTGTGTGTTTATATAACATAATACACAATCTATCCGTGTTTCTGAGGCATTTATCTCAGTTTGGTGTGGGCTGCTGCTGGCAGAGCTCTACCCTTACGCTTATGTGTGTGACAAGATGGCCGCTCCCATGCAGTTCTGCAGCAAAGAATTGGCCTGTTATTCCAGAAGTTAAGCCCTCTGAAATAATTTTAGCCAGAGGGTGGCTTTAGGGAAGCAATTTACTAAACTTTCTTTTTTTGACTTTTGGTCCGCTTTCCAGCAAGGGGCAGTTTCACCTTAGCGGAGGTCAGACTCGTTTCTCGGCCTTGCACACTCCCATCCACAGGTGGCTCCTTCTCTGTTAGTTTCACGCCAAAGGCAACCCCCATGGGTTCTTTCCTTCCCAACAGGGTGCTCTCCAGGCATCCCAAAACCCTTGCACGCTGAAGCAGTATATCCTCTGCACTGTGTGCTATTCCCCCACTCATTGATCTGGCGCAAAACTGAGCTTTCACCCACCCATTGACCTACCATGAACTCCACCCACCATACCCCTGGTATATATGGAGACTCCGCCAACTACATATAGCATATGGCCTTACTCCACCTTGTTCCCTCTAGCTTAAAGTCTAACTCCACCACTTCTGGTCACTTATTAATGAGGGACCCACGCCCTTCTCTCTGGTTATAAAGATAACTCCTCTCACTATCTACATATTAAAAGGCAACTTCACACACTTATCTCTTATTATAAGGTGACTCCTCCCACTTCCCTCTCATTCGCCGTCTCAATGGAGGACAGCAGCAGCAGTGAACACCACCGTGGAAGGCCATCCACCTCCTACCAGAAACACGACACCCAGAGGGGCCTCCCAAGCTAGGATACAGCCAAACACAGCTCCGCCCCGTCAAGCAACTCAGGGGTCTCGCAGTTTCATGCCGCCAGGGCAGCTAGTCCACACAAGAAGTCCCTGTGGCATCCCCGCGGTGCAACCAGCCACCTCCCCCCAACCCATCCAGAAACCTGTCCAGCACCAATGGGATAAGGCCCGAGGATGCACATCACCAGTCAAGGTAAGCCCTATTCTCGCTCTACCTTTCTAGGCCTAGGGAACCCTCTGTCTCCTATACTAATCCTTACCATTCTACATTACAGATGTCCTGACTGGATGTGCCGGGGATGCCCGAGGAAGGCACAGGGCCCCACAGAAAGACCCAGATGCATCCTCCTGCTTGGAGCACCCATGCCAGGGGCGTACAGCTTCCACGTCTGGGCCCACGTGAATCTTCCTAAACCTACCTGATAAGTGGACCTATTTTTACCTGAACAGGCACCTCCAACCCTTCTCCCTTCCCAGACCCAGAAGAGAAGACCCCAGTGTTAACCTTTTCCTCTCTTCACCTTGCCTTTCCTGCCTCCCTTATTCCGAAATAAATCCCCTATTAATTGCTACAGCCCAGGTTATTATCCCAGTGTAGTACCCAGTCTCTAGAACCGGAACTACAATCCTGTGTCACTGTGCATGATCTATGCTGCCTCCCAGTGTAAGATCCACAATAAAGCCCAATTGGAATCATATGCTGCCACCCAGTAGGTCATCATGTAATCCCTGTGTAAAATCCAAGCAGCTGCTGCTGGCTGCTTCATTGTCGACAATTCATGCTGCATCACCAAGTATCTTTAGAGGGTAATACCAAAATAAGTACTGTAAGGGGCATTAAAAATTGCCTCTAGACAGGGGCCCAGAGTCCCAGGTCCAACAGGCAGGTCATGACTGTGACCAGCAGTCATCCAGTACCCACTCAGTCTATAAAGGCCACCACTGTCAGACTTGGTGTACCCCCTCATGGCAGGTATGGGTATGCTAGACACATCTCTTGTGGTGTTGTGGGTGGATATGGGTGAAATGTCATATCATTGGCCAGAATTATATAGTGAGAGGGCATTTGAAACCAGCATGACCCTAGGTGGATCCAAAGGTGGATTCTGGATATCTTAGGAAAGCAGAAGCTGGATGTGAAAGGAGGACTAGGATTTGGATACTTGATGACTAATATGGAGGAAAGGACATCATGTCATATTTGGTGGATGGGCATTGGCTATGGATAGGTCTTGTGACTCTCCAATAGCAGCCTCCCCTATTGCTGGTGGACCAGTCATTATGCACCCAAAATATCATGGGCCCTTAAACAGTTCTACCTCTGTACCCAATTATGACCCTGCTTTCAATCCCAATTGACAGATTTGGCCTACAGATGCCGATTTCTAAATGAGCTATTAAATCCCAGCAATATCATTAAAACAAAATCAACCCTCCGCAGCCTGGATACATTCTAAAAAAAGGACCCTAATCATGGAAAACAAAAGCCATACATTTCATCAAATTAGCAAAACTCTAAAAGCTGATTAAACATGATGGATCATCCAATCAAATCAGCCGTACCAAGGCAGCCTGACCCTGTTTGAGTCTGAGAGCGTTCTGCTAAAGCGTTTTCTCCAATGTCTTTTATTTTACTCACTGCTACATTTTACTGCTGCCAATAGAAGAATTAACATTGGCCCCTGTTTTTTAGAGTCTATTACTACCCACTTCTGACATCCCTCAACTGCTTAGTGCTGTTAAAAGGTATAACATTTATAACAGACCCAGAGCCCTTTTTGGAGACATGGCGGTGGGGTCACTTATTAATGAGGGTCCCACGCCCTTCTCTCTGGTTATAAAGATAACTCCTCCCACTATCTACATGTTAAAAGGCAACTTCACACACTTATCTCTTATTATAAGGTGACTCCTCCCACTTCCCTCTCATTCGCCATCTCAATGGAGGACAGCAGCAGCAGTGAACACCACCGTGAAAGGCCATCCACCTCCTACCAGAAACACCACACCCCAGAGGGGCCTTCCAAGCTAGGATACAGCCAGACACAGCTCCGCCCCGTCAGGTAACTCGGGGGTCTCGCAGTTTCATGCCGCCAGGGCAGCTAGTCCACACATTCCCGCGGTGCAACCAGCCACCTCCCCCCAACCCATCCAAAAACCTGTCCAGCACCAATGGGATAAGGCCCGAGGATGCACATCACCAGCCAAGGTAAGCCCTATTCTCGCTCTACCTTTCTAGGCCTAGGGAACCCTATACTAACCCTTACCATTTTCCATTACAGAGTCCTGACTGGATGTGCCCGGGATGCCCGAGGAAGGCACAGGGCCCCACAGAAAGACCCAGATGCATCCTTCTGCTTGGAGCACCCATGCCAGGGGTGTACAGCTTCCACATCTGGGCCCACGTGAATCTTCCTAAACCTACCTGATAAGTGGACCTATTTTTACCTGAACAGGCACCTCCAACCCTTCTCCCTTCCCAGACCCAGAAGAGAAGACCCCAGTGTTAACCCTTTCCTCTCTTCACCTTGCCTTTCCTGCCTCCCTTATTCCGAAATAAATCCCCTATTAATTGCTACAGCCCAGGTTATTATCCCAGTGTAGTACCCAGTCTCTAGAACCGGAACTACAATCCTGTGTCACTGTGCATGATCTATGCTGCCTCCCAGTGTAAGATCCACAGTAAAGCCCAATTGGAATCATATGCTGCAACCCAGTAGGTCATCATGTAATCCCTGTGTAAAATCCAAGCAGCTGCTGCTGGCTGCTTCATTGTCGACAATTCATGCTGCATCACCATTTATCTTTAGAGGGTAATACCAAAATAAGTACTGTAAGGGGCATTAAAAATTGCCTCTAGACAGGGGCCCAGAGTCCCAGGCCCAACAGGCAGGTCATGACTGTGACCAGCAGTCATCCAGTACCCACTCAGTCTATAAAGGCCACCACTGTCAGACTTGGTGTACCCCCTCATGGCAGGTATGGGTATGCTAGACACATCTCTGGTGGTGTTGTGGGTGGATATGGGTGAAATGTCATATCATTGGCCAGAATGATATGATGAGAGGGCATGTGAAACCAGCATGACCCTAGGTGGATCCAAAGGTGGATTCTGGATATCTTAGGAAAGCAGAAGCTGGATGTGAAAGGAGGACTAGGATTAGGATACTTGATGGCTAATATGGAGCAAAGAACATCATGTCATATTTGGTGGATGGGCATTGGCTATGGACAGGTCTTGTGACTCTCCAATAGCAGCCTCCCCTATTGCTGGTGGACCAGTCATTATGCACCAAAAATATCATGGGCCCTTAAGCAGTTCTACCTATGTACCCAATTATGACCCTGCTTTCAATCCCAATTGACAGATTTGGCCTACAGATGCGGATTTCTAAATGAGCTATTAAATCCCAGCAATATCATTAAATCAAAATCAACCTTCCGCAGCCTGGATACATTCTAAAAAAAGGACCCTAATCATGGAAAACAAAAGCCATACATTTCATCAAATTAGCCAAACTCTAAAAGCTGATTAAACACGATGGATCATCCAATTGAATCAGCCGTACCAAGGCAGCCTGACCCTGTTTGAGTCTGAGAGCGTTCTGCTAAAGCGTTTTCTCCAAAGTCTTTTATTTTACTCACTGCTACATTTTACTGCTGCCAATAGAAGAATTAATATTGGCCCCTGTCTTTTAAAGAGTCTATTACTACCCACTTCTGACATCCCTCAACTGCTTAGTGCTGTTAAAAGATATAACATTTATAACAGACCCAGAGCCCTTTTAGGAGACATGGCGGTGGAGGGAACTGTTGTTTTACAGCTCTGCAGTAACAGCCCTTTCTAAGGCAAAATGCTGTATTTTGGGGATCCACTAGTGGGACCAGCTAAGTAATCAGGTGCATACCAGTTGAAGATCTGTGTTAATAAACCACAGACTGTTCTGGTTGGCCCCCGACAGGTCTGTGTGTCCAGACCCTGTCTTCTTCTCAGAGTTATACTCACTGACTTGTGGCCTTTACAAGCTGCCAAGATATTGTCTACTGAGCTCCTAGGGTGGCACAGTGTGTCCAGGGTCATGTACACAGGGCCCCATAGCACATGTCATTTATAGTGCCCCTCCCAAAAAACAGCAGCATATTTATACATACTTCCCAATTGTCCCTGATTTGGAGGGACTGTCCCTCTTTTGAGTCCATGCCCCTCTGCCCCTCGTTGTTTTCATTTGTCCCTCTTTGAGGTGTAACATGCAGATCTGCATCAATAAATGATTAATTTGCCTATTCAAAGTGTTTATATTGCTGTATAATCTATTTATATTTCTGTATAATGTCCTATACCTCAATGAAGGGTGTGTGGCTTAATTAAACAATTGTCCCTCTTTCTCACTCTAAAAAGTTGGGATGTATGTATATTGTACATATTTATGCTGTTGTAGGGTCTAGTTCAGCGGTAGTGGGGCTCAATGTGGTAGGTTTTTTGAATGGGGTGTCGTCGCAGTAAGCAGAACTAAGATGCCAGCCCCCTGTTTCACATACAGCATGTCAGCCAGATTGGAACTGGGAGAATACCGGGTGGGCCGCAATGCTTTGGGACTGGCTTGGCTGCTGCTTCTAACACCCCATCTGATCCCTGCCTTCCTACACCCCTAGATCTCATGTACTCAGAAATCCACAGCCCATGGTTAACCCTACAATTTAATAGCCTCAGCATCATAGCTGTGTGAGCCATACCCACCCTGCCATATACTTATATACTGAACTAAAGATTCAGTATATTTGATTTGTTCTATAGCCTCAGCCTTGGATCTTGCTCAGGAAGCACATTGGGAAGAGCTCAGTGGGAATGTCAGGGACTGGCCAGTACAATGCCAGACTGATTTTTTATTCCAGTACACCCTTTGCACCTGCACCCCGACACTGCATACTGTGGTAGTATCCAGAACAAGAAGCAGAGCACAGAGGCCCACAGGTGTTGCAAGGCAGGAAGAGTAATTTTTCACCACAAATTCTCCGATGTGCCCAGTACCAGCTGGCCTTCCTTTGTTATGGTATCTAGACCCCAGAGTACGTCGAGCATGGAAAATCCTTAACTCAGAGCATCCTAACTTCTGGCAGAGCATCCAGAAGATACAAAAGCTAAGAGAGGGGTCTGGGGGAAATTATATATATGCCTTGCTGCCCCTAGGGCTGACCTGGACCTACCAAGAGGAGCTGGACATGGACAGGTTAAGGAAACAGCTACCGGTACACACTATAATAGAAGGTTCGGCTTCCACATATGGAAGCCTGGAAAATTGCCTGGCACGGTTGCAAAGCAGGGTTTCGGTCAGCTTCAAGAGGATATATCTGTGACTGAAAAAATTGTATGTTTATTTTTTGCTCTTTTTCTTGCCTTTATAGAGTTTCCTTCTTGATCTTTTTTTCATTCCTTTCGGAACGCAAGGTTGATATTTTAAGGTTGATTATTATTTCTCGAACTCTTTAGGTTTACTAAGGTTTATATGGATTTTCTCTTTTGTATTATGACTGCTTTAAAATGTTGTGTTTTTGGTCCATTTTTCCAATGCCCTACTGTGTAAAAATCCCTGTGATCTCTGTTATACTTGTCAGTGACCCCACAGCACATGCACAGGCTCTCATCTAATCAGCGCTCTGTGCTTGAATAATAATGAATGGCATAGAGCTCTTTTTGATAACATAGGCCGGCCTAAAGTGTGGGGAGCAGCCCACGGTCTGAGAAACATATGTATTGGAGCAATCTCTGGGGTTCCACACAGAGGGAATATGATTTTTTTAGGGCTAGTTAGAGTTTTTGTCCACTTTAAGTACAAGGTTTACATTTAGACTTGAAAATGATTAACCTTATATCGATCGTGGTTGCAGGGGTCGTGGATGCGATGTCACCAGGGGGCCTGGCCATGGATGCAAGGTCATCACCGGAGGGCCTGCCCACTCCCTGCGACCACAATCATGGAACGGAGATGCAGGGTATGCCACTACCAAGTGCTTTAAATCCCGTGGACCCCAGCAGCAGTGTTTGAGGAGGGGTGATCTCTGCCATACTGCCTCTTATGAGGTTCTTGGGGGACTGCCCCCTGCATGTAATTGGGTTCTTAGGGGAGTTCTGTCATACTGCCTGTTATGTGTTTCTTGGTTGGGGTATTCTGCCACACTGCATGTTATGTAGTCCTTGGGGGAGGGTTGCCACACTGCCTATTGTGGGTTTTTTGTGGGGTTCTGCCACACTACTTGTTATGGGGTCCTTTGGGGAATGGTTCTGCCATACTGCCTATTATGGGGTTCTTGGGGGGGTTCTGCCACACTGCCTGTTATGGTTTATTTTGGCAGGAGTATGCCACATTGACTGTCATGGGGTCCTTGGGGGGGGGGGGGAGTTCTGCCACACTGCCTGTTATCAGGTTTTATCGAAGGGGGTTCTGCTACACTGCCTATTTTCAGGTTGTGGCGGCTCCACTGGCACTCTAATTATTATTATTATTATTATTGCATCAGGACTAACTTTTAAATACTGGTCCCATGGGGGTTTGATGACATTCTGTTTATTAATTTTTGGCTGGGGGCACTGGGGCTCTGCTTAGAGAGGAACAACGTGCCTCTATTTAACCAGGTCCTATTATACCCCTTCCCTGGCTCTGCATACTTTTTGGATGTTGGCAGAGTTTAGATCAATGATGTTCTGCTGCTTTTCCCAAGGCCCTGGTGTCCTAGCCATCTAAGACACCACAGGGCTTAGCCGTGCCACTCCACTGTGTCCTCCTCCCCCTGCCCATCCCGCCTCACTGGCACCCAGAGTAGAACGAACGAGCGCAGAACAAAGGGCAGAGACAGGTAAGTTTTATTTTCCAATTGTTAGATCAGAGGTCTAAAGGGAACAGAGTTTAAAAACTGTGTTACAAACTGGCAGTGAAAAAGTATGTGGACTCAACACTGTGAGAGTTAATGACACTAAAGCCGAATGTGTTAAACTAGATGGCAACTTGAAGTGCATGTTCACAAATGCCAGAAGTCTGGCAAGTAAAGGGGGGGTAGTACTAGAAGAAAACATTGATGTTATTGGTGTGGCTGAGACATGTTTGGACTCCACACATGATTGGACTGTTAATCTTCAAGGGTTTACCCTCTTTCGGAAAGACAGAGCAAATAGGAAAGGGGATGGAGTGTGTCTTTATGCAAAACAAGATTTCAAAGCATATATTAATGAGGAGATACTAGCTGAGGATTGTGAAGATGTAAAATACATAACTGAGCAAATTGAAGGCAGTGGCCAGCACAGGCAGGTAAAGTGGTGCTAATTGGAAATGTCAACTATCCAGGTGCAGGGCCGTATTTGGTGTTCATGGTGCTCTAGGCACTTTAAGTGCTTGTGCCCCCTTTTTTTAAGTTAGATTCTAAAAAAGGTCCATATAAAAAAAGTGTGGAGGGGGGAGGGTGCAATGGGCTAAATGCAGAGTATGTGTGTGAAGGAGGCAGAGGGCACAAAGTGAGAAATGTAGAGAAGCATGTTCTATCTTTCCACAATTCTGATATACAGGAGTCACATGACCACAGCAGTGGAAGGGAGATGCTCTGGCCTGTGTTCAACCCATTGCACCCTCATCCCCCTTCGCACAAATACACTCTGCGCCCTTCTGTGGCTGGGGGTGCTTTTTAGGAGGCATTAATGTTCTGGCTGTGGGAGTTTTCATATGTTTTCTTTACTACAGTAGAAGGGCAGCACCCCCTCTTCCAGGTTGCCACCCTAGGGTTGCCTAATGGGAAATACAGCCCTGCCCAGGTGTTGACTGGAGCCATGGATTTTCTTCAACTGCAAGGGGGAGAGCATTCCTCAGTTTGCTAGAGAGATAACTTTATAAGCCAGTTGGTGGAGGCACCTACGAGGGATGATGCCCTTTTGGATATGGTAATATCAAATTATGATGATCTGGTAGGGACTGTAACAGTCCATAAAAATCCTAGTAACAGTGATCACAATATAGTTGTATTCAACACAATAAAATGTAAAAAAAATAAACATTCTCTGGCTGGGAGGGCAAAACTAAATTTTTAAAAGGGCCAACTTCCCCAGGTTCAAGGCATGACATAGACTGGGAGCAGTTTTTAAGAAATAGGGATGCAGATGTCAAATGGGAGTGCTTTAAATCAACCAACATTCCAAAATGTATTCCTATAGGTAACAAGTGTAAGTGACTCAAATTAAATCCCTCCTGACTAACACTTGCAGTTAAATGGGCAACAAAGAACAGGAAGAGGGCATTTACTAATTACAAATCGGATCTCTCAGCAGTAACATTTGAAAAGTATAAAGCAGTAAATACTGTAAAGCACATGGTCAAAGAAAGCAAACCAAACCCTAAATATTTCTTTAAATATATAAACTAAAAGAAAACAAAATCATAACAGGTAGGTGCCCTAATTAATAGTAATGGGGAATTAGTCACTGGGGATCAAGAAAATGCGGTGCTGCTAAATGGGTTCTTTAGCTTTGTGTACCCTAATCATGATTCTTAACTGGTTAAATGTGGATATCATCCAAGAAAGACTAAATAATTCAAATGTGAATAACACCCCAGGATCGGATAGACTTCACCCAAGAGTTATTATAGAACTCAGCTTAGTTATTTCATCACTTCTGCTCTTGATCTTTAAGGACTCACTAACAACTTCTCCGGGTAAATACAGACCTGTAAGCTTAACATCTATGGTGGGAAAATTGCTTGAGGGTCTTTTAAGGGACTACAGTACATACATGATTGTGTAACTATGCATAATATTTTAAGTGACAGCCAGCACAGTTTTACAAAGTATAGGAACTGCCAGACTAATCTGAATGGTTTCTATCAGGAGGTGAGTGAGTTGAAGCCTGGACAGAGGGGCGGCTGTAGATATAGTTTTTCTGGATTTTGCAAAAGCATTTGACACTGTCCCTCATAGATGCTTATTGAAGAAATTGAGGTCTTCAGGATTAGAAAATACAGTTTGTAACTGTAAGCGGAATACCCCAGGATTCAGTGCTGAGCTCACTATTATTCAACTTGTGTAGTCTGACTTGAGTGCCTGGACATCCACTTAGCAATTGAGTTCAGTAACACACTTGGGGTCATACATTCTGCAGGCCGCTTGATTTACTTGTATAAATATATAAATGGCCAATACATAAAATATGGGGAAACACTATTTTAGGTAAAATCCTCTTTAAATACAAGGGGCACTTGTCATCTAGAAAAAAATGACTCAATCTCCAGAGCTGACAATAATTGTTTACCATAAGAACTATAAATTCATGAAATAGCCTCCCACAGAAGTTTGTCACAGCATGCTTCAAAAAAGGATTAGATGCTTTTCTAGCAAAAATTAACATTAACAGTTAATATTAGCTGTTATCAGTAAAATAAATAAAAAATAAATAAAAATAACTTTCTCCAACTCTGTCCCTTGGCTGAATTTGATGGACATATGTCTTTTTCAACCGTACTATGTAACTATGCCTTCTACTGCACCTGCATGCTCTGCACAGCCTAGTAGCAGTGCCCCATACAGCGGCCATGGAATTTGGTTGGATTAACCATACATTTGGATTGTGTTTGTGCCTATACTGAGTCAGGCTAATGTACTGTTGATTGAATTGGATGATCCATCATGGGCTGCAATGGGAACAGGGAGCACACTTTGACATGGCTACACCCCTCCGCTCTTTAGGGCCATGGACTGAGGTCAGCAGTGAAATCATAGTATTTGGCAGGTTGAGTGATATATGGGATTGGTGCCCCATGCACACAAGACCTGGAATAAATATCTCACTAAATAATCAATGTCGTAAATAAAACAAGGGTGCACGTGTGTAAATGTCCGCTGATGGAAAGAGAGAAAGGTCTGATGTGTTTAAGCCTGTGCTAGTCATGAGGTCAGGATATGTAATGTGGAGACGGGGGCATTCCGGGGAAGCTGCACTGTGTCAAATGCATGATGTCTAGAATATGAGTAAAAAGATGGAAAGCACTATACATTTAGTGGTTATTGCACATGACAGGTACAAAATCATACAGGATCTAAAGACATTCTGTCATGTCTGCAGGGCTGTAGTGGACTCAGCCATGCTATGATGGAGCCCAACTATCATCTTCTTGACTCTTTATTTGTTGTAATGTGTGCTGCTCCAGCAATAGTTTAGATGCATTGCAGAAACCCTTATTCCATGTATTTATTCCAGATTCCATTGCGAAATAGGTTGAGCTAAAGCAGAGCCAATCAGAAAGCAACACTTAAAGATAAGAGTAAGTGCAGTGTTGATGCAAGGTCCTGAATCTGGTGCTTGCCATGAATGTGGGTGTAAGCAAAGTAAACTCCAGGGCTATGTGCTCCCCTTTACAGTGTGTAACATCACATGTGTCAGGTTCACCAGTTAGCAGGTCCAGGTTAGTAAAATACCTAATCTCCTCCGCTATCTTCACCTTTAGACAAGCCCCCATGTGCCAGGGGGCAAGCAGGCCTCACGGGACATGGTTGCTCCCAGGTCTTACAAGTGAGGTCAGCAGCAGGGGGTTCAGAGAAGGCCAGGTCAAAGGTCAATCTGGGTCAAACATGGGAGCACAAGTAATAGAACACAGCACCTAACCCAAACACAACCTATCATGGGCATTGATGACAGGTAATGCCCGTAGTGCTGCCAGAGAGCATAAGAACCTCACATGCTGAGATGCCAGAGATGCAGGAGGAGGAGGTGAGCTGCAGAGTCGCTCAATTTGATGCTGATCAAGCTGTTGCCTGAGACTGACGTGTTGGCCAAGTGACAGTCAGCTAAGAGCGCTGTCCAAGGACACCGCTGGAGCAAGGATGAGGTGAGTGGATCTCCATGACACTACCCCCCTCTTGAGTAGAGGACTCAGAACCCTTCCCTGGTTTATCTGGGTTGTCACAATGAAATTTTTTGACCAAAGCATCTGCATGTACAGCCCTGGCTGCCACCCAACATCTCTCCTCAGGACCAAAACCCTTACAATCAATTAAATACTGTAAGGAATTACACATCCATCTAGAGTGCAAAATCTTATTGACTTCATAGTCAGGTTCGATCTCCACGAATATGGGGAAGAAGACACCTGAACATTGTCAGCAGGATTCAGTAACGATACATGAAAAGCATTTGGAATCTTAATAGACAAGGGAAGATCGATTTTAAAAGTAACATTGTTTAGTTTCTTGATAATCAGAAAATGACCAGTGTACTTAGGTTCTAATTTAGGTGAGGGTTGGTGAAGGGCAATATTTTGTGTGGATTCCCAGTCCAAGTCGCCTACTTGAAACAATGGTTAAACAGAACTATGGCCATTGGCAAAGGTGAGGAACACTGGGTGGAAGCAGACGACACGGGAGGCCAATGAATGTAAAAACTGGGAGAAGGTAAGTGTCAGGAATGACATGTACACTACATGGGATATCACACAGGAAAACAAGGGAGAAGGTACATGTCAGGAATGACATGTACACTACATGGAGTGCAACACAGGTTGGGGACATCTGGAGGATCCATTAAAATAAAAAAAACTGTCAGAATGCGTATGGCAGAAGACCAGCGAGGGACATAGTACACCGAGATGGATAGACTACACAGCAGCTTACAGAAGAAAACAGAAAAACCCACAACTAATCTGATTAATGGAGTTTTAAAGGAGACCGCCACACCAAGGATAGGTTCGTTATTGACCTCCAAGATCTGAAGGGGATTATTCAAGTGTACAAATGGAATAACTAGAGCGGCAGTGAGGGATTTAGCCAGAAAGATACCAGCCACCCCACTATCGATAAAGGTGGTGACATTTTCTGGGAAATGTTCCCATATAATCATAGCGGGTTACAACAATTTGTTTAAATGAGTGAAGGGGACCTGATCACTTAGAAGACTCTTCCCTGTCTAGTCTAAGTTCTGTATTTTTCCACAGGCTTTTTCTTGTCCGTACAGGCCTTGGCAAAATGGCCAGGCTTGCCACAGTAGAGGCAGAGGCCCTAGGTGTGACATATCATCTTCTCCAACAGTGAGAGTCGAGCTGACACCAATTGTATGGACTCCCCTCCCCAGTCTTGATGATCTCTCTCTGGTGCCAGTCCACTTTAATGGCTAGTTGGATGTAATCATCAAATTTCTTTGGAGTTGAGAAGTTCACCAAATCATTTTTAATAGTTTTGGTGAGACCAGAGCAGGAATTGATCACCCATTGGTGGAATTCAGTACTCTACTCTTCGATGTATGTTTCCTCTGTTTGAGACCTCACAGTCTGGCGTCGGCCGTTGATGCCAGTTCCAGATCATGCAAAACTTACATGGCTTTAAAGAAGGCCGCCACAGAGTTTAAGGCAGCGTCAGTAGGAGCCTACCTGAACGTCCAGGTCTGTGGGTCCCCTTGTAGAAGGGAAATCATCAGGCAAACTTTCTGAGACTCAGTACCTGACAGGTTGGGCCCCATTTGGAAATACAATAGGCAAGATTTCTTGAAGTTCGAGAACTTGGTACTGTCCCCAAACTTTAGGATCTGTGGAGGCCATGGCCACTTAAGAGGTGGGTGTCTGACAATTATCCTGAGCAGTCACACAATGAGTAAGCTGTTCAATGGCACTGGCCATAGCCTGTATATGCTCCACAAGACTTTCCATAGTGTGTTAGTTATTTTGTGTTCTGTGGCCCGTGATAATGTAAGGCTCACCAGTTAGCAGGTGCAGGTTAGTCACTGCGAACCTCCACTGCTATCTTTACCTTTAGTCAAGTCCCCATTTGACGGGACGCAAGCAGGCAAAAGTTATCGACTGAGGGCTGGATCTGCAGGTGGGTGAGCATGAACTGGGGTTCGTGGGCGGTCAGACAAAGCAAGGGTCATACACAGGAAGTCAGTCCAACAGGCTTCAAAGCAGAGGGAGGCAAGGTCAGAGGACAGGCCGAAGGTCAAAACCGTAGCAGGATCGAGTTATCGTAGGGAGTAGGCAGAGACAAGATCAGGAAATCCGAGGTCAGCAGCACGGGATCAGAGGAGGTAAATCCGGGTCAAATATGGAGCACGAGTGATAGAGCACAACACCTAACCCAAGCACAAGCTATCATGGCCATTGATGACAGGGGCTGGGGCATCCTTATAGGGGATGTAGTGCAGGGATTGGCTGGGGCAACTTAGGGATTATTGGCCTAACAATGATACCGGGGCTGATTCACCCATCCAGACCAAAGTTCAGGCACTCATAAACAACATTGGGCTCATTGGCCCATTTAAACTAGCCTCCATCGGCTGTGCTGCCTGTAGTGTCACTGAAGGGCATAAAAATCATACATGTGCCGAGAGGCTGGGGATATGGGAGGAGAAGGAGAGCCATAGCGCCACTTGAGCCACCACTGGAGGAGCAGCCGTCTAAGACTGATGCGTTAGCCTGGCGATGATCAGCTCAGCGCTCTGCCCCGCTGGAGCGAGGACAAGGTGAGTGGATCGCTGTGACAACATGTCAGTTTTCAGCTCTGATGCCACCAATGGGTCCTCATCTGCTTCTAAAATCCCTCCTGTCTTCACTGCCTTCTACTCCGCCATCATTGGTCTCCAATTATTGCCACTTACTCTGCTGCCACTGATCATCTTCTGGTCCGTTGCCTTCTCCACTGTTGGCAATTGCCCTCCATTCTTTACTTCTTTCTCTGCTGCTGTTCATCATCATCCAAGTTTTCAATCATACTCATAGTCCTTGGAGCCTTCTCCAAAGCAATGCATGCTGCTGATTATCCTCCAACCCTTCCCACCTGCTGAGCTGCAGCCAGTCGCCTTTCATTTCATGCCACCATCTCTGTTGCTGCTGATCTTCTGGTCCTGAAGGTCTGCACACGGGACACTTGGCTTACTAGTCTAGTGGGTGCCCAAGTATGCCTAGTGCCGCCTCTCTGTTCAAGTAAACACAGGGGCAAGTTTACATGACACACAAAGTATTTGCAGGCAAATCAGCACAGATACCTAAGGATCCCCATGTTCACACATGGAACAACTGTAACTAGTATGGGTGAGACCTACACAGAGTAAGTGCACCTCTCACCCACACCCAGGGGTGGGCTTATCATTTCTGGGGCCCTATGCAACATTGTGTCTGGGGCCCTCATGACAGCCATTTTTATATAACAAAATACAATACTAAAAAGGAACAATGATGTGGAGAAGCAGCTTTGCTTCTTATGTAGCCTCGCCACTGACAGCATCACCAATATTACACGCCAGCTGCTCCCAGTGTTCAGTCAGCTGAGATCTGGGGGGCCCCTGAGAGGAGAGGGCCCCATGCAATTACATGGGTTGCGTGATGGCAAAGCACGCCGCTGCCCTCACCACACTTATCCTCGCTCCTCGCCCTCTGGCCTCACCAAATCCAACACAAACACAATCAGATCACCACTGACATGCTTGAGATATTGAGAACTGAGGCCAAGGTAACACACAATGCAATCTCACACGGGTAAGTAGCCATTAAACATAGGATTGTAATAATACAATCGAGGCCCTGGTAATAGAATACAACAATCTATTTAAGAGCTGTGAATTCTAGCTTAGTGCACAGAAGGCAACTTATTAAATTTGAGATTTATTATCCCTAAGAGGACAGTGCATAAAAAATGCACAGTGTAAAAATGATTGCAAGAACAAAAAACAATTAGGACATACAAAACATTGGCTGGATTGCTATGAAATTAATATAGGGGAAAAAACAGAAAATGCTTTGCTGTTTGCAGTAGAGGTTTCTTCCAGAATACTCCTTCAGAACAAGCCCCTGAGAAGTTGCAACCATTATATATTCACTGGCCCCATTTATAAAGGTTAAGCCAGCCTCTTCTTTTCCACCATCATTTCTGCAGTGTGATGCAAGTAACCAAACGTTTCCTGGACCCACCCATTCTGATAGCTTTAAAGCAGACATCCAGTAAAAAAAAAATAAGAAATTTCAGTAAATTACTCCCCTAAAACCCAAGAGGGCTTAAAGTGGAACAAAACCCACCAGCGGCCAGCCTGGAATCTAAAAAATCTGGGATGCCCCACTGTGTGAAATCCCCCAGGGCGCCCGTACACACTCACCATTCCACAGTCCAATGGCTCATGCACTAGCTCTTGTCCAATAAGGGCTGTCTGCTGAACTGACGTAATTCGGCAGGCGGCTCTCATTGTTGTCAATAGGAAGCGCGCGCTGCAGCATCCTCTGCACCTAGGGTTCCCTTTAAGGGGCGCGCCTGGGCCACTGTTCCAAGGCTGCTCATCTCTAATCCCTACCCGCGCAACAAGTGCTGCTGAGAGGAGCTGATCAATTCCACAGATCAGCAGCCATTGTAAAAGCACTACAGCTAGCTCCTCCGGCCAGAAGTGGTCACTGTTGTCTTGCCTGCTGCTGCTCTAACTTCGTCTCTCCTCTCTGGCACTCATAGGAGGTGCAGGGAATCCAGAACCTTGTGTTTGAATAGCGACCTGCCTCAGCGCTCCCCTGAAACATGGCTGCTCGCTTGCAGCACCACCTAATGCCAGGAGCTTCCCTGGATCCCCTCTGGCTGGGTCTTCCTGCTGCTCTGAACGATGCTTCAGCCATAATATGAAACTGGACAAATAAGAAACCAACTTCTGCATCGTACCCAGTGCTGGATTTTTAGAGAAGGGAGGAGAAGAATTGCTGTGGCCACTCTGGCATTGCCAAGACAGATACGGGCATTCCTCCCTGCATCCCCCAACCTTCCCTGTATGGGGCTCTAGCGTTCAGCAGGGTCACTGGATGCTGAGCTCCATGCAGCATGGAGGAGTATGGTTGAGTATGGCATATGGCTGATTACATCAGCCAATCTACACTTGTATATACCCCTCTGTAGTCCAGGCTGAGAAGGTGGACAGGAAACTGCAACACACATTTTAGCAGTAAGTAGGTGTGTGTGCTCTGATATCCAGCAACCCATCTTAGAGACCATACCTTTACTAGATAAGTATAACTGCAGGACTGTAAGCTGGATTATGGGATGCCTCGCTGTGTGAACCCCCAGCGCGTGCTCCCAATTAAAGTTAATGAGAAACAAAAAATGTAAACATAGCAAATGGCTGTCATTAGCTGAGCGCCCATTTGTGTGCTGTTGGATCGAAGAGAGATGAGAATAACTGAGCAAACTGGGGGGTTTTACACAGCGGAGCATCCCCATGGGGAACAGAACAAAAACCTGGGAATGTCAAAATTCAGGGTTTTTTCCGCTTTAACCCCATGCAGATATTGTGGAATAGCCTGCAGATTATGAGCTCCTGAACCACATGGGAATGGCCATCTTGCTACACAGTCCTGCTTACACATTACACATGAGCATGAGGGGTAAGCTGTGCAAGCAGCAATTCACACAAAACTGAGAAATATAATATGCCTCTTCTATAATATAATATGCAGCTTCTCTTTCATATTACACACACACACACACACACACACACACACACACACACACACGCAAAATAAACAGCTGCTGTGATTCTGTCTGTGTGAGAGGGAAGCTGTTACTATGTATCGTCATGTATTTTTATGTTGGTGGCAGCTGTAGAGCACTCAGACGGGAGGAAGCAATGTATCTAGCAGATCTCAGCTGTGAGCAGAGCAATGATGAGTCATTACAGCTACTTCTGGCTAGAAATAAGGAATGATTGCACATAGATGTGAGGCAATTATGCTTGTAGGAGTGGGTTTTTCAGAAGCAGGGCTGTCAACTGTATAGCAAGATGTCCGCTCCAATGCAGTTCAGAAGTGCAGAATCTGTATACTATTCAACAACATCAAGCCCTCTCAAATAGCTTCTTTGATTGACAGAAAAGGCGCATTATGGGATACATTATCTAAGCTTTGCTATAGACCTATTTTCACAAGCAGTTGCGGCTGCTTGTGGTGGAGTTAGAGTAGGCTTGTTGATCTGCTGAATCAGGCCTTGTGGTCCAATAGAGGGACCTCCCCTTCAACACAAGGTCATTTGAGAGTTTCGTCTCCACAACCATATAGGAAAATATGTATCTCGTGACTCAGAAAGATGCCGCAGGAATTAGAGCAGACAACAGGCAGCTGTCTGATATTAGAGACATTTTATAAAGCAAATATGCCATAATCGCTTACCGACACGTAGCGAGGAGAGCAGCGGGGCCCCAGGGGAGGTGAGACTCAGGAGCAGTAAGAGGAGCGGAGCTCCCAGCTCAGGCTGCAGCATCTTCTTCTACTCCTCATGGAGACGGATCGAGGCGCAGCCACGCTGACACCACCTGTGGGCAAAAAGAGAATCCATGTAAAGACGAGGACCAGCAACATGCCTCTTTAAAAGGAATTATATATGTTTTACTAATTTATTAAGCAATACAATTGTTCCAATGATCTAGTTAAATAAGTAATCTAACCAATGAATTATTTGGGACATTGATTACACAATATAAATATATGCAAGAGAATTCATCAGTGAGAGTTAACATTTATTAATATTTTTACCAAGTTTGGCTGAGGAACCCCCTTACAACAGCCAAGTGGGATGTACCCTTGGGAAGCAGTCCCGGCCAATGTGCACATCTTGCTTCATGGGTGGGGTCTCAACTTAGCTGTCTCTGGGATTCAGTGGCATGTAAATAATGGGGGCAGAGGAGACAGCTGCTCCAGGCCCAAGGCAGAATAGGGGCCCGCTGCAAGCTGCCTTCCCCTGCTTTGTGTGGCAGTCAGAGCTATATTTCTCATTGGTTACATGTTATCCCTCTACCGCTGCACATTAATATTTTTTTCCCTTTATAATATTATTCGAAAATTGCCAGTACAATGCTTTGGAAGCAAAGTGTAATAATGCCAAATATTAGTACATACTATTTTTGTAGATGGCAAGTACATCTATTTATATAGAACTCGCCCTGAAAAAATAAGAGTAAAAAGGTACTTATGCAAACAAGATATATATGGTACGGGTGCAAACAAGATATATATGGTACGGGTGCTTTTAGTCTAATATAGGGCCATGCTGAAGAGCTGTATACTGTATACCAGCCACAGCCTTCGGGGAGCGCTAATCTTCCTGCTCATGACATAGACACGGGGGAGATATTTTGGCCATAAGCAAGGCATTCATACAATACTAAGTGCACATGCCAAATATGGTCCACCCATCGAATACAACTACCACCCCCAATGCATATCACACATGCCGCTTTCTCAGGGGTAAAGTCTTCTGCTTCTTAACCACTGTAGCAGCGTTAATGTGTGGACTAAGGCATTTATAAATTCCTACAAAAGTTTTAGTTTCTTTGAATCACACCTTATTTTGTCTCATTTATTGAAATAATATAAAATAGAACTCCTTTTTTTCTATAAAAATATCTTAATCGGATATTACCTGTCAATAAAATGATAAAATGTACAGGGGGATTCTTCACTCAATATAAATCATTATAATAATATATATTATTATTCATAAATAATACTTGAATTATTTATAGAGAGGATGATACTGTATGTAGATCATTTAAAGTGTTTGTCCAGGCACAAAAATAAAAAATACCAGGGTCCATTTACCAGAACAAATGACCTAGGCAAACTTGGAACAAATGACCACCCCCTCCAAGGTAGAATGATGCCTCTTGTATAAGTCACAGTGTCTGCATGGAGAGGGGCAGTTTACGGTCCAACGGCTAAGCGCCTGGTGATTTGAGGCCCGGGTCTGCCCTGGGACTTAATCTTGAAAGCCAAAGGAGAGCAGCTAGTGACTAACCTCCATTCAACTTTACAAAGATGCTGTTGAATAATCGGCTTAGAAAGCTGATTGGAGGAGAGACTGCCCAATGCGATGAGATAAGAAAGGAAGGTGACCCGGAGGTGATCCCAATTGCCCTTTATCCTCTTTAAACTGGCCCAACCACTGGCCTTGGGTCCATAAGAATTTAGTGACTGTGCTCTCCCTGTCTACTATGCTATGTGAAACCCCCATGATTGCCTGCAAAACTCACCTTTCCAGTGAACCACCGCTTGGCCTGTGGTGGTACCACCCCGCATTTCGCAGCTGAGGCAGGCTCCCATGGCCAGCCATTCATATAGAGGTCCAGACTGCAGGGAGACCGGGGATGTGGCCACTCCCCTTTCGCTATGCCAGAGCACTGTTTGCAAGGCTACACAGCATACAGCACTGACTGGACAAGAGCCCATGAGGTTTTACAGTTATCAGTGGGGTTTCACAAAGCGGGGCATCCCAGTTTGGTGTTGTCACAGATAAGAGAAACAATCACAAAGATAGTAAAAAGAAGAAGAAGGAGTCCTCTCTCATTTGCAATATACATATTTATACATACATACTGCAGGCTGGATCCCTGGAATCCTGTGATGGTGCGGCTTTCCAGTTTCAGCACTATTGGCTGCCATGCAGACAGCACACTCCCCATCTGGCCCTTGTGATAAATTCGAATCAGTGTAAGACACATGTGACACCCCCCTGCTGTCACCAAGGTAGCCTGCTCTGACATGACCAGCAGCAGGGCCACGAGGCCGGAGAATCGCACTGTCGACAATGAAGCCTCTGGGCAGGAAAGTAAGCATTTGTCTTCCACTCTAAAAATACACTATTTTGCTAAAGTGGAGTAAGCATTTGGCAAAATTCAACGAGTGATGGCCTTGGAAGATGAGGGCTGAGGGGCTTGCCCCTCTAGGTATGATGTACTGTTTATAGTGGTTGAGGCTCACATATAATTGTGTACATGTGTTTCCTACAGATCCCCCTCAGAACAACACAAATGCGCCCTATTGTCAGCCTATTCACCAGTTCTAGGCTATTATTGATGGACACATTTCCCTTAATAGCCTTCGGTGTGCAACAATAGCAGACATGTCCGGGATGTGACGGGACATGTGAATACGGATGACAGTATGACACCACAAGAGTGGAGGACAATGACAGAGTGGCACGAAACACGGAGACAAAGGGCGGCGTACAGACCAAACTCAGCATCTATTACTCCTGGAAATCTAGGACAGCGGATGACAATTTATCTGCCGTCAGAAAATCTGGGCCCATTCAAGGACAAATGACAGCAGAACAATTGCCCCTCTTATGGGTACGTTTACCGATGACATGATGGAGGCGCAAGCTCTTCTCCTGGGAGGAATAATTCCAGCGGGCTGATTGACATCAGGAAGACTGAAAACATTTCAGCCTGCATACAGTAAAGTACAGATGTAGCATAGTTTATTGATGCCAGGGAAGACTTGCCATAGGGAGCATAAGGAGAATTCCCTTTTTTTTTTGCCCGAATTAGCTGTTTTGCGGTACTTTACGGTACGCATATGCCCATGCGAGTATTCGCCATATTATTCCGGTTGATGCCTTGATTTTTAGTTTATACAAATGTCATTTTACGGGTTTACCCTGTGCTTGTGCATGATTCTCATCCCTAATTTGCCCCTTTTCGGCTCTATAAAAACCGTGCGTTTCCGGTTCAAAATTATGCCCTCTTTTTGCAAGTGGGAACTGTCATAACGCACTAATGATGGAGCCCCTTGACGAGTTCTGCGAAAAGTATGAGCGTCTGCAGCAGCAGTTCTTCCAGAGCTCGGGCATAACCGCACTCGCCTGGATATTGATCGGATGCAGGTGTACAGATTGACCCGACTGAACCGCCTTTCTCTTGAGAAGCTTTACTCAGAGCTGCAACCAACCACAGCTGGCACAGAAAAGGGGCATGCAATTGGAGGTATTGATTGGCTGCCTTCAATTTTTAGTGAATGGCTCCTTCCAGAGGCTAGGGGCACATGTCCCAGCCTTCGCTGATCTTCATTTTTTAGCATTTTGGCCGGGTTCCCAGGCTCGTCCCACAACGAGTTTGAGTTCGAGTTTATATACCAGTTTTGAGAGTGGCGAGCTGAGTGGTGATTAGCTTCTGGGTAAGTGTGTCTATTCTTCTCTTTGCTCTGCTTGTCTAGCATTGCATTTCCACTGTTTTATCCATTTTAAAGGTATTTGCCCTTTTTAGTTGTGTTGCTACTTTGTTGTGGATACCTAGTTTTATCCCTGGCATCACACTACCAAGGGGGTGCCACATGCTAAAGGCACGTGTGCCTAAGCGCCCATACAGTTTGTTAGCTGCAGAATAATATGGCAGCCAAAAAAGCTGATTGGAGCAGAGCTGCTCAATGTGGTGTATCCAGGCGCAGCAGAGGAGGCAGTGGAGGCTCTGGCATTTGGGAACTAGTGAAGGAGACAGTGGTGTCGGTGGGACCCCAGCGTGGCTTGTGGAGGAGGAGGCAACGACAATGGTGATCATCACTATGGAGGCAGCGGTACCTGACCTTTAAATGCACCACAACCACACAAGTGTAGGTAACACGCAATACATGGACTTCATCTGCACTTCCTAAAGACATCTATGAACTGCATTGCACCTGCGCTGTGGGTAGAAGTCTGCATGCAACGCATAGGTATGAGGAGCCCATTAAATACAATAGGCAGAAGTTATTTCCCACTTTTTTGCAATGGAATATTTCCACTTCAACACAACAAAAAAAGGGAATGTGTAAACGGGGGCCTTAAAGTTGTTCAAAACCCATTATAACTGGCCCAGGTGTCTAAGAGACTCCAGAAACAGCTGATTCCCAATCCCCAGGCATATGGATTTGGGGTGCCCTGTTGTGTGATATCCCGTCTGATATAGTTACATATCCAGCTATCCCATGCCAAGGATGTAGCGACATCCCTCTGGCTGACACTAGCAGGAGGGTAGCAGCCAGAGGGATGCAAACACTCCCCGCACTTTCATTCTCAGTGGGTTTCCGAAATTGAGATGTCCTAAGGACAGGGACCAAACTCAGAATGGTCAAAATCCTGGATTTTGGTCCACTATAAATTGGACCTCCACCTACCATGTCAACTCAATGTCAGTGTGCAAGGAATTGTCCTGGTCCACGGGACACTAAACTAGCGTAACCTACCACTGTGAGGGAAGAGTTAGAAACACACTAGTTGTTTTTTTGTGCCTGTAACCCCTAGTGTTCAGATCTAGTCTCACATCCGGTGTTGTCAGCGAAGACAGGAAGTTCATTAAACAGTCACATCCCTCTGCTCGATGTGACACCAGTAGGTGGAGGAATCTGAACATAGGTGTATGTGATGCCCAATTTGAAGATCTAGCATCAATTCCTGTGTTGTCAGCAAAGACTGCAAGGCTACAGAGCAGTCACATTCCTCTGATTAATGTGACAACAGTAGCTTTTAAGATGGATAACCTCTTTGGTCATCGGTAGTGGGGGTAAATCTCCACAGTAGGGTCACAGAGAGCAGAAAGTAAACACAAAATCCCCCTGCCCCCTTTTCCAAGATGAAGGCCTCGATTCAATAAAGGTAGAAAAACATTTTCATGGTAATAAAAGATTCAATTCATGAGAAAAAAGCCTGAGAATTTTACTGTTGCTGAATCACCAACTAAGAAAACAACTTTTTGGCACTTTTTTACTCCTAAGAAAAGTAGAGAACTGTTTACTCCTTTCTCCTTTCTACACTGTAGTAAAAGCTGCCATTGACTTTCATTGTCTTTTTATCTGGTGATTCAGTAACAGTGACATTCTCAGGCTTTTTTATCATGAATTGAATTTTTTACTACCATGAGAATTTTTTTCTACCTTTATTGAATTGAGGAGCTGAGCTTAAAAGTCCAATAACTGGTATTTTTTGTAATTGTAGTTTTTGGTTGGGCTAAGAAAACCTCTTGCTGTCTATGCCTATCCTTCAAGAAATTTAACATTGCTTCCTCTCCATTGGACCAAAGATTAGTAACCAGCTCCTCCAACCCTACCCCTCTATTTAAAATGAAAAAAAAAACAAGGCCTTGGTCACTACAGGCAAGAAAATCAATGCGAAATGAAAGGTGATGACCTCCTGTGCTGATGAGCATCACATTTGGTTATTGCAGATAGAAAATGAGCCTTGATTTATCCAGCTGGATCAGTGACAGCAAGAAGCTAGAACATGGTTTTAACCCTTCCTTGTTCTGTTCACAAAAACTATAGCTTTGAGTTTTTTTGAAAACCTATCAATTATAGGTGCCAAACTTAGAGACTTATAAATAACAAGTTCAAATACTGCTCAGTCCATCTACAAGACATCCTCAAAGTTCGTGGCCTTTGCCCACCCTATGTTCTCTAATAGAAGAAGGGCAAGGCTGAAGCAAATGACATGCAGTGCTGCCTCATTGGGACATCCCAGCATGCCCTGCAAACTCAATACGAGGGTCCCACATATTGCTGCTGTCCATGCACACAGTAACTTCCTCCCACCTTATCCCCCTTGGCAGCAGTGTAAAATGAGCTATTTTGAAGCATCTCAAAGTCTCCAATTACATGTAAATTTATTATGTATTCTAAGCAAAGCCACGTTCTTCTCTTTAATTTGTGGGCATGGCTGAGCTGGGGAGAATGTGCCATGGCGCAGCTTTATGATTCATGTGTGTACTACGCTGGGGTCAGAGCCAACTGTAGGATCACTATGGCTTGCTGTACTTGCTAAAGCTCCAAGGGACAGAGTGGCTATTAGACTTCACCTATATAGAAGCCTCGTCTGCCAGGACGCTGTAATTGCCTCATGGTTGCCCCCAAGACCTCTTAGTGCAAACATGTTGAGAGATGGAGCAAAAGCAAGTGAACCTTTAAGGCGAAACCGATCGGTGAGTAGCCTGGATAGGCTGGGGTCAAACATGGGAGATCAGCCTGCACTAGCTTCTCAACTAAAAAAGAAGGAGAGTAGACAGAAGCATGGTCCAATAACAAGCCAGGGGTCGATAAACAGGTAGGCCGGGGGCTTTTGGCATCCAAAGGGGTAGGCAGGTCAAGGTCAGGCAGACAGGAGTCAGCTCTGGCAGCAAGCTGAGTAGAGTCAAACAAAGCCAAGGTCAGTAAATAATAAGTATTAGGAAATTTAGACTCTTGTCCCCTAGTAGAGACCACGCTGTTGTGGCAAAAGGGCTGAGGATGAGCCTGGACTAGCTAGGCTAGCTAATGGCTGTGGAGAAGAGGGTCCAGCAAGGTAATTGGCTCAGGGTGCAACAAGGGCTGAGTAGCCCCAACGTAACACAAGGGCCCAGGAAATCACAAGGGCTGAATAGCCTCAAACAACATAAGGGCTCATCTTCACTATGACATTTAGCAATAACTCACAATGTACAGTAATAGATTACAATAATAATGAATTACAATAATCCAGTAATAATGGGACCAAGCCAACATCTGCTGTGAACAGAGCACAAGTGAGTCTTGTTGGTTCCAAACCTCCATCTCTGGAGACATGACTCTTTATGCTGGTTCTGGAGGGTGGCAAAAGGTATTCCTTGGAAGGTATGGAGAAATAAAATGGTATGGGTGGGGATCAAGACATGATGGAAGCAGATATAAAGAGTGTGCTTCAGGTTTATATATAGTATTGCACTATATAAGTCATGTGGGCAGCTTAAAGTGGACCAACACCCAGGATTTTGACTATCCTGGGTATTGGTCCACTTCCCCGGGGCACCCCGATCGGGGGTGCCCCGCTGTGTGAAACCCCCCAGAAAGCCCCCAAAACTCACCTCTCCCCGCTCCCACGTGGCCGCGCCGTCCAATCGGCGCCGACGGACAAGCTGATTGACAGCAACGTACAAGCAGCTTGCCCGCCGGCGCCTCCCGCGCGTCACTCTTGACGTGTGCGCGCCCGCGCCGGCCATTCAGAGACGGCCGGCACGGGCACGCGCACGCCTAGAGGGGCGCGAGGGAGGCGGCGGCGGGCAAGCTGCTTGTACGTTGCTGTCAATCAGCTTGTCCATCGGCGCCGAAGACCAGGTAGGTGGATTTGGGGTGTTCAGGGGGGGTTCACCCCGCGGGACATCCCGATCTCGGATGTCCCGCGGTGTGTGAGGTGATCGGCCCGGGAATCTTATAGATTCCCGGGCCGATCACCTCAGGGTGTTGGTCCACTTTAAGGAAGAGGCAGACATTACATAGTGCTGCATAAGGAGCCTTGTGATTTCATCTGATAGTGTAGAGGTCTGCCTTAAAATTTAAGCTTATAATTGAAGCTTGAAACGCAAGGTATCAACATTTCACACTCGCTTGTCCTTGCAGAACCTCTTGTTATCTCTCTTTCACTTCCTAGGAAATGATGGATAAAAGCTGTTTCTATTTTTATTTTTATATATGTACTTCCATATCTGCTTTCCTTTGGACAAATAAAGAACATGGCCTGGCGGGGGTCAGACAAACTCAGACACATATTCTTTTTGAACTTTGAACTTTATCAGTTGTTGCCAATGTTAGGCTAGCTTACCCAAATTCTGTTGTGGCTCACCCTCAGGTTTGGGCTCATATATAATGCTAGAATAGTATAGGGGCATATGCGTTATATAAGAGGTTGTGGAGGATGGCATAGTGAGGCCATAAACAGTAAGGCTATACCTGTATCTCATCATTGATGTAGTTTGAAGGGAGCCCTAATTATATGGTCATCGGGTTAGAACGATTCTGGTTTAACAGTAATTGACTAAATTGCACTGCACTCAGCATTGTTTCTCGGGTTCAGTCACAGAATCACCAGTAACATTTTTAATGGGGCTCTATAACTTTCCACACCTCACCAGAGATGAGGAATGAGGAAGAGATGTTCTGCAGAAGCAGCTGCTGAAAGTGCTGAGCTATAGCCTCCTTTGTTGGGGTGTAAATTATACAGCATGAAGGCCACTTACCTACATTGTAGTTTATGAAGCTGCAATGATCTATTATGGGGCAGCTTCTTGTTACAGTTCATGTTGTCATTGTGGCTTTGATACATTGCAGTAGAGATCTATGATGGTCCAAGAACACAAGGGTTAAAGAGCTGAAGGGTTTCTACAGATATATCTGCTGAGAACTCTGACTTCTCTTGGTGGCTTATGAAACCTGCTGGTCCAACTGACTCAAACATTTCATACCTTCAACCCAATCCAAACCAGCATATCCTGCAATCCAGGGCCGGATTATGAGGGGACGCAAGGGGTGCACGCCCCAGGGCCTACACCACTTGCCATGCAAAAGGGGCCTCCACCAACCTTTGAGTTATGGTCTGGTCCAGGACCTATGAAAATGTGCCCACTTCAAAAGCCAAATCTATTTATTTGAAAAAACTTTAAAAGTATTTTGATTGCATTTTGAGCTGGAGCAGTTCTCAGAGTGCAGGGGATAAGTTCTTCAAGTGTCATAGAAATAGATTTGATAAACTGCATTCTTGACAGTTACTATTAGCTGTTATCTGTAAACTTCCTCAAACCCGTCCCTGGGTTTAACTTGATGGACATGAGTCTTTTTTCAACTATATTAGCTATGTAACTATGTAGACCAGGGGTTGCCCAACCAGTAGTTCAAGTACTGTACCACTGGTGATACTCAAAATCCTATCAGGCGGTACTTGGCAAAGCTTCTCTGTACGCCAACCTCAATCTGCTGCAATCTATAATTTACCCAAGCAAAACTGACACAAAAAGGTGAAGGAAGCTTTTCTTTTGTGTATTTTGATATGGTTTTAGCCGACTGACAACCCATATCAACCACCCAGGTGGTGCTTAAGATCCTTAGATCTTCTAGTCTAGCACTCTGCTGGTTTGAGTACACATAACAACCCATTTCAACCACCCAGGCAGTACTTGAGATCCTCAGATCTTCTGGTCTAGCAGTTTGCTGGTTTGAGTACACATGAGTTAAAGATATGCATGGGTTTGTGGGGTAATATGACACATATCTTCAACCCAAGGCCCAAAACCTACTGGAGGTATTATAGACTTACCTACCTGACCCATATATTTCATGTCTAGAACTCAAACCAAAACCTACGTATTCTCCAACCATATAATAAGAGACTGTTGTAGTAGACTTGTTAAAATTAAATTATTTAGCTAGAAGAGACTTTCTACTTACTGGTGGGACCCCTCTACCACACTAGGACTTTTTTTACCTACCTGTCATCCCTCCATCACTTTCCTCTAAAGGGTGAATGTCTATGCATGTGCTGGTGGAAGGGGGTCCACCATCGCAAAATGGTGTACAGGGTGACATAGTGCCTAAGGCTGGCCCTGCCTCGGGTTGCCTTTTAGGTTTCTGTCCCCACAAACCATTCCCAGAAATGTGACATAACAAGTGGGCAACTGTTAATATCCTCTAAATTCCTCACCCTCTTTTGCTTTGCCATCCTGTCGCACCCTCCTTTCCCAGCAATAGATTTGGTAAAGTCTCAGATTTCCAGGAGTTTGAGTGGCAACACCAGTGATTGCAGATATGCATCATGGCCAGGATTTGAACTTGTTGTTGTTCAAATCTCGCAGCACTGGGTCCTCTTTTATTATGCATAAAATGCCCGCCCCGGGGCCGCAATCTCATGATGTAGGAACCTGGAAATATAATTCCAAAAACAGGGTTTACAATATGTCAGGGTAAGCAAAAATAGAGATTTATTTCTCAGCTCACAGGGACTATTGCCGAGGTGCAGTTTCATGTGCTGCACTGTGATAAGGGATTGCAGATAGAAGCCATACGTGGTCAGGTGAGGACTGCGGACGTTTCCTTTTGTTAGGGGGAAGCCCTGATGGTATTTAATATTGCAGCCCTGAAGAAAAGGAAAAACATCAGAAGCAATTAATGGGAGGAACCAAGGAAGGCCATTAAAAAGCAGAATGGCCTGAGTGGGAGAGGAGGACGACCGGAGAGAACAAGGAACGGGCTTGCACTGGGCTATGAGAAGAAATACACACGGTTATCTGTCATGTTCATGAGGACACTGGAGAACTTTACACTGTCTCTCTAGCAGTGCATAGATTTTCCAGAATGCGTCATATATCCCAAAGAGCTCTGCCGAGTAGGAGAAAACAGACGGCTCAAATTCTTGGTTGTTATTCTTGGGTAGTATTTACACTGTAAATATGAAAGCGCTCTTCTTCTAAAACTCAGAAAGAAAGTTTTTGCTTATGAAAATTTGAATTCAAAATGGTGTGTGGGTGGTTTAATGATGATCAATGTAAACTGAATCTAAAAATGAAAGTGTTTATGGCGTACACGTTTCAGGTAATTTACAGACAGATATACTATACAGAAACTTAACCCTACAAACTCCCTACAGTACGTTCTTGCCCCGGAAATCAGTACTCCTTATGGCGACCTGCACCTTAAGTATGTGTCACCCATTGATGAAGCACAATATTTTACATATCAGGTGAAATGTGATTACAATCTCGTGTATGTACTTGAGAATCCTTATTTAAAAAGTTTGGAAATCATGTGACTAGGACCCCCTCACCTTTGGGTGTCATGAATGATCTGGCACTAATGGAATTCAGTCCAAATCTCTTAAAAGGTCAGACTCTAAAATCTTTTCTGAGAATATTTTGACTGGAAGAAAAAACAAACTCCCCAAAAATAGATACTTTTTACATAAGTTGGAAGCCTAAAAATATCTTTTTAGGGAGATTTGTCATACATAAGTCTTTTAGAGCAATTCAATTCTGAATAAAACTAATTTTACAACCAAACTGTCAGAATCAAATCCAAAGGAAATGGCAATCCATTGGTATTTAGCATCCCAATTTGCAGAAGCAAAATGTAAAAAAAATATTTGGATAAATATAAAGTATAAAAATTGCTTTTATTAATTATTATTCATTATATTTAAGTAAATCCCTAGGCTGGTCATGTGGTTGGATTTGTCTCCCCACTTGGTTGATCATGGAGATCCCTATTTCTTGATGAGATGAGGTCTTAATAAGGGTCTGGGGGGCATCAAAGAACCACGCCCTATGACCTCCCAACTCCTCCATTGTCAAGTGTTAAGTTCCATGTACCTCTAAGCCCCCTCCCACCAAGATCCCCCACAGCAGTGGCAAAGACAGCCAGGCATCCTGAGGCAAGAAGACGGGTGACCTACCACACCTAGCAATCAAAGCACCCCAACACTGTCACCATAAGAAAACGCATGTGTACAAGAGATAGAAAGCTATCAGAGTGCCGATGCAACTGCCTAATATCTCGATCAACACCATACATGTCTCAAGTAACACCTCCAATGCAGCCACAAATTAATGCCTCTATCTATGGGGATGTGGATGGGTGGGATTTATGTCCTTGTGATCTGCTTCTCACTTTGAATCATGTTTGTCTGTTGCCTTGATCTTCTCACCACTCATATTGTGATCTGTGCCCTTACGTAACATGTTTCCCCAACAGTTGATCAGTGCCCATATGTAATCTGTCCATATGTCCCTCACCAATATAGTGTGTTACATGAGCCCTTGATTAACTTGCTTCTGGTGATCCTAGATCCTAGCTCCGAAATATGAATATTTGCTATTATCTGTACCCTTGTTCTACTTCAAGCCTATTGTGATTTGTAACCTTCTATGATGCTATGATACTTTCAGGTTTCTGTGCCCTACTATTTGGAAGAAATCTTCCAAAGTGTTAAGAGAAACTCCATGTCTCCATGTGCCGGTTTCTTTCAGGTGCCTCACATTAGACTGGCATAACCATAGCTGCTATAGCTATATCTGAGAATCTCAGAAGCCAACAACAAACCACTTTGTATATATGTCTTGGCTGGGGGAAACTAGTTCCAATACCTGATTGCACCATGTCAAGGCTGCAGTTTCTAAAGTGAAGGCCATACCAAGGCCAGTATGCAAGAAGGATGCGAACATTGATTCTGACAGCTTTTACACAAGATCCAGCACATTAGAAATTGGAGGGTCACCAGGAAATGTCACCTCAAATGTTGGCAAGAACAACACTACACCTTTTGACTACATATGGTTGACACCCTCCATGTTCTTAAGTTCCTATCCCCACATTATTTCTGCTGACTCGGAAAGTCTAAACAACACCAAGTTACCTGGCTCACAAAACTTGATACTGTAGTTCTACATAGACATAGCCTTCAAAACTCATGGCATAGAGCATACAATCTTGAAATGCTTGCTGTGTATATGTGGAGCTTTACCATTTGAATTACACCATGGGTTGGTGGACGTTTGTCCAAGTGCAATTTCCCAAAGCTGAAGATGAATGTATTAATAAGAGACTGTACTATGGATGGTTCCCTTCTGTAGGAAATTACAGGCAGAAGTTACCATAAGGACATTATTATTATAATATTATTTTCATGAAATCCAAATAATTTAGTCAGTGAGTATTATAATCTAACTTTATCTGCATAGCTTGCATTTCTTCCTTTCTTCTTCTTTTATTGTAATGTCCTACAATTTTCCACCTGCTCAATAATATACATCTTCAGGATTTAATTTAGTATTGAATACTGGTTCAATGCAGACACACACCAAAACAGTTTCCACATTCTGTTAAATAATTTCCAAAACAGATTTTGTGGTTTTTCATGTCCTTAGCTGGAGGACAAGACCAAAAGAAAGGTGTTAGCACTTTTACTCAGACAGTTGTCCTTAAAATATACAGTGAGATACTAAAGAGGTTCATAAATAAATATTCAATGAATTCTATATGTTGGAGACTTTCTATTCATAGCAGTGGAACTGTGCAGAAGTATTTGCAGGATAAAGCAACCAGGAGCAGTGGGACCCAAGGGGTTGAGTACTGGGCCAGATGTCAACCCCTGGGTACCTGTGGAGGAGGCTTAAATCCGACCAAGAGCCTTACAAAAAACAGTGCTCATATACTCTACATCCCACCCCAGAGCAATACAACGAAGTCACCACTGATCTATTAACTGTCAAATCCAAAGGCCACTACTGCGCTCTTATTCTTCTTGACCTATCCTCTACTTTTGACACTGTCAGCCATGCTCTGCTTCTTAATACACTCTTCTCTTGAAAATCAATGTCTCACACACTCTCCTCCTATCTCTCTGACCGAGAGTGTATCCCTGATCGAGAGTGTATCTATCTTACTAAAACACAATCCCCCCCCCCCCACCCCCCGTCCTCTGTTGGTGTACCACAAAGCTCCGTCCTAGGACCATTTACTTCAATATACACTTATGGTTTTGGCCAACTAATAACATTTCTGGGCTTCCAACATCACTTTTATGCAGATGATACTCAAATATACCTCTTTGGCCCAAATATTTCTTCCCTCTGATTTCGCCACCCTGGCTATCTAACATGGACAAAACTAGAGGAGTTCGGCCCTTGAGCTGAGGGAGTAGGGACACATCCCTAAGAAAGCATCACTGGAGGGGAGCTTGGTGTATCCTCTTACTTGCAGTGATGTTTTTTTGGGGATGCCAAAGCTTTCTAACATGGCATAAAGAATGGTAAGCCAAGGCTTCAGGGCCAATCTACTGGCCCCTGGTCCTAGTACTTACTAGCCCCTATACCCTTCAGCACAGCTCTTCTGCACCTCCCTGGCCTTGCTGCTCCTCTGCCCTGAACTCTTTTCCAGTTCACAAGTAACTAAGTAAAAATACACCACACCCCGATCAAATTGACAAAATATGGGTCAAATCTAGCTTTGGCCCAGATCCAAAGCTCATAAATAGTCATGACACGCAATGTTATTATTCAGCTCCGCTTCTGCTGATGGTTGTTCCACTGCTGCGGATCACCCACCAGTAGTCATCTTCTAGTCCTTACTGCTTTTTCTACTGCTACTTATCACCCCTAATACTGCTTCTTTGCTGCCACTGAAGGTTCTGCAATTACTTTCAATTATCCTCTGGTCCTTGTGCCATTCCCACTACCACTGAAGGTCTACCACTGCTGCTGATCAGATTTTGGTTCTAACCACATTTCCCATTGCTGTTGACTGTCTTCTGGTCCTGAGGCAAGCTGTGAGCAGATCTGCACACAGGACACCGAGATCACTGATCTAGTGAGAATCATTGTGTGGCCCAGTCCAAGCTTGAGTGGGCCCCTGAAGATGCAAGGGTCCCCTGCCCTGGCCACACATGGGCTGTAAGACTGAAAAGTGCATTGAGGTGAGTATTGGGCAAACCCGGGGGGTTTCACATAGTGGGTCATCCTATATCAGGATGACCGGGGACAAAGAAGTAGCCAGCCCTAGAGTATTTTAGGCCTAAACTGATTTTGGCCCCCTGTAAGTACAAACCTTTCTCCAAAAGCCGATTCTGAATCCATCGTGCTGTTTTTCGCATAGGTAGTGCTTTTTCCTAATGTTGATTCCCCTTACATAGCCATAGCTGTGTGGGAGAGCTAAAAGTAGCAGCCATTTTGAAGTGTGCATGGAAAATCGCCTGGCTCAGCTCTGTCACTCTGAGCGATGGAGTCCATTAGTATCTCCAGGTCATTATACAGAGGTGGAATTCTCAGGTGATAAATAGCACAATAATGTTCATATATCACGGCACCTCCCTGACTCAATATATGCATATATATGTTCATGAAGACACACGTCGGTGCACAGAAATCGTGCATATGCATTCGCAAATTCAGAGACTAACATTGCAGTGGTCAGACACTTTGATTGGGCATGGATACTTTGATAAAGGGTCAAGTATAATACAATAGGAGAGGGAGGCCTGCCCTCACAAGCTTAACGCAGACCCACACTCATTTCCTCGTTAATGGGTGGGGAGGTGGGACCTCAACAGCGATCCTTAGCTGAAACCAGCCCCGCGATTGGCCACCAGAACAGAGAGTGTGAGCCCTAACCCATGTGACCTCCAGCGTCCCATCAATGACCTGCATTTTGGCCAAGGATTGTGGTTAAGGTAAGGATTCGCAAGCAATGCGGGGCTCCAGCAATCTGCCCCAGAGCCTGGGCCAGCCCCACACCCAACCTATGGGAACCTGATTTTATTTTAGAAGCCAAATTGTTACCAGTGGGCAGGCTGTGTTTTGCTTTTGTTTTTCAAATGTTGGTTTAGGGATGGTGGATAAGATGTATAATCAATGTATGTTGATTCAGGGGGAGATTAGTTGTGGGGTCTGGAGGGGGATTCTCTTACATGCTGTCTGCTAATTATGGGGTCTGAGGGTAATTGCCTTACTATTGAGGTTATGAGGCTGTTTGTCAGTGCTGTAGCTGGAAGGGTTTTGTTTTGATGGGACAGTTATTAAAGTGGACCAAAACCCAGCGTGATCTTATAGATTCCCGGGCCTGATCGATTCCCTCCCCCAGGGCATCCAAAATCGGGATGCCCGCTGTGTGAAACCCCCCAGGTTGCCCCATTCACTTACCTCGCCTCCCGGTCCAACAGCGCATGTGAAAACTGTGTCCCCATCCCCACTATCTCTCTAGCAGGGCGCGTACCTGCGCCAGTCATTCGTGAATGGCTGGTGCGGGCACGCTCCCTGTTAGAGGGAAGCGGGGGATGCGGCTGTCAGCGCGCTTGGAGCCGCTGGCCTTAGACGAAGGCTTAGACGCCGTAACATCAGCGGCTCTTAGTGCTGATTGAACGAGCACCCGCGCAGGAACGGGAAGAGGTGAGTTGCGCTTGGCGATTGGGGTGCCCCGGGGAAAAGGGCCAAAACCCAGGATAGTGAAAATCCTGGGTTTCGGTCCATTTTAATAGATACGGGGAGGGTATCTGCTGGTCAGATGAAGCAATAAATTACCCTGTGATTTCCCTGATGGATGGTAGGAATTGAAGTTTTGGTTGGGGAATGGATAAAAATTTCTTTGCAACTATTATGTGCACTATAATTGTAGTATATATATATATATACGCACACACAAGTCTGTGTGCATGAGTAGTGAAGAACAGTAATATTAACATGAAACAGCAGGGGGCCCCTAGAGTCAGTTCTCCCGGTGGGCCCCATCTGTCTGGGGACTATCCAATCGGATGTTTCCGAACAAGATTGTCCCCGTTCCGGCTCATCACTAATAGTGATTTTGGTGAAGGTGGTTTTAGCAGAGTAATTAGAGTGGGAATCCAGATAGTAGGCGTTCAAGTAAGGCTTTGATCACATGTTGGCCCCTCATATGCTATAGACCTTCAGCTGTAGGCCCCAGTGTTCCTATCCCCCTCCTCTTATTAAAGGAGTCCAAGAAGCCATGCATTGTCCATATCTATGTAGAACAGACAATTTCTGAAAAAAAAAATTCCTAGTCATCAGATTCCACAAAACATTTTCCTAGTACAAGTCAGCTAAGAAAAGGAAGTGAAAAGTTTTTATAAATCAGCCCTCGTGCTTCTCTGGCTTGCATGTGTGACTCAACGCCTCCTCCTTTGTGCTCCTTTTCACTCCCATCTGCCTCTGCTTTCCTTTTATCCTGCTTTCCCTTTGTCCTCTCACTGTGAAGCCTGCCAGCCTATCAATATGTATAAATCCGGGGAAGTGGAGAGAGAAAGGGCGAGGGAGCCAGTGCCAGTCTGCATCAATACAAGAATATTTTACTTAGGACGACTGACAAGGAAAAGGGAAAAGAGTCACTTACCGTGGACCAAAACCCATATTTTTATATTTGAATTGCTCCCCCCATGAGGATTACTTTTTGCCAATTTTCACTGCTCCTGGTTCACTCTAATCCCAGATAATGGCACTTGCTTTAGCTGTAAAGCTCCGCCTCCTCCATTCACTGCCACTGTTGTGTGTGGCAATGATGTCATTGCCACACCTATGCAATGACTGATCACCTGCCATCTTACAGAGAGGAACAGCAAAAAATAAAGCGATTCAAAAAGCAAAAATATCCATTTCTAGTTCTACATCCTAAGAAGGGAGTATCAGCAGGAGTTTCGGTCAAATGTATTTTACAAGTTCAGTGGGTTTCGGTCTGCTTTATAAGACAGGTCTACTTGGAGGCACATCGGATAAGGGCAGTGATGCTCTATACTCTACAGCAGATAACAGCATTTAAGACAGTTGTGAGCTAGGTGCTGCTAAATTATGATTTCTAGGAATATCCAATAGTCCTCTAATAAGTGAGAGTCCAAAGTGTGCATGGGACCAACAGACTACCACACATTGCACACATATATTCCCACTATTTGTCAGTGCTATTATAGTGCCCATTTAATTGTAACTGTCTCCAAAAGATACCCACCTGGAAACGACTTGCCCCCTAGACACTCATTCTAAATAAACATTTATTCACAAAAACCTTAACGCCAAAAATACACTCTCTTATCCTAAATAATTTCCCTTAACTCGTAAGAAATACCTCTGAGCTCAAATAACTTTCCTGTCTAAATAAAAATTGATACATGATAACTTAACTCTAAACACATCTCTATCCTTTCTTAACAAATAGAATACACACCTGAACCCAAATGACTGGTCTATCCACATTACAATTTAGGCACCCTAACCCCCAAAAAATACACTTTGCTCAAAACATTTCCCTTAGCCTACAAGAATAATTTCTGAGTCCAAATGATCAAGCCAACCAACAAAGTAACATCTATGTAGGATAACACTAAGCCAAAAGACAGCCTTTCAGCAAAATAAATGACCCAAACAGACACTCTGGCCTAAATGATCACCAACTCCATATTCTCATTGACCCATGAGAACTTTAATCCAAAACACACCCTTTCAGACGAAAAAGATGGTTCTATATAACGCAAAAAAGACACCCTGGGCCCTAATGATAATCCATTTCAAATTGCCATCTAACCATGATACCTTGCTAACCAAACACATGCCCATTAATTTATAAACTTGGGTAGAAGTATAATAATGAGTGGGTCTGCACTGCCCATGGTGTTTCTGACATCTTTGGTCAGGCACATGAATCATGATATTCCCTTTTTGCCAATGAATCACCCTTCACACATAAGAGACATCCCAGAACCCAAATAACCACTCTCTCCATAATACCATTGATGCATGAAGGCCTCAACCCCCAAAAATATACTTGGCTTAAAAACATTCCCCTTAGCAAATAAGAAGCTTATTTGGGTCCCAATGACCAAACCACCCAAAAGACCCTCTATTTAGGGATGAGCGAATCGATCCGGACGAACCCGGATTCGATCCGAATTTCAGGAAAAATTCGATTCGGATCGAATCCGAATTTCCCCGCGATTCGATCACTCGAAGTTTTCCTTTAACATCCATTCATTTACATTTACAGGCATTCTAAGATGGCGGACGGGACATGTCTGGACATGTATCCCGCGCCAGTGCAAGCTGGGGCAGTCACATGCAGCCTATCAGCAGCCAGCAAGCCCGGTGACGTCACACAGCGGTATTTAACGGCGGCCATCTTGCTTTTCCTCATTTCTCTATTGCATTCGTGACAGACAGAACGCTGTGTAGCTGAGGCAGTTAGACAGGCAGGGACAGACAGGGACAGGCTGGAGACAGGCAGGAGACAGGCAGGAGACAGGCAGGAGACAGACAGGAGACAGACAGAAAGCCAGGGAAAGGTAGGAAAAACGGAGGCTGTGACAGGGAGATTTTTTTTTTTTTTCATCCAGCCTGAGTGTTACTAGCTGGCTGACAGGCTTTGTTAGCGTTTTCAGGCTGCTTATAGTAACTAACTGTGCATATATACTGAACTGATCTTAAGTCTGCTGTGAGGCATCCCATTCTGTGACTACACCAGCCTCTGTTTAAGACCATATAAGCATTTGCTCTTATCATATTTGAAATTAGGCCTGATAAAGACACTTTTGCTGGGCATAGCACTACTGGACCCTGCCAGGTGCACTCCTATTTGGGGCATCCCATTCTGTGACTACAGCAGCCTCTGTTTAAGACCATATAAGCATTTGCTCTTATCATATTTGAAATTAGGCCTGATAAAGACACTTTTGCTGGGCATAGCACTACTGGACCCTGCCAGGTGCACTCCTATTTGGGGCATCCCATTCTGTGACTACAGCAGCCTCTGTTTAAGACCATATAAGCATTTGCTCTTATCATATTTGAAATTAGGCCTGATAAAGACACTTTTGCTGGGCAAAGCACTACTGGACCCTGCCAGGTCGATTCCTGTTGGGGCATCCCATTCTGTGACTACAGCAGCCTCTGTTTAAGACCATATAAGCATTTGCTCTTATCATATTTGAAATTAGCCTGATAAAGACACTTTTGCTGGGCAAAGCACTACTGGACCCTGCCAGGTCCATTCCTGCCAGGGCATCCCATTCTGTGACTAAAGCAGCCTCTGTTTAAGACCATATAAGCATTTGCTCTTATCATATTTGAAATTAGGCCTGATAAAGACACTTTTGCTGGGCAAAGCACTACTGGACCCTGCCAGGTCGATTCCTGTTGGGGCATCCCATTCTGTGACTACAGCAGCCTCTGTTTAAGACCATATAAGCATTTGCTCTTATCATATTTGAAATTAGGCCTGATAAAGACACTTTTGCTGGGCATAGCACTACTGGACCCTGCCAGGTGCACTCCTATTTGGGGCATCCCATTCTGTGACTACAGCAGCCTCTGTTTAAGACCATATAAGCATTTGCTCTTATCATATTTGAAATTAGGCCTGATAAAGACACTTTTGCTGGGCAAAGCACTACTGGACCCTGCCAGGTCGATTCCTGTTGGGGCATCCCATTCTGTGACTACAGCAGCCTCTGTTTAAGACCATATAAGCATTTGCTCTTATCATATTTGAAATTAGGCCTGATAAAGACACTTTTGCTGGGCATAGCACTACTGGACCCTGCCAGGTGCACTCCTATTTGGGGCATCCCATTCTGTGACTACAGCAGCCTCTGTTTAAGACCATATAAGCATTTGCTCTTATCATATTTGAAATTAGCCTGATAAAGACACTTTTGCTGGGCATAGCATTACTTGTCCCTGCCATGGCATCCCATTCTGTGACTAAAGCAGCCTCTGTTTAAGACCATATAAGCATTTGCTCTTATCATATTTGAAATTAGGCCTGATAAAGACACTTTTGCTGGGCAAAGCACTACTGGACCCTGCCAGGTCGATTCCTGTTGGGGCATCCCATTCTGTGACTACAGCAGCCTCTGTTTAAGACCATATAAGCATTTGCTCTTATCATATTTGAAATTAGCCTGATAAAGACACTTTTGCTGGGCAAAGCACTACTGGACCCTGCCAGGTCCATTCCTGTTGGGGCATCCCATTCTGTGACTAAAGCAGCCTCTGTTTAAGACCATATAAGCATTTGCTCTTATTATATTTATATTATAAGACACTTTTGCTGGGCATAGGCTTACTGCTGCCTGCCAGGTGCACTTCTGTTGAGGCATCCCATTCTGTAACATAGCATACCCCTCTTTATTTACACTAAGCAGCTCTCTTATTTACACTAAGCAGGCCTGTTGGAGGCTGAGTGTTACTGCTCACTTTTGGTGTGCATTATATTCTGTTTCATATAGACCCACCGCTGCCCGGGGTTTTTTTAAATATCACCTACTACCACGCCAGTTAGACTATGTCGGGCAGACAAGTGCCTGGAAGTGAAAAGAGGAGTGGCAGAGGCCAAGATTCCGCAGGCAGAGCTCGCATCAGACTGGGGGCCAGTAGCAGCAGGAGTCACGCTGAGAGACCTAATCTGCCAGTATCTGCTAGCGGTCGGGTCTCCACCAGTAACGCATCTGCCGTGGTAGATTGGTTGACGTGCTCATCAACAACATCATCACAACTTACGTCTGAGACCCCCAGTCTAGGGTCGGTAGGTTCCTCTGACACAACCCTGAGTTGGCATGCCCCGAGAGCAGTCCCTGTCCTCCCATTGCCTCTGGCCTACGCCGTTCCCTCCCCCAGCGACGTATCCTATGCTTTGGGTTCAGCTCCACTCTTTAGTGAGGAGGACCATCAGATAGAGGACAGTCAGCAGCTACTGCCCAGCCAAGAAATGGAGGTGGCTTCTTTAGCTAGGCAGACAAATAGTGATGTGGACAGTGTCGTGGGTGCTGCGAGCATTCCAGCTCCTGCGCCAGACACTGTTGACGAATCCACGAACATCAGTGACGTACAGCCACAACTCGGTGATGATGATGATGATGATGACGATGAAGCCGATCGCACTTGGGAGCCGGGTGATGAAGGGGCTTCATCGTCATCATCAGGAGAAGAGGGGCGCAGGTTGCCCCGGAGTCAGCAGCTGAGGCAGCAAGGTGGTAGCAGTCAGCATGGGGGCACAATTCCAAAGGCTGGAGCCGGCCGGGGCCGGGGCCGGGGTAGAGCACCTGCTGTGCGGCAGTCTACCTTATCGGGAGGTAGTGGAGCAGGGGTTCCTGGAGTTGGCAACAGCAGCAGTGAATCAGTGAGGCCAGGGGGTGGGAAAAGTAGCTACTCGGCAGTGTGGCAGTTTTTCCTGAGGCATCCGCAGGAGGGTAACATGGCCACATGCAAGATATGTAGGCAAAAGGTGAAGCGTGGCCAGGGTCCAAATGTTGGCACCACGGCCCTGCGTCAACATATGATGCGTCACCATAAAACGACCTGGGAGAACCGAGGCTCCCAAGGGGTGGTCCAGTCTGCTTCCTCACCAAGTGAGCTCCCAATTTCTGCCAGCCAAGGCTCCAGCACCTCAGCCGAAGGCAGCTGTGCGTCATACCCATCCTCTGTCGCTCCTGCTCCTCCTCCTCCTCCTCCAAGTCATGCATCCCGCCAGCAATCCATCAGCGAAGCCATGTCCAAGAGACAGCAGTATGCGCCCACTCATCCTACGGCGCAGAAGCTGAATGTGCTCCTGTCCAAGTTGCTGGTGCTGCAGTCGCTCCCTTTTCAGGTGGTGGAATCTGCACCTTTCAGAGAACTGATGGCTTGTGCCGAGCCGAGGTGGAGAGTCCCAAGCCGTCATTTCTTTGCCAAGAAGGCAGTACCAGCGCTGCACACTTTTGTTGAACAGAAGGTGGGCCAGTCCTTGAGCCTGTCGGTGTGTAGCAAAATACATGGCAGCGCCGACATCTGGAGCTGTAACTACGGTCAGGGGCAGTACATGTCGTTTACGGCCCACTGGGTGAATGTGGTCCCTTTGCAGCAGCAACTTGGACAGGTCACGCCGCTTCGGCCTCCGCGCTCTCTGCCCATTGGGCCTGTGACACCGTGCGACTCGGCCTCCTCATCCTCCGCCATCTCCTCACCCTCCACTGTAGGCTCAAGTCTCAGTGCCCCTCCAGTCTACCATGTGTGCAGGGCACGGAGGTGTCACGCAGTGCTTCACATGGTTTGTCTTGGCGAACGGAGTCACACAGGGGAGGAACTGCTTAAATGTATTCATCAGGAAATCCAAACATGGCTTACTCCGAGAAAACTTAAAATGGGAATCATGGTTACCGACAATGGGAAGAACATTTTGTCTGCGCTGCGCCAAGGAAGCCTGACCCATGCCCCCTGCATGGCTCACGTCTTCAATCTGGTTGTCAAGCGGTTTCTGAAGTGTTCCCCCCATCTGCAGGACATCCTAACAACTTCACGGAAACTTTGCATGCACTTCAGCCACTCCTACACCGCCAAACACACCCTTCTTGAGCTACAGCGTCAGAATGGTATCCCCCAACATAGTCTGATTTGCGATGTTTCCACCCGTTGGAATTCCACCCTTCACATGTTGGACCGATTATATGAACAGAGAAAAGCCATCACGGATTTCCTGATGATCCAAGCAGATAGGGGGACTCCCCTGTGTAACTTCAATGTCAACCAGTGGCAGCTCATACGTGACACCTGCCGTTTGCTCAGGCCCTTTGAGGAAGCCACTTTATTTGTCAGTCGGCAGGATTACGGGATGAACGACGTGATTCCACTGCTTCATGTACTACAGCACATGTTGGAAACCATGGCTGGTCAGGGCACTGGAGACATGGCGTTTACATCTTACGGCCACATGAACCCCGTTGGAGCTGAACTGGAGGAGGAGGAGGAGGAAGAGGAGGAGGAGGAGTTGCCCAGCGAAACACAGTTTAGGCTTGGCGAAATGGCTGGTTTATCTAGTCAGCGGACAGGAGAGGAGGAGCAGGAGCAGCCAGAGGAGCTAGAGGTTTTTGAGGAAGGAGAGACAGAGGACCCGGGCACACCGTGGCAGTATGCAGTGGAGATGGAGACAGGTAGTCCATCCGAGTCACTTGCGCAAATGGCACGAAGCATGCTCACATGCTTGCGTAGTGACCCCCAGAATTGTTTCCATCTGTCGGCGGGATGACTTCTGGCTGTCCACCTTATTGGACCCTCGCTTCCGGCACAAAATGGGGGCATTTTTTAAACCCACCGAGAGGGAGGACAAACTCAACTACTACAAAGACATTCTACGTAGGCAGTTGGCCGATGCCTATCTGCGCCATGGTCCATACTCTCGCAGGTCTGACTCGAGGGGACCTCTGCGCTCACCTTCCACTGCCATGGCCGCTGGGGGGGTTGGCAGCAGCAGCAGCAGAAGCTCCATCAGCAGCAGCAGCCTCAGTCTTCAGTCGCTAATGAGTAGCTTTCTACACCCGCATAGTGAGGCTACTCATGAGCAGCAGGAAGACCTGGAGCAGGACCTGAACCAGCAGGTCATGTCATACTTTGACATGACCATGCCAACACACCTTGAGGATCCGCTGGACTTCTGGGCAGCCAAACTTGATTTGTGGCCGCAACTAGCAGAGTTTGCCCTGGAAAAGCTGTCCTGCCCGGCAAGTAGCGTGCCATCTGAGCGGGTGTTTAGTGCGGCGGGGGCCATAGTTACGGCGAGGAGAACTCGTCTGTCAACTAAAAATGTGGAGAGACTCACCTTTGTCAAAATGAATCAGGGATGGATCAGCCAGGATTTCCACCCACCAATGCCTGATGCATGCGACTAGATTCAGCATGGAGCCACGTTTTACACTTTCCAAATGGTGCAAAACATATTTATGTCTTTAGGCCATTTTTTGGGCTCCTGCTGCTGCTACTGTCAACTCCTGCCAACTCCAGGGTGTGATTCATCCAATTTTTGGGCTCCTGAAGCCAACTCCAGTGTATATTTGGGCTCCTGCTGCTGCTACTGTCAACTCCTGCCAACTCCAGGGTGTGATTCATCCAATTTTTGGGCTCCTGAGGCCAACTCCAGTGTATATTTGGGCTCCTGCTGCTGCTGCTGCCAACTTCTGCCAACTCCAGGGTGTGATTCATCCAATTTTTGGGCTCCTGAAGCCAACTCCAGTGTATATTTGGGCTCCTGCTGCTGCTACTGTCAACTCCTGCCAACTCCAGGGTGTGATTCATCCAATTTTTGGGCTCCTGAGGCCAACTTCAGTGTATATTTGGGCTCCTGCTGCTGCTGCTGCCAACTTCTGCCAACTCCAGGGTGTGATTCATCCAATTTTTGGGCTACTGAAGCCAACTCCAGTGTATATTTGGGCTCCTGCTGCTGCTACTGTCAACTCCTGCCAACTCCAGGGTGTGATTCATCCAATTTTTGGGCTCCTGAGGCCAACTCCAGTGTATATTTGGGCTCCTGCTGCTGCTGCTGCCAACTTCTGCCAACTCCAGGGTGTGATTCATCCAATTTTTGGGCTCCTGAAGCCAACTCCAGTGTATATTTGGGCTCCTGCTGCTGCTACTGTCAACTCCTGCCAACTCCAGGGTGTGATTCATCCAATTTTTGGGCTCCTGAGGCCAACTCCAGTGTATATTTGGGCTCCTGCTGCTGCTGCTGCCAACTTCTGCCAACTCCAGGGTGTGATTCATCCAATTTTTGGGCTCCTGAGGCCAACTCCAGTGTATATTTGGGCTCCTGCTGCTGCTGCTGCCAACTTCTGCCAACTCCAGGGTGTGATTCATCCAATTTTTGGGCTCCTGAGGCCAACTCCAGTGTATATTTGGGCTCCTGCTGCTGCTGCTGCCAACTTCTGCCAACTCCAGGGTGTGATTCATCCAATTTTTGGGCTCCTGAGGCCAACTCCAGTGTATATTTGGGCTCCTGCTGCTGCTGCTGCCAACTTCTGCCAACTCCAGGGTGTGATTCATCCAATTTTTGGGCTCCTGAGGCCAACTCCAGTGTATATTTGGGCTCCTGCTGCTGCTGCTGCCAACTTCTGCCAACTCCAGGGTGTGATTCATCCAATTTTTGGGCTCCTGAGGCCAACTCCAGTGTATATTTGGGCTCCTGCTGCTGCTGCTGCCAACTTCTGCCAACTCCAGGGTGTGATTCATCCAATTTTTGGGCTCCTGAAGCCAACTCCAGTGTATATTTGGGCTCCTGCTGCTGCTACTGTCAACTCCTGCCAACTCCAGGGTGTGATTCATCCAATTTTTGGGCTCCTGAAGCCAACTCCAGTGTATATTTGGGCTCCTGCTGCTGCTACTGTCAACTCCTGCCAACTCCAGGGTGTGATTCATCCAATTTTTGGGCTCCTGAAGCCAACTCCAGTGTATATTTGGGCTCCTGCTGCTGCTGCTGCTGCCAACTTCTGCCAACTCCAGGGTGTGATTCATCCAATTTTTGGGCTCCTGAGGCCAACTCCAGTGTATATTTGGGCTCCTTCTGCCCCTCATAGTGATGCCACTTCAACTCTCTGCAATTGTGCCGCTCTGCGATTCTATTAGCGATGCCTCTGATCTGCATGTGATATTTCTTCAAAGTATTATTTAACTAACCCAGCACGCATCCTGTGCGTGTTACAGCAAGGCTGAATGGTTTACAACCCTATTGAGGCTCTAGGAGGCTCAGAAATAGCCGTTTTTAATAGCGATTCGTCGCGAATTTATTCGGGTCGAAACGATTTTTGTCGGAAAATTCGGCGAATCAGTCGAATCGAATTTTTCAAAAGTTCGCTCATCTCTACCTCTATTCTATGCTAAAAGACCCTCCTATAGCAAATAAGCTCCTCTCTTGACACATAAGAGACACCCTGGGCCCAAATTGTCATCTATCCATGAGACCTTCCTAACAAAATAAATATCCCCTTATTTATATACAGTATACAGTACTTTCTCTTGAAACTACTCATCTTGGCCTCTCAGAACATTCATCCTGGGGTGGTCACGTGGATAATGGGTGGTTCTGGGCTACCTTCTTGAAACCACTGGCATGTGTGGTGTGAACGGATATCTGGTCTTGATTACTTGATGTGAATAATAATAACTAGGACCTAGTGAATCATATTTATTTAGGATTTCACTCTTAGCCTTAGAATTATCCTTCACACTCAAGACACGCCCCTGAGCTTTCCTGTCTAAATAAACATCTATCCATGAAAACTTTAACCTCAATGACACCACTTTAGCCAAGTGACCCCCTCCCAATACATATGAGACACCACTCTATCCACATTACCATTTACGTATGATAACCTTAGCCCCAAAAATTACACTTAGCTCAAAACAAGCACCTCTGGGTCCAAAAGATCACACCATCTAAGAGATACTTTTAGCAAAATAATTTTTCCTTTGACCCAAAAGTGTCACCCCAGACAAGTGAACATCAATTCCAAAATGCCATCCATGAAAACAAAACTCAATCCATAAGAGAAACTCCTGGGCTTAAATTAGCACCCTATTCTCATGATTATAATTTAGTGAGTACCTTAACCTAAAAAGCACCTCTTAATTAAAATAAAAAATAAAATTAAAGACACCCTGGAGCCAAATGACAATCCCTTCCAAAATGCCATATATCCATGAAACCTTCCTAACTAAATACATACCCCTTATTTTATACATACTTTCATCTGAAACATATTAAGTAATTTACTTTCTATCCATCATGGAGTGGTCCTGGACATGGCTGGCATTTGAGGCGTTTAGAATGAATGGCCATGCAAGGCACTATCATCCTAAGGTGCTGATAGGGCCCCAGACTTGCCCCAGGTGCAAGAGAGAATGGATCGCCACCTCCTCAGCTCAGGCTCTGACAGATTTATTTTTTTTTGGGGGGGGGGGGGGTAGTGGGGTTCATTGGAAGGCAGACAGTGTGTTTTGCCCTGGGAGGGAAGAAGGTAGTTTTAATTTTTAGAAGGCATGGGGGGAGGGGGGATTATAAGGCCAACAGTCTGTTTGCACTTTCCTGTATTTTAGTACAGCCTGCCTTTCAAAATAAGGCCTGTCTGATCCTGGAGTATGAACTGCCCTTGGTGTTCCTGCCACCCTAAGCCAAGCATGTGTGGCCTCAACCAAAATATGGCCTGGATTGCTCAGTAGGATATTTTGCATCACTGATGTAGAAATAAAGCAACTAGTGAATCATGACTTTCATTTAGGGATTGCATCCAGGGCCGGCGTTAGACCTAGGCATCCCAGGCAACTGCCTAGGGCCCATCCCCAGGCAGAGGCCCCGAAACATATCTAGGTAGATGTGTGGGCCCACCAAAAGGCCAGCTTAAAGAGGAACATCAGGGGAGGTTAAAACCTCCCCCAAACCTCACCGGACTGTTCCCCCCTCCAGTTTCACAATTGGGCAGTATTTACTCACCTCACTGGGGGATTCATCTTCCATTCCATCTGCCATTCTGGGCAACCTCCCGACAGGTGGCTGCCATCTTGCATCCCATCAGGCACTGCGTGTGACCCCCTATCTCATGCCTACGCAGTGGCCATGAAAATCCCGCGAGACTTTGCGGAGCTGCGAGATTGCCGTGGGACATTGAATAGCACAGCTAAGGCCACACTTGTCAGTTAGTGACGACTAAGCAGGGTGAGGATAGGGCCCTGAAGCAGCCGGATGCCACTGCTGCCTGCTCTATCCATCCAAAAGGTAAGTAGGGGGCAATGTGGGGGAGAATAGGCCCCTTTTTGTTTTAGGTCTGATGTTCCTCTTTAATTGTTCAGTACTGTCTTAAAAGAGCTGCAGAGAATGGCCTATCATTTCCACAGACAGCTCTATTAGAAATAATGACCAGCATGGCCCTGAGTCACAGATGACAGAGCGCAGAGAGATAGCGCAGCCTGTATCTCACAGATGACTAACGGCTAGATCATGGTGGCTGAATATCGACATAGCTGAGAGAAAGAGAAAAAAAAGAGGCTGATACTGCAACAGGTGCTTACTGAGGAAGAGAGAGCTGATGGTGTAATTAGTGTATGTGCCTCCACTCCTGAGGAGGAATAGGCAGGGGTGAGCTTATCATTTCTGGGACCCCATGCAGAATTGGTCTAGGGGCCCTAATCAAAGACAAATTTTACATAGTGAAATACAATATTTACGCACCCTGTTGGGGATGTAGCTGTGGCCTGCTCATGCGCTGTGGGGGTGCAAGAGAACCCAGAGGGTTTCAGACAGAGGGGCATCCTGGGATTGTCTGTCCATGGCATAAGGATTTGTCTGGGGATTCGCCCATATGGCCGGCTATATTCTACTCCCTGTGGCATCCCAAACTAGGATTCCCTACTGTGTGAAACCTCATGAAATTGTCGCACCCACTTACCTAACCTCGTTCTAATGACCCATTCGCAGGTCACAGCCTCGCTGTCAGGTCTGGAGTTCCTCCACAGCTTGGGAGCCTGAACCTGTTATGTACTGCTCTTTGCTGGCTCCCTTTCCTGGACTTCCTGCTGTATGCTGCTCCACTAGCAGGTGGGCCTCTGCTGCAGAGGTGCTGGTGATTAGCCTGCACCTGTGCTATTGACTTCCTGCTCTTTATAAGCTGATCCACACATGTAGCCAGTGGATCAGCATTACATTGTCTTCTGTACCCAGACCCTGATCTCTTTATCCCAAAACCCAGAACACCTGCCTTAGCCTCTGTGTTTTGCTTCCTCTATCTCAGCCGTGTATCTGCATTTGGAATTTGGAGTTTTACTGGATCCTTATGCGTCTATGTTTCCCAACTCCACCTCTGTATATGTACAGCACCCAGAGTATGTTAATGTTTACCTATATTTCTGCATAGCAGCCGTAGCACTCAGTGATCACCCGTATTCTTGTATAGTTCCCTTACACATGTATGTTTGTATGCTCACTTGTAATCTGTAGAGCAGCCTGGTTGGAGTGTGCACTGTTCACTTATCACTGTTTTTTCACGATTAAACACGGTTTGCCACATATCCGCCTCTGTCTCACAGCTCTCAGTTTCTGGTCATTCTACAAAAGGGATTTCTCTGCTGAGAAATCTATGACACTCACTATAGCATTTGTGATTGGTCGGCCTAGGCACGCCCCTCCAACTAGAGTTGAGCGGGGACACAACCAGTGGCCTGCTCTGCAACATTCAGCTCGCTAGCCCATATGCAAGTGAATGGAGCTGAGCGCACGTACAGATGTAGCAATCGTTTTCCAACAAGTCACAGCTCAGCCCATTGTGATATCTCACAAAGAAACCATTGAAAAGCATAGTTGCATCCAATCCAATTGATTTAAAAGAGAGAAAAAAGTTTACTGTATGAGCCTTGACAGGGCCCCATTTAATGTTCACACCCGGGTCCCATCCCATTTAATGACGCCACTGAGAAGGAAAAAAAAGGAAGGAGTGAAAAAAGAAAGAATAAAAATAAGGAAAGGAAGAGAAGAGAGGAAGAATTCAACTAGGGAAGGAAGAAACAAAGTAATACTGGAGCGAGTAGAAAATGAAACAAAAAAGAAGGTATAATAGAACAAAGAATAGGAACAAGTAAAGAGGAAAGGAGGAAAGAATAAAATATAGAAAGGAGGAATAGAATAGAAAGACTAAAATGAAAACATAACAAAACACTAAGAAAAAACTAAGAAAGTAAAAGATAAAGATGCAGATGGAAAAATGTGAAAGAGAGGAAACTGGAGTGGCAAAAACAAAAAAAAGATTGTAAAAAAGGTAGGAAAAAAAAAGAAAAGATGGAAAAAAGGAAAAGTGGACTAGGAAAAAACAAAGTTTCCCTCTCCCCCTCATTATTTGTTGTGTATATATGTTTTTTAATGGCTTTTAAAGAGTGTCTTTATTGTTGTAAATAAATGTAGATATATTCATAATAAAATTGATTATATTTCACATTTTGGATGATTTTGTAGTGGTGCTTCTGTATAAGTAGGGTTTTTGGGGGGTAACGTGGTACCCCCCATTCATTGTTCAAAAAAACAAAGTAAGACTGGAATTATTTGTTTTCAGTAAATTGCCCCCAGATGGGGTATTTATTAAGTGTGGCAAAATTCTAGGATGAGACAAAGACATCTAACCCCTACTCCCCAGATGGGGTATTTATTTGACCCAATCTTCACACTGTTTCTCAAGCTGCGGTACACCTACCTCAGAGGGTACATTACCATGTTCCGGGGTGGTCCAACAAGGGGTGTCCAACGAGTCCAACATTTTATTTAATTAGTAAAACCTCATTCCTTCCTGCTTTTAAAAGTTTTACAAGGGGCCTACTTATTTAAGCAACATCATATATTGATTCCCCTCCTTGGGGGTAATTTATAGGCATCCTAGCCTCTCTGCTTCCTGAGGCGAACAATAGAAAAGGCCTCCTCCCTCCCCAGGACTCGCCGATCCACAAGTCAATTGAGCTAAGCTCAGCACTGTAGGACTCCCTTCTATAATAGGAGTGGTGCTGGCTCGGTATAGGGGGGTAGGACAGCATCCACCAATGATTGACCAGACCTTCACCCTGAATAAAAGTCTATCTTGAATGTTTCCCCCACCATGTACATACAGATTACATACACCCCAGGGAGGAAGTCCAGCTCTGTGTTTGGCTGTTTTCCCTCTTTAGTAAATAAGAGGCACTAGGCAAGAAGACAAGAGAGAATGAGTAATGAGGCAACAGACCGGGCACAGAGGAAGGCTGCAGTATGGTACAAGAGGCTGCAGCAAGGCCGTCGGTCTCGCCCTCTTCCGGCAGCCTGGCTTGGTAATTTGGGTTTCATTCAGTTAAGGTTAATTAAAGTTAATTTTCACCCACCAGAGAGCCTGCAATTACAGCTGAGCGGGGGACATGAGTGACAACGCTGCCCACTGTGACACGCCGGCCTGCTAGCTGCCTCCACCATCTCCTCACCCTTCAGCCTGGGCGAGTGTGTCACTGTCACACACATGGAATGACAAGGAGGACAGGCACACACTGCACCACACATCCACAGAGATCCCATTATTTATTGTTTCACACACATCAATCAGTGTTATTCACCCCGACTCTGAACATGAATTTCTCACACTAGGGTTGTGTAACCCTTTATCTACCTTCACTTTTATCTGGTAAAACCTATGTGGATCCTCAAGCGTCCTTGTGCGCTCACAGTATCTGTCCCTACAATGTGTCCTCCATGACCCCTTTTTCAGGTTCGAACTGGGCGAAAGGGTTACCAGGAAAAAAAGCCTGGTAAGGCCCTGGTCCCAGAGGCTCCTTTGAGAGCCTTCATCAACAAAATCTGAACTGGAACTATATATAGCTTATTTGTAAGGCATCCCAAGTGCACATACAGGAGAAATACAGTTTGGCATAATGTTGCTGTGCATGGGCCCTGAATGTAAGCCAGGGATACTTGCAGCTAAATGTGGGCCGGGCCCTCAGAGTCAGTTCTATTGGAGGGCCCCAAGCAGGGCCGGTGCCAGCACAGGACAAACCTTGGCAATTGCCAGGGCCCCTGGCATCTTCAGGGGCCCACTCAGGCTCGCACTTGGCCATGGTATTATTTTACAGTAGACCAAATGTTGGGTGCTGTGTGCAGACCTGCTCATGGCTGGCCTCAGCAACACGGGATGAGCCACAACAATGGAGAAGGTGCCATGGAATGGAGGGCAACTGATGGAAGCTCAGAAGGTGGCAAGAACCAGGTGATAACTGACAAAGACTGAAGGGCAATCAGCAGCAGGAGATGACCCATTTGTGGCAGCGGAACTGAAAGGTGACATCATGTGACTCACTACTTTGGGGTCCACTAAGACTCTCTTACCCAAGTCCCCCACAAACCTGGAGCCGGCCCTGGCCCCAGGCATGACCACCATGGCACCGCTGACAGCTTCAAAAAAGGATTAGATGCTTATTTAGAAGAAAATAACATTAACAGTTACTATTAGCGGTTATCAGTAAAACAATATAAAATAACTTACACTTATAAAATAAAATAAAAAATAAATTCCCCTACCCCAACACCCTTGGTTGAACTTGATGGACATATGTATTTTTTCAACCATATTAACTATGTAACTATGTAACTATGACTCAGGGGGGACCCTGGTGTCTTATAGACTCCTTGGCTGCTTAAGGGCAATTTCTAGAGACCACACCACTGGGGTATAAAAGCTTGTTTCTCCAGTGGGATGCCAGCGTGTAAGGACGAGGAACCTTTATCTTTATCAAGTGACCAGGAGCTGACGGACAACAGATGGATGCTGCCCAATGCTGGAGGAGACCCCACAGAGCACCCCTAAAAGACCACTGAATCTGAACCAAAGGCTAAGGGGCTGTTGGCCTGCCAAAGCTGAAGGGTAGCTGTTTACCCTTCGAAGACCCCAGGTCCTATGCATGTCTGGTGTACTGAATGGTAACCTTGGGAAGGGGAGACCCATTGTTTTTTTTTTTTTATTTAAATGGCAAATGCAAAATACGTTTTGTTATTCATAACACAGAAAGCAATTTGCAAGCCCAAAACGCAGGATTTGCGATGCACTAGGACCTGCATAGGTGTGAAGCCTAAGTCTGTATCAGTATCAGGCAATCATAGAGTGTATATCCTCGGACTATCAGGGTCACACAATAACAGGGGAATCATTAGTCTATTAGGACCTGTGTATCCTGAGGGTATCAGTGTCAGACACTCACTTATCAGACTGTGTTTATTTAATCTCTTACGGGTTGATTCAGCACCAGGTGAGAAAACTCTACTACCTTTTAGGAGAGTAAACTGCCATTCACTTTCATTGTGTACCTTGGGGCTCCTTCAGTATCAGCTGAAAATGTATATTCAGTTGCGGAATCACTCCCAAAGTAGGCAATTGAAGTGGATGGCAGTTTTCTCACCTAAAAAGTAATAAAGTTTTCTCACCTGGTGGTCAACCCTATAGTGTCACTCATGCAGGAGTTGGATATCCTCAGTCAGATTCACACAGTCAGAGGTTGAGTATCTTCAACTATGTTTGGTGTATCAGGGTCACACATAAGGGGCTGCATACCATCAAATTCACACACTTAATGGTTGTGTATCATCTGTCTGTTAGGGTCACAAACCTCCCAGGGGTGGTGTATCTATTAGGGTCACAATCTATGGTGTTGTGTATCCTTGGTCTGTTAGGGTCAGACACTCATGGATAGGGTGTCCTTACTCTATTATAGTAACACACTCTGGAGTTGTGTGCCCTCAATCTGTCAGGGTCACACATTCAAGAGATGTATTGTATATATCCAGATTATCAAGGTTACACTTTCAGAAGTTCTGTATGCTCGAGGTATCAGGGTCACATATCATGTGTGTCCTCAGACAGATTCACACACTCAAGAGTTGTGTATCTTCATTCTCAGTGGTGGTGCGGCCTTAGTATCTATTAGGGTTACAATCTATGGTGTTGTGTATCCTTGGTCTGTTAGGGTCAGACACTCATGGATAGGGTGTCCTTACTCTAATAGAGTAACAAAGACTTCTATCAGGGTCAAATCCTCTGCCTGTTGTGCTTTTGTGGTCACACACATGTGGGTTGTATGTTCTCAGTCTGACAGCATGGAACACAGCAGAGGCATCGATTCTAAGAAGAAAAAAGCTTACACTGTTTTTCTGACGGTGGCTGACCCCCTCTTTCCCTTCTAGCGTTATGTAACAGGCTATTCCCTTATGACAAATGACTGTTAGCTGGAGTGCAGTCAAGGACACTTTGCCTTGTGGTTTCAGACTTTTCAATCTCGGGGAGGCCGATTCATTAATAGCGGCAGGTAGCGACAGTTGAGCGACTGTAGCGGTATTTTCACAGCGCCCGCTAGTAGTCGCTGTGCTTGGCCGTTGTTCGGTTGTTGACAGCGACTCAGTCGGTGTGCAGTAATGCTGAATACAAGGTGACGAGTCGCTATTTCACAGGCTCCGCGATGTATGGGTGCGCATGATAGCGACTGGTCAGAGCGACCGGCTCCCACCATATTCATCAAAAAATCACGCTCAAAAAATTCAAGCGCTGTGAAATGCATGTTTAAACCCCAGAGCGCTGGCGGCGATGTGTTAAAAATATATTTTTGGGAACCAAAAAAAATATATATTTTTAAATAATTTAGTAATATGAATACAATAATATCAGACCTGTCATATCAATTCTGCACTAATTTTTTTTATTTTTTCCCTTACAAAAATTATCTAACATGGCAGAAGTGGTCACAGAATTTTTCACATTTAAAAAAAAAAAGAAAAAACATTAATAACAATTAATTATAAATATTTAAAGATTGTTCCATTGAAATGCATTGGAGAGCGCCAGGTAGCGAGAGGTCATACCTGTCGCTGTTCAAGGTCGGACGCTGGCGCTGTGGGCTGAGGCTGGAATAATGATGAATGAGTGGCTATATGGCGCTATCTCAGTCGCTAAGCAGGATTGGCTTGATAAATGTGTGATTGTGGTGGGGAGCCGGCGTTCTCGTAGGGGGTGCCCGTCATTACCGGCCGCTCACCAGTCGCTACTTGTCGCTATTCCTTCATAAATAAGGGCCTAGGTGTGCAGCAAGGCAGAATCTATTGAAGTTACAACAACGTCTAGCTTAGTCTATCGTAGTGACTTTTGCTAGATTAATGCAGTTTACAGATAGGACACTAGGTGTCGCTGTTACCAATGCTTAACTGTGATCTTTGTATGCATTTTTCTGATATGTTGTATTTCCTGTATATTCAGCTCTGCTCTATGACTTTTTTCCTGTCTGTATTAGCATGTTATGGCGACTTTCTCATACTGCATGTATGTTTGAGTAAAGCGAGTTCCTGTTACATCACAAATGTCTATCTGCATTTGACTCTGCTCTAGCACTCACACTGCAACAGACTCAGTGATCATATGGCCGTGTACATCCTTAGTGACCCAGTAATAACACACCCACTGGTTATGTGTCCTCCCTTGAGGACACACCCTTAGATTTTCCCTGTTCTGTAATCTTAGTTTATCAGTGCCAAGTTGCCAACCATACACACGTCCTAAAACAACTACATTTCTATAGGGTCGATTCATGATGCGCAAAAAAACCTAAACCAAGCGCAAACAATTCTGAATAAGCCCAGGTCCTTCGGCCTGAAATTCTGCTGATTTGAAGTGCAAATGGCCCTGCCCCATGCGCATACGGCTGGCTAAGTCCTTAACTGGTCCGGGTGGCCCCTCATGTTTCTCCCCTTTATTTACTGTTTATCAATTGCTATTTTGTCTCTCCAGCTTCCGTGCTTTAGGTATTCCTCAGTATGCCCTGTCAGGTGACTTAGGTGACATAATACACTCTGAAATGCAGAATAGAGATTTACATAGAACACAGAAGCTGGAGAGACAAAATCGCAAGTGAGAAACAGTAACGAAAGGGGAGAAATATTTAGGTGTCTTCTTTTATTGGGGATATCCTGATTCCAGGACACCCCCAGTGTTGTTTTTCCAAATGTTTAGTCCCAGATGTTCTCTTTACCCCTCCCTCCCTGCCCTGTTTTGCATATTAGTGCTTAATAATTGTACTACTAATGTTTTTTTGTAATCACTGATAGTTTATGGGGCCCAATGTCCACCTTTTTTATATTTTTATCATTAAACATTTTGAGATTTGTCAATTTTGACAACTTATAACCATTTTTTCTCACCCAAACCCAAAAAAAAGAACAATTATTAAAATAAACTTGCAGACAACACTCATAGCTAAAAAAAACATGCCGGATGCTGCCGATATGTGTTTTAGGAAAGAAATTAGCCTGTTAGTCAGTGCGTTAATTTCCACCTTGAACAATACACTTCAAATTTTGACGATCATAAATCAGGAGGAAACCTGAGTGCGACTTGGCGCTCAAAAAAGCATGCGCAAATGCGTAGGTGCACAACCATGAATCGACTCTTATGTGTTGTTTTGTTACTTCCTGTTGTTTATAGTGCATTGGGTTCATCCAGTTACATCCTCCTTCCTCACCATAGCTGTAATTTTAATTTCGTTCTCATCCCTGAGCATGTATCTCATGCACTAGAAAAAATATTCTAAGCACTAGAAAAAAACATTGCTGTTTACTTGCTAAAGCTGTTAGCTTATCAGTTCTGCATCAAATAGACTAAACCTGATTCGGAGTTTCAGTAAGTATGTAAGTATTATGTATGTAAGTACTAAGAGGCCGATTCATTAATAGCGGCAGGTAGCGACAGTTGAGCGACTGTAGCGGCATTTTCAGAGCGCCCGCTAGTAGTCGCTGTGCTTGGCCGTTGTTCGGTAGTTGATAGCGACACAGTCGGTTTGCCGTAATGTTGAATATTGGGTGAGGAGTCGCTATTTGACAGGTTCCACGCTGTATGGGAGCGCATGATAGCGACTGGCCATAGCGACCGGCTCCCACCATATTCATTAAAAAATCACGCTCAAAAAATTCTCGCGCTATAAAATGCATGTTTAAACCCCAGAGCGCTGGTGGTGATGGGTTAAAAGTAGTTATTTTAACCTCCAAACAACCATATTTTTGGAAACCAAAAATATAATATAATATAAAATAATATCAGACCTGTAATATCAATTCTGCACAATTTTTTTTTTTTTTTTTTTTCCCTTAAAAAAATTATCTAAAATGGCAGAAGTGGTCACAGAATTTTTCACATTTAAAAAAAAAAAAATTCCTAACAATTACATAACAAATATTTAAAAATTGTTCCATTGAAATGCATTGGAGAGCGCCAGGTAGCGAGAGGTCATACCTGTCGCTGTTCAAGGTCGGACGCTGGCGCTGTGGGCTGAGGCTGGAATAAAGATGAATGAGTCGCTATATGGCGCTATCTCAGTCGCTAAGCAGGATTGGCTTAGTGTGATTGTGGTGTGGTGGGGAGCCGGCGTTCTCGTGGCGGGGCCCGTCATTACCGGCCGCTCACCAGTCGCTACCTGTCGCTATTCCTTCATAAATAAGGGCCTAAGTATTAGGCGAACGTGCCTGGTATAAGTAGCAATCCTAGCACAGACACAAAGACACGAGGGCAGATTCAAAACTGTGAGAATTGAGATGTTCGCACCGTTCTTTGCGAGAGCATGCATGCTATTTTTCAGTTTTGCAATTCAGCACCGTTAGGTACGAACGTGCATTTGCATATCGGCAAAAAAATTTGCATGCGAAAATGTTCCTGCATGCGAAAGCATGTTCACATAATTCAACAGAGTCACCTGACCTTGCCCATGCAATAAAAAGGCACCAAGGTATGCAGATTGCTCTCCACCATTTCCCTGCGGTGTGTTGCCTTTTCTCATGTGAATATAGACTTTCCTATGTGTATGTTGTTCTTCCACTCAAATTACCTAATTGAGAGGTAGCTAAAGAGCAAAAAATCTTTAAAATGACAGCTTCTACTATACTTAGGCTAGGCACACGTTGCAAGCAAGGATACTTCTTAACCACTTTCTTGTGGGTTTTAATTAATATTATATTTTTTTTTCATCATTGTATTACAACAAGAAATACAAAGAAGCAATCCAGCAGTGCACATGAAGGTTCCATACATCACTTTAACTTTCGCATCATTTTTCATACACGTTATTACAATAATATACACCACGAGCCCCCGTACGCGGCACTGCGGATGGGGTCCCGTGGGTCCCTCCCTACAGTAACTCTAAACCGGATGATAGTAAACCGAATTGAAATCAGGAAATACTCTACCATTGTTAATGTGAGTAACACCCAAGAAGGGGTAAGAGGGGAAAGGGAGGAGGAAGGTCGGGTGGGGGAAGACATAAACAGGATAAAATAACAAAAAATAAATAAATAAAAATTTATATTATATTTTATTTATATTGTACATCGCATGGTGTTGAATCTGCCCTATACCATCCATAGGCATCACTCTTGGACATGCTCAAATAGCTCAAAAGCCCTCGCACACTTTCCATCTTCGAATGCGACGTGTGCGGATATTCGCATGCAAACATGCGTTCACAAGAACGTAAAACTGGTTTTCATATGCATGGGATGGATTTGTCTGTACTGCTGAACTGCACATGCATTCGAACTGAGGCCGCATGCCAATATATATTTACACCATGGGAATATATTTTCGTACGGTGTTGAATCGGCCCTACAATGTCTAAAGAATCAGAGATGCAGCCAGTCCAGAGTAACACAAAGTAATGTGCTTGTAAGTCTGCTAGATTATATAGTAAACTGTATGAGATAACATACATATGAAGCAGCAAGAAACAACTACACTGATTTCCCAGTGAAATTTCATGATATGTCTTTATATGTCCTTAAACCGTAACAAAACACAGGATTTTGACTATCCTGAGATTTGTTCCATGCCCCAGGGGCATCCCAAACTGGCAGGCCCCTTGTGTGATACCCCTCGGAATGCCCAGACAAACTCTAATTTGCAAATGGCACATGCTCGTCCAATCAGATCTGTTTTGCCTTGAATATTATATGTTCTCTGCAATTGGAGTGCGAGCAGCTGCATCCTCTATCTGAATGGCTGCTGGAGCATGCTCACAGCCTAAAAATGCGGGGATGCACCTGCCGGATATTTACATTGCCGTGGGTGCAATGTAAATATCCGGTGAGTTTTTCGGCGCCTGGGGGGGGGGGGTTCTTACACAGGCCTCCCAATCTGGGATGACCCTGGGCAAGGCCAGCGGCAGGGCCGAGGCACAAGGGTTCTGTTCTGCTTTAAATGTCTGTTATGAAAACGTTGCAGAATTATCAGTTGTTTATTCTGTTTCTTTATTGCTTGCGCTGATTTGCATTACATTCTATTATCTCCATGAGATTTCTATTGGAAATTTGGCCATCTAGTGACAATATTCTAAACTGCAGCCTCTGTCCATAGTATGCGATTATTATATTATATTATATATTATTATATTATAATGTAATATATAATATATATATTTAATATATAATATAAAATATATAATTCACCACAGTTAATTAACAACAAACTTTACTGAGCATGTGTAGTGTCTACTTATTTGTCTTCCAGGCCACCATATTCCCATCATCCTCTCTGTCCTTCTTTAGCCCTTCTCTGTCTTTTTGTTTTCGAAGTTTTCAAGCCATGCAATCAATCAAAAACATCTACTACCATCCTTACGCTTAACCCCCTCAAAGTTCAGCTGGTAAGTGCCATTTACTAGAATCATACTACTAGCTACTATGTGATCCCATTTTTTGTGTTAGAAGACAACACAATCTTATATTTCAGCCCACCTCCCCTCATAATAAGCTTCCATGCAGCTTGTATTTATACATTTGTTATAGCTTGTTATATTTGTATAAGTTCACTTATGCTGTATTTTAATTGTGATTTACATACTGTACCCTGTAGTCAGTGGTGGACAGGGGGCAAAAATCAGCCCAGGCACTAACTGGCACGAGACATTCCTGCTGAGGCCTCCAACCATGATGCTGGGGCTATAGCATTGGGGCTGGGTTCCCTTGGCTTGTGGGTACAGCGAAGCCGGGGGCTGAGAGGGAGACTAAGGAGACAGGGATTGAATATGGGTGTTAGCTTTCTCATGGTGACTGTAGGTCTGCTTCATAGAGAACCTATAAAGTATGGGGAGCCTGGTCCTGTAGGATTTGCCAGATGGTCAAATCAAGTGGCTGGGTTGACGGCAGAAGAACTTGTTGGACCAGGAGTTGTAAATATAAGTTCTCTTTAAAACTGACTTACACCCTCTCTGGAATGACTGTATTGCGTAGTACTTGAGAGGACTAGAAACGGTAGAAACTAGAAACGGTACTTCATGAAAAAAGGTTGTGTGAGAAAGCGCAAATCATGTGAGCCTGCTAAAGACACAGCCTATAGTATCACGCAACAAGCTTCCCTACTCTTTGTCCATTCAACGAGCCCAACAGCTCAAGTTAAATTTATATTTTAATGTGAAAGTCCCAATAAGCAGTTATTACAAGCTTATGACTATTGAAGATATAATACAAATACAGGTCTGAGAAGAGGGATACAGGTTACGTGATTACAAAACAGAGATACAACAGAATGTCAGGTTACCTTTATGCGTTCAAATGAGATGTTCGGCAGGACAGCCTCAAGGGGCATAAAGCAGAGCAGCTGAGCACTCGGACCACTCCTTACATGTACAGGTAACCCCCGAGAGAATAGACAAATTCCCCAAATTGAGACCTGGCATTTAACCCTCAGCTAGACACTCCCACCAGCCCCCTGGGAGGCTTGCCGCTTCTTCTATTTTGCCCTTAACTTTGTATTCAAAGGTCTGGTTCTGATATTAAAAGTATGACCTCGATTTAGCGCATCTTCTGGGTCCAAGAAGAGGGGAGTAGGGTGGATCACAACCAGAGATCTCCATATCACCAGGTCTAGGGGGGTTACAGGGATTGGGGTGAATTTGGCTTTGTCTCTTGGTTATGGTGATGTATTGGGTTTGGGGCTAGGGGGTAATGGCGATTCTTGATTTTGTGTCGGCTCCAAGAAGTGGTGGTTCGTGTTTTTGTGTGCAAGCACTAGCTCCCGGCACCCTCCCAGTTCCTCCCTTATGGTTCCATTCAGCCTGGACAAAGGTGTGGGAGAATCAGCCTGGAAATCTGCTGAGGCTTGCTTATTTCACATAGCAGTGCTACTTCTCCTTCTGCCCAAATATGTGCTTCCTGGATGGGCTTTTGTTACCAGGTGTTGCTGGAGGATTAACACCTGGGCTAGCAGATGGCTATTGAAAAGGGGGCATTAGTTAAAGAAGAGGGAATCTTTTTGGGGTGGACTAGGCATCAGAAATTAGATAAAATATATTTGCCTTATTCCTCGCAGTTGGAGAACCCTGCTTTAGGAGAGTTAAAAAGTAGGAAGTTAAAACACTTCCAGCATCTTTTTCTGGAAAGAGACCAAAGCAAAAAAAGAAGTAACTTCATGTTGTAATTCTGTATCTACTAGACATTCTAGAAGATCCTTTAGATCTCAGCATTCAAGATCTTCAAAGGACAGTGATCAATTTATTTAGGTCCCTGCAGAAATGGGGGATATCAAGATTTAGAGTACTCGGAAAATGAAATCAGACATGGATGCCACAATGGCTAAAATGGAGGATGAAGCAGCTATGAAAATGTCAACAATAGAAGCAGAAGCAGCACTTTAATAGAAACCCTAGAAAGACAATTTGACCTTGTCACAGCCATTAATGATTAGAGGCTTTCAAAGAGTATAAAACACAGGATCATTTTAAATTAAGCAGATGCAGATGATCATTTTATACATACTAGATACAACCTTCTGAGCCAAAGCCGTGAACAGCCAATTGCTTACAAAGCTCCTGACATTGCCGACATTTCTCCAAAGCAACAGGCCATAGAACAAGCCATTGTTATACTTTCATGCACATGAACAGGAAACGAGAGATGGATTTGTAGATTTCATGCAGCATATATTCAGCAGAGATTATCCTGAACCTGTATCACCAGTGAATAAAGAGGAAGAATGCTAGAACCTTCTATCTTGTATCACACTCTGAAGCTAGGCCAAATCAGAATAGTTTAAAATGCCAAATAACATCAAATAAGACCCATAGTAGCAATGGCTGACCAATTCCACAATTGCTCCACTATTTTGTTATTGGACAAGACAATACCAAATACATTGGTGTAAATCAGCGGATCATAGAAAAGATAATGGTAAAATAGAACTTTTACATATACAATATACTCAAATCCATGACCTTCAGTGAAAAGTTGATTGGCCTTCTTATCAGATAACAGATAACATAAGATTATTTATAACCATCGAGGGGTCATTAACATCTTTTATTGTAACAAATATGCTACTAACCTTGATTCAAAAACCTTGATTCTATTCCCAATCAGGGCAGGTGCCAGTACTCAGGCAGGTTTCGGGGTCCATGCACCTTGGGAGTTTCTTTACTACATTTCTTTTCTTTCTTTTTTCTTTCCATCTATTCTTTCCTTTTTTTCACGTGTTCGTTCTGCCATTCCTTTTCTTAATTTCTTCTTTCCTTCTATTATTTTTTAATATTCTTTCTTTCCTTCCAATCTCTTTTTTTCATTCCTCCTCTCTATCTTTCCTGCTTTCAATTTTTTAACATTTCTTTTATTCTTTTTTTTGTTTCTGTCATTTATTCATTCTCTTTTTTGTTCCTGTCATTCATTCTATGCTTTTGTACATTCTCTGTTTCTTTTATTTTATTTTTTATTTTTGTTTATTTCATTCTGTCTATTCCCTCTTTTCTTTAAATTCCTTTTATTTTTCTTTCCTTTCTGCTTTTTTTGTCATTCCGTCTAATTTTTTGTTTATTATTTTTCCTTCTTTCTGTCATTAACTTTTTTTTAATTATTAACTTGTATAAATATTTAAATGGGAAATCCAAAAAATATGAGGAAACACTATTTCAGGTAAAATCCTCTCTAAAGACAAGGGGGCACTCCCTGGAAAAGAAAGATTCAATCCGGAGGCGACAATCATTTTTTACGATAAGAACTATAAATATGTGGAATAGTCTCCACAGAAGCTTGTTACAGCATCAGCAGCCAACAGCTTAAAAAATGATTAGATGCTTATTTAGAAAGAAAATAACATTAACAGCTACTATTAGCTGCTATTATTTTCCCCGACCCTAGATTGACGTTAATGGACATATGTCTATTTTCAATCATACTAACTATGTAACTAGGTAAATACTTCTATTCCTTCTATTATTTTTGTCTTTCTATTCTTTGGCAGTATTCACCATATGAGCAATTTTATCACAATGTATGGAGTGTCAGACCACATCAAAAGGGCCCACTGAGACTCTTATCGGTCATGGGCCCCATGAATCTGGAGCCGGCCCTGTTTTCTAGGTTCCTTATATGCCGCATATAGTAGGTTTGTTACAGGCCAAAAGTCTAAGGCTTACTTACAAATATTCTTACAAAGGGGAATCCAGAACTAGACAAGTACATATGTACCATGGTCTTGGGTTTCTATAGACCCTCAAGGTGTAGCATATAACAAGTGCTCACAAGAAGAAAGGGTTCCAGTGCGAAGTGAAGATTACTTACAGTATTGTTCACTGATGAGTGCCATGCAACCCTGGATGGTCCAGATAGATATTGTAGTGGATAGTTGGTGGATGGCCACTGTGAGAAAATGCGTACCACGTGATTACACTAACAACCCAGCAGGATCACACAACATGCTTTCCTAAATCACCGTCGGGTTCACTAGCCTAGCGGCCTAAAAGATTTAGGCAGATTCTTGGTTTAGGCCCAAACACAGCTCAAGTTAAATATATATTTAAATGTGATAGGTGCACTAAACAGTTATTACAAGCATTTGAAATAGTGGAAAATATTACAAATACCAGTCCTGAGAAGTGGGATACAGGTTACAGGTAAAGTGAATTACAAGCAGAGATACAACAAAATGCCAGGTTGCTTTAAATGTGTTCAGATGATTTTTTAGACAGAGTGGTTTCTAGGGGCATAAAGCAGCCTGCTGGATCCTAGAACCACTCCTAACACTTATAGGTAACCCCCAGAACAGCCTTTGGCCAGATTGGGCCTGGTACTTAGCCCCCTGTCCTATGGGGCAGAGTATCCAGTCCCTCCTCTGCCTCTGACCCCATTTAGAACCTACAGATGCTATTTTGGGCATAACTTCTGAATAGAGGAACATACAATCCTGGTTCTAGAGTTGAAATATTGGGCTTGCCGTACTGCATCTTTCAGATCCAAGAAATAGGGGGTAGGGTGGATCAGAACCCAAGATCTCCATATCTCAATGTTTAGGATAGAGATGGGGCTTGGGGGAATGGCGACCAAGTAATTCCTGATTTTGTGTCAGCGCGTTAGGATGTTTGAAGAGAATGCACTCTCTGCATTGGGTAATCTGTTGGCCAAACATTGTGGCTGCAGCACAGGCCATGGGCCACCAGGAGTGTGAGGCTTGCTCACATCCTGGAAGCAGCATTAGGTGAGAATTGTCACCTATGCTAGCAGATGGCTCTTGGTCAGGGATATTTTGTTGGATGAAGCTCCGGTGGGCGGAGTAAAATGCACGTCGGATGATGGTGGCCCTGCCTCGCAACCCCCCCCCCCCCGTCTCACCACACGCTGTGATCATCTCTGAGTGTTTTGTTGGAACGTCAGCCTGTGTACTGGGTCACATAAGCATATGGAGCCAGTATAAGTCATGTTCCCCGGATAGATTCAGCTTTTTATGCTGTGTATGCGGCGGAAGGGGCCTCGTCAGCTGGACATTCTTGTTTAATGTGTAGCCCTGAGAGTGGCACATGAGAAGTGGCTAGCCGAGCCTAATGCTGACCTAAAATATCTGCATGGAGGAATTTGAATGACACCAACTTTGGCCATCCGAGTTTACAGTGCAATAGTGTGTGTGTTTGTGTGGATGGGTATTTGGTGAGGCATGTCTGCAAGCGGGTGGGCCCCCCCTCTTTTTTAATTACACAACGTTGTGTGTTTTTTAATAATTTTTGAATATCGTTTTTCCTTGTCTACATTATGGGTTGTGTGCAATTTGTAAAATAAAGTTGTTTTCACTATGGCAGATTGTTGTCAGTGAGTGAGTCCTTAGAGCCCGTCCCATATGTAACCATTAGTGCTTTGTGTATTCTTGGGATGTGTATTAGGTCAGTGGGACAGCAGTGCGCAGGCAGCTATAGATGACCGTACTCTCTGCTTTTTATTCTTTTTGCACATTTTGTTGGAAGGGGTCTTAGGATGAATAGGGCCAAGTATCAGGAATTAAAATTAAATATCCTATTGGCCATATCTCTGACAGCCACCATGTCCAAACAAGGCTATGATATCAGCAAGGAGGTGGCAGAGTCATGCTTTTGACCAGAATCATGGGGAGAGAGCTTTAGGGAGCCTGAAGTTGTGAAAATGACCTCAGCAATGTATAAAGAGTTTCTGACTGTCCACTTTATTCAACGGTACAAAAAGAAGAACTGTGCCTTACGTTGGCTGCTATAAAAATACAAGGAGAGAAACTCATGTGGACATCCTTCCAAAAGATATTTGATGGCTGGGAGACAGTTCACATCAAAACATCCGCTTTGGGAGACCATTCTGACAGCCTGAAAAGAAAGTCAATCAGGAATACTCCAAAGACTCACACCTCAATGAATAATTTATACTTTATAATTGTGAAGGTTACATCAAAGAAGGGCTCCTTTGTTACCATGTTACATCATGTCACGGACCGGGTGGAGCGGACTCGGGTGTGGATCCGCTTTAACTGTGGGACCGATGGCGGGTACCGTGTCAGGGGAGCGGAGTCTAAGGGGCCACCGGTATTCACAAGAGCCCACCGCAAGGCAGGTTGGTCTTGTGCGGCGAGTGACCCCCAGGTCGCTACTCCCCAACAGCGGCCCAGTCCCACAGTCAGCCGAGGTTCAGCGAGGTGCACAAGTGGCAGGCAAAAGGCGTAGTAAGTACAGGCAGAGGTCGGGGCTGGCACCACAGGTTCGTGGTAAAGGTGAGTAGCCGAGGTCGGGGCAGGCAGCAAAGGTTCAGAGTCGGGGACAGGCAGAGGTCGGTACACGGGTGAGCAATCCAAGAATGTCTGACTTTCAACAAGCATGGAGAGACCAAGATCCGGCACTGAAGGAAGGAAGTGCCTCTTTAAATAGGAGAAGTGGATGCAGGCTTGGATGACCAGGCACCAATCAGTGCTGTACAGGCCCTTTGAATCTCAGGAATCCAGTGCACTCGTCCTCTAGTGGACGGAGACGTGCGCGCACCTGAGCATGCGAGAAGGAAGCATGGGGGGAAGGGAGACAGCTGGAAACAGCCATGAGGGAAGTGCTGCAAAATGGATGACGGCTGGATGCAGCCATGGAGGTAAGTGAAGTGCTGCTAGATGGGCGTGCAGCGCTCGCCCTAACACATCACTTTTGATGTCAGTAAATATGTCACATTAATGCAGCAAATTTAACAAATGGCCATTTTCAGTTCTTTACAACCTTTAAAATGTATTGAAAACTATGTTGTGTATAATCATTTGGAGCAGTGCATTTTGTGTGTTTTTATTTTTGAAAACTGTTATCTCTAGAAGGTGTGTTCGATAAAATTTGATTTATGCTCTTAACGACTGATGGCCTGAAAATGATGCTGCCTGACATTTGGCATCGAACATTATAGTAAATCAGAGAAAAATATCACTTGCATAATAATTTGGAATGTGGTGTAGAAGATTAGAGTAACACCCAACACATTTTTAACTGAACACAGCCATAGAGGACAAGGATTGTGCTGGCTTTATTAGCACAAGAGCCAAGGACAAAGAGTCAGGGGTGCCATTGACCATGTATATGTACAATTGGGCTTATTGGTCCTTTATCTCAGCAAGGGTCTGTAATGCCCGGTTGGCCCTTGGGCTCTAAATCCTTGACTGAAGCTGAGCAAAAGCTAGTGTGCTTTGTACCTGTTTGGATTTCAGCTTTGTATTACTGTGGTGACCTCAGCTTTACCCACTGATCACTGCTTCCGTCTTAGTCCCTTGGCACCGTGTTTGGATTTTGATCCCCTGGCTTGACCTTTAGCACCACCACAACTTTCCGCCTGTCCCATCCACTGATATTGAACCCGAACCTTGCTGGTCTTTGGAAATTCTTATGTGCTTCAATCTCCAACTCGTTACTGTCAGATTACATCTTCTTTGCTTAATAAACTAGACCTTCACCCTGAATAAGAGCATAGCTTGTATGTTTCCCCCACCCTGTACATACAGATTGCCCACATTAAAAATCATTCTACCTGCACCTACTGTGTTTTCTGAGCCTTTAAACATCCAAGATGGCTGTCCTTTTCCTGTCCATAGCTATATCCCTGCCCCCTGCACTTCACCCCCCCTCCTCTCCTCAGCATGTGATGCATATGAAGCAAGATGGCAGCGGCTGAACATAGTTGCAGCCCAGTGGGGGGGATAATAAATAACTGAAAACTTAAAAGATATTAATTTTAGATGCTGGGAAATCGTTAAGTCCTGAGGGCAACCGTGTCTGGTGACGCATTTCCAGCATTCGGCGAGCGGGCGCCTGTCTATTGAAAGTAACAGCCCGATATTGTGGATTGTGATCTGATTAGAATGCCAGTGTCCAGCCTGGCATTACAGGGTCATTGACCCTGCTGTACGGTGGCCCTACGGCATCCCCTGCATGGCACATAACAGCTCCAGAGAGCAAACCACACACAGTTTGCAACCACATAGCTAGAGAAGCATAGAGATTACATGGACAGTGCAGCTAGGCTGTACCAAAAGGTGTGCGGCTAGCGGGATGCAGCTCATACAAGCCAATTGCTGGCAGGGTAATGAGGAACTGCTGAGTATCCCTACCTCACAATTGGTTGCCCACTGTTATTGACTGCAGCCTCCACCTCTACACACACATGCTATGTGGTCCAAAATGGCCTGCTTGCTGTGGATTTTTTCCAATTCTATTTACAAACCTGTAATGGCAGCGGTGGCTGCAGATATTCTGTCACAGTCACTGGGATTTATAAACAGCAATCAGTACTGCTCCCTGAGCTCTCACAATTAGGTGCGGTTAGACAGCTGTGAGGGGGAAGCCATGAGACATTGTCAGGCCCGGGACCTGCATTCAGGCTGTCATAGCGCTGTCACCTTTCCGCTAACTGTCCGTTATTGGTTGGGACATTCCTAATATTTATTGCAATCACGTTGTCCCATTCGTCTCTTCCTTACCGAATATTAGAAAAAAAAAAGCAACCGAGGAGAATGCTAAGGGATCCTATTCTGTAGACGTGCCACAACTGTAAACCCAGGCTGCAGGCAATCCTTCCACTCCTATCCTGTGGTCTTTAGCCATCTTCATTTTAGATATGGTAAAGCAGTATTTTCCAGACATGTCTTCAATGTCCACCAACAGGGGAATGGGTGTTTGTGTACAGTCATCTCACCTGGAGGAGCAGACAGGTATATAGAGAGTGTTGAGGGTTTTTAATTGGGATGTTCTGTTCCATCTGGAAAGCACCTAGTCCCATTAAACAGTGAAGTAGCTACAATTTGGTCTAGGCAAGTGTTTCCCAAATATATCCTCAAGAACCACTAACAGACAGAAGGAAGATAATTGTGGAGGTTGGGTATGGATATATTGCCTGAAAGACCAGATAGAAATGTATATGAGTTTGATGGTCTCCTATATTATGCCTGAAGAGACTATAGCCCCTCTGTGTATTATAGAATGTTTAGTGTGGTCTAAAACAGTGTTTCTCAAACCTGTCTACAACAGGCGAATGAAGACCAGTCTTAGGAGGGATGTGTATGAGCATCTTGTAGGAATATACAGGACAAGACATGCATATATAGGGCTTTGGGAATGGGCTGCCCCCACTGCTTCTATATACACTGAGCGGGTTGAGGAAGTGGTAGGCGGTGCTGCTATGTCGCGTCCTTCTTCCATCTCCCCCCTTACATACTTACCTACTCAGCCTTGCTGCCTCATTCCTCCAACTGCCTTTTGGCTTCTCCCCTATGGTCCATCCCCCATGCATGCCCCAACCCACAGCAGACGTGCATTAATGTTTGATCCCAGCACAACCAGGATGGTTAGTGTCTGCCTCGGTGGCAGCAGCAGAGTGGGTTAAAGAAGTGGTGTTCCATGCTGCCTCCTTCCTTCTCCTCCCCCCATCATACCTACCTAGCCTGCCATGCTGCCTCCTTCCTCCAATGCCATAAGAGCTATGTATTCCACTGCTTGAACCCCTCTTTTATATACTACCAGTGTTGTTTTGTATGATCATTGTTCTTTTGTATACATTTTGTTCTAGAGCAGTGTTTTCCAACTAGTGGTTCTAATACCACCAGTGGTACTTAAGAATCTCTCTGATGGTACTCAAAGCCACCTGGGATGAAAAACAGAGGATGCTGTCCACATAGGATGCGTTGGGTGGCTAGGCTGGCAAGCTACAGGTATGCACCAAGTAGATGAGGGAGGCCCTTGTTGGTGATACTTGAGATAACTAGATAAAGGTAAGTGGTACTTATAGTGATCTATAGTATTCTTTCTCCCCTCGTCCTTCAGGATGACCCACGGAGAGAGTGGTCCCTCCCCCTCGAAGAAACACAAACTGAACAGAGGTTGAAACCCCTTCCCCTTCACCTCAGTTTTTGTGTTTCCTCCCTAGGAAAACCACCCGAAAAACTCAGACTTCAGCATTATCTGTTTTTTTAGACTACCAGTTGAGACAGTATCAACTCATTTATCGGTTATTTAATGCGATTACCTGTAAAAGGCCAGCACCCTTTAAATGCGTCCCGACTGGACTTATGGTTTTAAAAGTGCTACTGGAACCTCCATTTGAGCCACTGGAGGAAGTACCAGAGAAGTGGTTGTGCTTGAAATTTTGTTTTCTGTAGGTTTTCACATCAGCCAGGTGGGTAAGTGAGCTGCAAGCTCTATTGATGAAGGAACCATACTGCACAATTCTTCCACATAAGGCTATACTAAGACCTGATTCTTTGTTTTTACCAAAGATTGCTACCTCATTCAGTAGGTCCAAAGACATAGTGCTCCAGACTTCAAGATCTCTCACTATTATCATTTATTTGGAGAGCTCTAGAGAGTGGCGAATATCAGAAAAGGCCTAGCTGCTTCTAAATCCACTATTTCCAGACAGACTATTTTGCAAGCTTACACATCCAGAGGAGTTCCTCCTCCAAAGGTCTCAGCACATTCAACAATAGCTATGTAAGCTTCCCGGGCAGAGAGGACAGGTGCCTCTTTAGAAGAGACCTATAAAACAGCAATGTGGTCTTCCCCCCACACCTTCCTCAGGCACTATGGACTAGATCTCTTTTCTGCAAAACATCAGTCCTTTGGTAGAAGGGTCTTACTAGCAGCTATAATTACTTGCTAATACTCTCTATAGGTCATCCTGAAGGATGAGGGGAGAAAATCCCCATTAGACTTATTGGTAATGGTTTTTCTACTGGTCCTTCAGGGCGACCCCTTGGTCCCTCCCATTGTCCTATGGTATACCTTATGTTACTTGGTTAAGACTCAGGTGAAGGGGAAGGGGGGTTTAACCCCTTTTCAGTTTGTGTTCCCTTCCAGGGGGAGGGACTGTTCTCTTGTCCGGAAGGACATAACCGGTAAGCCTAATGGGGATTTTTTCAAAAGATCGGCAGCTACCAAGAATGAGGAGTCTAGAGAGAGTTGTGTATGGGCATCTTGCCTAGACAATAAAATATAGGGCTTTGATGGTCTTTTTAATGAAATGTTTTATTATAGGACATTTAGGTCTAGAGCAGCACATTTCAAGCCTGTCTTTAAGACCCACCAAAAGACACATTAAGACCACCAGGTGTCAAGAAGGAAAGATTTTGGGATGGTTTTATAGATACCTCTGGTAGGAAGGAACGATCAAGAATATGTATGGCTTAGATGGATTCATAAATAAAGTGCACATTACAGCAGAAGTCCTCACATACTCTGGGCACTACAGTAAGTATATTTTGGTGTAGAGCAATGGTTCTCAAACCTCTCCTCAATGCCCACAAATAGGTGAGGTCTTTCAAGGAAGATGTATGGCTTCGATGGATTCATAAATAAAGTGCACTTTACACCAGAAGTCCTCACACTCTCTGGGCTCTACAGTAGGTACATTTTAGTGTAGAGCAGTGGTTCCCAAACCTGTCCTAAGGGCCCAATAGGTCAGGTTTTGCAGCTCGCAGCACATACAGCGCTGTTGCACTGATGTAGCCATAATGACTGTGCATCTGTGTGAGGATCAAATGTCATCCTTATATGCAGCACAGGTAGATACATGTAAGCTGTCATTGTAGGGACTGGCATCGTGATCCAATCAGCTGCGACTAAATAGAATATTCAAATTAACCAAAAAAACAAAAAAAGCAAGAGTACAGACAGATATCACTGACATAAGAACCACATGTATTGTGCTGATGACCACAGTCATGATATTGTGGAATCTCCTGTCTTTGGAGACCTTATAGAAATTGAAACCTGATTGTTCTTATGAGGTACAATTTAGAAATTGCCATGTCCCTTGGCACCTCAAGAAGTCCCGGAAGGGCATAGATCATGGCAGGAACTATAAGAACCTGGAATGCCAGCCTTAAAGGGGGCCAAAACCCGGGATTTTCATTTGGGTTTTGGTCCTTCCTTCTTAATTTATGATTAATAATGTCCGAGCGCTGTTCCAGCACAATACGGTAGTATGTTTAATTTTGTAGTTCGCCCAATCACTATGTATATATAATATATTTTTGAAGGCCACCGCTTGTGCCTATCATGCCCGCTGGGCACTATTAATGTTATCATTTACGCGTGTTTCGCCCGTTGGGCTTTTGTTATAGTAACTTAGTGTACCATTCGTTTATTCTGGGTACGCTGTATTCCTCCTTTCGCGTTGGAGGGAGATAGGCCTATCAGAATCGATAATGGTGGAGGCCCAGCTCTGAGGTCATTTGGAAGGGGAGGGGCCAACACTCTCTCTGTGTTCGCTGCGAGTGCCGGCCACCGGAGTGGCGTCAATTGGCGGTGACGGGCGGCTCGTGCTCTCGGGCGGGACAGGTAAGTGCGTGGCTCCCCCATATAAACCAGTTTAACTAATACACATATTGTATGACTAAGGGCTCTTGAAGCCTGAAACGCGTCACGGTGTTGGTGAGGGACGGCGGTGATACCGTGTTGCAGGTGACACTTCATTTTTGCTTTGAATTTTTCTATGGATTATATTTTAATATTTCCTATTTTATTTAAAAGTTAAGTTTTATCCCTGGAGATCTTTCATATCTCTTCCTTCTGGGGCACCCCATTTCTGGGTGCTCTGCTGTGTGAACCCCTGCTCCCAGAATGCTGAGCTAACTCCTCGAGCCCACGGTGTGGCTAGCCACACTTACGAGCCTGCGCCTAGGAATCACTTCCTCCCTTGGCTGTGCGCGAGCACACACAGCCATTCTGTTGCGGAGAGTGGGCCGCTCACTGCCGAGAAGGGAGGCAAGTGATGCTGGCACTAGCAGTGCAAGTACCATAAGCTCAGGGGAGAAGGTGAGTTTACTGGGTGCCCTGGGGGATTTCACACAGTGGAGATGGTTTAAGTCTGCCCTGGAGTCTCATAGACTCCATGGTAGGTTTTAGTCCACTCTCAAGAGGATGTTAAAATGTTAATTTTGGCTAGAGTTGGGTTAATGAGATGAATAAAACCCAATAGCAAACATTAGTGAAAAAGGGACTAAATGATAACATTGACCAAAAGCATTATGCTTAAAAGAATGTTTTTCACAAAAATCCTTTATAGTGCCAAGGCTATGGTAAGATTCTATTATTAGTAATGGTATTAGTAATATTAAAATGTCATTCTTGAAAGTTCTTTATTAATATTGAAATTTGGAATGGTCAGTCTTTTATTTAATGCGACACTGTATCATTTGAGGTTGACACATGCAGAATTTAAATTTGACAACCAAATATTTAATTTAAAATACATATATATTTTTTACAGTAATAACCTGCAAATAATAACAACCTGTTCACAAATCTGTACAACGATTGAAAAATCTGATATCCAATTTACAGCTAAACAAATGCCTAAAGTGGAATCAGCGGGCACCACAAATTGTTGACTACAGTCCCCTAATGGGTCCTATTCACCTTAAGAACTAAAAAGCATTGCCTCCCTCTTTGCAGTAAGATTAACCCCATCTGTGATGGAGTCACTGGATCTGGATGGTATATTTGGAAGCTGGAAGGGCTTTATAACCATCACATCAACACAACAACATTTTACCCCATGTTGGAAGCTTAGGCCTTCAACCCTGTATTGACTGCCTAGGTGGGAGAAATTATCAAGGCTCGATAAATCACCACTACTGAACGATCAAGGCTTTTATTGAAAAATTTTCATAGCAAAAGGACAAAATACCAAATAGAGACATTCTGAGAAAGCCAGTCAGGTGACTATGAAAAAGTCTTTAAGAAATCAGTACAACAAGTCTAGGTGCCTTAAATTATTCCTACAGATATTCACTATGAGAAACCATAACTCAAACTTGCATAGCCTATAATCATTTGACAGCATTCCCTGACAAAGACACATAAAGGTGAAAAGTGTAGAGAGAGAAATCACCAGCTCTGAATAAAGACAGCCACTGTAATGGATTTTTGAGTACAGTGCTGGATTTTGGGACCAGGTACTATACAGTGTTTTATTTTGTTAACCCTCCAGTCCTAACTTAGCTAACTGGTTTCCCCTGTGTCTTAGTTGAAGGAGTGATTAGTGCACAGGACTAATTTGTGAATATAACAGTCCAGAATTCAGATCCAAGTATCACTTTGTTGTCTAAGGTGGACCAAAACCCAAAACCCAATTTTGACTAGCCTTGGTTTTGATCCTTGCCCCCAGGGCACCCCGGCTATGTGAAATCCCGCAGAACAAAATCACCTCTTTCCGGTCCTACGATGTGTATGTGTGGCTGCAAGCCCACTCAGCGCACTCAGATCCGCTCACGCCCTTTCATCAGGGAGAGCGGAACTGAGCGCACTGACGGCTGCATCCCCCGCTACCCTCTAACAGGGAGCATGCCCACATCAGCCATTCACAAATGTCTGGCGAGGGCACACGCTCTGCTAGAGGGATAGCGGGGATGCAGCCGCTGTTGCGGACTGGGAAAGAAAGTGAGTTTATGGGTGACCTGGGGGGTTTCACACAGCGGGGCATCCCGATTCTCAATGCCCCGGGGTTAGAGAATAAATCGGCCGAGGAATCTTGGTCCACTTCAATAACCACGTTTTTATCTATAAAAGATAATCCACAGTTTAAGTAATACCATTTACTGAAAAACATAAAGCTAAAGTCACATTGTACTGGGCCACACTTTTATGAAATAGGGGCCTGGGATTAGAACACCAAAAGGCACGGAAAACTCCCAAAGTGAGGACTGGTAGCGGGGCAACTGGCTGATTTGTTCTTGCATCATTGGTGGGTTTTGGTCCGCTTTAAGTCAATCGGGGGAAAAATCGGCCAATATCGTTATATATACTGCATGATTGTAAAGCATTTTAATACATGTAAAATAACAGTACTTAACTTCTTCCTCTATGGCCGATTTGCCAGGCCAAGGCTCTGTTTGTTGTATTTACGTCCATGCTGGCCAGCTTTTAGTGGCGAATCCCATAGGAATCAATGTTATTTTCAATGAGAATGGCTGTTTATGTGCTTTTTACAACTGTTACTACTACTTCGAGCATGAAGGTCAAATAGATAACTACTAGTATTGGAGAAACAACTAATAAAACGTGATTTTCTTTTTCAACAAATTTTTGGAGGCTTCAAAAACACCCCAGACTCTCTAGAGACACAACACAAACATTCTGAGACAAATTTCATGCTGTCATACGTTGTTAATTGGGTTTCCAGCATGATTTCTGGTTTTGTTACAGCAAATTGCACCGTCGCAGTTCACCCGCTGTCAAGAGCGCCCTGTTCGCTAATAAATAACACACATTTTGACCGGCAAACTGCGGCGAAGACACAGCAAAATGTATTGCAAAGTCTGTGTTCACTGGAGTTCGCTGCAGTATGTTTTGCTTACTAGGCAGTCTGTCACACATGCGTTGTGTGTCCGGCGAATGGTAGGGAATAGAGATGAGCGAACTTTTGAAAAATTCGATTCGACTGATTCGCCGAATTTTCCGACAAAAATCGTTTCGACCCGAATAAATTCGCGACGAATCGCTATTAAAAACGGCTATTTCTGAGCCTCCTAGAGCCTCAATAGGGTTGTAAACCATTCTGCCTTGCTGTAACACGCACAGGATGCGTGCTGGGTTAGTTAAATAATACTTTGAATAAATATCACATGCAGATCAGAGGCATCGCTAATAGAATCGCAGAGCGGCACAATTGAATTCAAGAGAGTTGAAGTGGCATCACTATGAGAGGCAGGAGCCCAAACATTGCTTTAAAGAGACACTGGAGTTGGCAGCAGCAGGAGCCCAAAAATTGGATGAATCACACCCTGGAGTTGGCAGAAGCAGCAGCAGGAGCCCAAACATTGGCTGAAAGAGACACTGGGGTTGGCTTCAGGAGCCCAAAAATTGGATGAATCACACCCTGGAGTTGGCAGCAGCAGCAGCAGCAGGAGCCCAAATATACACTGGAGTTGACTTCAGGAGCCCAAACATTGGATGAATCACACCCTGGAGTTGGCAGCAGCAGCAGCAGGAGCCCAAATATACACTGGAGTTGGCTTCAGGAGCCCAAAAATTGGATGAGTCACACCCTGGAGTTGGCAGAAGTTGGCAGCAGCAGCAGCAGGAGCCCCAACATTACTTTAAAGAGACACTGGGGTTGGCTTCAGGAGCCCAAAAATTGGATGAATCACACCCTGGAGTTGGCAGCAGCAGCAGCAGGAGCCCCAACATTACTTTAAAGAGACACTGGGGTTGGCTTCAGGAGCCCAAAAATTGGATGATTCACACCCTGGAGTTGGCAGCAGCAGCAGCAGGAGCCCAAATATACACTGGGGTTGGCTTCAGGAGCCCAAAAATTGGATGAATCACACCCTGGGAGTTGGCAGCAGCAGGAGCCCAAATATTACTTTAAAGAGACACTGGGGTTGGCTTCAGGAGCCCAAAAATTGGATGAATCACACCCTGGAGTTGGCAGCAGCAGGAGCCCAAATATTACTTTAAAGAGACACTGGGGTTGGCTTCAGGAGCCCAAAAATTGGATGATTCACACCCTGGAGTTGGCAGCAGCAGCAGCAGGAGCCCAAATATACACTGGGGTTGGCTTCAGGAGCCCAAAAATTGGATGAATCACACCCTGGAGTTGGCAGCAGCAGCAGCAGGAGCCCAAATATTACTTTAAAGAGACACTGGGGTTGGCTTCAGGAGCCCAAAAATTGGATGAATCACACCCTGGAGTTGGCAGCAGCAGCAGCAGGAGCCCAAATATACACTGGGGTTGGCTTCAGGAGCCCAAAAATTGGATGAATCACACCCTGGAGTTGGCAGCAGCAGCAGCAGGAGCCCAAATATTACTTTAAAGAGACACTGGGGTTGGCTTCAGGAGCCCAAAAATTGGATGAATCACACCCTGGAGTTGGCAGCAGCAGGAGCCCAAATATTACTTTAAAGAGACACTGGGGTTGGCTTCAGGAGCCCAAAAATTGGATGATTCACACCCTGGAGTTGGCAGCAGCAGCAGCAGGAGCCCAAATATACACTGGGGTTGGCTTCAGGAGCCCAAAAATTGGATGAATCACACCCTGGAGTTGGCAGCAGCAGCAGCAGGAGCCCAAATATTACTTTAAAGAGACACTGGGGTTGGCTTCAGGAGCCCAAAAATTGGATGAATCACACCCTGGAGTTGGCAGCAGCAGGAGCCCAAATATTACTTTAAAGAGACACTGGGGTTGGCTTCAGGAGCCCAAAAATTGGATGATTCACACCCTGGAGTTGGCAGCAGCAGCACCAGGAGCCCAAATATACACTGGGGTTGGCTTCAGGAGCCCAAAAATTGGATGAATCACACCCTGGAGTTGGCAGCAGCAGCAGCAGGAGCCCAAATATTACTTTAAAGAGACACTGGGGTTGGCTTCAGGAGCCCAAAAATTGGATGAATCACACCCTGGAGTTGGCAGCAGCAGGAGCCCAAATATTACTTTAAAGAGACACTGGGGTTGGCTTCAGGAGCCCAAAAATTGCATGATTCACACCCTGGAGTTGGCAGCAGCAGCAGCAGGAGCCCAAATATACACTGGAGTTGGCTTCAGGAGCCCAAAAATTGGATGAATCACACCCTGGAGTTGGCAGAAGTTGGCAGCAGTAGCAGCAGGAGCCCAAACATTACTTCAAAGAGACCCTGGGGTTGGCTTCAGGAGCCCAAAAATTGGATGAATCACACCCTGGAGTTGGCAGAAGTTGGCAGCAGCAGCAGGAGCCCAAACATTACTTTAAAGAGACCCTGGAGTTGGCTTCAGGAGCCCAAAAATTGGATGATTCACACCCTGGAGTTGGCAGCAGCAGCAGCAGGAGCCCAAATATACACTGGGGTTGGCTTCAGGAGCCCAAAAATTGGATGAATCACACCCTGGAGTTGGCAGCAGCAGCAGCAGGAGCCCAAATATTACTATAAAGAGACACTGGGGTTGGCTTCAGGAGCCCAAAAATTGGATGAATCACACCCTGGAGTTGGCAGCAGCAGCAGCAGGAGCCCAAATATACACTGGGGTTGGCTTCAGGAGCCCAAAAATTGGATGAATCACACCCTGGAGTTGGCAGCAGCAGCAGCAGGAGCCCAAATATTACTTTAAAGAGACACTGGGGTTGGCTTCAGGAGCCCAAAAATTGGATGAATCACACCCTGGAGTTGGCAGCAGCAGGAGCCCAAATATTACTTTAAAGAGACACTGGGGTTGGCTTCAGGAGCCCAAAAATTGGATGATTCACACCCTGGAGTTGGCAGCAGCAGCAGCAGGAGCCCAAATATACACTGGGGTTGGCTTCAGGAGCCCAAAAATTGGATGAATCACACCCTGGAGTTGGCAGCAGCAGCAGCAGGAGCCCAAATATTACTTTAAAGAGACACTGGGGTTGGCTTCAGGAGCCCAAAAATTGGATGAATCACACCCTGGAGTTGGCAGCAGCAGGAGCCCAAATATTACTTTAAAGAGACACTGGGGTTGGCTTCAGGAGCCCAAAAATTGGATGATTCACACCCTGGAGTTGGCAGCAGCAGCAGCAGGAGCCCAAATATACACTGGGGTTGGCTTCAGGAGCCCAAAAGTTGGATGAATCACACCCTGGAGTTGGCAGCAGCAGGAGCCCAAATATTACTTTAAAGAGACACTGGGGTTGGCTTCAGGAGCCCAAAAATTGCATGATTCACACCCTGGAGTTGGCAGCAGCAGCAGCAGGAGCCCAAATATACACTGGAGTTGGCTTCAGGAGCCCAAAAATTGGATGAATCACACCCTGGAGTTGGCAGAAGTTGGCAGCAGCAGCAGCAGCAGGAGCCCAAACATTACTTCAAAGAGACCCTGGGGTTGGCTTCAGGAGCCCAAAAATTGGATGAATCACACCCTGGAGTTGGCAGAAGTTGGCAGCAGCAGCAGGAGCCCAAACATTACTTTAAAGAGACCCTGGAGTTGGCTTCAGGAGCCCAAAAATTGGATGATTCACACCCTGGAGTTGGCAGCAGCAGCAGCAGGAGCCCAAATATACACTGGGGTTGGCTTCAGGAGCCCAAAAATTGGATGAATCACACCCTGGAGTTGGCAGCAGCAGCAGCAGGAGCCCAAATATTACTATAAAGAGACACTGGGGTTGGCTTCAGGAGCCCAAAAATTTGATGAATCACACCCTGGAGTTGGCAGCAGCAGGAGCCCAAATATTACTTTAAAGAGACACTGGGGTTGGCTTCAGGAGCCCAAAAATTGGATGAATCACACCCTGTGGAGAGTCATGTGGAGAAAAAGTAGCTTAGTTAGTAATATCTACATAAAATTATGAATAAACAAATGCAAAAGTATTGCCAAAGTGAAGTTTTGTTTGAGGGTGTGTTTCCACCTTTTAATTAAATCAGAAACAAGAAGGTATCATTGCCTCTGACTAATTAGCCCTCAAAAATTCTTGGAATTTTTAATCTGGAATCATGTCTGATCCGTCTTATCCGAAGAATATTAATAAAAAGTAAGAGTAACGTAAAGGATTTTTTATCAATACTTACTTGTGGTCCGATGCGGAGGAATGTCTGTAACTGGAGAGCAGCGCCTTAAATCTGTTTTGCACGATCCATCTTTCTTTAGTGTAGGTCTGGCCCCGTCATCAATCTACTGGAATACATCAGGCATTGTTGGGAGGAAAGCTTGGATGATCCAAGCGCCATTCATTTCCACGCAGGGCAGTCTCTGGAAAAAAAAAGTCTGTATAAACCAGGGTCTTTTTCATATAAAAACAAATGGTTATTCTTGCTTGTAAACCATATGTTCCACAGATTTACCAGTCATTGTGTCAGCCAATGAAGCAACTTTGTCTCGAAGTGCTGCAAAAGCAGTCCACTGCATCACAAGTGGCATCTGACACCCCCAGTCAACTGTCTGTCTGTTATGCTTTGGGTTCAGCTCCACTATCCATTGATGAAGATCTGATAATCATAAAATTCAGCAGCTACTGCCCAGCCAAGAAGTGGAGGAGACACTCGCCTCTTCTTCCACTAGCCGGCAATTAGTGATGAGGAGAGTGTCGTGGGAGGAGGTGTTGCAAGCCGAGGTAGTGGAAGAGGGTCCCTGGAGTCTGCGGCGGTGGCGGCGGCAGCAGCAGCAGATTATTGCGGACTGTTGTTCGGAAAAATCAGCTACTCAGCGATGTGGCAGTGTTTCATGCAGCATCCTGGGGAGAAAAAGTAGGTTAGTTAGTGTATATACATAAAATTATGAATAGACAAATGCAATAGTATTGCCAAAGTGAAGTTTTGTTTGAGGGTGTGTTTCCACCTTGTAATTAAATCAGAAACAACTAGCTATCATTTGCCTCTGAATAATTAGCCCTCAAAAATTCTTGGAATTTTTAATCTTGATGTCTGAGGGATTTCTCCTCTCAGACAGCGTCACCATAAGTCCAGCCTGCTGCATTACACTTGGAAGAACATCTTGTTTGCGCTGCGACAAGGAAGCCAAAGTCATGCGTCCTCACATGGCACACGTGTTCAGTCTAGTTTTTAAGTCTTGCCCCCATCTGAAAGAACAACAGGAAAGAAAGTTAGCATGCACTTCTGGCACTCCTACACCACCAAGCACAACCCTATTGAGCCTCAGCGTCACAACGGTGTACCCCACCATAGTCTGATTTGCGATGTTTCCACCCGTTGGAATTCCACCCTCCATATGCAGGATCCACTATAGCAGTGGTCCCCAACCCTGTCCTCAAGGCCCACCAACAGGCCAGGTTTTGCAGATCTCCACAAAGATGCACAGGTGGAGTAATTAGTGCAGCTGCAGAGCAATAGAGCTGGCTATTTGGAGATCCAAAAAACATGACATGTTGGTGGGCCTTGAGGACAGGGTTGAGGACCACTGCACTATAGGAACAGAGAAAAGCCATCACGGATTTCTGGATGATCCAAACGGATAGGGGGACACCTGTGTAAATTCAATGTAAACCATTGGCAGCTCATACGTGACACCGACCGTTTGCTCAGGCCCTTTGAGGAAGCTACGTTATTAGTCAGTTGCCAGGACTATGAGATGAACGATGAGATTCCACTGCTTCATGTACTACAACACATGTTGGAAACCATGGCTGGTCAGGGCACTGGAGACATGGCACATACATTTCACAGCCACATGAAGCCTGTGGGGGCTGAAGTGGAGGAGGAGGAGGGGGTGGGGCAAAGCAAACCACAGTTTAGGTTTCACAAAATGACCATTTTATCTAGTCATCTGACAGAAGAGGAGGAGCAGGAGCAGCCACAGGAGCTAGAGGGTTGTGAGTAAGGTGAGACAGAGGACCCAGACACACCGTGGCAGTTTACAGTGGAGATGGAGACAGGTAGTGCCTCCGAGTCATTTGCACAAATGGCACGATGCATGCTCACATGCTTGCGTACTAGTGAGCGCAGAATTGTCTCCATTTGTCAGCGGGAAGACTTCTGGCTCTCCAACTTATTGGACCCTCGCTTCCGGCACAAAATGGGGGCATTTTTTACGCCCACTGAGAGGGAGGACAAACTGACCTACTACAGAGACATCCCACGTAGTCAGTTGGGCGATGTCTATCTGCGCCATGGCCCATACTCCCGCAGGTCTGACTCGGGGGGACCTCTGCGATCACCTTCCACTGCCATGGCTGCTGGGGGGGTGGAAGGAGCAGCAGCAGCAGCTCCATCAGCAGCAGCCTCAGTCTTCAGTCGCTAGTGAGTAGCTTTCTACACCCGCATAGTGAGTCTACTCATGAGCAGCAGGAAGACCTGGAGCTGGACCTCAAACAGCAGGTCATGTCATACCTTGACATGACCATGCCAACACACCTTCAAGATCCACTGGATTTGCTGGGAAGCCAAACTTGACTTGTGCCCGCAACTAGCAGAGTTTGCCCTGGAAAAGCTGTACTGGCCGGACAGTAGTTGATTTAGATGGCAACTGGGCTGCTCTATATAACGAAGCAAAATGGCAAATTTACCTCACTATATGAGCTATTGCCCCTCAGATTTACACAGGGGCTGCTCTATATTATGCTGCAAAGTGGCAAATTTACCTCACAATATAAGCTATTGCCCCTCAGATTTACACAGGGGCTGCTCTATATTATGCTGCAAAATGGCAAATTTACCTCACAATATAAGCTATTGCCCCTCAGATTTACACAGGGCCTGCTCTATATAACGAAGCAAAATGGCAAATTTACCTCACTATATAAGCTATTGCCCCTCAGATTTACACAGGGGCTGCTCTATATTATGCTGCAAAATGGCAAATTAACCTCACAATATAAGCTATTGCAGCTCTATATAAATAAAAATAAATAAATAAAAAAAGGGCCTGTAGAAGCTTATTTAGTATAACAGATAGGGTGACATGTGCTGGTTTGGGATGCCCATATGGGCTAGTGTTTTGGCAGCAGTACAAAAACCAATGCAAAATGCAATAGCTTAATAAAGCTGATGCTGATCAACGCTTATTTAGTATAACAGATGGGGTGCAACATGCAGGTTTGGGATGCCCTGCGGCCTGGTGTATTTAAAGCAGACCAAAACCAATTCAAAATGCAATAACTTAATAAAGCTGAGGCTGTAGATGCTTATTTAGTATAAACAGGTAGGGTGCAAGGTGCAGCTTTGGGGTGCCCTGCGGCCTGGTTAAATGAAAGCAGTCAAAAAGGAAGTGCAAACTGAAGTAGCTTAATGAAGCTGATGCTGATCAACGCTTATGTTGTATACCAGATAGGGTGCAAGGTGCAGCTTTGGGGTGCCCTGCGGCCTGGTTTATTAAAATCAGTCAAAAACAAGTGCAAACTGAAGTAGCCTGATCAACGCTTATGTTGTATAACAGATAGGTTTAAAATAGCATGTGCCTTGGGATGCCCGTGTGGCCTGTTATATTTCAAGCTGAACAAAAAGTAACAATAATCCAAGTATGAGACATCATTTTGACCTTCTTCACAGCGCCATACTTTGAAAAAAAAAAATTAATTTCATGCCGATCAATCCAAAGGTCAATGCCCCTAACAAAAATAGTGTTCGGCATAAGTTTTCCTTCTGGAAGGACGTAACCTTTAGTTTACATGGTTGGGGTAGGTTATCTTACAAATTGGGATACCCCAGGCAGCAGTGTCATTGAAAGAGACAGATTGTAATGCAGGCCATACGCAAGCAGAGAAACTCAGGCTGCAACAGCCTATTTAGTTTACATGGTTGGGGTAGGTTATCTTACAAATTGGGATACCCCACTGTATATGAAACCGAATATAAATGCACACCCAAAAGTGGACACTCAGCCTCCAAGAGGCCTGCTTAGTTTAAATAAGAGAGCTGCTTAGTATGGTAGGTAGGTTATGTTATGTTACAGAATGGGATGCCCCAAGCAGACTTGAGATCAGTATATATGCACACAGCAGCAGTGTGTTAGCAGGCTCATACAGGCCAAATTTCTTTAAATAAATGTGCAGCTTACAGTAAATGCAGAGGCTAATGGGATGTTACAGAATGGGATGCCCCAAAGCAGACTTGAGATCAGTATATATGCACACAGCAGCAGTGTGTTAGCAGGCTCATACAGGCCAAATTTCTTTAAATAAATGTGCAGCTTACAGTAAATGCAGAGGCTAATGGTATGTTACAGAATGGGATGCCCCAAAGCAGACTTGAGATCAGTATATATGCACACAGCAGCAGTGTGTTAGCAGGCTCATACAGGCCAAATTTCTTTAAATAACTGTGCAGCTTACAGTTAATGCAGAGGCTAATGGTATGTTACAGAATGGGATGCCCCAAAGCAGACTTGAGATCAGTATATATGCACACAGCAGCAGTGTGTTAGCAGGCTCATACAGGCCAAATTTCTTTAAATAAATGTGCAGCTTACAGTAAATGCAGAGGCTAATGGTATGTTACAGAATGGGATGCCCCAAAGCAGACTTGAGATCAGTATATATGCACACAGCAGCAGTGTGTTAGCAGGCTCATACAGGCCAAATTTCTTTAAATAACTGTGCAGCTTACAGTTAATGCAGAGGCTAATGGTATGTTACAGAATGGGATGCCCCAAAGCAGACTTGAGATCAGTATATATGCACACAGCAGCAGTGTGTTAGCAGGCTCATACAGGCCAAATTTCTTTAAATAAATGTGCAGCTTACAGTAAATGCAGAGGCTAATGGTATGTTACAGAATGGGATGCCCCAAAGCAGACTTGAGATCAGTATATATGCACACAGCAGCAGTGTGTTAGCAGGCTCATACAGGCCAAATTTCTTTAAATAACTGTGCAGCTTACAGTTAATGCAGAGGCTAATGGTATGTTACAGAATGGGATGCCCCAAAGCAGACTTGAGATCAGTATATATGCACACAGCAGCAGTGTGTTAGCAGGCTCATACAGGCCAAATTTCTTTAAATAAATGTGCAGCTTACAGTAAATGCAGAGGCTAATGGTATGTTACAGAATGGGATGCCCCAAAGCAGACTTGAGATCAGTATATATGCACACAGCAGCAGTGTGTTAGCAGGCTCATACAGGCCAAATTTCTTTAAATAACTGTGCAGCTTACAGTTAATGCAGAGGCTAATGGTATGTTACAGAATGGGATGCCCCAAAGCAGACTTGAGATCAGTATATATGCACACAGCAGCAGTGTGTTAGCAGGCTCATACAGGCCAAATTTCTTTAAATAACTGTGCAGCTTACAGTTAATGCAGAGGCTAATGGTATGTTACAGAATGGGATCCCCCAAGCTGACTTGAGATCAGTATATATGCACACAGCAGCAGTGTGTTAGCAGGCTCATACAGGCCAAATTTCTTTAAATAACTGTGCAGCTTACAGTTAATGCAGAGGCTAATGGTATGTTACAGAATGGGATGCCCCAAGCTGACTTGAGATCAGTATATATGCACACAGCAGCAGTGTGTTAGCAGGCTCATACAGGCCAAATTTCTTTAAATAAATGTGCAGCTTACAGTAAATGCAGAGGCTAATGGTATGTTACAGAATGGGATGCCCCAAAGCAGACTTGAGATCAGTATATATGCACACAGCAGCAGTGTGTTAGCAGGCTCATACAGGCCAAATTTCTTTAAATAAATGTGCAGCTTACAGTAAATGCAGAGGCTAATGGTATGTTACAGAATGGGATGCCCCAAAGCAGACTTGAGATCAGTATATATGCACACAGCAGCAGTGTGTTAGCAGGCTCATACAGGCCAAATTTCTTTAAATAACTGTGCAGCTTACAGTTAATGCAGAGGCTAATGGTATGTTACAGAATGGGATGCCCCAAGCAGACTTGAGATCAGTATATATGCACACAGCAGCAGTGTGTTAGCAGGCTCATACAGGCCAAATTTCTTTAAATAACTGTGCAGCTTACAGTTAATGCAGAGGCTAATGGTATGTTACAGAATGGGATGCCCCAAAGCAGACTTGAGATCAGTATATATGCACACAGCAGCAGTGTGTTAGCAGGCTCATACAGGCCAAATTTCTTTAAATAACTGTGCAGCTTACAGTAAATGCAGAGGCTAATGGTATGTTACAGAATGGGATGTCCCAAAAACCAGAGAGCACCTGGCAGGCAGCAGTAAGACTATGCACAGCAAAAGTGTCTTTATCATGCCTAATTTCAATTAGAATAGGTGCAAATGGTTAGGTTCTTAAATAGAGGCTGGTGTAGTCACAGAATGGGATGCCCTAAAAACCAGCAGTAAGTACACCTGGCAGGGACAAGTTGTGCTATGCCCAGCAAAAGTGTCTTTATCAGGCCTAATTTCAAATATGAAAAGAGCAAATGCTTATATGGTCTTAAACAGAGGCTGCTTTAGTCACAGAATGGGATGCCCTGGGCAGGAATGGACCTGGCAGGGTACAGTAGTGCTTTGCCCAGCAAAAGTGTCTTTATCAGGCTAATTTCAAATATGAAAAGAGCAAATGCTTATATGGTCTTAAACAGAGGCTGCTTTAGTCACAGAATGGGATGCCCCAAATAGGAGTGCACCTGGCAGGGTCCAGTAGTGCTTTGCCCAGCAAAAGTGTCTTTATCAGGCCTAATTTCAAATATGAAAAGAGCAAATGCTTATATGGTCTTAAACAGAGGCTGCTTTAGTCACAGAATGGGATGCCCCAAATAGGAGTGCACCTGGCAGGGTCCAGTAGTGCTTTGCCCAGCAAAAGTGTCTTTATCAGGCTAATTTCAAATATGAAAAGAGCAAATGCTTATATGGTCTTAAACAGAGGCTGCTTTAGTCACAGAATGGGATGCCCTGGGCAGGAATGGACCTGGCAGGGTACAGTAGTGCTTTGCCCAGCAAAAGTGTCTTTATCAGGCTAATTTCAAATATGAAAAGAGCAAATGCATATATGGTCTTAAACAGAGGCTGCTTTAGTCACAGAATGGGATGCCCTGGGCAGGAATGGACCTGGCAGGGTCCAGTAGTGCTTTGCCCAGCAAAAGTGTCTTTATCAGGCTAATTTCAAATATGAAAAGAGCAAATGCTTATATGGTCTTAAACAGAGGCTGCTTTAGTCACAGAATGGGATGCCCTGGGCAGGAATGGACCTGGCAGGGTACAGTAGTGCTTTGCCCAGCAAAAGTGTCTTTATCAGGCTAATTTCAAATATGAAAAGAGCAAATGCTTATATGGTCTTAAACAGAGGCTGCTTTAGTCACAGAATGGGATGCCCTGGGCAGGAATGGACCTGGCAGGGTACAGTAGTGCTTTGCCCAGCAAAAGTGTCTTTATCAGGCTAATTTCAAATATGAAAAGAGCAAATGCTTATATGGTCTTAAACAGAGGCTGCTTTAGTCACAGAATGGGATGCCCTGGGCAGGAATGGACCTGGCAGGGTACAGTAGTGCTTTGCCCAGCAAAAGTGTCTTTATCAGGCTAATTTCAAATATGAAAAGAGCAAATGCTTATATGGTCTTAAACAGAGGCTGCTTTAGTCACAGAATGGGATGCCCCAAATAGGAGTGCACCTGGCAGGGTCCAGTAGTGCTTTGCCCAGCAAAAGTGTCTTTATCAGGCCTAATTTCAAATATGAAAAGAGCAAATGCTTATATGGTCTTAAACAGAGGCTGCTTTAGTCACAGAATGGGATGCCCCAAATAGGAGTGCACCTGGCAGGGTCCAGTAGTGCTTTGCCCAGCAAAAGTGTCTTTATCAGGCTAATTTCAAATATGAAAAGAGCAAATGCTTATATGGTCTTAAACAGAGGCTGCTTTAGTCACAGAATGGGATGCCCCGGGCAGGAATGGACCTGGCAGGGTACAGTAGTGCTTTGCCCAGCAAAAGTGTCTTTATCAGGCTAATTTCAAATATGAAAAGAGCAAATGCTTATATGGTCTTAAACAGAGGCTGCTTTAGTCACAGAATGGGATGCCCTGGGCAGGAATGGACCTGGCAGGGTACAGTAGTGCTTTGCCCAGCAAAAGTGTCTTTATCAGGCCTAATTTCAAATATGAAAAGAGCAAATGCTTATATGGTCTTAAACAGAGGCTGCTTTAGTCACAGAATGGGATGCCCTGGGCAGGAATGGACCTGGCAGGGTACAGTAGTGCTTTGCCCAGCAAAAGTGTCTTTATCAGGCCTAATTTCAAATATGAAAAGAGCAAATGCTTATATGGTCTTAAACAGAGGCTGCTTTAGTCACAGAATGGGATGCCCTGGGCAGGAATGGACCTGGCAGGGTACAGTAGTGCTTTGCCCAGCAAAAGTGTCTTTATCAGGCTAATTTCAAATATGAAAAGAGCAAATGCTTATATGGTCTTAAACAGAGGCTGCTTTAGTCACAGAATGGGATGCCCTGGGCAGGAATGGACCTGGCAGGGTACAGTAGTGCTTTGCCCAGCAAAAGTGTCTTTATCAGGCCTAATTTCAAATATGAAAAGAGCAAATGCTTATATGGTCTTAAACAGAGGCTGCTTTAGTCACAGAATGGGATGCCCTGGGCAGGAATGGACCTGGCAGGGTACAGTAGTGCTTTGCCCAGCAAAAGTGTCTTTATCAGGCTAATTTCAAATATGAAAAGAGCAAATGCTTATATGGTCTTAAACAGAGGCTGCTTTAGTCACAGAATGGGATGCCCTGGGCAGGAATGGACCTGGCAGGGTCCAGTAGTGCTTTGCCCAGCAAAAGTGTCTTTATCAGGCCTAATTTCAAATATGAAAAGAGCAAATGCTTATATGGTCTTAAACAGAGGCTGCTTTAGTCACAGAATGGGATGCCCTGGGCAGGAATGGACCTGGCAGGGTACAGTAGTGCTTTGCCCAGCAAAAGTGTCTTTATCAGGCTAATTTCAAATATGAAAAGAGCAAATGCTTATATGGTCTTAAACAGAGGCTGCTTTAGTCACAGAATGGGATGCCCTGGGCAGGAATGGACCTGGCAGGGTACAGTAGTGCTTTGCCCAGCAAAAGTGTCTTTATCAGGCTAATTTCAAATATGAAAAGAGCAAATGCTTATATGGTCTTAAACAGAGGCTGCTTTAGTCACAGAATGGGATGCCCTGGGCAGGAATGGACCTGGCAGGGTACAGTAGTGCTTTGCCCAGCAAAAGTGTCTTTATCAGGCCTAATTTCAAATATGAAAAGAGCAAATGCTTATATGGTCTTAAACAGAGGCTGCTTTAGTCACAGAATGGGATGCCCTGGGCAGGAATGGACCTGGCAGGGTACAGTAGTGCTTTGCCCAGCAAAAGTGTCTTTATCAGGCTAATTTCAAATATGAAAAGAGCAAATGCTTATATGGTCTTAAACAGAGGCTGCTTTAGTCACAGAATGGGATGCCCTGGGCAGGAATGGACCTGGCAGGGTACAGTAGTGCTTTGCCCAGCAAAAGTGTCTTTATCAGGCCTAATTTCAAATATGAAAAGAGCAAATGCTTATATGGTCTTAAACAGAGGCTGCTTTAGTCACAGAATGGGATGCCCCAAATAGGAGTGCACCTGGCAGGGTCCAGTAGTGCTTTGCCCAGCAAAAGTGTCTTTATCAGGCTAATTTCAAATATGAAAAGAGCAAATGCTTATATGGTCTTAAACAGAGGCTGCTTTAGTCACAGAATGGGATGCCCTGGGCAGGAATGGACCTGGCAGGGTACAGTAGTGCTTTGCCCAGCAAAAGTGTCTTTATCAGGCTAATTTCAAATATGAAAAGAGCAAATGCTTATATGGTCTTAAACAGAGGCTGCTTTAGTCACAGAATGGGATGCCCTGGGCAGGAATGGACCTGGCAGGGTACAGTAGTGCTTTGCCCAGCAAAAGTGTCTTTATCAGGCTAATTTCAAATATGAAAAGAGCAAATGCTTATATGGTCTTAAACAGAGGCTGCTTTAGTCACAGAATGGGATGCCCTGGGCAGGAATGGACCTGGCAGGGTACAGTAGTGCTTTGCCCAGCAAAAGTGTCTTTATCAGGCCTAATTTCAAATATGAAAAGAGCAAATGCTTATATGGTCTTAAACAGAGGCTGCTTTAGTCACAGAATGGGATGCCCTGGGCAGGAATGGACCTGGCAGGGTACAGTAGTGCTTTGCCCAGCAAAAGTGTCTTTATCAGGCTAATTTCAAATATGAAAAGAGCAAATGCTTATATGGTCTTAAACAGAGGCTGCTTTAGTCACAGAATGGGATGCCCTGGGCAGGAATGGACCTGGCAGGGTACAGTAGTGCTTTGCCCAGCAAAAGTGTCTTTATCAGGCTAATTTCAAATATGAAAAGAGCAAATGCTTATATGGTCTTAAACAGAGGCTGCTTTAGTCACAGAATGGGATGCCCTGGGCAGGAATGGACCTGGCAGGGTCCAGTAGTGCTTTGCCCAGCAAAAGTGTCTTTATCAGGCTAATTTCAAATATGAAAAGAGCAAATGCTTATATGGTCTTAAACAGAGGCTGCTTTAGTCACAGAATGGGATGCCCTGGGCAGGAATGGACCTGGCAGGGTACAGTAGTGCTTTGCCCAGCAAAAGTGTCTTTATCAGGCCTAATTTCAAATATGAAAAGAGCAAATGCTTATATGGTCTTAAACAGAGGCTGCTTTAGTCACAGAATGGGATGCCTCACAGCAGACTTAAGATCAGTTCAGTATATATGCACAGTTAGTTACTATAAGCAGCCTGAAAACGCTAACAAAGGCTGGATGAAAAAAAATAAATCTCCCTGTCAGCCAGCTCCGTTTTTCCTACCTTTCCCTGGCTTTCTGTCTGTCTCCTGTCTGTCTCCTGCCTGTCTCCTGCCTGTCTCCTGCCTGTCTCCAGCCTGTCCCTGTCTGTCCCTGTCTCCAGCCTGTCTAACTGCCTCAGCTACACAGCGTTCTGTCTGTCTGTCACGAATGCAATAGAGAAATGAGGAAAAGCAAGATGGCCGCCGTTAAATACCGCTGTGTGACGTCACCGGGCTTGCTGGCTGCTGATAGGCTGCATGTGACTGCCCCAGCTTGCACTGGCGCGGGATACATGTCCAGACATGTCCCGTCCGCCATCTTAGAATGCCTGTAAATGTAAATGAATGGATGTTAAAGGAAAACTTCGAGTGATCGAATCGCGGGGAAATTCGGATTCGATCCGAATCGAATTTTTCCTGAAATTCGGATCGAATCCGGGTTCGTCCGGATCGATTCGCTCATCCCTAGTAGGGAACATAGTGAATAAACCCCATAATGTATTTATTTTTAATATTACTGGGATAGGATCTAATAAAAGTAGGTAGGATTTGGTTTATTCAGATACTACCACAGTGTTCCAACCCCTTTACCACCTAAGACACAAGGAAGGACAGGCAGCTTGATGATCTTAAAGTGGACCAACACCCTAAGATTCCCAGGCTGATCACCTCCCTCACCGCGGGACATCCGAGATCGGGATGTCCCGCGGGGTGAAACCCCCCCAAAACCCCCAAAAAACCTTACCTTATCGGCGGCAGCCGCCGCCTCCCGCACGCCCCTCTAAACGTGCGCGCGCCCGCGCCGGCCGTTTGTGAATGGCTGGCGTGGGAGCGCCCTGTAAGAGTGATGTGCGGGAGGCGCCGGCGGACGCGCTGTCTTGTCCATCGCTGTCACCCGCTTGTCCGTCGGCGGGGATTGGACGGCGCGGTCACGTGGGAGCGTGGTGAGGTGAGTTTTTGGGGGTTTCACACAGCGGGGCACCCCCAATCGGAGTGCCCCCCCGAAGTGGACCAAAACCCAGGATAGTCAAAATCCTGGGTGTTGGTCCACTTTAAAGGGAGATTGACTCTTTTCATTGCTAAGATACTACTGTATGATTTTTGCAAATAGGTTCAGATCCAAGACAGACCTCACTGATGCTACCCGTACTGATTGTCTTATTTTTGATTAAACTTGACCATCTCAGATCTCAATGTGTTTCATAATATATATTGTTCTAGTTGGTCCCATACTTCATTTTAGAACAGTGACCTGGAATAAACACAGGAACACCATGATCCAGGGGTCATCTGCCAAGGCTATTCCCCAATATGTGTGACCAGGTTGAAGAACAGACAGATGAAGGGAAGTATGATTTAAATTAATATTTGCTGCACATTAATCTCCAATATTTCAACTAGAGATTAATATTATAAATATCGCAAATACTAATAATCCAGCGGCTACTAATCTGATACAAACCAATGGTCGCTGAGGCTCTCCTCACAGATCCAGTGAAATATCCCAAAGAAGAAATATCTTCCCTGGAATACTTTGCACATACATCTATTGTGTGACAAATTATCCACCACACACACAGTAAGATGTATAAATGAAAACAGGTTTAATTACCAGCACAGTAAATCACTAGCCCAATATGTTCATTAAGGGCCTTATTTATCAAGGGCTAGCGCCAGGTAGTGTCTCACTAGCGCCAGGTATCGCCAGCTATCGGCGGCTACCGACTCCAGAACGCCAGGCTGCGAACACAATCACGCATTTATCACGCTAAATGAGGCTAGCGCCGGCGAGAGCGTCAGCTAGCGCGGGATTCATCATGTAGCAGACTTCAACGAACAGCGCCGCTGCTAATCCCTTCACAGCGCGAGAATTAAACAAGCATTTCAGAGCGCGAGAATTTTTTGAGCGTGATTTGTTAATGAATATGCTGTGAGCCGCTCGCTATGGCCATTCGCTGTCATGCGCTCCCATACAGCGCGGAACCTGTCAAACAGCGACTCCTAACCCCGTATTCAACATTACCGCACACCGACTGAGTCGCTGTCAACAACCGAACAACGGCCAAGCACAGCGAATACTAGCCGGCACTGTGAAAATAACGCTACTGCCGCTCATCTGTCGCTACCTGGCGCTATTAATAAATCGGCCTCTAAGTTTTCCCAGAAAATCTTGATAGGCAGTTGTTACTTGTCATGTTAAGTTATAGTAAGCTATACATTAGTTACAGTACAATACAGTTGTTACATGTTAAGATAAAGTAAGCTTATAGTACAATAAATGTTATAATGGAGAGAGAGAGAGATAATGGAAAGATACTTAGCACTTATTAGCACTTAGCACTTATTAGCACTTATCACATTATGGTTGCTTCATTCAGGTCGCAGGCCCATCTATTGACTGAATAGCCCTCCAAGCAGCCTCACTAAACACTTGGGGGTGTGGCCAGCATTCCCAGCCTCCTGGGTGTGTCTGCAATGATGTGCCTATAACCGGCCTCTGTGAGATTAGATACATATTCTGTAAAGGGTTTAACTCCCACAATATAGATGTTATCATATTGTAATCGAGAAATTCATGATCCCTATTAATTTCTTAGTTAAATGAAACTAAACATCAAATACATATCAAACAGAGGATGATACTATGTGGATTATCAGTCTTTGGCCAATATATGTATGCCATGTTTGATATCAAATGAAAGGTCTTATAATCCTGAATAAGACTCTCTCAATAAAATAGTCATAACTGACATATTTCAGGAGTTACACCGCTCTTCCACAAATAACATCCAGTGACCGTGTCTAATGTCTATTTGAGTGTCTGAGTCGGAGGCCAACCTAATTAGGAATTCAAGGATTCCTTCTCAAGGGGAAGTGTGCTGCAGTCTAGAAAACACCCCAGCTATTGAGGTAGTTGGCAACTAGGTGTGAATATGTGAATTTAGGTGTGCTAGGTGTCTATTGTATTCATGGGGCATAGACAGATGGAAGAAACGCAGACTCACATACTATTTGAGTGTTAATCTGGGGAACATCTGCAATTATATCCTTTAACACAGACCAGTGAGGTGAAGCCAGATATCTTTCTTATCCATACATTTCAATGATGCTCTACATAGACCCTTACAATGAATGTAAGGATATCACCATTTTTCAGGCTACAAAGGCAATTCCTGACATCCTGACAAATATTAGTGTGAATGGGAACATCTCTATCTGTGGACATTCAGGTTGTTATGAAAAACTGACATTTTCAAATTAAATCCAAAATGATTATGCCTTCAAGTTAAGGAAATTAAACTCAACTTGCAAATGTGACAGCCACTCCTGCTGCGCCAATGTAGGTGAAAATGTATCTGCGGTGACGCTTTCTGCAGGCAGTCTCATTACAGTTTTACGCTCATTATAATCCAACAATGTCATCTACCATGCTAGTAGATGACAATCGTTCTTTCATTTGGCTTTACTACAGACTACAGACACATCGCATTACTAGAAAAGCAAAATTTCCCTTAAGGCAGTACCTTGGCAAAGGTTCCATGCCCCATCATTTGTTACTTGTAGTTGATCTTCCAAATCAAAAATTGTTTAAGCTCATCAGCTCGACATTTTCAAAACTCTAGTAGCACATGTATAAAAATTGTGTTTTCAATACACCTAAACTAAACAATAACTGGCCAAAATCTGTTAACCTTTGATAACTGACATTAAACATCTGAAGCATTATAGCAGATTCTGTGGATCTAAGCCAAAAAGATATGTGAAAGCAACCTTATGTAATATAAGTGCCTAGAAAATAAAAAAGGGTGTTGAGAGGGGGGAAGGGTGAACATGGCTGATGGTGGACACATCTGTAGCCAATTAGCCAGTTTACATCAACTTGGAGGCCGATTCAGTAATAGCGCCAGGTAGCGACAGATGAGCGCCAGTAGCGTGATTTTCACAGCGCCCGCTAGTATTCGCTGTGCTTGGCCATTGTTCGGTTGTTGACAGCGACTCAGTCGATGTGCGGTAATGTTGAATACGGGGTTAGGAGTCGCTGTTTGACAGGTTCCGCGCTGTATGGGTGCGCCTGACAGCGAATGGTCATAGCGAACGGCTCCCAGCATATTCATTAACAAATCACGCTCAAAAAATTCTCGCGCTGTGAAAAGCTTGTATAAACCCCAGACCGCTGGCGGTGATGGCTTAAAAGTAGTTTTTAACCCCCAAACATGCATATTTTTTGATTAAAAAATTAAACAAGTTTTTCTAAACATTTTGTAATATAAATACATTAATATCAGACCTGTAATATCAATTCTGCACAAATTTTTTTATTTTTTTACCTTTAAAAAAATATCTAACATTGCCGAAGTGGTCACAGAATTTTTGACATTGTAAAAAAAAAAAAAAACATTAATATCAATTAAATATGAAGATTTAAAGATTGCTCCATTGAAATGCATTGGAGAGCGCCAGGTAGCGAGAGGTCATACCTGGCGCTGTGATGGGATTAGCAGCGGCGCTGTTCGTTGCAGTCCGCTACATGATGAATCCCGCGCTAGCTGACGCTCTCGCCGGCGCTAGCCTCATTTAGCGTGATAAATGCGTGATTGTGTCTGCCGCCTGGCGTTCTGGAGTCGGTAGCCGCCGATAGCTGGCGATACCTGGCGCTAGTGAGACACTACCTGGCGCTATCCCTTGATAAATAAGGCCCTAACTGTTAAGACAATTCCAAAATAGACCTATAAGGTTAAAAGCTAGCAGTCAAAAATTTTTGGAAAATAATTGCCTATCCAAGGGGACCAGCTTTTCAAAGCTCATTTTGAGGCTTACTTTATTCTGATAATCTTATATTCTTGGAAATCATGTGCAGGTGCATTCAAGCTCTTGCTATACCCAGCTTTACCTGCTGAAAATATGGCATGCTAATTTCATCTGGTTCTTAGTTGGCGATTTAGTTGGCTTATTTAAGAGTTTACTAAAGGGGTCTTAGCAATGGTGTAGAGAGAGTGTACACCTTCATCATAGGATATTCCAACCATATGTGTTTGAACATGCCTGGGAAGAGGCACCCACGGAAGCAGGCCTTTAGCAATAGAAATATGGTCAGGGACCAAATACTGTACCAGCACATTAAAAGTTTTAGTGCCCAAACTGAAGAGATCTCAGCTTTTTTTTTTCAATGATAGAACTCGATCAACCCTGACCCAAGCTTGGTTTGTGTCACAGACTAAAATTCTGACAGGTGTTTCTGTACCTCGCCTTGGGAAAACTACAGAACCATGACCCAGGGGTCATCTGCCAAGGCCATTTCTACCATCTGTGCCCTGGTTATAGCTCAAATGACGTTAACTGTAACACAGAAAAAAAAATCAGAATTGCCAAGCCAAGGTTTACACTATATAGATTGAAACCCCATCTCTAGGTGAATACATGTATGTACAATACCGCCTCTGACAGGGGAATGGAGCTGCATTCTGTCAGAAAGCGTCGCTTACCTGGGCCCCGTTCCAGCGCTGGTCGTGGGTGGCCGGGTGCGGCGGCTGTGTCGGCTCGGCGGGCGCGCCAGGCAGTGGCTGCTCCTGCCGGCGCGCGCGCGCCCCCTGCTGTTCCGGCCGGCGGCCCCGGCTCCCGTACACGTGCTCGCGCACGCGCGCGAGCACGTTCTGCTTATCTCCTCCGGCGGCGCTGCTCTCAGCGCGCCCGCCGGGGGAAAGTCATTAGTTCAGGTGGGGTGGGGGGAAGGCAGTACAGGGACAGGGCCAATGAGCCCTAGTGTTGTTCCTTGGGCCAATGAGCCCAGCTGGATATAGTCAGGCCAATCCTGGCCTGGATCATAGTGCACCAATCACCCTCACCCTCCTCTCTGTCTCTCCCTATAAAAGCAATTCCCCCTCAGTTGGGAATTGCCTGTGATAGTGCCTTGTACCCAGTTTAGTTGCTTGTCTCTAAAGAATACTTTGATCTCCCGTTGCCGACCTTCGCCTGTTTTGACCACCGCTGATTTGATCTCCCGTTGCCGACCTTCGCCTGTTTTGACCACCGCTGAATTGATCTCCTGTTGCCGACCTTTGCCTGTTTTGACCACCCTCCGATCTGATCTCCTGTTGCCGACCTCTGCTTGATCCTCGATCACGTCTTGTCCAATCCTTTGTACCGCTGCCATCTCGGAACTTCTGTTGCTGACTCCTAGCCTGTTGGACTTCCGTTACACGCTCAGCTATAGGGCTGCTCGGCGCCACTTCCAGCCGCGGGTTCTCCAGGCCTCTGAACAGTAAGACCCCAATCTTTGAGCCATTGAAGTCCTGGGGGCAACCGATCCCGGGCAGGCGTTCTCTGCGTCCCGGCAAGCGGGGGCTCCTAAAGGTGAAGCTGGCTGCGGAGATTGGGGGTTGAGGTCTTACTGGGAGGGCTGGAGTTATCCAAGTGGGTTGCTGTAGTACCCGGAGCGTGACATTATCACAGGCCCAAGATGGATGACCTGGTACAGCAGGTACAAGCTATGGCTACGGCGATAAACCAGCTCGCTCAAAGAGTGGCCACTCAAGAATCTCGACAGTTACCGGCATCCTCTGTACCACCTCATATCTCAGAACCAAAGATTCCATTGCCGGAAAAATTTTTTGGAGAACGAGCTAGATTCTCCAATTTTAAGAATGCCTGCGAACTGTATTTCAAGCTGAGACCCATCTCCTCAGGCACAGAGTCCCAACGAGTAGGCCTAGTCATTTCTTTGCTTCAAGGAGACCCGCAGTCCTGGGCGTTCAGTTTGCCATCTCATGATTCTGCCCTACAATCCGTTACAGCATTCTTTACTGCTATGGGCGTCTTATATGCTGACCCTGATCAACAATCTACGGCAGAAAATAGGCTTCGGGCCTTGAGACAAGGACGGAATTCGGCTGAAGATTATAGTGCTGAATTCCGCCGCTGGGCCGTCGAATCGAGGTGGAATGATCCCGCTTTGTGTAGTCAATTCAGGGTGGGGCTGTCGGAAAGCATCAAGGATGCTTTGGTAAATTTTCCTCCACCCGCAGACCTAGACCAATTAATGCAGGTCTCCATTAAAATAGACAGGCGTCTTAGGGAGAGGGCTAGGGAGAGAGCCAGGGCTCCCACGTCCTTCAGGTCTTCCCAGAGTCTTAGTTCCCCCGCTACCCGTGGGGAAAATACCTCATCTCCTTCCCAGGAAGAACCCATGCAATTAGGGAGAACCCAGTTATCCCAAGAGGAAAAGCAGCGTAGGCGGTCCAATGGGTTATGCCTATATTGTGGGAACTCGGGACATTTCGCAGGGTCCTGTCCCAACAAGGGGAAACCGGCGGGAAACTTCCGCACCCAGACCAGGTAGAGAGTACTGATCTGGGTGAGTCCCTTTGCAACTCTCGCCAAAATAAGATGTTAGTACCCATTGACTTATCTTGGGGTTCTTCCAAGCAAACAGTTTCCGCCTTTATCGACAGCGGTGCGGCGGGAAACTTTCTGGATAGGAGCATGATCTCTCTTTTAGGTATTCCGTTAGTTCCTCTTGAAAGATCCCTACAAGTTTTGGCCATCAATGGGAAGGCCATTCAGGGGGGACCTATAAACACCAAGACCCCACCTCTTCGGTTAATTGTTGGCTCTTCCCACTCTGAGTTCTTAGAATTTTTCATCTTCGACTGTCCAGAGACTCCGGTGGTTTTGGGATACCCCTGGTTACAACTCCACAACCCGGTGTTAGATTGGCGGGTTGGGGAATTGATCAAGTGGAGTGACCATTGTAAAAATCACTGCTTCACTACAGGCCTTAGAAGTGTGCAAGTTTTACCTCAGGGATTACCTCAACCATACGCAGACTGGGTTGATGTCTTCTCTGAACGTTCTGCGGATACCCTTCCTCCACATCGGTCTTATGACTGCCCTATTGACTTGCTTCCTGGCACGATTCCCCCGAGGGGAAAAATTTATAATCTTACTCTGCCCGAAGAACAAGCAATGAGGGAGTATATCACCGAAAATTTAAGGAAGGGATTTATTCGCCCCTCTACCTCTCCTGCCGGGGCTGGATTCTTTTTTGTAGAGAAAAAAGATGGCGGCCTGAGACCATGCATAGATTATCGAGCCTTGAATAAAATCACTGTTAAGAACCGATACCCCTTGCCCTTGATCGGGGATCTGTTCAATCAAGTCACAGGGTCTCAAATTTTTTCCAAGTTGGATTTAAGAGGGGCTTACAATCTGATTCGCATCCGACAGGGGGATGAGTGGAAAACCGCATTTAATGTGAAAGACGGCCATTACGAGTACCTGGTCATGCCTTTTGGTCTTTGTAACGCACCAGCCGTTTTTCAAGATTTTGTTAATGATATTTTCAGAGAGTATCTCGGTAGATTTGTGGTCATATACTTAGACGATATTCTCATTTTTTCTAATTCCTTGTTGGAGCACAGACGTCATGTTAAGTTGGTACTACAAAAATTAAGAGAGAACAATTTATTTGCTAAACTTTCTAAATGCGTGTTTGAAGTCACCACAGTTCCTTTCTTAGGGTATATCATTACCAACCGGGGTTTAGAGATGGACGCAGGGAAAGTTTCGGCGGTTCAGGATTGGGTTCAACCCAAGACCTTAAAAGAATTGCAGCGTTTCCTAGGTTTCGCCAATTTTTATCGGCGATTCATCAAAGGTTTCTCTCATGTTGTTGCTCCTCTTACCAATCTTACCCGCAAGGGGGCCTTTACGGCTAACTGGTCTCCCTCTGTCTGTGAGGCCTTCCTGACCTTGAAGCGGGCCTTCACTTCGGCACCAGTGTTAATTCACCCAGATATTCGTAAGGCCTTCATTGTTGAAGTAGATGCTTCGGAGCTGGGAGTGGGTGCAGTTTTGTCGCAATATTCCGGTGATCCTGAGCGTCTACATCCATGTGCTTATTTTTCACGTAAATTCAGTACCGCGGAGCAAAATTATGATGTTGGTAATAGGGAACTATTGGCTATTAAACTGGCTTTTGATGAATGGCGACACTGGCTGGAGGGTTCTGTACATCCTATAACCGTGTATACCGATCACAAAAATCTTGAATACATTGGGTCTGCCAAGAGATTGAACTCCCGTCAAGCACGTTGGGCATTATTCTTCTCGCGTTTTAATTTTATTATTACGTTCAAGCCGGGTGTAAAAAATACTAAAGCGGATGCTCTATCTCGCATGTTCGGTGAATGTAAGGATCGGGGTGATACTGGTGACCCGATTCTACCCATGGGTTGTGTGGTCGGGGCATTACTTCCTGATCTCTCTAACACCTTGCCGCCGTTTCAAGACCAGTCTCCTAGTGATGTTCCCTTGGGGTGCCAGTTTGTACCGCCACATTTGCGTTCAGATGTAATTCGCGAGTTTCACGATGCTAAAACTGCTGGTCATGTGGGTAACCGAAAAACCTTTATGCTTGCCCGTCGCCATGTATGGTGGCCAACCATGAGACGCGATATTACTGCCTTTATCGACGCTTGTGCTGTTTGCGCTCGAAGTAAAGGGGTTCATAAGGCTCCCAGTGGCGGTTTGGTTCCTCTTGAAATCCCTGCCGAACCTTGGACTCATATTTCTATGGATTTTATTGTAGATTTGCCTTTATCACACGGGAATACTGTTATTTGGGTGGTCGTAGATCGCTTCAGTAAAATGGCACACTTCATTCCTTTGGCTAAGCTTCCTTCTGCACCAGAGCTTTCTCGACTATTTACTTCACACATTTTTCGTATTCATGGTATTCCGTCCAATATAGTCTCCGATCGGGGCGTCCAATTTACTTCCCGTTTTTGGAAACATTTCTGTTCGCGGCTGGGTATACAGATCTCTCTTTCGTCTGCCTACCATCCCCAGTCCAATGGGCAGACGGAAAGAACTAATCAAACTTTGGAACAGTACTTAAGGTGCTATGTCTCTGATGCCCAAGAACAATGGGCAGAATTTATTGATTTCGCCGAATTTGCTTACAATAATGCTCCTAGTGAGAGTACCAAGATATCGCCTTTTTATTGTAACTTAGGGAAAAATCCTAGAGCTTCTTCCCTTTCAGGGTCACCTTCCAACTTGCCGGCGTTGGAGGAGTGGCTTCAAGAACGGAAGAATATCTGGACACATGTGCAGGAAATTCTTAAAACCACTAGTTTGAGATATAAGAAATTCGCTGATCGTCGCAGGTCGCAGGAACCAGCTCTGCAGGTGGGTGATCTAGTTTGGGTTTCCACCAAAAATATTGCGCTCCGTCAACCCTCTAGTAAATTAGGTCCCAAGTTCATTGGACCTTATCCTGTTATCAGGAAGTTGAATAACGTGTCTTTTAAAGTTCAACTCCCTCCGACTATGAAAATACCCAATTCTTTCCACGTTTCGCTGTTAAAACCAGCTAAGAACACGCCTCCAGCTGGTCCTTCGCCGATTCTTGTTGACAATGAGCCAGAATATGAAGTGAACAGGATCTTAGATTCACGTAAAGTGCGCAATTCGTTACAATATCTGGTCGACTGGGTTGGCTATGGTCCGGAGGAAAGATGTTGGGTGGCAGCTAGAGATGTGCATGCCAGTGCCCTTGTGAAAAAGTTTCATCGTGACAATCCAGAAAAGCCTGGTGAGGGTCCGGAGGCCCCTCGTGAAGGGGGGGGTAATGTCAGAAAGCGTCGCTTACCTGGGCCCCGTTCCAGCGCTGGTCGTGGGTGGCCGGGTGCGGCGGCTGTGTCGGCTCGGCGGGCGCGCCAGGCAGTGGCTGCTCCTGCCGGCGCGCGCGCGCCCCCTGCTGTTCCGGCCGGCGGCCCCGGCTCCCGTACACGTGCTCGCGCACGCGCGCGAGCACGTTCTGCTTATCTCCTCCGGCGGCGCTGCTCTCAGCGCGCCCGCCGGGGGAAAGTCATTAGTTCAGGTGGGGTGGGGGGAAGGCAGTACAGGGACAGGGCCAATGAGCCCTAGTGTTGTTCCTTGGGCCAATGAGCCCAGCTGGATATAGTCAGGCCAATCCTGGCCTGGATCATAGTGCACCAATCACCCTCACCCTCCTCTCTGTCTCTCCCTATAAAAGCAATTCCCCCTCAGTTGGGAATTGCCTGTGATAGTGCCTTGTACCCAGTTTAGTTGCTTGTCTCTAAAGAATACTTTGATCTCCCGTTGCCGACCTTCACCTGTTTTGACCACCGCTGATTTGATCTCCCGTTGCCGACCTTCGCCTGTTTTGACCACCGCTGAATTGATCTCCTGTTGCCGACCTTTGCCTGTTTTGACCACCCTCCGATCTGATCTCCTGTTGCCGACCTCTGCTTGATCCTCGATCACGTCTTGTCCAATCCTTTGTACCGCTGCCATCTCGGAACTTCTGTTGCTGACTCCTAGCCTGTTGGACTTCCGTTACACGCTCAGCTATAGGGCTGCTCGGCGCCACTTCCAGCCGCGGGTTCTCCAGGCCTCTGAACAGTAAGACCCCAATCTTTGAGCCATTGAAGTCCTGGGGGCAACCGATCCCGGGCAGGCGTTCTCTGCGTCCCGGCAAGCGGGGGCTCCTAAAGGTGAAGCTGGCTGCGGAGATTGGGGGTTGAGGTCTTACTGGGAGGGCTGGAGTTATCCAAGTGGGTTGCTGTAGTACCCGGAGCGTGACACATTCACAGTGACATCGGAAAAACAGAGCTGGATCCATGGGTTTACTCTTACAAGTACATATACTCTTACAAGTACATATAGAGATGGATAATAAAACCAGAAGTATAGAAGAATCAGACTGGTGGCATTCACTGTGAGGAATCAAATGCGAGTAGCCTTTATTTTACCTTTAAAGGAGCACTATCGCAAAATTGTGTAATATTAAAAATCCATATAAACACTTTAGCTAATAAGGGGAGGGGTCACTTATACACCCCAACTGAATAAAACTCCCGCCAAGCTTGTGGTTTTCTTCCCCTGGTAGGAATAAAATCCTGGGGTCATAGGTTTAGTCTATGAGGGGTGACAGAGTCTGTCACCCGAGATGTCCCCTTCCTTCCATTAAAATAAAAAAAAAAAAAAGCCTGGCTGGATATTTCTCGATACCGGGTGTATAAGTGACCCCTCCTCCCTCCATCCAGCATATTTATATGGATTTTTATCATTGGGGCATTTTTTCGAGATAGTGCTCCTTTAACCCTTTTGTTGCCAAGCACGTAACACCTACGTGCTGGCTTGGCTGGGCCTTAAGTGCCAAGCCCGTAGGTGTTACGTGCTTGACTTTCCTCGCTTCTAGTTTAAAAAATAAAAATAAAAAATACTCACCTGACCCCTTGTTGGATCCGGCCGGGTCTCCTCTTTAATTTGGTGCCATCCGATCCCCCGTGGGGGGTCGGATGGCTCCAGGAGAGCCCCCGGAATAGGCCGCCCCCCCCCCCGCTTCTGCAGCAGCAGCTTCTAACTGTAAAAAAAAAAAAAAAAAAAAATGACATTCACTTACCTGTGTGTGCGCTGGCTCCCGCTGTCCCTCCTCTTCACCTGGGGGGCCTCCGATCCCCCCCCCCCAGGACTTACCGATCTTCAGGAGAGAGCCTGGGAGGCTCTCTCCTCTCTTCTTCTCGATGGCGGCCGCCATCTTGCCTCTAAGCCCCGCCCCCTTGGGGGCGGGGCTTATGAAGTCATCCCGGCCCCGAACGGGCTTCAGCTTTCTCAGCTTCTCAGATGCCGGTGATCGGCGCTGGGGAAGGAGGTGACAGGAGATCCTCTGATCTCCTGCCTTCTCCTTCTCTGGATGCCGATCACCGGCATCTGTCAGCTGAGCGGCGAGGGACAAGAGCTTGCAATCGAAGGTAAGTACAGTAAAAAAAAAAATTTTTTTTTTCTAATAAAATACTTTTTATTATTGTGTGGTGGTTTTTTTTAACAGTTAACCCTTTGTGAGCTGGTAAGGGGTCCATGAGACCCCTTATACCAGTTCACAAGGCTGGGGGGGTGGCAAGTCACCTGCCCTAGCGGGTGGCTTGCCATTAACCCCTGGCACCCCCATTACCTGCCTCCCCAAAGGCCAGGGGGGGGCAGAAGAGCCCGGGCCCACATAGGCTATGTGGGCTCGTAGGCTGCAGGGTGGGGGGGCCACCAAAGCTGGCCCCCCCACTCTGTGCCTACAAGCCCCCATAGCTGGTCCCGGGCTGGTTACTTTGGGTAAGGGGGACCCCACGTCATTTTTTTTTTGGGATTTTTAAGGGTTTTTAACCCTTAAAAATCCAAAAAAAAATGGGGTCCCCCTCCCCGGGAAGGGGGACCCTATGTCATTTTTTTTTTTAATTAACCATTTGTCATCCAGCAGCTATAAAAGGCTTCTGGGCAGGAAAGGGTGTCTACCTATACATATGTGGTATCGCTGTAACCGGGAGAAATTGGGGTTTCTCACGCAATAAGATTTTATTGACAAACTTACATTTTTTATTACAAAAAAACTCTACAAATTGTAAAAAAATATTTTTTTTTTATTTTTTTTCACACATTACACCCAAAAATATTGAGAATACACCTAAAAAATACAAACAAGACATTTCATGTTAAAGCCCAGACTCTGTTGAAAAAAACAATATATAATTTTCCTGGGAAATCCCTGGAAATCCTTTCAAAAATGACAGTTGAACATGTGTAGCGCAAAATAGTGAAACATCGTCTGGCAACAGGGAGTGGCAAATGCTGCAGGTAGGCTGGCAGCGAAAGGGTTAAATTGGGCACTGCATAGAAACACAAAAGGATCTTAACCTCAATTTTCTGTCTGCTAGTGATGACCCCCCCAGTTTGGCTGAAGGTGTCTAGCTTTTTTTTTTTTTCAATCCAAAGTCTATGGGAAAAAAAGAAAAATGGCTGGGCTACTAGTCTATGTGCAAAGGGCTCTGGTGCCTCAGGCCGGTCCTTGGCTCTTTGGATACCATTTGACATAGGTCCAGTGTTCCTCCAGTGATGACAGGGCTCTTTAACACCCCAATGCATGTAAGCTGGTGGGGAGGTGGATTGTGTACTCATCCTATTCTTCAACTGATATAGGACCACTTACCAATTCACAAGTAGGTGCCAATGAAAAAAATCCCCAATTATAAAAATAATGTTTAATGGAAAATAGAAACTGAACTAAAGTCCCTGTCCAGGCAAACTAACTTTCTACCCCTTGGGAACTGTTGCAGAGTGTCAGTGCTGTGTGTAGCAAATCCAGATAGACATTTCTGGTGTAGCAGGAACTGGCTTTACTGTGTGCAGTAAGAAAATGTTACCTTACATGGTGGATAACATAGACAGGAAAAATAAGTGATAGAGCGCAACTGAATATACAGGAAATACAACACATCAGAAAAATGCATAGATAGACTACAGATAAGCATTGGTAACAGTAACAATCTACTGTTATAACTGTAAACTGCAGTCCCAAAATCAGATTCAAGCAGGAGCTGTTGCAAAGTATTGTGTCGCCTACAGAAACAGTATAAAATAAGTTATTTCAAATCACCTGAAAATCTCTGTATGTAAATAGCTTATGTATCTCAGGCCTGATTCAGTTTCTGGGTCATGGCTGAGCTGGCAAGGATGTGTTATAGAGCAGATTTATGAGTCTCCAACATGTTCTGCTGTGGTCAAATGCAGCTGTCGGACTATTGTGACTTGCTATGCTTGCTCACGCTGAGAGATCCAAGGAACAAAGTAGTTGTAGGACCATTTTTTGAGTGGTCCTGGAGAAATGCAAACTTCGGAGCCCTGCTCCGGATTCTACCCTACATTGCTGTAAATGGAGGAGAGGTATATGAGACAGAAATGCGGTCCTCAGTTGCTGGCTAATTATTGCTGTTGGGTTTAGAGTCACTTTCACCATACTCTTCACTGGTAACTTGGCTGAAGGTTAGTGTGTCATGCTCAGGCAGTGGCGGGGTCCTTCTCAGGCAGCAGCGGTGGCAGCATCCTCTTTTTCCATTGGGGGCTCTGGCATCCTGGCAGGGGAATGACACTCCACTGATGGGGAGAGGCTTTTATAAAAAAGGGGTATAATTCCACCAACGTCACAGAGAAATCCAGCAGAAGCGTGAGGTTAATGTGGGGAGGTCTTTTTAGCTGGCCAATAATAGAGACTTTTCCAAACCCAGCATCACTGCTAAATGGACCAGTTGGACCTGCCGTTAGCTAATAATGGGGCCTGAGAAAGTTGGTTTCTGATATGCAGAATGCAGAATTAGCAAACACGGGCTGTTATGGGCCCTGTTTCCACAGATCGGGGGCAATGTCGGACTAGGGTGTTTTAGGCCCACCAGTAGAACTGGTTCTAGGGGCTCATTCTATAGTAGAATAAAAATATCAACTATTTATTTTATGGCTCACTCCAACTGATGCTCTACCAATGCAGGACAGTGTCCTTACCTGCTGGAGCACATATAAATCAGGGGCACCCCGAGTTCATCTCCCTGTCCGTCTGCATTTCAAGCAAATCTAGTATCAGGAAATTATAGGGACTGTCCAGGCAAAGGGTTAACTAAATGTGATAACGTCTTATCTCATGTTTGTGTCAGGGACTTTTTCTAATCAATCATTGTTTCTCCCAGCTCCTAACTTGTCTGTGTAGGGGACCCTGAATGTCCTGCACTGAAACGCCTGAAGACAAAGGCATTTTAGTGAATGACTCCAATAAACACCCTAAGTAAACCCTTTGCCCTGTATGTCCCTTCAGGGTTTCACTGCCCCTGAAGGCAAACCACCCAGAAGCCCTTGGGCAACTGTTAGCATAGTATAGACTCTCCTTGCCGTCACATGGGAGAGGACAGAAAACCTAACCCCTGTCACCCGGGATCTAGGAAATGTAGGTTCCCTTTTCTTATGAGCTGTTTTTGTGGGTGAGGGCTGATCTATTTTTGTATGCACAAAGGCCTTAAACCGAACCAGCACCCTGGCACAGTTGGAAAATAATGGTAGCGGCCATTTTGGAGCTTCCTCTCCCAACTGAAATAACTGAAATGCAATCTAAATTGTCTCGGAGAGGGATGCATATGAACACTGTTTGTTGTGTTGGTCTGATTTAATTCATTTTGGACTGTTGGTCTGCTTTAATAAAATAGCAGTAAATGGCCGGGATACAAGAAGAGCTATGAACAGCTAAATGCTTAGATAAAAATGGCTCCTTACAGCAGCTAAACCAAAAAAGGTGAAATTTACCGCATTTAGCTTTCTGCCATTAGGTCCCGCCCCCAAAACGCGCAGCCCCAGGTATAAATCCTTGATTGCCTAATGGCAAATGCAGCCTACCACACTAGTTTCCTTACCTGTTTTGGCATGTAAGGTGATAGCTGTGTCAAAGGATGGGTGAGGGCAAAACTAAACTAAAATGCAGAGGGTAGTTATTTCAGAGCCTATGTTCATTCCAACTTGTGGCCCACCATCCTTAGTTTGCTGATCGGCATCCTATTCTTGCCTTTTTGAACAAAACATAAGACATATTTCATTTTATTGAGGTCCTGGGGCTCCTCTACCCCTAGCCCAGGGTCTAGATATGAAGCCTGCAGCAGAGACGGAGTTAATGCGCCATCTTGCTCACTGAGCCGGGTGATATAAACCGCCCGCCTCCCACGTCCCTGGCTGTTTGTCACAGAAATCTGCCGCGCTCTCTCCGTACAGCCCCCACTTGCAGCCAGACAAGCGCCCACAGTCCTCAGACTCCATTTCCTCATGCTACCCACACACACAAATTAGCTCTAATCTTCGTTAATTTGCTGTGTTCGCATAGCGCCAAGCATGACTCGTCCTGACTCGCCCCGCCACCAAGCTGAAAATGGCATCTCGGGTCCTGACCCTTGGGATGTTTTGCAGCACTGATGTGCGTTCAACTTTGATTCTAAAATACACAGAGGAATTTATTTATCAATCAAAGACAGACCAAACATATTTGAAGATCCACCACTAAACATGGTACATGTGAGATTCTTTGCAGAGGGCATACAGATCCTCAGTAAATTATACAATTCGTTCCCAGTGGGCCCTTCACTAAAATGTGGCAAGCTCTCCATCTTTTTGTTTGGGAGAGGTCATCAACTTTTATAGCCTACATCATCATCTCATGTGGCAAGCTCACAAGCTCACAAGCTCAGGTGGCCCCTATTTACTAAAGTAAGCTCTTGTATAGTCAAACCCCTCTGTCATAGAGGACTGTCCCTCTCCATGGAGCATTAAAGAGGAACATCGGACCTAAAATAAAAGGGGGGGGGGGCGATTCCCCTCCCCCATCATCCCCTACTTACCATTTGGATGTTGCCTTCTGCGGCGACATTCGGCTGCTTCAGTGTTCGATCTGATGCCGCCCGCCGGCTAAGCTGTCTGTGAGTGACAGCACGGCTTTAGCGGTGCTCTTCAAAGTCCTGTGCTGCTCATCGAAATATTGCGGGATTTCGGGTGGCCCCATTGCATCCCACTGTGCAGATGCAAGATCGGGGCTGTGCAGTGCCTGATGGGATGGAAGATGGCTCTGCCCTTTGGAAGGTCGCTCAGGATGCAAGGGACCCAGAAGATAGATTCCCCACGGGGTGAGAAAATAATGCCCAAATGTGACACTGGAGAGGGGGGTAGCCGTCCGATGAGGTTTGACGGAGGTTTTAACCTCCCCTGAGGTCCCTCTTTAAGAGATGCTGAGATTGCTGCAGATAATTGACAGATGAGATTTATTTTCTTTTAGACCTTAAAGGTATTGTACAGACTAAGTGTAAAAACAAATTGTAATGGCCAGCGGGACACCAGCCTTCTGTAAGCAGGCAACCCCCAATCTCCACCGCCGCTTCTGCCTATAGTCAAGACCCCGTTTGCCGGGACGCTAGGTACGCCTCACCGTACACGGTTTCCCCCAGGTCTTAATAGGCGCAAAGGATGGCTGCTTACGGTGAAGGCCGATGAACCACGAGGGTATCCCGAAGCCGAGGTCATTCACAGGTAGTCAATCCGGAGGGTGCGTCAGAGTACAGGGATGAGACAGGTGCTTAGTCAGGGGTAGCCAATGGGTCAAGCCGGGAGGTCAGAGATCGCGGGGTATCCAGAGGGGCAGGCAGGTTCGTAGTCAGACAAAGCAGAGGTCGGTACAGGCAGCGGACAGGGATGGTCGATCAAGCCGTGTCAGGATCAGATAACAGCTAACAGAATCATACCCTAATCACAAGCGACTATCGCGGGCACTGAGTGCTGGGCTGACTCCATATTTTTTGGGGAATCGACCAATGGCCACCCTGGGGGGGGGAGTGTATGTGCTGATTGGTGTAACTTACAACACTGTGAGTGATTGGAGGCACTATCCAGGGGCTGGTCAGTCTTGGCTGCAAGGCTGATCAGCCCCCGATTCCCATCAGGTGTGGAGCACTCTGTGCTGCCTGCCACTCGCAGCACAGCGCCTCCTAGTGGCGAAATTTACAGACTGCGGGACGCGCGCCTGCACAGCTAGAGAGGGGCGAGGGAGACTGCCAGAGTGACGTGCCACGCTCCCAGCAGCAGGAGTGCTGCGTCGCCCTGCGGACGCTCGCCGCCGCCCCCCTGGCAGAGGTAAGTCCCTTACACAAATCATTGTTTGTGTGCCTGTAAAGAATAAGAATAAGCCAGGGGAGCTCCTAAATAAAGTTGTTGATGAGTTTTATCCCTTTTTCTATAGCTCTTTTCTATAAAGCTTTATTTTAATTATTCATGACCTCCTTTTTTGGACCAATAAAAAGAAGCAGGGAGACAGACAAAGAAAGTAGGGAGAAGCTATTCTCCCCTGCACATTGTGTGCCCTAGTCTGATAGAAGAGGGATGAAAATAGATCCACCTCTCTAAAAGGTTGTTGTGAAAAAATAAAATTCAAGGGCTTGGCTAAATAACAGCCCATAACGCGACATAAATTGGGATGCCCAATAGCTTGAATCCCAACAGCAAACCCAAGTATTGGGCTAAATGCTCACATTTCTGCATCCTTGTGATGACAGCAAGCAGATACACTCTCCCCCTGCTGTCCAGCTGATTTTACCAATGTGTGAAACATTATTAAACTAATTAACCCTAGATGTTTTGCAGGGCCTAAATGGGTTACCTCTTGTGAAAAATGTAGGACCTGGTTCAAACTTTCTGCTCTCCTACCAGCAACTTCTTGCATACCCCGTTGCGCTGTGCAACAGCTTACAGCTTGTACGGCTTGTATGTGATCTGCATCTATATTGCTAGTTTAATGCAGTTTATATAAATTGGTTTGTAGTCTCTGTTGTACATTCTCTACTGCATGTTGTGTTTCCTGTACATTGAGGTGATCTCTATGACTTATTTTGTCCTGTCTATGTTATCCACCATGTAAGGTGACCTTCTCTTACTGCACTCATGTTCCAGTAAATCCAGTTCCTGTTACACCACAAATGTCTATGTGGATTTGACTCCACTGCGCCCAGCACTCAAATTCTGCAACATACCCTTAGTCGATAAATTACCGATAAAACTATAATTTAGTCTGTCGGGTTCAAGTGGGATGGGAGGAGATGCAAGGTATCATAAACCACCAATGATACTCATAGGCTTGACAACCCACAGGTGAATCACACATGCTAATATGTGATCCCAGAGCCACCACCTATTCTCTCCAGATTGAGACTGGGATCTTTCCCTCCCTATGGAATATATAATATTGGCACTAATTTGCACAGGTTTAGATTGCCAGCAACTCGCTTTAGTAATGCCCTCTGAATGTTTTTTCTGGACCTGCAAGTTCTAAAAGCCATTTTCCCAATACCAGAACATTGTTCTAAATGTCCAAGTGCAAACTTGATATATATGACACGTGACATATGGTTTTAGTTGATTTTTAGCTGTTCCCCAACACATGGAACACCCTAGGCATTGCACGTAGCTTATAATTCATACAATCTAATTAAATAACTTTCATCTCTCCCTGTCTAATACTATAGACATTATGGCAGGTGAATTGTCCTAATTTTCAACAATGGCAGATAGGATAATCATCCAGACATTGTAAAGTTCAGCCGACCTGGTTAGCAGGAGGAAATCGTTTGATCTACTGCCCCTTACACTTTGGTTTCCTGTGGGTTAGTCAGCAGGTGTGGAAAACTGCCATTATGGATTTTCCTTTTAATTATAAATTGTGATTGTCTTTTAACTGTAAATCGCAACAGGTCATCTGATTTGAAAATAAGGTTATTTACATTTGCTAAGGTTATTCCAGCTGCACCACCAGGTGACTCTCCACCTGCTTCTGCTCCTCTTTCTGCTCCAGGCATGCCTCGTGACATTCTATTCTCTAGTATAATTTTAATTTTTATCTTCATATACGCCCGTTGTATGCTTGTGCGCACATTTAACCAATCCGTGCAGTGAGACAAACACAAAATGTGTGAACACACATGCCCAGAGCAATGGGATGCCCAAACTACGAGGTCCCAAAGAGCAGTTGGGGGGGTTAGGTCAAGAGCACTTCAGTTATGTCCCAGCCAGGAATCGAACCTCCGCTCACAAGACTGACCCTTGACTTTTTACTAACTAAATCCAAACAACCCGGACAGGCACCCAAATAAATACCCCCCTAACCTATAGGAGAATCCCCACCCAGACTACTTTCCTAATCAATCCATGTGAGACCCCCACAACAAAAATCGCTAAGCTAGAATAATCAGCCTTTACCAAAATCAAAACCAAAATCAATTCACCTCCTCAGTCAATAAATATCCAGTAAATCCATGAGCAATGGGAACTGTAACACTTCCTCTTGTATGCCTTTCACCTGAAAGTTTAAGGCGGCCTATGCAGGACTTTTGGCCTTTAATGGACATGTCTTTGGATACATGTCAAGACAACTGGACTTGTTGTATTTTTCCTAAACACATTTCAGTATTAACTGTTGTCAGGAAAAGTCCAGTTGCCACTTGTATTACTACATATATCTTGTGAGTTGGAGAAATTAGATTCTTTGCAGGCCTTTTCAACCTGTCGGCACTTTTTTGGACCTTTTCCCTTCAGAAGGTATTGTGTTTTAAATTTAGAGCCCATGCCACCCAACCCATCTGCTTAACAGAGAGACTCTCCCTCCAGTGAGTAAACAATCTACTATGACTGCCTAGTGACCTTAGGAACAAATGAGAAACTAGACATCAGACTTAATTGCCAATCCCGCTTGGGTGTGACATCATCACACTCTCTTCCTCCAGAAAATCTTCTATTTATAAAGAGGACAAGCCTGAAGCTCAGAAAAGAAGAACAATTTACCTGAGGTCATCGTGCTACTATAGCACTATTTCTGGGTTATATGTCTTCATTTTAATGTAAACCATTTGCTCATTGCCACTCTAGAGACTCTTTAGAGCAGAGTCTAAACCCCAAAATCCTTCAAGGCTGCTGCACCCTCACCCCCCAAAGTATCCCTGTTTGCAGGGCCGGATTATGTGCAGGGTTCAAGGGGCGCACACCCCAGAGCCTCCTCCACTTGCCCCGGCATTGACGAGGGAGAAGGCATAGGAACTGCCTGCTGGCTGCAGATGAGAGAGGAGGTGACAGTCAAATCAGGGCAGCGGGGAGAATGAATAAGCGGCCGGAAGACAGAGCAGAGCCGAGGAGTGGTGACATCATAGTGAGCACAGGCTATTGTTTTACGATATGCTGCTGTTGCTATTTTGCTGAGAAAAATGGCTCCTTGTGTTGCTCTTGACCAACCCTACTGACCTAATTACTTACCTGCCCACCTATCCCAGTTCCACCTACCTACATACCTGTCTAGTGATCCTGGCTGACTAAGTGCCCCTGGTACATCAATTCGGAATGCCCCACTGTGTGCGCCCGGACAGGTCACCCTCAGTCTCTTATTTTCCCAACGGTCCCTCACCACAATTTCGTGCGGCATGCTCTCCCGCCCAGCCATTTAGTTAGGGAATGGAAGTACGTGCACTCTGCAGGGAAACCTGGGATGATCCTGCTCCCTATGCCAAAGCTCTGTTTGAACCAACTCTTTATGGCATGCATTAGTAAGCACTGCATGGAGTGCTGATTGGATGAGAGCCTGTGCATGTGCCATGAGAATGGCAAAAAGGTGATTTGTGTGCGCTATCTGGGTGGTTTCACACAGCGGGGCAACCTAAATCGTGATGCCCCAGGTACAAGAACCAATTACCAGGATAGTATCCTGGTGATTGGTCCACTTTAAAGTGGAACATTGGCACATTGGTCCAATAGACCCCAGGGCCAGCCAATACCCTCACCCTGGGGCATCCCGATTTGAGATTCCCCCTGGGATTGCCACAACTCACATAGTCATGATCCAACGGTGCATTTGTGTCCCTGCTATACCTTTAGTTAGGTGTATACCCACACCGGGCATTTTGAATGGCTGGTGCAGTTACTCCCCACAGCTAGAGCTGAGTGGGGATGCAGCCAGCGTTGCTTGAGAGAGGCTATCAAAGCTAAATGCAGCCAAACACGCAGATTCACTAAGCGGCCCACGACTGTGCCGTGGGATAGTCAGCGATCCCCACAGATACACACAGCGGGGAATCCCAAATGCCCTGCATGACAGGAAAATCACTAGCCATCGATCTGCCTACCCACCTACCTACATGATCTCCCAACTACCTAAATACCTTACACCTACCTACCCACTCACCCTCCCACCCATCAATCAACCTACCTACCCACCCACCTGCATACTTAGGGATACAGAAGGCAAAGGCAATTGTTAGACCATTGTGTCTGGCTACAATTTGCTCTATCTATCTATCTATCTATCTATCTATCTATCTATCTTTCTGTTTTCCATTTTAAATGGCTGAGATATCAAGGTTTACAGTTTCACTGTTTTTTTTTGTTCACACTGAAGCAGTGCACTTCAAACCCATGCAGGCTGGCCTGGGAGTCTGGACGATTTGGGATACCCCGCTGGGTGGAACCCCCAGAATTTGCAGCAAAACTCACCTTTCCCAGGGTTTTCACTGCACTTTTGTGGCTGCATCCCCAGATTCCTTCTAGCCTGAGGCTTCCTCTCCCAGCCTATTCGAATGGCTGGGGGGTAGAATCCCCCTTTGCTAAATTGAAGCCCGGGATGCGGTCGTGAAAATGCTGGGGATGCAGCTGTGAAAGCACTGTAGGAGGTCTGGAAAAAATGTGTTTTGCTGCCCATCCTGGAGGTTTAAAAGAGCAGGGCATCCCAAAATGGGCCAGACCCTAGGCCGGATTTCACAGGTTTTGGTCTGCTTTAAGAGCCGTGTCTGACTGGCATGAACTATGGCATGCCTCCAGCATCCACACCAAGAATTTTGTAAAATGGCTGGTGAGGTTAGTGCGGATGTGGCTGGCAGCACTTCAGAGAGTGGGGTGTCCCAACATCACTGTGGCTTATAGAGTGGGGGCAGCCATATATCGTAGATGCTGCCTGAATGATAGCCTGGTTGGCACAAGGGACCTGATCTCACATTGCAGTAAGTGGGCAGGTACCAGATGACCACCGATCAGTTACTTGGCTGTACTATTACTTTAGAGGAAAAAAATACTATATTTGGAACCTCCACCAAATTTGGGATTTGGGATACTCTCCACCTTTATACCCATTATACTCACATCTATCCTTGATCCCACAGCTGCAGCCAAGCACCTGCATTTAATGTGATTATAGGGGCAAACCAGGTAGTTTCACATTGCGGGACATCTTAAATCTGTCAGGGAATTGTATAAACAGATTGTGGTCCTCTTTAAACATTGAAAATTTGCATGGAAGACTTTTTAGCTCCTCTTGGACTAGGATGTAAAGTCAGCATAGGTTGACTCCTTCTTTAGGGTTAATACAGCATAATGCAAGAATGTATTTTCACATGTTTTCTCTGTCTCCAAATTCAGTAGACCCATTTTATTTGGGGGGGGGGGGGGATAAATTCTTCTTTGAATTACACCTTATTTTAAGTCATGTTCTGAAATAAAGCATGAAATATGCTTATATATTTTGAGGAAAGTCTGCTGAATCAGGACCAAGGTAAGGACTCAAGAAGTTATTGCACCATTATATCTTAAACAAAAGCTCTGAGTCAAAATAGGACACAGGTCTCAGGACTCCAGATGTGGATTGTATGAGGCCCAGGAAATTCTAAAGGCAGCCCAGCCTTCACTGGCTGCATTTCAACCCAGTGGACCATTAGAGTGCTCCCTACCAACAGGAAGCAGGCACATCTGTATTTCCAGGGTGCCCCTCAAACAGCTCTGCAAGAAATGTATCTCTAAATTGCAGGCTTACTGGTGACAGTAAGGAGTGGGTTAAAGTGCCAGAGACTAGGACCCCTCTTGGCACGAGGTTGCTGGAAGAAGATGCTTATCTGTCCACCAATGCTGGATTGCTCTATGGCAGGTGCTTTAATGGGGAGCACTGGCAGAGCATTTCAGGGAAAACTTTCTCCTGTGACCACTCCCTGTTGCATCACTTCCTGCTCAGGAGAGGCTTTGACATGGGGCTGGTTTAACAGCTGCCTACAGGAACAGCATGGGGACAGCTGAATTGTCAGATTACCACATTGTTCTCGTTTACTTGATGTCAACTTCTGACAGAAACCAGGACCACGCCCTTCCTCTTGTCATGGTCCATGACCAGACTCAGCCCATGAGGACACCTGAACACCAGACACTGGGAGGCCGATTCATTAACAGCGGCAGGTAGCGACAGTTGAGCGACTGTAGCGGCATTTTCAGAGCGCCCGCTAGTAGTCGCTGTGCTTGGCCATTGTTCGGTAGTTGATAGCGACTCAGTCGGTTTGCCATAATGTTGAATATTGGGTGAGGAGTCGCTATTTGACAGGTTCCGCGCTGTATGGGAGCGCATGATAGCGACTGGCCATAGCGACTGGCTCCCACCATATTCATTAACAAATCACGCTCAAAAAATTCTCGTGCTGTAAAATGCATGTTTAAACCCCAGAGCGCTGGCGGCGATGGGTTAAAAGTAGTTTTTTAACCCCCAAACAACCATATTTTTGCAAACCAAAAAAAACAAGTTTTTAAAATAATTTTGTAATATGAATACATTAATATCAGACCTGTAATATCAATTCTGTACATTTTTTTTTTTTTTAACTTAAAAAAATAATTTAAAATGGCAGAAGTGGTCACAGAATTTTTCACATTAAAAAAAAAAAAAATTAATTATTAATTATGAATATTTAAAGATTGTTCCATTGAAATGCATTGGAGAGCGCCAGGTAGCGAGAGGTCATACCTGTCGCTGTTCAAGGTCGGACGCTGGCGCTGTGGGCTGAGGCTGGAATAATGATGAATGAGTCGCTATATGGCGCTATCTCAGTCGCTAAGCAGGATTGGCTTGATAAATGTGTGATTGTGGTGGGGAGCCGGTGTTCTCGTGGTGGGGCCCGTCATTACCGGCCGCTCACCAGTCGCTACCTGTCGCTATCCCTTGTTAAATAAGGGCCTAAAACTTGTCAGATGCCGGGGGTGTCAGCTAAGTACAAATGTATTTTCTGTGCAGCAGAGCTGTTTTGCATTTAAACAGACTTAACAACATAATTAGGGACCAATCATACCCAGTGATTCTCCAGCACACCTGCAGAAGTCTTTCCTACTCAGCCGAAGATAGCGATAAATAGGGCTAGTTGCTATGTTCTATGTCCCTTAAAAGCGCAGGCGCCGTTTTGTCTATTTTGAACACTTGCTATGTAAATGATGAATGCTCGTATCAAGTATCGGCAACAGGTGGAGAGAGACCTCTCTGCTGTCATCCCTGTGGTGAGCTGAGGCCTGAGGGACGTTTTACAGTCTTTAGCTAATCTCTGACTGATTAGATGTATTGCCAGGCACATTGTTTTTTTATGTTCTTTTATTTGCACTGTAAATCTCGACACAGCATCAGTCAGAAGGACTGGAAATATTTGATAGGGGGGAATTTAGAAGAGAATATTAAGGTAGCCATAAACGTGCACAGTATCTCCTGGGAAAGGTTGTTTCTTCTTGCGTAAGGCTGATTTGGCTACCAATGACTTTCCGAGCTTTGAGTTGTCTGCTAAGACATTAGCAACAATGTGATTTCTCAAAGGACAACATGTACGAATATATCCTAAAAACGCAAAATGGTATGCGGTTGGCTGCAAAGGGGGCCATATCCTACCAAAAAAGATTTGGGCGGCCTAATCATCATTTATATGTTCTCTTATGCTGGCCACCTACTTAGAGGTCTTGAAAAAATTAGGCTGGTCACCTCTTGCCCTCCACACATTAAAACTATAAAAATGATTATAATAATTATAAAATTGCTCAAAAATGTATTGGTTTCAATTACAGATAATTAGAATAACACTACACAAGAGAATATTTAAAATGATATGTTTCACAATCACCATGATACATTGTATTATGAAAATGATGGTGGTATTGATTCCATTCAAATAAGGTGAACATGTTTCGTGTACCGAATTTTTCGCCGTATAAGACCTAGGATTTGGAGGATGAAAATAAGAAAAAAATATTCTAAACCAAATGTTGTGCTAAAACACCCCTTTACAGGCACTGTTCCCTCTAAGGTGTGCGCCCGTGTCTGTCCCTCCGCGCAGCCCCGCCTGCTGCCTGCGCATGGACCCGGCGGCAAGGTCCATGACGGACCCCGGGGCAGTCCTGAGACTTACTGGCAGGCAGCACAGCCTATAAGCTGAGGCTGTATTTGCTGCGCATAGGTGTCCTAGATGCTGATTTGCTGCATTGAAAAAGGGGGCAGGACTAGGTATCTCTCTTGCCCGACGGGAGAGCTGACTGCATGGGCCCATACTCTGATCCCCAAACATCTACCTAGAAGCCAATCCCTCCTCGCCGCCGATCTCCCTCTTCCTCCGCACTGCCGATCCCTACCCACCCGGACACCTACCCTCTGGACAACCGGCCCCAAGCAGGTGCCGCCGCAGCTCCTGTCATAAGAAGGAGCCAGGCACCGCAGAAGCCAATGGGTTGGCCTGCCTCCGATCATGTCTCCCGGACAGACCCAGTTGCCTACACTGCTCCTGTGATAAGACGGATCCAGGCTCCCCCATGCCCTCAGTTCAGCCATCTGGCTCCATCATAGGTGAGAAGTCCCCAAAGGAAAAGGTAAGCTCTTCCATGGCTGTGGGTAATGGGTCGTGGGGTAACTGAAGTGTATGAGAGTTAAAGTGGGCCTACATGTGTGCTGGTTGAATTAGTGCTCCTGGGGTACCTGGGGCGATTCGGGATGCCTATTTGTGTGAGCCCCCCCCCCCCCCCCCAGAGGCCTGCTGGAGGGTTTCACTCCAGAATTGAGATGCCCCAGGGACAATGATAGGGAAAATCCCGGTGATCCGCTTTAATGGATGTCTGGGGCTAACTGGTGTGTATGTTTGGGGGTTTATGGGGTGGGGGTTACTGGTGTGTATGGGGGTTTATGGGGTGGGGGGTTACTGATGTGTATGGGGGTTTATGGGGTGGGGGGTTACTGATGTGTATGTTTGGGGGTTTATGGGGTGGGGGTTACTGGTGTGTATGTTTGGGGGTTTATGGGGTGGGGGTTACTGGTGTGTATGTTTGGGGGTTTATGGGGTGGGGGTTACTGATGTGTATGTTTGGAGGTTTATGGGGTGGGGGTTACTGATGTGTATGTTTGGGGGTTTATTGGGTGGAGGGTTACTGATGTGTATGTTTGTGGGGAGGGCTTAATGACTATATTCAGGAAGGCCGGATTCCCCCATCCTTGGGTGCTGCCTGATTTGGGATGCCCTGCCCCCCCAGGTTTCCACTAAACTCTCTTTTACTCTGGCTTCAAGGACGGTGTAAACAATGCAGCTGCATCCCCGGCATCTCCCGCCCTGACACCAAATTGGGATTGCCCTCTCGGGTTGTCAGCCGGCTGGCTTTTAGGGCATGTTTCTCTTTAAAGTGGACCAACACACAGCTGAAGAATGCAAGCGATGCCACCCAATGCTGATGTGTGCGACTGGAATTTCAGTAAGGTGGACCAAAACCCACGGAGATTGGGCCTGGAATCTATAAAATTCCCAGGCCGCTTGATATCCCCCCCCCCCCCCCCCCCCGTTGCTGTGTCTCACCTTCTTTCTCAGTCCAACCACACAAGCGCGATCAGTGGCCGCATTCAAGATATCCCTTTAGCAGGGCGCGTACCCGTGCCAGGCATTTGTGAATGGCCAGCGCGGGCACTCTCCCTGTTAGAGGGAACATTCCCCCATACCATTCCCCATGGGCAGTGTGGCATGCCCTCATCCCATTCCCATAGGCAGTGTGGCATTCCCCCATCTCATTCCCATAGGCAGTGTGGCATTCCCCCATCTCATTCCCATAGGCAGTGTGGCATTCCCCCATCTCATTCCCATAGGCAGTGTGGCATTCCCCCATCTCATTCCCATAGGCAGTGTGGCATTCCCCCCTCCCATAGGTAGTATGGCATTCCTGCCTCCCATTCCCCATAGGCAGTGTAGCAATCCCACCCATTCCCACAGGCAGTGTGGCATTCCCCCTCTCATTCCCATAGGCAGTGTGGCATTCCCCCATACCATTCCCCATGGGCAGCGTGGCATGCCCTCATCCCATTCCCATAGGCAATGTGGCATTTCTCCCTCCCATTACCATAGGCAGTGTGGCATTCCCCCATCTCATTCCCATAGGCAGTGTGGCATTCCCCCCTCCCATAGGTAGTATGGCATTCCTGCCTCCCATTCCCCATAGGCAGTGTAGCAATCCCACCCATTCCCACAGGCAGTGTGGCATTCCCCCTCTCATTCCTATAGGCAGTGTGGCATCCCCCCTCTCATTCCCATAGGCAGTGTGGCATTCCCCCTCTCATTCCATAGGCAGTGTGGCATCCCCCCTCTCATTCCCATAGGCAGTGTGGCATTCCCCCTCTCATTCCCATAGGCAGTGTGGCATTCCCCCCTCTCATTCCCATAGGCAGTGTGGTTTCCCCCCCTCTCATTCCCATAGGCAGTGTGGCATTTCCCCCTCCCATTCCCATAGGCAGTGTGGTTTCCCCCCCTCTCATTCCCATAGGCAGTGTGGCATTACCCCCCAACCCCCAGAAAAAAAAGTATACCTACATAAATGCCATCCCCGCTTTGGCTTCCTGCGCCAACACTGTTGCCTCTCGGATGGAGTGCGCTGACACAAACACTCAGCAGTCAGCGCGCGCTGTGGCGGCACCTGAAACCCAGAGTGGGGACAGTGGGCACGAGACTCATGTGAGTATATATTTTTTCACACTTTTTTTTTTTTTCTTACATTCGCCCAATAAGATGCACTGAGATTTTCCCCCCACTTTTGGTATATGGAGAATAATATGGTATATGATTTCTCAATTATGGCGAAACAAATAATTTTAAATATTCTCTTGTGCAGTGTTATTCTATGTATATGTAATTGAAACCAACACATTTTTGTGCGATTTTATAATTTTGAGCTTTTATGTGTGGAGGGCTAGAGGTGGCAATCCTAATTTTTCAAGTATTGTTAAGTAACGCCCTTCCTTACCAGCTTATTATTCATAGAGGGAGGTGGCATATTCCCATTAAGGCTTTTGCCCGTAGGGATGTTTTTTAACTTCATAGGGGTCTAATTGTCCGATCACAAGACAATCTAGACAACATTTGTCCTTTTATTTTATTCATATGCAGGGCCAGCAGCAGAGCCCAGCGTACCTAAGCAAGTAACATGGCCCATGTTTTTTTTAGAGGCCACCACAGCGATCTGGAGTGGCCACCACAGCGATCTGGAGTGGCATGCAGCAGTCAAAAAAGGGGATACATGCATAGAAGTGAGAGTGCCTCCCCTCACCTGAACCTGTTCTCCAGCTACTAACCTGCACTACTCATCCAACCCAGCTGCCCAGCCACTCATCTTCACCCATCACGTACCTCTGCTTCACTTTTCACATACCTCTGCTCCTGAGCCACTGACCTAAACCTTCTTTCCATACACTGGCCTGCACCCCTCACCTAACCCACTATCCAAACCACAGGAGGTCCACTTACTCATCTGCCCACCTCTTGTACAATAGCACAGTTGCTCAGTGGAAGCAACAGGGAAAGCCATCCCAATTTGTTTTATGACATTTTGCCACAATGGGACAAAACTCAGAGGAAACCACTGAGACTCTGTTGCCTAAGGGGCCACATGGCGTGTGTGCCGGCCTTGATGGTATGTTTAGAAGAGAATATTAAGGTGGCCATAAACATGCACAATATCTACTGGCAAAAGCAGTTTTACCTTGCATGCGGATGATTGACCACCAGTGAGTTGTCTTCTAAGACTTTAACAGGTAGATAATGTTATTGCTCAAAGCACAGTATGTAAGCATAATACCTAAACAATCACCCCTTTACAAGATAGTTGTTGGCCATCCACATAACAAGTATGCTGCAGATTGACCCCTACCATGCCAAAAAAGTAAAGTCCTGGACGGCCTAATTTGCACAAATATGGGGTTAATTCAGAGCCAGGTGAGAATTCTCACTCCTTGTTTAGGAGAGAAAACTGCCATTGGACTTTTACTGTCTACCTTGGGGCCGATTCAGAATTGACACTCATATTGCCAGGTAGATGGTCATCTACATGGTTAAAAAAGGCAATTAAAAAGGGCTGAATATTTTCTGCTCCTTGAAAACTAGCATTTGCATGTATCCCCATTGAGTTTGAAAGCTATTAAATATGTTGTGGACAATGGACATCACATATGTATGGCTCTTAAAGTGCACCTATACTCAGAGGGAAGTATAGGTAGTCACCTTCTATCCCCAGCCCAGTCCCCTCCAAACAACTTGTGTTTCTTTTTTTTACCTCAGCCTTTGCCCAATATTCATAACACAACAAACTGGATGCAGTCGGCTATATTGCTCCCTGGCTGAGCAGCCCGTCCCCAGTGATGATGCGGGCAGTTAGAGTACACACAGTTCATGGGGAGCAACCTAAATGCCATTATGTAGCAGTTTGGTTGTAACTGAATGAATTTGCATATGGCATGACATTCACCACAATACTACTTCCTGTTGTTTTTCCTGGTGTTACTTTGAATATTGAGGAAAGGCTGAGGTAAAAAAAGAAACACTGTTTGTGAGCACTGGGCTGGGGATGGAAGGTGACCACATAAACTTTCAGAATATAGGTGCACTTTAAGTGAAAGCTCTTAAGGTACCCTAAACATTTGGCAGTAAAGGGCTCCCCAAACTGTCCCTAATGATTTTCAATTCATCCTGATCTAATGTAGATTGGACCTTCCAGCACCAAAATGGAAAAGCTTTCAATGGGTTAGTCCCTCCAACAGCTGCCAGTCTTATGGAAAATTCAGTTTAATATTCTAACTCGAATTACCTCATTACAAAGCCTCAGTGAAGCAGCTGCAGGGAGAGTTTTTTTGTTCTTTATGTTTGCCAGGACAGGGTCTTTAATCATATTACTTCTCCATAGAGATTTACCCCTCTTTCTGTCTTGAGAGACCAAACTGGATGCTCTGCAGTAGAAAGGCTATGGGTGTCAAAGTACCAGAATCGTGACACAATAGCCCACATTTTTGAGCTGCTATGCACTTTTATGGATGCCCATAGATTTCTGTCTTTGGTGACCAATAAGAAATTATTTGAATGGTGTGATAGCCTGCCTAACCCAAAATGAAACTACAATATACATTTAGACATGAATGGGGCTTCAAACAAATACAAAGGCCCTAATTTATGAAGGAATAGCGACAGGTAGCGACTGGTGAGCGACCGGTAATGACGGGCCCCGCCATGAGAACGCCGGCTCCCCACCACAATCACACATTTATCAAGTCAATCCTGCTTAGCGACTGAGACAGCGCCATATAGCAACTCAATCATCATTATTCCAGCCTCAGCCCACAGCGCCAGCGTCCGACCTTGAACAGTGACAGGTATGACCTCTCGCTACTTGGCGCTCTCCAATGCATTTCAATGGAAAAATCTTTAAATATTCATTTTTTTTTTTCAAATGTGAAAAATTCTGTGACCACTTCTGCCATGTTAGATAATTTTTTTAAGGTAAAAAAAAAAAAAAAAAAATTGTGCAGAATTGATATTACAGGTCTGATATTATTGTATTCATATTACTAAATTCTTTAAAAAATTTTTTTTTTTTGTTTCCAAAAATATGGTGGTTTGGGGGTTAAAAAACTACTTTTAACACATCGCCGCCAGCGCTCTGGGGTTTAAACATGCATTTCACAGCGCTTTAATTTTTGGAGCGTGATTTTTTGATGAATATGGTGGGAGCCGGTCGCTCTGACCAGTCGCTATCATGCGCACCCATACATCGCGGAACCTGTCAAATAGCGACTCCTAACCCCGTATTCAACATTACTGCACACCGACTGAGTCGCTATCAACAACCGAACAACGGCCAAGCACAGCGACTACTAGCGGGCGCTATTAATGAATCGGCCTCAAAGTCACACAAGAACATTTGGATTCTAGTAGGCCGCATCCAATGTTCTTTAGCTCATCCACCGTCATTCTCAACTAATGTAACCCGGGTGACTAGCTTTCCCTGCCACATATTTGTTACTGGATGTATAATTTTTTTCTTTCCCATTCTAGTTAAACAAACAAAGCCGGCAAGATGTTTCCTCACAAGCTACATTTTCGCCCTCATCATGCCCCAAATCCATTATGCAATAGCAAGCGAAGTATCAACTCGACATTCTCGCTTTCAAGAATTACAACTTCCTTACATGAATTACAACATTCCCTCATCGTCTGGAGACACACTAAACAATTCCGTTTCTCTTTCTCTCCTCTGATCTCGGCAGTGACTCAGTGCACGCATGAAGTCATTATTGTGCCATGTCACTTTCTACATTATGAGTAACCTGTATCACAACCACGTGCCCCTTTCTGGCAGGGCAACTTAGCTGTCTTATACTGCCAACAGGAGATATACAGGATCCATTCAGGGGGATCAAGTTAAGGAGAACAACATGCACACAACATGTCAGGCTTGATAATTTTGAGTACTTGACACATTTTCCAGTTGTTGCCTGTTACATGGCTTTATTGATCTATTCAAGTTGAATGTGGCTCCTGCACATCTTCCAGTGCTGAATGTGACTCTCATGGTATAAAGGTTGGGGACCCATGCTTTATATAAAGGACAGATTTTGGCATCCGTTAGCTTTAAGCCATCCAGAATGTAAGACTACTAAGAACTCTCGCTAGAACGATTCTTCATACCCATTTGGATGGTGCTTGGAATCCTCTAGATCATGTGTTTCTTGGTGCTACATGTAAAAGCAACCCCATTGGCACATGATGACTTGATCGTCTATACCTAAACCAAACCTGATTTGATCTATAAATTGAAAAAAACATTTAAGGTACCGTATATACTCGAGTATAGGCCGACCCGAATATAAGCCGAGGCACCAAATTTTACCACAAAAAAATGGAAAAGTTATTGACTTTAGTCAAGAAGTATAAGCCTAGGGTGCTCAAACTGCTGCCACTGCTCAAACTGCTGCCGGCTGCTCAATGCACATGCACAACACTTGCCATCTTCCTCCATAGTGATCAATCAGAGAGGGGATGGTGTTTGGGCCCCTGCAGAACACTGCCATCTTCCTGCATAGTGATCATCAGACAGAGGATAGAATCTGTGTAGAAACCCTGTAGAACAGGGGATGATGGCATCTGGGCCCATGTAGAACACCGTCATCTTCCTCCATGGTGACATATGCTGATCATCTCAGGGACAGATCAGAGGGATGGGTCACAGATAAATGCCACACACAGAGGTAGATGACGGATCGGGGTAGAGGTGACGGATGACAATGCCTCCTCCCTGCAGAGGGGCCCCGGTGTCCCTCCCAGCAGCAGTAACGGCCGGCCACCATTTTGAGAGGCTGAAAAGAAGAAGATGAAGGGAGGGGAGGGAGGAGGCAGAAGCCACATCGCCAGGACCAGGCCTGAGCCGCCCGCCGCGTCCTTCTCCGCCCCTAGCCCGTGCGCATAGAGAGGAGGGCGGGCACTTACCGGAGGGCGCATCCGAGCACACAGCGGGGAGGATGGTGAGGCGCGCTGCGGGGCCCCTAAGGATGGCTGTCTCCGTGGCCACAGGCCGTCACTCTGAGACGCTACTCAGCGCTGGCCTCTCTCCCGCCTGTCCCTTCCTCCGGGCAGCCGCCCCCGCCCCCGCCGCGCTGTCAATGAAACAGAGCTCAGTGGCGCGGCCGGCAGGCAGGGCTGCGCGGGGTGGCAGGCGCGGGTGCGCGGCCGCGCGCGCACCTTAGAGGGAACAGTGGTTGTGACTCGAGTATAAGCCGAGGCGGCTTTTTTCAGCCCAAAAATTGGGCAGAAAAAATCGGCTTATACTCGAGTATATACGGTATTACTGTATTTACTCTATATGCATTTTTGAGCATTTCATGCACTTAAACGGTTGATTTGTGTTTTCTCCTTCTGGACCTTGCCTTTTGGTTCCCTGATGGCCCAGCCACCAAGACCTTAGCCTGTATCTCAAATAATCCTTGCCTTCTCAAAACCATGGAACCACTGCCTGCCAAGAGTCCACCCCTTGTGTCCTCCTACCACTGTGTTCAGGGCACTTCTCAGGCATTCCAGATGCTAATCCCAGACAGGTCCACATTACACCAATACCAATCTTCAATGGAGCTGCTAGCAGACCCCTGGATTTAGGTTTGATGACTGTGCTTGAGTCATGGCCTGAAGATGGTTAAGCTTTAGCCCCAATGCTTCTGCTTCTCCTCCTGTCCTGCCCGCCTGTCACACACAAAGGAGTAAGCTAAATTCTCCATGCAACATTAAGGCTGCCTGCTGTAACATATTATACTAAATGGATAAAAGATCATGTAAATCCAGTAGACCAGTGGAGATGAGCGTCTATTGGGTAAATGGTAACAGACCAAAGTTCAGCAATACATTAGAGCGACAATGAAGCATCACTGCGTGGCCTGATCTCAGACTGGAGTCAATAATTATCCAATAAGATCATGGGCAGGGGTGGATATGGCCACTCCTAAACAAATTGTGCTGATATTTTAGTATTGTAGAGACAGATAGTGTGGGTAGAGATCCCCACAGCAAGTGGCAGATTGAGGCCAAAAATCAGCCCTGAATTTTACTGGCCCCGTTCCGGCCCGAGACATCCCCACTGAGCCCCCCTCAACCATGATGCGAAGGCTATAGAATTTGGGCTGAGGTTCCTTGGCTTGTGGGTACAGTGGGGCAAGGTACAAGAGGTTGAGAGGGAGACTAAGTGGGTCAGGGATTGAATGCGGGTGTAAAATGCAACAGCCCAGCTGGCCCCAAAATAGTGCAGCCCACCAAGCATTGTCCCGGGCCATTCCTCCCCTGCCCACAGCCATGATACAGAGATTGTAGTACTGGAGGAAGATCATCAGCTGGGGTTTCTTGACTGCAGGGGTACAGTGGAGCACTAGGGGCAGGCATTTGATGGAGGTGATAGAAGCAGTAGCCTATCTGGCCCAAAAGTAGAGTGGCCCCCCAGGAATTATACCTATGGCCAGTTCACCCCTGCCTGATCTTTCTGACCTAAATACTGGCTGCCTCTTGTGTTTTCACCCTCCTCATCTAGTTTACAAGGAGAAGGTAGGATTCAACCTGCAGCCATTCTTCCCAGATTGCCATTTTTTTATCACTCTAATCCTTCACAAGAAGATAGCAAGTTTTAAATGGTGGCATCCTGGTGATGCTAACCTCCCTAATCTTCATTAGTAAGGATCAAACTAGCAAAACCCCTGTTCACCATGCATGACTTGAAATATGGTCCCTCCAAAGAAGGAATACATTTGACCAGCCTAACAGATTACAGTTAAGGTGGATCAAACCCCAGCTTCTTAAGGTTTCTTCAATTCTACAAAATACAATGTTAAAAGCAATCATATGTTTGATTTGAGAGTCACCCTTTAACCCCTACGGGTAGGTACTAATAGTCAAGATGTTTTATTAGAATTGTATTTGTGCTTGCAAGCGTTAAAAGTCAAAAGGCCCTAGACTCAGTGTCTGCATTTGATCTATAAAAGGTTCAACCATCTGTCACAAAAGTCAGATTTCATCAAACCAAATGCTCCACATTACTGCTTGCTTTTCGAAGTATAAAAAGGATTCTTTGATAATGCTACCATGAGGTATCACAAAGGGTAGGAACTAGGCAGAATCTAGATCAGAAAAATCTACAGCTGAAAAGTACAGGTGGCCATTCACTGCAATAGAATGATTACACTGCTCAGTTTTTATGTTATGTAATCTTGAATCATGAAGAAAGACGTATGAATATGAAGCTAGATGGGGGGGGGGGGGGGGGGGGGACAAACTTGCAGGGAAGGACTGGCCCTAGGGAGACCCTGCAGAATTACTGGTGGCCTGCTGCTTTTAATCCCCCCCCATCTAATGCCTGACCTCTACCTGCCCCTGTACCAGCACTACTTTACCCCCTAGCCTGGAAACCCCAGCCGAGGTTCTGTCCCGCACATTATGACTCTGAGGGGCACATCCCCCTGCTATGTTCTCTGCCCCTACAATACTTTAACACCACCACATCAAGAATGGCCATATCCAACATGCTCTGTCCCTGCAAATGCTATAGCCTCCATATAGTAGCCATAGAGTTTATGCATTAACTGGCTGAGAAGTACACTGAGGCGGTATATCACGGACTAGCTATGGGGCCGGTAAAATCCCGGGCTGATTTCTGGCCCTTATTCAGCCACTGCAAAATATTAACCCAGCCCCAAACTGTTAAATGCAGTTTCCAGTGGGTATTTAACATAGTAACATAGAGGCCGATTCATCAATAGCGCCAGGTAGCGACAGATGAGCGACTGTAGCGTGATTTTTTCAGCGCCAGCCAGTATTCGCTGTGCTTGGCCGGCATTAGCTTGATGACAGCGACTCAGTCGGTGTGCGGTAATGTTGAATACGGGCTGGGGGGTCGCTGTTTCACAGGTCCAGCGTTGTATGTGAGCGCCTGACAACGAATGGCCAGAGCGAACGGCTAGCTTCATATTCATCAAAAAATCACGCTCCGAATGTGCTGTCGCTGTCCATTCCTTGTTTAAACCCCAGAGCGCTGGCGGCGATCTATATTAACTAGTTTTTAACCCCTAAACAACCATATTTTTTGAATGTAACATTATACATGTTTTTAGAATCATTTTGTTATATGAATACATTAATCTCAGACCTGTTAGATCAGTTCTGCACATATTTTTTTTTTTTTTTTTTTTTTACTTAAAAATAAATCCTAACATTGCAGAAGTGTTCTCCGATTTTTTGACATTAAAAAAATTTTAAAAAAAATTATTACCAATTAATCATGAATTATTATAGATTGCTCCATTGAAATGCATTGGACATCGCCAGGGAGCGACAGCTCATACCTGGCGCTGTGAGGGAATTTGCAGCGGCGCTGTTCGGTCCAGGCGGCTTCATGATGAATGCCGCGCTAGCCGTCGCTCTCGCCGGCGCTAGCCTCATTTTGCTTGATAAATGCGTCATTGTGACCGCCGCCGGGCGTACTTGGGTCGGTAGTCGCCGTTAGCTGCCGCTACCTGGCGCTCGTCGGACACTACCTGGCGCTATCGCTTGATGAATAAGGGCCATAGTATGTAAGGCTAAAAAAAACTTTGTGCCATCCAGTTTAAACTTTATATAAAAGACAACCTCTTTCCTGGGTTCTAGCAGCCATAGCTGGTGATGATATTACATGCAAGGAAGGCATCCAGGCCACTTTTCTATATGACTATCTCCTCTTACAGATAGTTTCTTAGAGGCTGATTTATTAATAGCGTCATGTAGCGACAGTTGAGCGGCTGTAGCGGTATTTTCACAGCGCCCGCTAGTAGTCGCCATTGTTCGGTTGTTGACAGCGACTCAGTCGGTGTGGCGTAATGTTGAATACAAGGTTACGAGTCGCTATTTGACAGGTTCCGCGATGTATGGGTGCGCATGATAGCGACTGGTCAGAGCGACCGGCTTCCACCATATTCATCAAAAAATCACGCTCAAAAAATTAAAGCGCTGTGAAATGCATGTTTAAACCCCAGAGTGCTGGAGGCGATGTGTTAAAAGTTGTTTTTTAACGCCCAAACCACCATATTTTTGGAAACCAAAAAAAAAAAAGTATTTTAAATAATTTAGTAATATGAATACATTAATATCAGACCTGTAATATCAATTCTGTACAATTTTTTTTTTTTTTTCCCTTAAAAAAAATTATCTAAAATGGCAGAATTTTTCACAGAATTTTTCACATTTAAAAAAAAAAAAAAAAACATTAATAACAATTAATTATTAATATTTAAAGATTGTTCCATTGAAATGCATTGGAGAGCGCCAGGTAGCGAGAGGTCATACCTGTCGCTGTTCAAGGTCGGACGCTGGCGCTGTGGGCTGAGGCTGGAATAATGATGAATGAGTGGCTATATGGCGCTATCTCAGTCGCTAAGCAGGATTGGCTTGATAAATGTGTGATTGTGGTGGGGAGCCGGCGTTCTCGTGGCGGGGCCCGTCATTACCGGCCGCTCACCAGTCGCTACCTGTCGCTATTCCTTCATAAATAAGGGCCATAGTCTCATGCACTTACTGAAAAGAATTCCTTCCTATGCCGGTATAAGAAGCATCTTTCCTCTTTAAATCCACTTTAAATTATTATTGTCCCACTTTAAATATTAATAATAATTGCTTGTCTATTACTTTATAGAATTCAAAATATAAACAAAGACTGTATCGAGGGACACACTACAGAGCACTACAGTAGCATCAAAATTAATTAAAACATTTTTTGATACATAAATATCAAACAAGACATGACATCCTAAAACCAGTAAGGCTAAAACACCTGCCATATGTAGCCTCATATCTAGATGACAATGTCAAAGTCAAATTGAAACACATTATACCCATAAAGTGAGAGGTGTTTAAATAAATTGTACCTACAACTACAATCAATTATGTGCAAAAAAGAGATGAAAACAATCATCAAAAACAGGTGCTTCATACAGATCATAAACAAATGCAAAGTACTGAAGTGCACAAAGACATGAAATGGATACATACCCGTACTCCCTGAGGCAGTGGCTTGATGCCACAGAACACGTGGGCTTTTTGAGGCTGGGGGACCCCTTCCAGTGTTAAAGAGGCACCTGTTTTTTTGATGATTGTTTTCATCTCCTCTTTTTTGCACATAGGCCCTTATTTATTAAGGAATAGCGACAGGTAGCGACTGGTGAACGGCCGGTAATGACGGGCCCCGCCACGAGAACGCCGGATCCCCACCACAATCACACATTTATCAAGCCAATCCTGCTTAGTGACTGAGATAGCGCCATATAGCCACTCATTCATCATTATTACAGCCTCAGCCCACAGCGCCAGCGTCCGACCTTGAACAGTGACAGGTATGACCTCTCGCTACCTGGCGCTCTCCAATGCATTTCAATGGAACAATCTTTAAATATTCATAATTAATTGTTATTAATTGTTTTTTTTTTTTTTTTAATGTGAAAAATTCTGTGACCACTTCTGCCATTTTAGATTAGATTTAGATAAGGTAAAAAAAAAAAAAAAAAGTACAGAATTGATATTACAGGTCTGATATTAATGTATTCATATTACCAAATTATTTAAAAAACTTGGGGCCTTATTTATCAAGGAATAGCGACAGATAGCGACAGATAGCGACTGGGGAGCCGGCCAGTAAAGCCAGGTACCGCAACTAGAACGCCGGCTCCCCTCCACAATCACACATTTATCAAGCCGATACTGCTTAGCGACTGAGATAGCGCCACCTAGTAACTCATTCATCATTATCCCAGCCTCATCCCACAGCGCCAGCGAACATCCTTGAACAGCGACAGGTATGACCTCTCGCTACCTGGCGCTCTCCAATGCATTTCAATGGCAGAATGTATTTTAATTAATAATTATTTTTTAATATATATATATTTTTTTTTTTAATCATCGCCTACTGCGCTCTGGGATTTAAACATGCATTTCACAGCGCTAGGAATTTTTAAGGTTGATTTTTTAATGAATATGGTGGGTGCCGGTCGCTATGTCCAGTCGCTATCATGCGCTCCCATACAACAGCGAACCTGTCAAATAGCGACTCAGCATCTTGTATTCAACATTACGGCACACCGACTGAGTCGCTATCATCCACCGAACAATGGCCAAGCACAGCGACTACTAGCGGCGCGGTCAAATTACCGCTACAGTCGCTCAACAGTCGCTATCTGTCGCTATCTGTCGCTATTAATGAATCAGCCTCTTGTTTTTTTTGGTTTCCAAAAATATGGTGGTTTTGGGGGTTAAAAAAACTACTTTTAACCCATCGCCGCCAGCGCTCTGGGGTTTAAACATGCATTTCACAGCGCGAGAATTTTTTGAGCTTGATTTTTTAATGAATATGGTGGAAGCCGGTCGCTAGGGCCAGTCGCTATCAAGCGCTCCCACACAGCGCGGAACCTGTCAAATAGCGACTCCTCACCCAATATTCAACATTACGGCAAACCGACTGAGTCGCTATCAACTACCGAACAACGGCCAAGCACAGCGACTACTAGCGGGCGCTCTGAAAATGCCGCTACAGTCGCTCAACTGTCGCTACCTGCCGCTATTAATGAATCGGCCTCCCTGTCTCTGTGACAGATTGTGCTGTCAGCAGATTGCCCCTAATAACTGAGTTCCCCACTGTCAGCACCTGTCTTGCCTACCCTGTACTCCTATGTCCCTTGCGCTCCTTACTTGAGCAGACAGTAAGAAGTCTTTGTAAGCCTTAAAAAGTCAGTAGGCTCTAAACGCAGCCCCTTTAAGTTATAGCTAAAATGGTACTATAGTATATCATAGAGAGTCTTAATAATTAGTGTTAATAAATAGTAGCATGTAAATGAGGTGTGATGGTAAACATTCATGAGTATAGGGCTCTCAATGGAAATGAGGTGTCCTTGTGTAAAACATAGTAATAAGACTGGGTTAATTACATGTGAAAAGGTACTTGACAATGGGGGGGCTAGGAAGGGGGATAGTGTTGGAGATACAGTCAAACATGGAGAGGCAGAATTGAGTGCTTTGACAGCCTTGTAAGGGTAACCACACTGCTTCAAATTTAAAGGTCACTACACAAGTATATGGAATTAAACTAGAAAAAAAATGATGTTGTTCCTACATTCCAATTGCCGGGGATGCGCTCGCCGCCTCTGCCAATACCAACGTGCAGTCCAAAACAATGGCTTTATGCCATGGATTCTTATGCATGGTATAATGCGCTGATTGGATAAGCACATGCGCATGTGCCATGGGAACGGCAGAAAGGTTAGTGGGCAATCTGGGGGGTTTCCCACAGCGGGGCATCCACGGTCAGGATATCCCCGGGGAATGGGAGGGGGCGCCACTCTGCCTGTAATTGGAGGGTTCTGCACCTTGCCTATTATTTGGTTTAAAATGTTATATTTATTATTTTCCTCCTCCAAATCCTAGATGCATCTTATGGGCAGGTGAGTCTTATAGGGTGAAAAATATGGGTAATCCACAATGGCCACTCATTTTTGCAGCCAAATCAGTGATCACGTGCATGGAACGATATATGAGTATATATACATAGCATAATTCAATGCAAAATGTTTTATTTAATTAGACTAAAAGGACGCACTCATAAATTCCAAAATTTGCTTTTTAAAATTCTTTACATGGCCATCCTCCTTAAGGCGGACCAAGACTCAAATTTTTAACTATCATCCCCCAAATTGGTCCCCCATGAAGAGTACCTTTTGCTAATTTTTACTGCTCCTGCTTTACTCTTATCCCAATTAATGCCGCCTGTTTTAGCTGTAAAGCTCCACCTCCTCCATTCAATGCCACATGATGTCATTGCTACACTTATGCAATGAGTGATCCCATGCTATCTTACACAGAGGAACAGCAAAGAAAAGGTGTTTCAGGCTTATTCAAAAAGTAATAATATCCATTTCTAGTTCGACCCTCTAAATTTGGTATTGGTAGGGGCTTTGGCCAAATGTATGTCACAAGTTCAGTGGGTTTTGGTCCACTTTAACTTAACCTCCCTGAGGCCATCAGTTAGAAGTACAGTATGCATATGGCAAGCATGTATGTTTAGAAATACCTATCATTGCCAGTGGGTTTCGCTCTGTATAGGAACTGAGATATGCATGATATAAAATAAGGCATCATTCAAAGAAGAGAGAACAAATTTATAATTGTATAAAAGGACACATCTGCTGGTTATCAATAGCTAAAACTTTCATTCAATAGAGATATATGGATGTTCAATTAAAATTTACTTAATATTAACTTTAAAAAGCAAATGAAACAAGTTGGTTTGTGGTTCTAAGTACAAACCAAGCTCTAACATCCTCCCTTCCAACTGAAACGCACCTTATCTTAACAAATCCCATAATTAGAAATAAAGCACAACAGTTATTTTAACGTGGCTCCAAAGCCATGCGGTGTGGTCCTAGAACCTAAAGCCTGCCTCTGGGGCAACTGAAATTGGGATGCCTTGCTGTATGAAATCCCCAGGTTTGCGGTTTACAGACAGCTCCTAAGGCGCTATCGTTGCCGACAGCCACATCCCTGGCCTCCCTTTAGCTGTGGTACAGGTGGTAGAAGTGTTCCCCGAATTACAAGGAAAAAGGGGATGTGGCCAGTGGGATGTGTCCCGTCATCCAGCATTCGTGAGATCAGTCAATCGGCCACATTGCCAGAGGTACTCGGGCAGTTGGGTGGGTGTGTGTGATGCGAGAGGACCCAAAAAGGGTTTTGTGCCTCTTTAAGGCAAGTTTATTGAATTAAGGCCTAAGAGTTAGAACTGTATCAATGAAGAGAATAGGTTTGCAGCTACCAGCTGTGTGCCAACTCTACTAGTCAGAAGCAGTCTCTATTAATTAGAAGCAGTCTCTTAGATCAAGCACACCTTGCTCTAGCTCTATTGACTTGAGGCAGTCTCTTAGATCAAGCACAACTTGCTCCACCTCTACTGGTTAGAAGCTGTCTGTTATATTGAACACACCTTGCTCCAGCTTACTGGTTAGAAGTAGTCTCTTAGATTGGGAAATCCTAGCTCCAGCTCTACTGGCTAGAAGCAGTCTCTTACAATCCGGCACACCTTGCTCTAGCTTTGTTAGAAGCAGTCTCTTACATTCAGCACACCTTGCACCATCTCTACTGGTTAGAAGCAGTCTCTTAGACTGGGCAAACCTTGCTCCAGCTCTCTTGGTTAGAAGCAGTCCCTTAAATCCAGCACACCTTGCTCCAGCTCTCTTGGTTAGAAGCAGTCCCTTACATCCAGCACACCTTGCTCCAACTCTCTTGGTTAGAAGCAGTCTCTTACATCCAGCACACCTTGCTCCAGCTCTACTGGTTATAAGGGGTCTCTTAAATTATGCACACCTTGCTCCAGCTCTACTGGTTAAAATAATTCTTAGATGAGGCCCACCCTGTTCAAGCTCTACCAGTTAGAAGTGGTGTCTTACAACCAGCAACCCTTGCTCCAGCTCTACAGGTTAGAGGCAGTCTCTTACATCCAGCACACCTTGCTCCAGCTCTACTGTTTATAAGGTGTCTCTTAGATTAAGCACACCTTGCTCCAGCTTTGCTGGTTAGAGGAGGGCTCTTGGATCGAGCACACCTTGCTCCAGTAGACCTTGCTCCAGCTCTACTGGTTAGAAGCAAACTCCTAGGTCAAAGACACCTTGCTCCAGATCTCTTGGCTAGAAGCAGTCTCCTAGATCAAGCACCCATTGCTCCAGCTCTACTAGTTAGTAGAACTCTCTTAGATGAAACCTACCCTGTTCAAGCTCTACTGGTTAGAAGCAGTCTATTACCTCCAGCACACCTTGCTCCAGCTCTACTGGTTGGAAGCATTCTCCTAGATCAAGCACACATTGCTCCAGCTCTACTAGTTAGAAGAAGTCTCTTAGATGAAGCCTACTCTGTTCCAGCTCTACTGGTTAGAAGCATTCTTTTAGATCGAGCACACCTTGCTCCAGCTCTATTGGTTAAATACTAGCTCTTAGTTCAGGTATGCCTTGGCCATCAGTACTGGTTAGAATTAGAAACAATGTAATACACCTATACGTGTTTTATATATTTTTTTAATCCCTACAAACATGGTCTCTAATCAGTAACATGGGTCTACTGGCGCACATTCCCAGTGACACAGAATGCCTATTTGCAGGTAAATATATCAGGCTGTCAGGTTAGCCTCATTGTGGGGAACAGATTGAGATTTCAGTGATTGTTAACACACTTTGTATTTACCAACTAGAAAGCCTTTGCGTTCATATTAGTGCTGTCACCCTTTATTTGTGTCTAATACATCACCTCCCTGCTTGCTTTCAACACTTGAGTCCATTGTTTTTTTTAATCTGTATTTTTTTCCTTCTGACCACCCATGTCACATCCTGCTACCCTTATTGTGGTGTAACCACACAGACTGAGGCATAAGAAAGAATAAAAGCCTCCCACATGCCGCTCCATTGAATTACGCGATATGAGTTCTTTCCAAGATATCTTCCAGATGTATCAGTAGCATATGGTATGTGATTTTCAGAGTTTCCTTTGATCGATTCAGTGTGTAGGAGGGATTTAACCCTTTATTATGCCAGTTGAAGGCTCCTTTTTCATACTTTGTCTAAGAGATTCCTGACTGGCTTTGTAAGAATCTTACCTGGTCCGGACGGCCCACGGCGAGCATCATCGGGTCCCTCCAGGCAGCGTAGAGCTACTCGCGGGCTGACATAGAGCGCTCAGCTTTCCTGCGCTGCTCACGAAGATTGGAGCACACAGTGGGTCGCCCTGGACACCTCCCTCAGTCCCCCTCGGCACTTGCACCGCTGACAGCAGATTTGCCCCAAGGAGACACTGTGCAATCAGTGGCAGGCGGCACAATCTCTGGGGCGGCTGAGAGTAATCTGGGGCTGGTCAGCCTTACTGGCCAGAGGTGACCAGCCCCTAGGAATAGTATGGCCAACCCAGCCAGGGATCCTGGGCCTGCCAATCACTCCCCACTGGCAGTCTGACCACAGCTCCATATTGGCCAGTTTCCCCTTAAATAGGAATCAGATCTGAGCCACAATGCTCGTGATAGCTTTCTGTGCTAAGGGTGTGCTGTGTCTTTTGTTAACTACTACCTGTTGCTGACTCTGTTCCATCTGACCATCCCTGTCTGATGCCTAAACAGACCTCTGCTCTGTCTGACTATGTTTTTGCTTAACAAAAAAATATCCAGCTTGAAGGAATAAAACTTAACTTTTACTGTAGAATCCAAAAAATAAAACAAATCCATAGGCAAAAAGTGGTACAAGCATCAGTGTCAGTGGCCCGTATAACACCCCCTCCCCCACCAAACACCGTGACGCGTTTCAGGCTAACACGAGCCCTTAGTCATATGTTTTTGCTTAACCCCTTGGATACCTCATGATCTCTGACTCCCCGGTTTGACCTTTGACTATCTCTGACCATCCATCTGCTCCATCCCTGTGCTGTGATGTTGATCGGACTGATATGCCGTGTAAGACCCTGGCTTGACCATCCTCCTGTGTGCCCTAGGTTCACCAGCCTTCATCCATAAGATGGCATCCTTTGCGCTACCTAAGTCCTGGGGGCAACCATGTCTGGTGAAGTGTATGCAGCGTCTTGGTGCTTGTCTATAGGCAGAAGCAGCGGCGGAGATTGGGGGTTGCCAGCTCACCCAAAGGCGTGTGTTCGGCGGGCATTACATGCTTATTCATTCTAATGAAGGCCTAATGCTGTCTTTACACAGTGCCATACTGTTCCCCAGAGGCACTTTGTTGTCACATATGCACCCCACCAAGCAGAGGAGTAGCTTGGCTTTCTGCCTCCCGGGGCAAAGATTCTAAATGGCACCCCCCACCTGTTCTCAGGTCCCCCTTTGGCGCCCCCCTGTCCTGCTGCACCCGGGGCAAGTGCCCCCCTACTCCCCCCTGGCTATGACCCTGCCACCAAGTAATGTTGAAGACCAGGTGACCACTACTGCCTTTTCTTGACAGTTCGCTGTGCCACCTGATTGCACATTGGTGGTGGAAGCCGCCTGGATGGGAGCCTCATGTGCCCAGTTCTTAATCCAGCCCTGTCTACAATACTAAAGCTTTAGGACCATCACTTTAAGAGGGGCCATATCCACCCCTGCCCATGATCTTTCCCTTTAATGTTAAAGTCTCGGCTATGGTGCACACTGGTTGACCAACTAAAAAGCACATTAGGAACAGTTACCTTACCGGACTACGTGGACTTACAACGCACACAGCTCCATGCTTTGGATTTATATTTATTTATTTACTTTTTATTTCTTTATTTTATAAATACAAATAAAATATTGTTCAACTGGGCCTAGCAATCATTTACACTGCAACCTAATCCATCTCAGGATTCTCCAACTAACCCGGACCTAAAGAAGAACTAAAGTGCAACCTACTTAAAGAGGCACCAGATATACCCACCACAACAAAGACGCGGTTGAACCTCAGAGGCCCTGGGAGGGTTGCGAACCCCCGGGCCGTGGCGGTGAGTGCCCTAACAGTTATCCTTCTCTCACTTTTCTCTAATTTGTATTGATGGTGACAAGTGCTATTTATACTTTGTTTACATTGAATATCGCTGTCCTCACAACCACTGAACCACCAAGTCATATACAGCTTATACAACAGTTAACAGATTAAGTGATAGTCCCAACTAGAACACACATTTTTCTATAACAATTCAAAGTGGGCCTTAATTGGTTACCCACCCAGTGGCCCACTCATACCCAGAGTGAGATCCCCGGGCAGGTATCCCCCACCTACCGCATACTAATATGGAATGTCCCCTTACTACGAGGCAGCAGCTAAATACCAACCTCCTTCCAGCGCTCTTTACACCCCCCTTTTTATATTGCTACACATTAGGAACAGGGATCAGTGGCTTGTGGGTTGGAGGTGGGTTTGCTGAGGTCTGTAAAATTTCCATCCACCGCCTCTGGCTTTCAGTACATGTTTAGACATGGCTTGGTTGGATCAGCTCACAATTCAGAAACAGGATGAGCGAAGGAGACATAAAAAATACATCACAGACAAGAAATGTTTCAAAGGTGCCCTTGAAACAAATCCAAACCCACCCTCACCTATGGTCAGCACTTAGAATCCTCTCTCACAAATTAGTTTTTTGCAAGCAGTCAAGTCTAGCGCTGGTACAGCACCCTGAGGTATCGCTATAAACATCCAGTGAGATGCGGTGTTATTATGAAGATTTCTGCACATTATATCTTTTATCGCCAGCCCGTAATAACCTATTATTTTTTATTTTTGCTTTCTGTTGCTTTCTGGGTTTTATACTTGCCAACTTGTGCCTGGGATTGGGTGAGACGACTCTGCTGGGAAAGCTTGTGGTGGGGTCTGGTGTTGTACAGAAATGGATAGAAAGGCGGTTTATTCACGCTTGGGGACTGGCTGTTCGGTAAATACAAATTATCAATCAGGTATCTGCACCAATCCACAGTGTATCCGGATAGAAAAAAACATATAAATTTTACCTGCTTCTCCCCAAAGGAGCCTATTTATTTCCCGCCACAGACATGTTTTTATTATGCATATAACCAGCTGCAAAGCTTTGCTGCTTAATGGGTTTGATAACATTGCCTTCATTTAAAGGAGCTGTTTCTTAAAGGTATACTTCATGATAAAAATGTAAAGGAAATGCATAGAGTGGGCAGCTATGGAGAGGCAGGTGTGAGTACTTGAGCAGCTCTCTCCCATAGGTTGTTGTTGGTTTAATCACATTGTGTCATTATGAGCTCTGTCTGATTAGATTGCTCTTGGAATTTGGTCAAGGAACCCTAGAGGGAGTATGTCTACAACAAATTTGGCAGAAAAAGTGAATAGTGGCGTGCATTCCTTAACATGGCCCAAAACCCTTAAATCCCTGTATTCGGGGGCATACCGATTTGGAAGGCCCCACTCTGGAACACCCAAGTTGGGGAAACAAAATTCAGTTTAAAATCCTAAAACTACCCTGCAAAGCTGTCACCAGCCAGGATCCTCCTTACATTTCATCTCTAAACCAGCGATATCAACCCATACGCTACCTCTGCTTTGTCTCAGCCAGTCTCCTTTCCTCCACGGTGGGACTTTTCACATACCTCTCCTCTTTTCTGGAAGTGCCAACTTCAGGCAGGCATATACTGTAACTTGATTCAAAGAGGAGCAACCACCAGCCTAGAGTCTATAAGTCTCCATTTTTGTCTGGAAATTCCCCAGATTGTACATTGCACTTGTCAGGCTGCACCGCAAGAGTGCACCTGGCCTGACTAATCCTCCTTATAGAGCTAATTTTTTTATCCTCTGGCAGTTCTTTCAAGCAGCTGATGGCCGGCATGGCCAGAATTTTGGGTCAGCTTTAAATGGTGGCCGGGGCGGGCTGCGCTGTGGCAGGCTTGCTTATGGCTGCCTGCGCCTTTCCTGGTAGTTACAGCACCCCCTCCCCCCTCCCCCTCTCCCCCGGTCTCCTCTTTGAACGGCCGCCGTTTGGCGGCCCGCGTTGTCAGCGTGGGCAGCGCTGCTGCCTAGGAACTCTAGTTCCCCCCCCCCCTTCCTTTGCTGAGGTTGTTATTTGCCCTCTTGTTTTGCGGCCGCCTTCTGGCTATCTTACTGGTGATCTCACAGTGCATGCGCAGGCTACAGCCACAGCCCTGCTCACCTCCAACTGAGTCATGAACTAGAGTCAGGTATTTCTGAATGGCTGGTGCGGGTACATGAAGGAGCCGGGGAACTGCCAAAGGTGCACATTCTATTCAGACTTTTTACATATGAAGCTTAGTAAAAACTATTGGAGTACGAGCTGTTGTCTGGCTTGTCAGAAAGGTGAGCTTATGGGAAATTTGGGGGATTTAACCCGATCCGTGGTGCCCCACTGTGTGAAACCCTCCCAGATAGCCGCAGCCAACTCACCTCTTCCTGGTCGCACGGCGCGTCTAAGAGCAGCGGCTCTGGCGGCCGCATCCTTCGCTTCTCTCTAGCAGTGCGCATGCCCGCGCCAGGCTTTTGTGAAAGGCCGGCGCAGGCACGCTCCCTGTTAGACGGAGGCGGAGGATGCGGCTGTCAGAGCCGCTGCTCTTAGACGCCCCGTGCGACCAGGAAGAGGTGAGTCCGTTCGGGCGTCCTGGGGGGTTTTACACAGCGAGGCACCCCTGATCAGGGTGCCCCCGGGGAAAGGACCAAAACCCAGGATAGTCAAAACTTTTGACTATCCTGGGTTTTGGTCCACTTTAAGCAACTCTTACCTTCATAGGGCACATGCTGCAAAACTCAATACCTAATACTTGTGATCCTCCTCCTTTTTGTCTCTATCCTGAATCCTTTAGCCCTCTCTGCTTTGGTATATTTTTTCATAGAATTCACTTAGAATTGTAGCATCTTGTGTGTAATTGTCCATGTACTTTGTATTTTACTCTGTAATTACTACTTTGTATAGTTGGAAGAAGATGGTGCTACAATATATAAGAGAGTTGGGGAGGTGGTGAAGCATGGAGGCTTACCTATCTCATCCGATTCTGCTGCTTTTCCTAACCTCCTGGGTTAGTTCCCCACATTCCTGGGGAGATCAGAGTATGGAAACAGGGCATCGTTCCATAGGTGTTCCCTGCCTCACCTGGTGCTGTAACCTGTGTAAGCCCTTGTGCTGTGCACTGGACAGTGTCTGTGGGAGACAGAGATAACTACAGTAAATTGTGCTGGATGAGGGTGGTGAGGTGAATGGGGGATTATTCATTTAATGTTGCTGGATAGGGGATGCAGTACAATGCTGGATGTGGCTATGGATGCTTTGCTGCGTATGGGCAGTATCAGTTGGTTGTAGAGGAATTTGCAGCCCCACTTTTGATTTTTCCCAGGACCACACATTGTCTAAAGCTGGTCCTGGATGGAAGCTGCTACATTACTTTTTCTGCTCAACCCCAATATACTTGTGGAGGATCTGCTCATGGGAGGATAAGAAGGCACCAAAGTTTCAGGCTTCCCTCCTTCATAGTATGGGGATGGAACCACTTTAAGGACTTGGCTGTTTCTTTATGCCAGCCCCCCTCTGCTGGCTCCTTCTACTACTTTACAAATAATGGGATTCCACTTAGTCCCCATTAATAGGCTGCACACTAAAAATCAATTAATGCAGTTTATTCATAAAGGATTTACACATATATGACATACACAACATTAACTACACGACACAATAAAACCACATATTAAAAACCCAAGTGGGGGGGGAACTCCAGGGCTAACAATTTTAATCATAAATAATGATCTCTGCACCAAAATTAATTATATAGATTTGTATATAACTCAGAATATACAGGCATATACAGGCTGACGCTTATACAATAAAGTGCTAAGTGCATGTGCAAATCTAATTCATGCTAAAAGAGAAAGTGAACTAATGTGCAGAAAATAGCTTTAGAAATAAATAACTGTATGAAAAAATGTGTATTTCAATCTGTGATAGAAATAAAGTGCCAAGTGCCAAACCGTGCATGCAATTATACTGTTAAACCTAGACTGTGTCCCTATACATCCAATAAGCGTCACCTGTATTACATCATCATATATTAGAGTAAACAATTGAGTATCAATAAACTATTCAAAATGCCCACTGTCCTACCCACTTACCTCCCCGACGCGCTGCGTGGTCCTCCACCACTTCGCCTGGGTGCCCTACTCTGCTGGCTACTTCCTGTTTAACTTTTTAGCCCCTCTTTTCTTTTTTTCTCTTTTTTCCATTTTACTACATCCACTTTTGCTTGTGCAATCAATGTGGCTTGCTGGCCTCACTCACACTGGGAGCACTGAGGGACGTGGCCACATTTGGAGGTGGTCGTGGAAGAATCGAATGGAAAGGACAGGAGGGTCAGACCTTGGAGACCTGCTACAGCATCTACAGCACCCTACACGAAATAGAGAAGAGTCACATGGTACAGATTCAGTATTGGGTGAGCCCCTTGCTGCCTTATTATTACCAATACCTGTGTGCTTTAAAATATACATAAGGAATTTCTATTTGCACGGTGCCCTTTAAATGCTCATCCTGTCTCACATGAAATAAAGCAAAAACTTTTCAGTAGGGTCACAGAATTTTTTTTTAATCAATCCAAAAGGATGATGGAATAAATGTCCCCCACAGCCTTTAATTACGTCTCTGCCTGTTTTTTTCGATGGAGGATGTGCTGGCCACCATTTGCGAGGCCTCCTTTTGGTGTGGAACAGACAAGCCATTTAGTAATGGTATCATTTAATTTAAGAGATCTCAGAGGAAGCCGAACAAATATTAAATGAAACACTTATTAATGTGTCCTGAGAACACGTATTAATCACAGCTGCCCTGTGCCCAAGCCGGTTGGACTATGCTTATAACAAGTCATCCTGAGCCTGGCTAATCAGGGGACAACATGACCATTGCACCAAACACGTTCTAATATTATTCTTACAGCGCAGACTTAAAGGGATACTAAATGAGAAACATGAAACAATATGTACCAGTACCCTACATGCTAATGGCTCAGGACCCCCTGAGTCTGGCAACATGGCTCGGTTCTACTTCTGTCAGCATGTTCTGTGGCCAGCTTCTGTGCACACCCCAGCCTCTAGTCATGAGGGTGCAGGCCTCCTTTTTGATTGGAAGCGGATATTCCCCAAGTGACCGCCTGACGCTAAGAAGGTAAGTTATTCAAATCTGACTGGAGGTCCCTTCGCTCTATTTGCTCTGGGGCATCTGCATTTGGGATGCTGGTCTGCTAATCACGGTGCCACAGCCTGGTTCCCTACAGCCTGATACCTCTTCCATGTTGTGTCCCATGGCAGCTGTTCACATGACCTCTGGCAGCCAGTCAAGTTCTGGGCAAACCTAATTGGTCTTGCATCACATGGACTGCAAGGAAAAGATGGGTGCCAGCTGCAGGGAGGGGTGGAAATGAATGGCGAGGTATTTACTGTAGCTTATGTATTCAAAGCAATGCTGCTATCTTTGCCTTGGTTTCTGGGTCATAGCTGAGCCTGGAAGGTGGGTCATGGTGCAGCTTTATGAACCATGACCATGTTCTGCAGTGGTCAGAGACGAGGAGATGCAGGACCACTGTGACTTTAGAACACTTTTTTTGTGTGGAAAAAAATTGAATGGAGGGCAAACGTTGGAAAACTGCTACTGTTTCTACCCTGCACTGCAGGAAATGGAGGAAAGGGGCATGTGACAAGCATCAGGTAAGCTGCTTGCTGCCTTAAAATTGCCTTTTGGTTTACAGTCCCTTTAAGCCTCTGCACCCCCCCCCCCCCTCTCCCAGGCATCCAAATATGTCTTGATATCTTGATGCAGAAGACTCCTGCAGTACAGAGATACTTACTTTTTACTTTTCCATATCAGGATGACTGGTGGAGTCTTTTTCTTACTTCAGGTCAACACTGATACCTACAAAGGACTAAACATATGTCACCCACATTTAAAATTTCAATCCCAGTTACAATCCTGGTGGCAGTGGCGTAGCTAAATGATGCCAAGTAGGTACAAATAAAATAAGGTGGAGGAGCAATAATGATATGGCCCCCCAACCTTCTGGGCCTCAGTGCGGTCGCACCCCTTGTACCCCCTATAGTTACACCCCTGCTCAGTAATATGGTATTGGCTACCTTTTCAAAAAGAACCTTTACTTTTCTAGGATGACTTTCCTTTAGTTGTTGAAATTCAGAGATATATTGCCATTCAGACATAGGAGCACCAATAGGGTGAGGCACTGATGTTAGACAGTAGAGCCAGGGTCACAGCTGGATGTTGGATGAGGTTTAGTTCTGGGTTCTATATGGGCCAATTAAGTTCCCCCACACCAGAATCAAGAGTTCAGCAAAAACAGGGGCCTCGCATAATTCTTTAGAACAGGGTTTCAAAGCTTTTTCCATGGAGTACCACTTTCCATTTTGCAAATAATTCAAGTACTGTTTATGCAACCACTAATACAGACTTCCCCAGGAGGGCAGAGGTCCTATACAGGGCCAACAATGAAATATCTGCTGCCAGCAATGTAGTTATCCCAAGATTCTTCACTCCTACAGTTTGTTGACTTGGACACCTGGCACATCCTATTGGAGCAGAAGCTTATCTGCAGAGCTTCATATCCTCCAACATTCATACTACCAGTGTGAAGCTTGAGTATCACCAGCAGTAGTATTACTGGTCGGGAACCCCCTGCTCTAGAGCCAAGATTTACTGTTACTGAAATTAGGATACCTAGCCCAAACCTCAAAAAACACCCCACACATTGATTCTCTATCACCAGATTTTACAACCACCACTATGGATGCTGGCTGGTAACGTCATCTGCCAAAGCCAAAATCTTCCATAACATTCTCAAATAGTGAAGCATAAATAATTGCTCCAAAGAACATGTGTGCAATGCTCCTGAGTCCAGTGGTGATGTGCTTCAGGACAAACAATTACTTCCTGGAAAAAAAATCATCATCTAAATAAATATCCACTTAACCCAAGAGAGACAAATAAAAAAAGGCCTCAATCCATAACCCATTCATCCCAAATCAATACATTGTGAATTCATAAGAGACTTCTCAGAAAAAGGAATAAACCATCAAGCCACAAAATTCCTTATTCTAAATGAATAGTATACAGTACACACAAAATGAATATTTGTACAATTCATGAAATCTACTTAGCTGGATTACTACGTAAGAGACCTCCTAGGGCCAATGACTACCACCTCAGTCCAGATGAAAACTGTCTTTACCGCCCTGAATCAATTTTAAACCCCTTTAGTCAAAAGAAATGCCCATTCAGCCATAAAAAGTCAAATAAATTAGCACCACATTACATACTAACCTATAAGTACCCCCTTAAATCAAGAAACAAACAATTTTCTTATAATCCTATAAAATTTCCCTCCGAATACTCCTGAATGTCTGCATCCTTACATGTGTGTATACTTAGACAGGAGGGGTGCAGCAGTGGCTGAGGGTAAAGATCCCCTTTTGTGTGCTGTTTAAATATATACTCAACCAGGTAAAACTTATGACTGGGCCATTTTTAGGGGCAGGTAAGCAAGGGAGATCACGTTTGTGTATGTGGGGGTCAACTTTATCACACCCATCTTCTTTTATGCAGATTGGACAGGGCCATTGTTAGTGGTGCTGACCATAGACCAGACCCCCCCTCCCCCCGCATATTGGGTTCAGTCATGGGGAGGAGGAAACTGTCCTGCTTATGATACACCCTGTCAGGGTTGGAGTTCCTCCTTAAGCTTCTGAGTGTGCTGCTATTTAATACTGCTGGCTGGCTCTTTCTCTAGAACTTCCCCTGCATTATGCTAATCCACCAGGAGATGGCTCTGTCCTGCAGAGGTGCTGGCAATCAGCCACCACCTGTAACTCCTCAGCCTATATAAGCTGATCAGCCCATTCAGGCAGCGGATTAGCATTGTGTTATGTTATGTCATCTTGATCCCAGAATGCTGTACCTAGATCCCAGGTACTCTGAAATCTGAACCCTGCACCCAGGACTCCTGCCTCAGCTCTTGTGTTTGCTCCCCCTATCCCAGCCGTGTTTCCGCCTTGGAATTTGGACTTTCCTTTGATCCTTATGCATGCTTGTTGCCGGACTCCATCTTGTGTATGTACAGCCAGAGCGTGTTGGTTTCACCTGTATGTGTATAGTTCAGCCAGAGCGTGTTAATCTCACTTGTATATATGTATAGTTCCCTTACACATATATGTTCCCCTTTGTAATTTGTACAGCAGTTTGATTGTAGTGTGTTTGATGTGTAGTTACCACTGTCTTTTCACTATTAAACACGGTTTGCCCCATATCCATTTCTGCCTCTCAGTCTCAATTTCTGGTCACTTTTTACAATTGGGATTTCTCCGCTGGGAAATCTCTGACACACCCACCCACATAATTTACTTTAAAGTTGCTATCACTTCCAGAGGTGATAAGTTCTAACCTTCTAGTTCCCAAGTCTACTTTGTCTCTTACAGCCTCAAATATCTAATGCTTCAAAGCAGAGGCTTTGTTCTGTCCAAAAAAAGCTCTAGACATAAAGGCTGACATAATAACTCAGTAGAGGCATGCTAATGCTGTGTGACCACCATGTTGTATCTCTGTCCGCTGTGACAGATCTGAGGGGGCATGGAGAATCAGGCAATTAGAGGCTGTCCTGCTGCTGGAATACAGTGTGATGAGAAAAGGTAACAATGGGCCCCCTTTAGTCTTTCTGAAAATAATCTTTTTTTTATCTTTACTTTTAAAGAGGAAATGAAGACTGAATCTCCATTCAAATACAGATATTAGGAGGGACTGTTACATAGGAGTAGTCGGCCCAGTGGCATTTACACTCAAACATTCTCCTCTCAGTGCTAAACATAAAACACATCAGATTCATCACTCTTTGCACCAGATAAGCTTACACTTATGTGCTATTATGAACTAGTTTATATACTTCTGGGAAAGCAGGAAGTAATGTCAGTCAGAGATGTCCTTAGTGGGGCAGAAGTAGGTTGTCAGTTTAGAGTAAGTGTATGTGGGGTTATAAGAAATGCAACTGTAGTTAGAAATAGGAAGGCTTAGGTGCCCTCTCTTAGTCTGAGTATAACAGACAGGGAGATAGATAGTTTGCATATGGTTTAATAGGTTTTGGTTGTTAATTGTAGTTGTTGTTAATGGATTAGGTCATAAGATAGTAGTGTTGGATAAGGAATGAGCTAGTATAGGACAGTAAATTATCTAGAGGATGGGTTCCTAGCCAGTTGTTCTAGTACATCTTGGGATGACTGCACTGCTGTCAGAAGAGTTTGCATTGTTGGGCTAGTCTAGCCCACCCCCCTTCCAGGGAAGTCTGTATTAGCAGTGGCAGAGGTGGTACTTGAGCCAATTACAAAATGGAAACTGGTACTCCATGAAAATAGGTTGGGAACCCCTGGTCTATAGTAAGGCATTAAGTTAGGTCATAAGTTTAATGTTAAAAAAGCAAGAGGAATGATAGATAAACGGAATTTAAACTGGTTACAATAATATGAGTCATGGTTAATAGGACGCCATTAGCTACAGTGTTGTAACTGGGTGGAGTCAGAGGGTACATAAAGAAGGATCTCTAGTTAGCCAGTGTTCATAGAAGTTTGGATCAAGTATAGTAATTGTGAGAGAGGAGCTGCAGAGAAGCGCCAGAAGTATTGTTCTTACCTTTGGGAAGTGAGCAATACCCCATGGCAGAACCAGGGAACTCATGCTGGAACAAAGTCCTGATGCACCTAACAGAGGGAGGGACCAGTGTTCAGCTGCTCCAAGCTGAGATCCAAGCTAAGATGATGTAGATGGAAATACCTGCTTTGAAGTGTAAGGCCACGGTAATTGTTGAACCTGAAACTTGCTCCAGCTGAGAATTAAGAATAACATATCTTTTATTACTAGAATTGTCGATGCAAGACTGAGTATTTCGGGGTTGCACTTTTCCAACACCTTAGACATAGATGAAACCCCATGCTTCTCAGACACCTCCTCCATTGGCCAGGTGTGTGTGCCTTACATGTACTGTAGTTGTTATGCTGTATGTTGTTTTTTGGGTGTTAACAAGGGCATATTTTTTATTTGTCCCTGTAAAATGAGGGTAGTAGACAGGTATTTGTGAGTAAGGGCAGTTTTGCATTTCATCAGTGGGACGTGAGGGAAGTTTAGAGTTGTCAGTCCAGGAGGTAAAGCATGGATAGGCAATCAAAATTAAGAGCAGTTAAGGGAATTTTAGTCTGTAAAGGGGTGGAAGTGGTCATCAAGAGTTGTCAGTAAAGATTGGACTGTCCTAAGTGGAATTTTAAAGTGAAACAAAGACAAACTGGGATAGTCATGTGTTGTCAGTTGTGAGTGGTGGTAGTCAGTGGTTGGCAGCTATTAATGGAAGTAACCAAGAATTGTTATATAGGAGTAGGACTGAGGGCAGTATTTGCTAGTCTGGATTTAAGGTGGTTGTCAGTTGACAGTGGTTGTAGTCATGATTTATTAGAAAAGCAGGTGGTCATGTGTTGTCACTAGCAAGTCGACTAGCTGTCTAGTTTTCAGCCCTAAATGAGGTTGTCAGTGGGCAGCAAAGGTAGAAGTAGTTTGTTAGCCAGAAGTGAGGGTCATCACAAGTTATTAATGGCAACAAAGGGTAATAGTAGGTTGTCAACAGAGAGTAAAAACAGACACAGGTCATCAGTGAGGTATGGAGGTGCAGTAGTTGTGATCTGTTTCAGTAGTTGAGGGCGAAGGTGATTTGGGGTTGGCAGTGGTAAGTAAGAGTAACAGTGGGTTGTATAATCCAATTACTTATAGTTTGTATGTCACAGGTTGCACAAGACCTCAAACACAGACTGATTCTTCCAAAACAGGGAGCGGTGCAGTTTATTCAGCCTGTTACACATATATATATATCTCTTCGTGTCAATTCAGTGACATCACCACCACCATCTTATATATAACGTACCAGATTCAATCTTGATTTATAGCACATCTGATAGCCCTTTTCTTTTGGGGCTCCACTATTCCTCCTCTGGCTCGATTATATGCTTATCTATTAAATATTAGGGTATTCCCCTCCTTATAAAAGATCAATGGACTCCAATTTCCACAAGGGGATATATCAAATCGCTCCGGATTTATTAAAACACATATATTGGACAAAGAGACAAAAACACAAAATGCTCCAATAGCGTAAGTACGTTCCACACACAGGAATCCAAATCTGGGCCGCTGGCCCTTTAAAAAGCCGCTCACCAGATATTAAAAACAAATAGGCTTTCAGTATAAAAATACAGCAGCGCGGGCGTCCTCGAGACCTTCCAACCAGTCCGAGCACACCAGTTAACAATAGAACAAGTTCCAGCTCACTGCCTCCTCCGGCCGTAGTCAGCGGCGCTGCTCATTCACACAACTCACGTGACACTCCTTAGCTCCGCCCAACGCGTTTCGTCATCACGACTTATTCATGGGCCACCTGTGGTGATACAACTGTTTCGCTGAGCCTTACATATGCAGCTTTAGGGCTGTATATATATATATATATATATATATATATATTGAATACTGAAACTGAGGTGACAACAGTTTAAAGGCTTGGAGCGAGAGACCTATATAAGGACATTTAATTGTTTATTCATTTATATATTCTTTGATATTTGAGCGTGGTTTTAGAACTTTTTAAGTTTTATTTTTGTCATAAAACTGTTACACACATAGTTAATATCCCAGTCACAAATCACAGTCCTCACATCCACAAAGTAACGTCACTGTTCCACTCCAGCAAAGTTCTCCTGGCACTCTTCCACCCAACATTAATCTGAGCAGTACTCTCTTTTCAGGTCGAGTGTACTAAGTATGGTAAACCAGAGGTCAGGTAGAGCTCCACTTCTAGGGCACACCACACCTTACCAGATGCTAGGTATTGCTTCCCAGTTTCCCGATCCTTCAGGACTTCCCCTACTCCATAGGGGCGCCTCATCTACGTCTGGGCTCCCTAGGTTCCTTCCCACTAGGCGTAGAGGCGTAGACCCCTGCACTCCGCTTCCCATTGCAATTCTGCTGCTCCACCAACAATAAACCAACGAACCCTGATTTCCCGTCCTGCCCTGGGCTTATATCTAACTCTGCCCTCTGTCCTAAATTCTTAAATAAACTCTTGCACTCATTTAAAGGGAGGATACACCTCTTATTAAAAGGAAGGCTCAACCTTCTTCTCTCTGGTTAAAAGAAAGCTCCTCCTACTGTCAGCCTGTTATAAAGAAACATCACCCACCTTTCTCTTTTTAATAGGCAGCTCCACCCCCTGGCTTCTCCTCTACTATCGTGATAGAAGATAGCAGCAAAAAGGTGGGCTGCATCCCAGCATGACCCCTGGTCCACATGCCTGCCCTCCTTGGACTAGGATAAACCCACCCAATTAGACAGTCCCTCCTGCCGCCCTGGGACTCCCGCTGTCTTGCACTGTTGGGACGGCCAGGTCAGGGAAGAACTCACCGGGGTATCCCCATGGCACGACAGCAGGGAACCCACCTGCCATTCATGAACAGACCCAGGCCCACGGCTGCAGAGAAGGTGACCGAGGTATGATGTCCCCTGCCAGCATAAGCTACTCTCTCGTTACCCCACTATTGAACTAGGGCTACACCGTACTTCCCCACTAACCTTTCTCCCTCTACCAACAGGCACAGGTTGCCACCAGCCCAGATCAGATGGGGACGCCCAGGGACTCCATGGGGAACCCCAAGACAGTGGGGGTACTATACTGTCCTAGGACCACCTGTGCGAGGATTCTACAGCTTCCTGATATGGGCCCACATTTCCATCCTACAAGATGGGTGTACATATAGATGGGTGGGACACTAGGCCATTTTCCTAGTAACTAAATCCCCTTTCCTTTCAGGCACCTGCTTAGTCCCAGGTGTGAAGATCCCAGAACACCCCACTGATCCTGCACCCTTTTACTGTCCAACCTACCCTGTGTTCCTCCCAATAAAGCCACCTTTTATTTTACCAAAAATTAACGTTGGTGTCATTTATTTTGTCTACAGTTGTTAATAGGGAGTTGTGGTAGTAGTGGGTTGGCAGTTTGATTTAAGTATAATTGAGGGTTGTCAGTTAAAAGTGGCAGCAGCCACAAGATTACATTCCCAAAAGTATCCCAATATTCCAAAAGTTAGGTGATTTGACCAGAATCTGAAAATTGTAGAGAAGGTTCCTTTTATAGTACTCTACTGTGTTCAATCTTTTTACAACTAATATAGTGCAAAAAAATAGTGTGGATGATGAAGACATGGAAAGCCAGCCCCCACACAGAGGGGAGTAACAATCCTTATATAGCGAACAGGACCTGATCCCACACTTAGTCTGAGAGAGGCCTCCATACTCTCTCTAAATGCGACAACAGCTTATGTGTAATGAGAAGAATGAAAAAAGAATTTCTTAGCTGGAAATTACCATTCTACCAGCATATGAGGTGCAGAAAAGCCTAAATTAATTATTTCACCCAATTCTTCAAAATTTAGCAATGATGTTAAATCAATATGTACTCTGCAAGCAGTCGGTTTTCACAATGTGCATCACCAAAAAGACCAAACAGACGAAATTAATTTATGTTCTTCAACTCTTTCTAAAATTAATGCTAGTGCTGATTACTCTTGGCAGTGTCTCCTCAGAACAAAGTCCGCTGTCAGCCGTGTACGCGAATGAGCACACACCCGCACAGTCAAAGAGGATTGAGGGAGGTTGCCAGGATGGCCCGCAACACGCTCCAACCCTCGCGAGCAGTTTGGGGAAGCTGATCGCCCCGCATTAGCTGCCGGGGAGCACTGCGCCTCCCAGACGGACCCAAGGACGCTCCCCTTGGGCCACCCAGACCCGGTAAGATTCTTACATTACCCTCCCCCTTAGGAGGAGCCACTGGATCATCCATCTTGGGCTGGGCTGGGCAATTTTCCCTATGAAATTTCTTAAACTGGACCTTCATCATGATTTAATGAAAAGTCCAAACCCTTAAAAACTATCCCAAGCATCTAAAACTAATATATTTTAAGTTTTTAGTCACTTACTTATTATTTTTTCCCCCACTGGGCTGCAACTCTGTTCAGGACTCTAAGATATGGGCACCGCCATCTTGCCTAAGAAGCATCACATACTGAGGAGAGGCGAGCGAAATAAAGTAAGGGGGTGGGGTTATAGCTGTGCTTTGTACATACAGAGCAGAGCTGGGGTAAGGGAAAGGACAGCAATCCCAGAATGCAGAGCGACACAGTCAGAAGACACTTCCTGTTTGCAGGCTGCCTGATGTTCCATGAGCCACCATCTTGGATATTTAAAGGCTCATAACATGCAGAAGATGCAGGTAGGATGGTTTTTAATGTGAGCAATCTGCATGTACAGGGTGTGGGAAACATATATACATAAAAGATATGCTCTTATTCAGGGTGAAGGTCCGCTTTAACTAACTTCTTAGCTTGAAAGTGCCTAGCAGGGACCCAGCTCCTTTCTTCAGGGCCATATCCCTTCAAATCCGCTAATTATTAGAGAGAATTTTGGTGAAAATGAAAAGTCTAAGATTTAACGAACCTCAAACTTGGGTTGACTCTCAGCCAACACAGCCAGAGGAAATGAGCCAGGTTCTACTCCAGATGCTGATTTCAAGAGGGAAACGTGAAAATAATTACAAATTCTCAAATACTGCGGGGGTTTAAGTTTTTAAGTGACCTTTTTGCAAAACGGGAAATAGCGCAATATACTGTGGGTCCAATTTGGCCTGAAGATTGGTGCAAAGTCAAATTTCTAGTAGAGAGCCAAGCAAACATCAGGATTGTTGGAATGAGGGCAATCTGCAAAAGTCTTTTGCCGATCAGACTTCTGAGCCAAATTCTGTTGAACTTGAGTCTGTTGAACCTTGGCCATTGGGGTAACCCCTCCTCTAAGGAGGGAAACCCCGAAGACAGACCGAAAGGGCCGAAATTTAAGATACTTACCAAACACAAGACGAAAGGGAGATATACCCCTGGAAAAATTGATTGCATTATTAAAAGCAAACTCAGAAAAAGAAGATACTTAGAGCAGTCACTCATCAGGCATCAGAGACATAACAACAGGAACTGTTCGAGCAACTGATTGGTCTTCTCTGACCATTTGACTGAGGATGGAAGGCCAATGAAAGCTCTCTAGAAATGTGAAACAAACTGAACTCCTCTTTCTGAGACCACATTCTTCGGAATACCATGGAGGCAGAAGATGTGATCCAAGAAGATCTGCACCAGTTCCTGAGCAGTGGGCAATTTCTTTAATGAGATATAATGAGCCATCTTACTGAACTGATCTACCACTACCCAGATGACAGAAAACCCCTGAGAGAATGGCAGATCGGTAATGAAATCCATTGCCAGGTGGATCCATGTCGGGGATGGAATAGGCAGTGGTACTAAGGGCTCTGCAGGGGCAGACCTGGGGGTCTTATGGCGTACAAAGTCCTGAGTACCTTCAATAAGAGAGGGGAACCAAACATGATGAGAAAACAGAGCCAGGGTTTCTTAACTCCTGGGGGTCCCATGGTCTTAGAGTCATTAAATTGCTTCAACACTGCAAGATGGTGAGAAAGGGGCACAAAAAGATAGGTTTCCCTGGAGGACAATCAGGTTGAACCCACTTAATTCAACCGAAGGATCAGGGTGAATGGCTGCAATCACTCTATGATGTGGAAGTCCTTCAGAGGAAATTTAGTTACAGAGAAACTACAAGAAAGTAGGTACCTGGCTTGTACGTAATAGTTAAACTGAATCAGAGACCATCAGGCCCGTCAAGAACTCAGTCTCTTAGCAGACTCTATATATTCTAGATTATTGTGGTCAATATAGACTGTCACAGGACTGTTTCACAACTAGGAGTTCCCGATTACAAATGTCATAAATCCTCTGAGCTGAGCTAAACTTCCTGATGAAAAAAGCAGACTTTCAGCTATCCCGGAGGCTGCGCCACCTGCCACTGGCGGTGCAGTGTCTCCTCTGTCAGTGGCGCACATGCATGAGCTGATGAGGAGCAGGGGGGGTGGCCAGGATGGCCCGCCTCACACTCCAACCCTCACGAGCAGAGTGGAGAAGCTGAGCGCCCCGCGACAGCCTGCCCGAGGACACTCTCTGTGGCCCACCTGTACCAGGTAAGATTCTTACAATACCATTCATAAACAGAATTGCCCCAAGGTGGGCTTTATGCTGTGTAACCAAATCTGGAAATCATTAAGGTGAGGTAAATTATCAAGATGAGTGCAGGCAGATCCGGTTCGAAAAGGTAGATCAGGCTAAGGTCAGTGCTTGTAGTTTAGGTTTGTGCTTGGTAAGAAAGCCTGGTCATACACACAAAAAAGCAATCCAAATTAGGGAGCCAGAACAAGAGGGGCAGGAGTGAGCCAGAGCTTTTAGAACATGAGGCTGGATGTGTCCTTTAATGCTGAATGGATTGGTGTTATCAGAATGATGTCTGCACAGTGCGTATGTTCATGGACATTGAAGTATCTGCTTGAGCCCCGGCAATCAAAGGCTGACAGCCAGGAAGCAAAAATCAGCCCCGGAATTTGCCGTCCCCTGGGCAGTCCATGACTGGCCTACAGACTGCTGAGCCCTGCTGCCAATGTGCTTACCAGCTGTTCATCAACCACCATGTTCAAGGGAGAATTTGGCCACCAAAAAGGTACTAAAGTTTTAGTTTTTGGGAGAAGGCACCGTGACAAGGGTTTATATGGCTACCCTTAAAGAGATGGGACTAAAGTTTTAGCATTGTAGGGGTAGATCATGTAGCAAGGGTGGGGTTGGTCCCCACTACCATGATGATGGGGCTATTAGCACTACAAGGACAAAACATGGACTGGGGTGTCTTGGTTGGGGTACCAAGGTACCAAGGCGCCAGTCATGGGGCAAGGGTTGTGGGAAGTTTTGGGAGGTATAGAGTTGAGAAGAACACAGGGTGAGGTGCCAGCCCAGTCGGCCCCAAAGCATTGCGAGCCACCACATATACTCCCTGAACTCCATATGGCCAGTCCACCTCTATTGACAGTCCTGTAGAGATTGTGCTCGTAAAAAGGCAATAGCAGCTACCCTTTTAGGGTCTTGCATTATTGCATTATCATTTGAAGTTCTGCCTAATTGCTTTTCTCTTCTGAAATGCAAAAATAAACATTTGTAGTAGGATTTGTGATATACTTATCAGCATGTTGTGTCCATGTTTGTTATATTCCCGTGGCTTTGTCTTGATAAAGTAGGAGTGACTTTCCTAGCCTTTAGTAAAGCTCTTAGCATACTTTCTGACTACAAGTCCCAGAATTCTTCCTCTGTAACAGGCAGCTTATTAGCAGCTTTGGCTAACAGTAGTAATGACCTCCACAGTTGAGAATACTGCTAGCAACCCTTTAGCTACTGGTACACATGACATTCCTGGTATCTGAGGTTGAATTAATGTAGAAGGGGTTTAACCTGTTATCTCTGCCTGTCATAGAACCAGGACTGTTGCTCTTGTTTCCCAGCAGAGGGCGCCAAGGTTTGCCATGTGCTTGCATTTGTGCACTAGATATAGCAGTGCCAGTAAGTGTGCGTGCATGCACTTTCGGCTGTAGCAGCACAAAATGCGCAACGTTCGATCCAACAGATTGTGTGCAAGTATGATTATGCGCACGCATGCGCATTGCAAACGCGCGACAATGTGATCGATTGTCCGCATGCACAGGGGACTTTAAATACTGGCGTGCCCTGACCTGCATCTCTCCTGCCTGTTCCTGTGTTGCAGTCCAGTCAGATTGTGACTAAGCTCCTGCTCTTCTGATGACTTTGGCTTGTTTACGACTTCAATCCAGTTCTGCCTACCCATGACCTCGGCTTGTTTACGACTAAGATCCAGTTCTGCCAGCCATGACTTTAGCTTGTCCCACTTTCCAGTCAAGCTCTGGTCTGTCTTCTACCCAGTACTTGACAATACCCACTCCTAGGTTGCCTGACCTGGGGCCTTCCTGCAGCCCAGGCTATCTTCACCTTTAGAGGCTCTAGTGAAAACCAGGTTGGTCCCTAGATTCCAGGCTTCCTGAGAGAGAGAGGTGATCTGGTTCTTAATCTCCGCAATCAGGGTTCATACCCGGTAGTCTGACACTGCCTTAATCAGATGATTAGTTAGCCAGAGTCAGGAAGTTTCTGATATGTACACATTGTTGCTATGGAAAACTGTTTCCTTTTGTAACATGGAGTTGGAAACAAATGGAAAAGAAAAAGAAACAAATAAGCTCAGCACCTTGAGCACATCATTTTGGCATACGATAATGGAAAAATGGCATTGAAAGGAATAGCGACGGGTAGCGACTGGTGAGCAGCCGGTAATGACGGGCACCGCCACGAGAACGCCGGCTCCCCACCACAATCACGCATTTATCAAGCCAATCCTGCTTAGCGACTGAGATAGCGCCATATAGCCACTCATTCATCATTATTCCAGCCTCAGCCCACAGCGCCAGCGTCCGACCTTGAACAGCGACAGGTATGACCTCTTGCTACCTGGCGCTCTCCAATGCATTTCAATGGAACAATCTTTAAATTTTCATAATTAATTGTTATTAATGGTTTTTTTTTTGTTTTAATGTGAAAAATTCTGTTACCACTTCTGCCATTTTAAATAATTTATTTAAGTTAAAAAAAAAAAAAAATGTACAGAATTGATATTACAGGTCTGATATTAATGTATTCATATTACAAAATTATTTAAAAGCGCTCTGGGGTTTAAACATGCATTTCACAGAGCGAGAATTTTTGGAGCCTGATTTGTTAATGAATATGGTGGGAGCCGGCCGCTATGGCCAGTCGCTATCATGCGCTCCCATACAGCGCGGAACCTGTCAAATAGCGACTCGTCACCCAATACTCAACATTACTGCACACCGATTGAGTCGCTATCAACAACCGAACAACGGCCAAGCACAGCGACTACTAGCGGGCGCTGTGAAAATACTGCTACAGTCGCTTACCTGCCGCTATTAATGAGTCGGCCTCTCCATTAGTCCTCTTTAAACTCTTTTTACCCTAGGGACATCCCCATTTGGGGACAGGGAATCGTTCTGCCTTAGAGTAAGTATTTTAGACCATACGGTTTTGGTCTTCTGTAACCCTTCCATACTCAAATAAAAAAGGGTTCTGGGGCTTTAGGCAGTTGCTTGAAACGTACTTCCTCCAGCATTCCAGAAGAAAGGTAAAATGAGAAAGCCAACGTCTGCCTCTTACATGTTTACCGAGTACAGGAGATGATGGAAATCACCATTCTAAACTGACAGCCGTGCAAATACATTGCAGCACTCTGTGTACCGGCCTTTAAACCCTCTCCAGGGACTCTGCAGCAGAAGAGAAAATATTGGATTTTTACAAACAAATAATAATTACGTGGCTAATACCTGAATCTCGCTGCGCGGACTCTCATAAAATCCCCATCGATGTCATCTCCAGCAGCTCCAACATTAGTGTTGACGCATAATCAGCGGCCTATGTGGGCATCATTTAATTACAGCAATCTGAAGAGCAAATGAATCCACCATACTCTGGGCAGAGGCTATGTGTTGTATTATCTCTGCTAAAAGGGTCACTTCAAGGAAATTATAAAAATGTTAAAAGGGCATTCCAGCCTAATTTAAACAGCAGGTCTAAGCACAGAGTGAAACCAATCAATGAACTGTTAACGCTCTCCAGGAACATTGTGATTGTGCTTGGGTCAAAAGGTTCATGTAGATGAGCTATTCCCTTGCATTTACATTGCATCTTGTTAATTTGAACTTCAGCCAAAACATATATATTAGTTTTTAAAAAGTGAGACATTTTTAGAAGCCCGTCAGTGTTCTCTAGCCTGCCTGCCCAAGCCTCCACCGGCCCCAAATGGGTAAACCTATGGACCTGGCCTTTTCTTCCCGTTTGTTAACTGTACAAAATGTATTGGTATCATCAAGAGGTCACCAACATCAATTATGTGGTCTTGGTCCCTGTGACTCTCATGACTTTTCAGTCTGGTGAATTTGTTTGATAACCGCAGTCTTCACCATAGGGACAACAAAAAGCTTTTAGAGTGGTTTTAAATAGACCTCCTCACTTAGGCTACATAAAGTTGGCTGACCACAGAGGGCCTCAGCATCTAAGGACATCACTGGTAACATTTGAACCTCCAATAGCCTGAATGGGCCTAAGCTAGCCAGCAGGAACCCCACTGACAGAAGGCTGCGCTGTAAAAGAAATCCCGCAGACATTTCAGCTTCAGTACTGCATGTGGAATTATGAATTATAGCCCCAACCATATTTTTGAAATCTGGAAATCATAACACATATGTATGTAGGTCTCCTGTCATCCCTGACTTACTCAGGAGCTGAGATTCAGAGAATTCAGTCTAGGAGCCAAATGGGATGGTGTTTGGTCTCAGAGTGTGTCCAGAACCCAGTTGGACCTACTGATACCAGAACTGACTCCCTATGACTTTCTGAAAGTTCGGAAACATTAAAGTGGACCAACACCCAGGATTTTGACTATGCTGGGTTTGGGTCCACTTCGGTGGGGCACCCCGATGGGGGGTGCCCCGCTGTGTGAAACCCCCCAGAAAGCCCCAAAAACTTACCTCTCCCCGCTCCCACATGACCGCTGCCGCCAATCACCGCCGACGGACAAGCGGAAGGCAGCGACGGACAAGAGAGCGCGCCTGCCGACGCCTCCCGCGCGTCACTCTTACAGGGCGCGCGCCCGCGCCGGCCATGCACAAACGGCCGGCGCGGGTGCGTGTCCTGCTAGAGGGACGCGCGGGAGGCGGAGGCGGGCTCCGCTGGAACGAGGAGCAGGTAGGGATTTAGGGGTTTCTGGGGGGTTTCACATCCCCGCTGTTAGGGGACTGATCGGTCCGGGAACCTTATAGATTCCCGGGCCGATCAGTGGAGGGTGTTGGTCCACTTTAAAGACTGCTAAGATGCAGAGATTGAGGGGGAGGGTCGAGTGAACTGTCATGTATGGGGAAGGAACAATATCAAGTTCCTTTTCTGCAGTTGTCTTTTAAGATTGTTTAAAGTGGTTTTGGTCCTTGCTGTGTGAAACCCCCCTAGATCTCCTGAACAAACTCACCTCTTCCTGGTCCTACGACACATATGCGGCCTTTCGCCCAATCAGCGCGCTCGTATGCGCCGGATCTCGGATCTCGAGCCACTGCGTCCAGGAGCTTGACTAATGCTTGCGGATCCGAGCACACTGGTGGCCGCATCCCCCGCTACCCTCTTACAGGGAGCGTGCCCACGTTAGCCATTCACAAATGCCTCATGCAGGCACGCGGCCGCAGCTCACGCATGCGCTGTTGGACCAGGAGAGCAGGTGAGTTTCCGGGGGACCTGGCGGGTTTCATATAGAGGGGCATCCCGATTCTGGATGCCCAGGGGGGAGGAAATCCAGTGGCCCTGGAATCTTATACATTTCATGGCCGAAGGGGGAGTGGGTTCTGGTCCACTTTAACAACTACGTAATAGTTTTATGCTCCAACTCACTCCTGGAACTGCGTGGATACAGAGATTTTGCAAAACGAGTTCTGAGGTGATCAGCTCCTTCATGCGTGCGGCAAGATGGCTGCTGCCATGAATGCTTAAGAATGCAGACTCTGCCTGTTATTCCAAACAAAGCATGGTGTTAATCCCTCTCATTAAGCTTAGATCACTGACCTGACCTTGTCTGAGAGGGGCTTTAGGAGAGGAATTTACGAAGCTTTAAAGTGGACCAACACCCAGGATTTTCACTATCCTGGGTGTTGGTCCACTTCAGCCTGATCTCGGATGCCCCGCTGTGTGAAACCCCCCCAAAAGCCCCAAAAACGTACCTTTTCGGCGACGGACAAACGACGGACAAGCGACAGACAAGCCACCGCCGCCTCCCACGCGTCCCTCTTACAGGGCGCGCGCCCGCGCCGGCCATTCACAAACGCCCGGCGCAGGCGCGCGCACTGCTAGAGGGGCACGCGGGGGGCGGTGGCAGCTGATCCATCGCCGATAAGGTAAGGTTTTTTGGGGCTTTTGGGGGGTTTCACCCCACGGGACATCCCGATCCCGGATGCCCCGCGGTGAGGGAGGTGATCGGCCCGGGAATCTTATAGATTCCGGGGCCGATCACCCCTGGGTGTTGGTCCACTTTAATTTTTTGACTCGAGGTCTGCCTTAAGATTGTTTTTTTTCTTTATTAGTAGGTTGCAATGGGTCTTACAGTATATACCGATGCTTGAAAGTGTTTCTATAGGTCTATAACCAGCCACTATATATATTGTATCTATGGTGGGAGACAGAGATATCTAGACTTGTTGCTTTATGGTAACATTTCTCATTTCTCACTCTCATTTCTAAAAATATGTTCTTGCTCTCCTTCATATCAACTTGTTCCCAGTGATGAGACTTCCATGTGATAATTCACTAAACCTTCCGACAATTAATTAACTAGCCCCTCCCCCACACTTATTAGGACCATAATTCCTACATACATTCAAAAAAGTTGTCTTTCTTTCCCAACCTAAAAAGTTGAAATGCATGGCCACCATATGTCTCTGAAGGAAATATTATTATTATTATATTATATTATATTATTATTATTACTGCCGCTATTGTAGGCACATTACTAACCCTTTGTCTTAAAGTGGACCAACACCCAGGGGGGATCAGATCCCTCCCCGCGGGGCATCCGAAATCGGGATGTCCCGCGGGGTGAAACCCCCCAGGAAGCCCACAATCCTACCTTCTCCCCGTTCCAGCGGCGCATGCGTGTCCACCGCCGCCTTCCGCGCGTCCCTCTAGCAGGGCGCGCTCCCGCGCCGGCCGTTTGTGAATGGCCGGTGCGGGTGCGCTCCCTGTAAGAGGGACGCGCGGGAGGCGGCGGCGGACGCGCTCTGCTTGTCCGTCGCTGCCTCTCGCTTGTCCATCGGCGGGGATTGGCTGCAGTGGTCACGTGGGAGCGGGGTGAGGTGAGTTTTCGGGGCTTTCTGGGGGGTTTCACACAGCGGGGCACCCCCGATCGGGATGCCCTACCGAAGTGGACCAAAACCCAGGATAGTCAAAATCCTGGGTGTTGGTCCACTTTAAAAATGTGTGCCCACATTGTTAATGTGAATGATTGATGCATTTATTTAATACTCATTTTCCTCCCCTTATCCCTGTAATCTGTTAATTGCTTTGTATTGAGGAGAGAACAGCAGAGACAACCCAATCGTTAATTAAAAGTGAATCTCGTTAAAATCAACACCACAAACTTCCTCACCTCCACTCAATAGATGCCGCTTACTCCTAATTGATTTTTTTTTAATGCAGAGGATACACTACAGCAGGAAATTCATACAAAGTTTGTAAACGCGTCGTATATCGGCGAAATCTCGAGAAGCAGCGCAGCCTTTTGTCTCACTTGGTTGGTGGCTCGCATAAAACTGTATGTTTTTTAACGACTTCAATTTTGGAGCATCAGTTTCCTCACGTTATCATGATCACTAATCTGAGGCACTCCTCCCCTCGCAATAAATCGGGATGGTCCATTACTGCTGTAGTAAATTAGTGCTGTAAAACAGTAGTAATCTGTGGTAGCCCATTAAAAAAGAGCCATATAGCAGCATTATAAACTACTGTCTCGCTATGGGGCTTCCAGCATGGGAGAAAGTAACACTGCTGGAATACCAATATGGATGGTGGAACGCACGGCCATGGTAAGAAATGAGGCCTGAAATACCACAGCTGGAGGATGGTGTATTTCTCTGGCGGGATGGAACAAAGGAGCTGGCTTATCTGTACTATTTTGCTGTTAAATACTATACACAAATACGGGTTGCCCTTGTGTGGGTATCAGACGGGTGTAGCACACATCAGGTCTTTTTTAATAGGAGGCAACATATGGTTTTATATGACCCTCATGCCTAGGTAGCTGCAATATACCTTTTTCATAGAGATGGTCAAAATTCTTGGCACATAAATCTAAACAAACACCATTACATTCCCAAAGGAGAAATACAGGTGGCATGTCCTAGTCTCTAAAAAGAAAGAGAGAAACAGATAGTGGCACAGATTAACTAAGAAGAGGGACAGTTTAACAAAAAAAGGGGCATCAGTTTGAGGGGCAAATTAACTAAGAAGCGGATCACATGTGGTACATTAGGGAGGAACAAATCCTGACGCAGAACATTTTAGATTCCAGGGCCTTTCCCCGGGGCATCCCTGTTCAGAACCCCCTAAAGCGCTGGTAAACACTCACCTTTCCCCGAATGGCCCAGCAGTGTGAACCCCCCAGTTCTCCTGGGATCAATGGTGCATGCGCAGGCTCTCATCCAATCAGAGTAATTTGCCTTTCAGCAAACAACATTAAGAGGCCGATTCATTAATAGCGGCAGGTAGCGACAGTTGAGCGACTGTAGCGGCATTTTCAGAGCGCCCCTAGTAGTCGCTGTGCTTGCCCGTTGTTCGGTAGTTGATAGCGACTCAGTCGGTTTGCCGTAATGTTGAATATTGGGTGAGGAGTCGCTATTTGACAGGTTCCGCGCTGCATGGGAGCGCATGATAGCGACTGGCCCTAGCGACCGGCTCCCACCATATTCATTAAAAAATCACGCTCAAAAAATTCTCGCGCTGTAAAATGCATGCTTAAACCCCAGAGCGATGGAGGCGATGGGTTAAAAGTAGTTTTTTAACCCCCAAACCACCATATTTTTGGAAACCAAAAAAAAACAAGTTTTTAAAATAATTTAGTAATATGAATACATTAATATCAGACCTGTAATATCAATTCTGTACAATTTTTTTTTTTTTTTCTCTTAAAAAAATTATCTAACATTGCAGAAGTGGTCACAGAATTTTTCACATTTAAAAAAAAAAAACATTAATAACAATTAATTATTAATATTTAAAGATTGTTCCATTGAAATGCATTGGAGAGCGCCAGGTGGCGAGAGGTCATACCTGTCGCTGTTCAAGGTTGGACGCTGGCGCTGTGGGCTGAGGCTGGAATAATGATGAATGAGTCGCTATATGGCGCTATCTCAGTCGCTAAGCAGGATTGGCTTGATAAATGTGTGATTGTGGTGGGGAGCCGGCGTTCTCGTGGCGGGGCCCGTCATTACCGGCCGCTCACCAGTCGCTACCTGTCGCTATTCCTTCATAAATAAGGGCTTAGAAGAGGGACAGTTTAACAAAAAAAGGGGCATCAGTTTAAGGGGCAAATTAACTAAGAAGCGGATCACATGTGGTACATTAGGGAGGAACAAATCCTGACGCAGAACATTTTAGATTCCAGCGCCAGCTGCTGGCCTTTCCCCGGGGCATCCCTGTTCAGAACCCCCCAAAGCGCTGGTAAACACTCACCTTTCCCCGAATTGCCCAGCAGTGTGAACCCCCCAGTTCTCCTGGGATCAATGGTGCATGCACGGGCTCTCATCCAATCAGAGTAATTTGCCTTTCAGCAAACAACATTAATTGTTTTCAGTGGGGAGTGGGGACGGTAAAGGCTGTAAAGGATATAAACAAGGCAGATGGCTCTGATTAAACAAGAGCCCGCGCATGTGCCGTTGGACCAAGGAGAGGTTAGTTTTACTGGGGCATACTAATTTAGGATGCCCCAGGAGCATGGGACAAAACCCAGAAATATTAAAATCCCTGGTTTTTTTTTCCGCTTTAACTAAGATCAGATTGTGACTCAGTTTAACTCAAAAGAGGTATCAGGTTGTGGTTCAAATTAACTAAAAAGAGGGAAAGTTTTAATACAGATTACCTACAGTATAAAGCGGGATTCTAAATAACTAAGGAAGATCAGTTTGTCATACGGGTTAACTCAAAAGAGGATCAGGTTATGGTACAGATTAAATAAAAATGGTGTTTGGGTTTTGGCAGGAATTAAAGGGACAGTTCAGGCAACAGCAGTAATAGGGCATCTAGCAGCTCACCTGATGCTCAAGTGTCTCTCCTCAATTTGGTTTAACATCCGCTCTGTTCTTTGAAGCCATCAATACAAGTGAGTCCGGAATATCACAGTGGTCCCACAGGTGGCGCTGCCCAAAACAGAGCATGCTTAGGACTCAAAAAAGTTGTTCCATGACACACCCTTTCCAGGTCATCCATGTCCAGAAATTAAAGTAAAGCCAGTGGCCTCATTAAAGGAGCAGTATCGCGAAATTTGCATTAAAAAAGATAAAAAATTAAATAGCCACACAATAGCTTCTAACATGTGTATAAATAATCTGGCGATAGAAAAAGGAAAAAATATCTGCCTTTCTTTTAAATTGTATAATTGCAATGGCTCAGTCCATTTGCTGAATAGGGGGATCTGCTGGGTTGTATTTAGTGAGCTGCTTCATTTAGCCCACTGGTCTCCTAGCAACACTTTACCTCAGAGGCTGACACTGTAATCAGTGGTAACGGCTGTGTGTGTGTGAGGTGCTGCTTTTGTTATGAGACCAGGTGACTCAAATGTGTAAAATCTATACAAAATAAACTAAATTGACTGAAAATAACTGAAATTCTTCTTTGAATAACTGTGCAGGAAAATCTAAAGGTATTAAAGTGGAACAAAACCCTGAGTTGCCGACCCTAAAGTCTATAAGACCCGGCCATTGACCTTGCCCCTTGGGCATTCTAAATCGGGATGCCCCACTGTGTGAAACGACCCCTGGATAACCACAGATCCCCCCATTTTTCTGGCGCGCTCACGCAGATAGTCATTTAGACAGGCCGGGCGGCCAGGAAGGTTACTGCTCAGGCTTCCCATCTGCGTGCAAACAGCGCTGATTGGATGAGCTGTGGGACAGGGAAAGGTACGTTTTCACAGGCGAACTTGAGGATTTCACATATCAGGGCATCCCAAGTCCCTAGGGGCACAAAACAAAACTCCAGCTAGTGAAAATCCTGGGTTGGGCTTTGCTCAAAACACACAAAGCTGAAAGAATGGAAAATATGGGAAAATGAAAAATAAGAATATGAAAGAGAAAATGGTAAACTGAAAGATTCTGCAGCAGAGCCAACATGAAGGGAAAACTGTCAAAATCAGCTAAATGACTTCTAGAGCTTTTCTCTCTGTTTTAGATATATAAGTTCTGGCCAGACAATGTTGCAATGTTGTTATCTTATGCTGGACGGCTGCCAGCACTGAACAGCTGATACTTTGATACATTGTTTCCCCCCTCTCCTCAGCATGGAACAGGCCAGAGTGTCGGGCTTCGACACTCAGAAGACATAAACATGAGCTACTAGTCTCCAGCTGCTCAACACACACATAATTTTTTTCTAAATTTGTAATTCTTACTCCAACACATTCAAAGTACCATTTAAATACGTCACCAAGAAAAATTTGCGATACTGCTCCTTTAAGAATACATAATGTATTTTCATAAAATCAGAGATTTTCAGATGCTTTAAAATGGCTTCTTTCCCACAGTTTCCATGTGGGGTATGTTAGAACGTTAGCATGTCACTGAACATGGACTTTAACTAAGAAGTGTAAGAGGTTGTTGTACGGATTTACTAGAAGGGTAATATTTTGTGGTACAGAGCAGGGCCAGCCGAAGGATAGAAGCCGCCCGGTGGGAGATTACAGGCACCCCCCCCCCTACACACTTCTGTGCTTCCTGAATAGCCTACTGCCCTACATGGTTGCCAACGATGGTGAGTGGACTGTGAGGAGCCAATGCCGAATTAGGGGAGTTCCTCCAGTATTAGGCATTATGCTAGGGGCTAGTGAACCAGCAATCATTTTTGATTGCCGGTCTGCTTTAAATTGGACTAAAACCTGTACCTGCCATCCCTGAAGTCTAAAAGACTCTGGAGACGGCTGATTCCCTATCCTCGAGGCATCTCAATGTGGGATGCCCCACTGTGTGAAACCACACAGGATCGCTGGTATACTTACCTTACAAGCGAGCCCATGGTGAATACATGAGCCACATCTCCAGTTTTCCTAGGTGGTGCGCTGGAGTAAACCAGGGATGTCAGCTGCTCTCAGCTCTATATGCTGGGCTTTGTGGGCAAAATAAATTCTATTCCCTGTATTAATAAATACGGCTTAGAGTGCTGATTGAATGAAAGCCTGCATATATATATATCATGGGGTTGCTTGCAATGTGGGTATACCAACGATCCCAGGGGATTTAATACAATGGGGCATCCCACATAGACGAGCAGGTTAGGGTGCAGCTGTATGGCGCCCCCCTGACCATGGTGCCCTGTGCGATGGCATACTTTGCACACCCCAAAGCCGTCCCTGGTACAGAGTAACTAAGCAGATAGATCAGGTTGTGGTACAAATAAAAGAGGTTTTAATACAAAAGGTTAAATAAAATAAACAGCAGCTTACCTTGCCAAGTATTCCTTCAGCACTGAGCCTCATCTCAATTTGGCACCACGAAGGAGAAAATACATTTCCTTTTCTGCCCCTCCAGCACCACCCTGCTGATATGGACCACCAATACTAGCTCAGGGAGTTAGTCCAGACCACACCCCCTTCTCTGATGATAGTTTGAATGGTGCTCTTACAGTTACCATTCAAGCCCAGCTAACCTCTCCCTGCCCAGCCTCCTCCTAGAAAGCCCTCTCACTCCCAGCCCCAACAGCTGCCCACCCTGGACCAAAGCCAGCTCCAAGAGCCACACCCACATGCTTCAGAAAAGAAATCATAAGGTAAAACTGTAAATCTTGATATCTCTGTAATTTCTGCTTCAGTTTAAAAACTGAAAACAGTTTAGGACAGTACCAAACAGTGCCCGGTGTGATGGGCTAACAATTGGCTTTGCCTGTTCTATCTCTTTAACTAAGGAGATTGTTTTAAATTAACTAAGAAGAGAGAGGTACAGATTAATTCACAAAAGGGATCAGGTTGTGATTCAGAGTAACTAACACGGGAGATCGGTCTGTGGTTTAGATGAAGGAAGAAGGGGGTTTAGGTTGTGGTTGTGGTACAGATACATAATAAAGGGCGATTGGTTGTGTTACAGGGTAGATAAGATAGAGGATCAGGTTGTGGTGCAGATTAACTAGGAAGGGGGATCAAGTTGTGTTTCAGATTTATCAAGTAGGGAATTGTGGTATGTCGGGGAAATTTGGCCATTTCTCCTTGATTATGTCATTGGTTGTTGAATTCAGGACACCCGCTGACCAAACATCACACAAACACCATGTGCCTTCTGTATCCCTTGAGGAAATGTGTGTCTGTCCTTCCTTCCTGATCTCTCTTGGGACCTTTTTTTTTATGGTCAAGCAAAGGGGTGTTTCTAACATACATATTTGGACATTCACCTGTTTTAACCAATCACAGAGTACAAGCTGTATAGTATAAATGGCATCATGCTTTCACATTCCTATAAATCAGCGTAGGTACATATGATAGAGCATGGCAGTGGTTCTGCTAGTTTGTAAACCGAGACAAGGCTATAGGCTAAATAGACATTTACCTTACCTTACAATTTAACCTTAATCAACATTTTTAAGTAGCATCCCCTGAATTGCTCCCCCCATGAGGAGCACCTTTTGTCATTTTTTACTGTTCCTGCTTCACTCTAATCCCAGATAATGGCGTCTGTTTTAGCTGTAAAGCTCCACCTCCTCCATTCATTGCCACTGCTGTGTGTGACAATGATGACAATGACCGATTGCCTGCCATCTCACAAATGAGCACACAACAATTTGAAATGGGAAAATATCCTACACCCTAAGAAGGGAGTTCTGGCAGGTACTTTGGCCAAATGCATTTCACAAGTTCAGTGGCTTTTGGTCTGCTTTAAAGCTTAAGATGGAACTCTGCTTACAATACTATAAATGAATATAGATTGGACTGGATTGCATTTCGACTGAAATTGGATTGGTATTGGATTGGTCAAGTTTTAAACCTGTATTTCCTTATCTCAGCTTAACTCAGAAAGTAGATCAAAATGTGCTTCAGATTAACTAAGAAGGGAGATAAGTCATGGTAAATATTAACATCAAAGGTTGTGGTTCAGATTAAATAAGAAGGTTCAGAGAAATTAGTCTATAGGTTAGGCTTTGATACTGATGCTTCAAATTAGGCTGGCAGATAGAATACTCAGTCTGCTGAGTCATTTAGCAGAAGTAGGAGGCAGGGGTGTTGATTTTGTAGACGTGGAGGCTGATTCACATATTGCCAGATGAGAGTCTCTATAGCGGCGCTTACAACAACCGCTAGTAGATGCCAGGGCCGGCATCAGCACCCGGCAATGCGGGGCAGCTGCCAGGGGCCCCCAGCCTTCAGGGGGGCCCACTAACAGGGACGGTCTTTGGGGGCTGCAACTTGACCATTGGCGGACTGGGAGGGCACCGCCACAGCTGATGCCCACATCTTCTTTCGACGCGCCAGCGATGACCGATGTGGCGGTGCAACTTCTTGCAGCAATAGGGTTCTGCTGCTGCCTGTGCTGCCCCGCCGGGGAGATAGGAAGGGGCCTCCACACCATGGCCAGGTGCGCTGGTGGGCTGCAGGCAATCAAGCAGCAGGCAGAAACAAGGAGACCGGTAGTGTGAGCCGGGAGGGAAAGTACTATAGAGGTAGGTTTTTTTTTTCTTTTCTCAGGTCAGGTTTAAAGGGGTTTGGTGCACTTCAAAGTAGATCCGAATAGCATGATCCTTAGGGGGCATCCAGATTTGGGATCTGACGCGACTCTTCACCACAAAGGGGCCCATTGAGACCATGTCGCCCAAGGGCCCACATAAACCTGGTACTGGCCCTGGTAGACTTTGTAAGCAGGTATCAGGTGCTGTAACCTAGAGTTGCGGTCGCTGTAGTAACCTGTCCGGCATTGATGAATGTGATGTGTGTTGGGCGTTCTAACAACAGCGAGCGAGAGGTAGTCCCAGCTCCACACCATATTTAACAAAAAACTACACACACACGGCGTCAGTGCTCTAAAGCTGGGCACTGGGCGCTGTGTGATCAAAGTCTGTTATTCTAAGTATGTCACACACCCCACTTCAAACATTAATTATTACACTTGGGTTACTCCACCAGCAGGTGGCGACGTTGCAGAGAAGTCATGAAAAACGAGCCCCTCCTGATCTATACATACCTGGCACCTCCCACTTATTCCCCAGTGTTCTTCTCTGCAAGATGGCGACAAGACAGAAGAAAGAAGTCTCCTGCTTGCAGGTAGCCGGGGTCAGACCCCGGCCCCCCCCATGGTCTATTTCTGCCCGGCCTTTTGTGTTATTAGCCCCTTTTTGAATGTGTAGCCTCCCAGTTTAGGCTGTCGGCCGGGCAAAGTGTAGACGGCACTTAAGGTGCCTAGGAGATTAGCTCCTCCCCTCGACCCCATATTATGGGGCAATGCGGTTATCCGGCCTGGTGATCCGGATTTGGGATGCCCCAGCCCTGATGTCCCTATTAGGTTCCTCCTTCTCGCTTGGTCCCTTCTCCCTGCGCTATTTGGGGGGGGGGGTCTTTGTATGTGTGCCAGGTGCCTGTTTTTGACTGTGGGTGGCGGGGCCGGTCGGCCTGGGTGTTGTGTGCCGCCGGCCCGCCCGTTTTGTGTGTGCTTGTTTGGGGGCTCTGCTGAGCTCCCCGGACTGTTTGTTTTGGTGCAGGGGTCGGGCGGCGTGTGTGTCGCCGGCCCGCCGCTCTGCCAGGTGTTTTTCACTGCGGGTGCCATGTCCGTGGCGCCCGCTGATATGCTCCGGGTCGGAGGTGGGCGGGGCGGGGCGGCGTGGTGCCGCCGGCCCGCCTGTCTGTGCCCGCTGCTCGGCTGTGCGGGCGCCTTATACAGGCGCCCGCTGCTTGATCTCCCGGAGTCTGATAGTGAGCGGGGCCGGGCGGCGCGTTTTCTGCCGCCGGCCCGCCTGTCCGGCGGTGCGGGCGCCTGTGTGCTTGGTGCCCGCCCGCCGTGTCAGTGTCCTTGGAGGTGGAGGGGGGCGGGGCCGCGTCGTTTCGCGGCCCGCGCTTCGCCTGTATTGGTGGGGGGGCGGGGCGCAGCGGCCGCCGCGTGCTGCTGGGCCCGCCCCTCGTCTCCCTTCCATGCCCTCGTGTGGCCGCCATTAAGCGTTGCGGCGTTTAAGGTAGGCCGGCTCTATATATTTATTTATTGATTGTTCATGCACTAGTTTGGATTATTGTTGGAGTGACTGTTGTCTCTTTTTGTTTTCAGATCCTGGGATCCCACGTTGCAGGGCTCTCCCGGTCTTAGATACCTGGCTAGTCGGGGTTGTCCTTTACTTTCCCTTTATTGGTGATTGCTGAATTCCCCACTTCAGGGCCTTAATAAAATTAAAATAAAAAAGGGGCATCCCGGGTCGCTTACTGCGTAAATCCCTGGGTTATTGTGAATACCATAAATTCACCATATGGAGGCTACCAAAGATACCGGAAACGGCCCTTCGGGGCCAACTAGGCTGTGTGGGATTGTGGGGCTCCGCTCCCGGGGGATGATGTTATTTTATGCATTCCATGTGCACAGCGGAACATTGAGCGCCGGTCCGGCACCCCGGTGTCTGGCTCTTCTCCGCCCGTGCCATCTCCTTCTCCTCCTCGCCTGTTCCGGACCCCGTGTGACGTTGTCATGGGTGGGGATTCACAATCCGAGGTATGTTCCCGTCTGGCTAACCTCGAGAAAATGTTTTCCGCTATGGTTGTTCAGAGGGCTCCGGCTAAGCGGAAACACTTGTCCCCGCCTCCGCCGGACTCAGATACTGAGGTTGTTGAGGCTTTGGATTGGTCAGATTGCCCCCTGGTTGAAGAGGGGGAGCTTATTGAGGAATTGGATGATCCTGAGGTCCAGCAGCGCTTTGGTGCTGAGGGTGACCAGGCCATGGGGACTGCTTCGGACACCTCTTCCATATTGGATCAAATGTTTGAGGTTTTGGATTTGGATCCTCCCGAGGCGGTTCCGCCGCCAAAGGGTGAGTTGTTTGAGGTGACCAAGCCGCGCTTTGGTTTTTCCTAGCCAGCAACATTTTGAGAATATTGTCCTTGAGGAATGGGAGCAACCTACGCGTCTCGTTGGTGTGCCACCTAGTTGGGTTAGGCAGTATTCCTTTCTGGCGGACATGCTGAAGCGTTGGTCTGTTCCTCCCGAGGTTGACGCCCCGGTTCTGGTGCTAATGTGGCGTCTGTGCATTCGCCGGACATGACTAATCTCAAGGATGGCGAGGTTCGCCGGATTGATCAGCTGGCCCGCCATGGTTTTATCTGTGCGGGTTTGGCTTTGAGACTCGTTTGTGCTTCGGCACTCTTATTGTTGGCGGTCAGGTCTATTGCCAGGGATTTATGTGTGGATCTTGATCCTACTTGTGCTGAATTTCTTGCCCTCAAGCGTTGCAAGTCCTTCATTTCGTTTATACTCACCGCTCAGGATGATGCCGTGTTGATGGGTGGCAGGGCTACGGCTCTGTTGGTAGTTGTCCGGCGGTCGGTGTGGTTGCAGCAATGGACGGCTGACTTTAGTTCTAAAAGATCGTTTACGGCGCTTCCTTTCTGGGTTTGCGCCTTTTTGGTGAGAAATTCGTTTTGGTTGCCTGGGGAGGTAAGTTACCTCAGTGCAAGAAGTTTCGTCGTTCCTTTCGAGGGGCAGGCTCTTTCAATCCTTCCTTTTGGGGAGCCAGAGCTGGTAGAGGCGCGAGCTCCTCGGGCTCCAGGGGGGTTAGCTGAAACAGGGGCAGAGGCCGTGTCCGTTCTGTCCATGCTTGGGGCGTCAAACCCAAACCAGCTGCAAAGCCCGCTCAGCAATGAGGGGGCGCCCTCACCCTTGCGGGTGGGGGGGACGGTTGCGACTTCTCCTGGGTGTGGGACCAGGCGGTCTCGGACAGGTGGATCCGGGAGGTGGTGTCGGCCGGTTACAAGCTGGAGTTCGAGTCCTGGCCTCCTCTAAGATTTTTCAGATCTCGTGTTCCCTCAGATCCTTTGGCCGCGCAGGGGCTCCTGGCGGCAGTGAGGAATTTTCTGGAAATGGTGGTCATCTGCCCGGTCCCTCCTTCGGGGGTGGGCCGTGGGTATTATTCCAATCTCTTCACAGTGCTCAAGTTGGATTCGTCTCTTCCTGGATCTGTAGTTCCTCAATGTGTTTAGTCGTCCCCGGAGGTTTCGCATGGAACCTCTGTGCTCTGCCATCAATTCTCTGCGGCAGGGGGATTTCATGACGTTCATAGACATCATGGATGCCTATTTTCATATTCATATATTCCGGCTCACCAAAGGTTTCTTCGTGGTGGAAGATCTGCATTTTCACTGTGTGGCTCTTCCATCGGCCTTACCTCGGCCCCAGGAGTGTTCGCCAAGGTGTTGGCAGGCGTGATAGCCCTTCTCAGAGTTCAGGGGATTCGCATTGTGCCCTGTCTGGACGATCTTCTCATCATGGCTTCTTCTTTCAGTCAAGCGGAAGCCGCTCTGGAGAGGTTCGGCTGGGTGATCAACTACCCCAAGTCCTCTCTCGTTCCAGCCAGGTTGGTGCCCTTTTTGGGAATGACCTTGGATTATTGCCAACGCAGAGTTGTTCGGCCTCTGGCCAAAGTTCTCTTGGTTCAGGAATTGGCGCAGTTTCTTCTTTCCAATCCTTGTCCGTCCATCCGGCTAGGGATGAGACTGGTGGGGTTGATGGTAGCTTCCTTTGAGGCAGTTTCCATTGTTCAGTTTCACACGAGGACGCTTCAGTTTCATCTGTTGGCGTCTTGGGACCAGCGACCGCGGTCGTTGGATCGGTCTTTCCGGATGTCCTCCCGGGTTCGGCAGTCTCTCCAGTGGTGGATGGTCTCGGACATTCTCTTGAGGGGCAGGTCCTTTCTGATGCCTCTTTGGGAAACCGTCACCACGGATGTCAGGTTGTCGGGATGGGGAGTTTTTCTGGAAGGACCTTCAGTTCTGGGGGCGGTGGGGTCTTCTGGAGGCCCACTTGCCCATCAACGTTCTGGAGTTGAGAGCCATCAGGTTGGTTCTGTCTCACTTGACGCAGCATTTACAGGGTTTGCCGGTTTCTGGTTCGGTCGGTCGATCGGTCGGCAGTTGCTTACAATCGATCGCCTGGAAGGGACTCGCAGTCTGCGTGCCCTCAGAGAGGTGTCTCTGATTCTTGCCTGGGCGGGGACTCAGGTTCCTTGCATCTCGGCAGTGTACATTTCAGGATTGGAAAACACGGAGGAGGACTTCCTGAGCAGGTGCTCTTTCCGCCGGGGGGAATGGTCTTTCCACCTTCAGGTTTTCGGTCTCTTTGTCTCTGGTGATGCTGGAGGTGGATCTGTTTGCCTCTCGTTGAGATTACAAGCTTCCGACATTCGTGTCGCTCTCTCAGGATCCTCTGGCTCTGGCGGTAGATGCCATGTCCCTGAGCTGGGGGGACCTGGGGTTCCTTTATCTGTTTTCTCCGATCCCCATGCTAGGCAAGGTGTTGCGAAAGCTGGCCCTGGACGGGGTTCAAGCCATTCTCATAGCTCCAAGTTGGCCAAGGAGGGTGTGGTTCGCAGACATCGTTTGTCTGGCGGTGGATCAGTGCGATCTGCTTCTTCGGCTGGATCTTATCACACAGGGTCAACTGCGTTGCCCCAATTCATCAACGCTGGCTGTGACGGCCTGGCTGCTGAAACCTCCATCTTAGGGGAGGAAGGTCTTCGGATCTGTTATTCAGACTTTTATTAGTGCCAGGAAGAGGTCCTCTTCTACCATCTATTATAGGACTTGGAGATCTTATATTGATTGGAGTGAGGCTAGATCTTTGCCCTGTCGGGTCTTTTCTGTTTTCAGGATTTTGGAATTTCCTCAATCGGGGCTGGACTCTGGTCTTCAGCTGAGTATCTTAAAGGGGCAGGTTGCTGCCTTGTCTGTCTTTTTTTTTTTTTTCAAAGGACCTTTGCGATTCCTCCTTTGGTCAAGACCTTCTTCCAGGGGGTCTCGCATTTGCGGCCTCCTAGGAAGCCTTTGCTCCCTGTTTGGGATTTGAATTTGGTGATCTCTGCTCTTCAGGCTTCTCCTTTGAGCCTTTGCAGGTTATTGTTCTTTCTACTCTGACTCAGAAGGTTGCCTTGTCCATCACTTCTGTTCGGCGTGTCTCGGAGTTGGCAGCCTTGTCGGTTCAGGCTCCTTACTTTGAGAGACATCAGGTCAAGGTGGTTTTCCGCTTCAAACCGGACTTTCTTTCTAAGGTGGTCTCTGCTTTTCATCTTAACCTGGACACTGTTCTTCCTTCCTTGTGTCCTATGCCTAGGAATGACAAGGAGAGGGTTTGCACTGTTTGGAGTACTGTTTGTTTACTACTTCTCTTTTTCGTCAGACTGATGTCTTTTTCGTGGTGCCCTGTTGGGCCTAGTAAGGGTTTGGCTCCCGCTAAGTCTTCCATTAGCAAATTGATTCGTCAGGCTGTTGTTGGGGCCTATTCTACCAAGGGGAAGGTTTCCCCTTTTTTCGTATCACTGCTCATTCTACTCGTGCTGTTGGAGCGTCTTGGGCTTTTCAGCACCAGGCCTCTGTTGAACAAGTTTGTAAGGCTGCTACTTGGTCTTCTGTTCACACTTTTTCCTAGTTTTTACAAGGTTGATGTGCGGGCTTCAGCGGATGCTGTGTTTGGCCGCAAGGTTCTGCAGGCTGCAGTGGTTTGAGTTTTGCATTATGGCCTTGTTGGATACCCGCCCTTTCTGGACACTGCTTTTGGATGTCCCAAGTGTAATAATTAATGTTTGAAGTGGGGTGTGTGACATACTTAGAATAATACCATTTTGTGAATACTCACCTGTAAAATGGGTATTATAAGTATGTCACACACCCCACATCACCCGCCCTTTTTGGTATCCTGGATTCTTTATAGGGTGAAGTTTCGTTTACAGTTTGAGGGTTTCCAAGGGGTTTTTCCTGGTACCTTGTCTTTACTGCTGTTTGAATACTGGGGAATAAGTGGGAGGTCCCAGGTATGTATAGATCAGGAGGGGCTCGTTTTTCATGACTTCTCTGCAACGTCGCCACCTGCTGGTGGAGTAACCCAAGTGTAATAATTAATGTTTGAAGTGGGGTGTGTGACATACTTATAATACCCATTTTACAGGTGAGTATTCACAAAATGGTATTTTTGAACACATATGTGAACACACATACACCAGTAACAAAGCGAAAACACATGGAATGTCATTGTTTTAAAGTGGACCAAAACCCAGGATTTTGACTATCTGTGGCATTCCGATCGGGGGAGCCCCACTATGTGAAACCACCCAGATCTCCTGCATCAACGCACATCCAATCTGCGCGCTCGGAGCCGACATCTTAGCTCAGTGGCTCCGAGAGCGCTGGCGGCCGCATCTCACGCTTCCCTCTAACAGGGAGCATGCCCGCGCTGGCCATTCACAAATGATCGGGTCCTGCTGGAGGAATAGCGGGGATACGTCCGCGGCCCGCGCATGCGCCGTTGGACCGGGATTAAGGTAAGTGTAGCGGGCGACCTGGGGGGTTTCACACAACGGGACATCCCGATTTTGGATGTTCCGCGGGGAGGAAACAGATCGGCCTGGAAATCTTATAGATTCCTGGGCCGATCCAGCTGGGTTTTGGTCCACTTTAACACTGGGACAATAACACTTTTGTGCCAGACCTGTAAATACAATTCTGCATAAAAATATAAAAAGTCCTAAAAAGTTATAAAAGTGTTTGTTTGCAGCTAGGAGAGGTCACACAATGATTTGAGCAAAAAAAAAAAAGTTTTAATTGCCAAACACAAACAAATGAAAGCCCATTGAAATGTATGGGAGAGCGACACTGAGCGAAAGGTAATACGTGGTGCTCTGGAACCTAGAGCGCATTGTGCATTGCGGTGTGGATTGCAACCTGCATCTCGTGGGCTTTTTAGTGTTTAGACATGAAAAAATGTTTTGACTACTTATTTTCTCCCAAAATAACCTGTACCTGTGATGTGGCATTTCTACAAGTTAGGGACATAATTTTTTCAACAAGGTAAGGGTATTTGTTTTTAAGTTTGGAAGCCATACGGTGCTGTTATTTCCAAACTTATAAAAATATATACTTACATCACTGGAAAATGTGCCATCACATGTACAGATTTTTTGGGAGGAAAATTTAGGACGGGCAGGCTGATTCATTAATAGCGCCAGGTAGCGACAGATGAGCGTCAGTAGCGTTATTTTCACAGCGCCCGCTAGTATTCGCTGTGCTTGGCCGTTGTTCGGCTGTTGACAGCGACTCAGACGGTGTGCGGTAATGTTGAATACGGGGTTAGGAGTCGCTGTTTGACAGGTTCCGCGCTGTATGGGAGCGCATGACAGCGAACGGCCATAGCGAACGGCTCCCAGCATATTCATTAACAAATCACGCTCCAAAAAATCTCGCGCTGTGAAATGCTTGTTTAAACCCCAGAGTGCTGGCGGCGATGGGTTAAAAGTAGTTTTTTAACCCACAAAAAGCCATATTTTTAGAAAAAAAAAAAAAAACATGTTTTTCAAAACATTTTGTAATATGAATACATTAAAATCAGACCTGTAATATAAATTCTGCACAATTTTTTTTTTTTTTTTTTAAGCTTAAAAAAATATCTAACATTGCAGAAGTGGTCACAGAATTTTTGACATTAAAAAAAAAAAAATAATAATAGCAATTAATTATGAATATTTAAAGATTGCTCCATTGAAATGCATTGGAGAGCGCCAGGTAGCGAGAGGTCATACCTGTCGCTGTTCAAGGTCGCTCGCTGGCGCTGTGGGGTGAGGCTGGAATAATGATGAATGATTCGCTATCTGGCGCTCTGTCAGTCGCTAAGCAGGATCGGCTTCATAAATGTGTGATTGCGGAGGGGAGCCGGCGTTCTCGTGGGGGTGACCGTCATTACCGTTCGCTCACCATTCGCTACCTGGCGCTATCCCTTGTTAAATAAGGGCCATAGACTTTTTTTTGCACTTTTTTATGTTATTGCTAAAAAGCTCACCGGCATGCAGGTTGAAATCCATACCGCAATGCACACTGGCTTCATCAAATATTTTGCATGGGCCAGGTTGCATTACACATGAATCTGTCTGCTTGTTACCTTGCCCCAAAAGATACCTGCATAGTAGCCCACCCATGCTGTCCACAAAACGTACCCATGCCCATCCTGAGATCTGTCTATACCACCCCAATCTGTCCAGAGGCCGCATTACACAACCCACTCTTACCACCAAAGAAATTGCAGGAGTGCTGAGTGGATATAAGTAGTGTTATCTGGCCCCAAATATTTTAGGAAGTTGACCGGACCCAGTGGCAGCCCTGGGTAACATGGACACATCTACTATTCAGTATGGAGTTCTACTTTAAATACAGCGGCCATGAGTAATATTTGCTGAAAAGCTCTAGACTAATTAAAAACAGAATAGTGTTATAATGTTCAGCAGCGGATCCAACTATCCCGGGAGAACAAGCTGTCTCATTGCTTGCTACAGAGTATAACGCCATAAGATCACTTGTGTTATTAAGAGACTCTTGTCTCTTTAGTCAGGAAGCCCCAGTAACTGAAATCTCCACTCCTGTCACCGACAGCCTAGGAAGGGCTAAGAAGCCAGAGGACACTTCCCGCAATCTCCTGCTGCACAGGATCATTGTGTTTTCATTAAAGGGGATGAGCGGGAACATTTCTTTATCATTTCCAGCTTAGCAGTCAATCTGAATATTTTACCAGCTCAGACAAAGTGCTGCCATTAGTAACATTTCCAGTGGGGACTCTTTTCTTTTCAAACAACTCCGAAAAAATGATTAAAACAGACAGAAAAGACAGGAGTCCCAAGGCAAGGAGCTCTACAACTCTGGAAGTCAAGTTCTCCAGCCCTTAGTATCTCTGTCCTCCCAAAACCTTACCCCTGATCGTTGCCCTCCACTCAAAACCTTACCACTAATCATTGCCCTCCACCCAAAACCTTACCACTAATCATTGAGCTCTACCCTATACCTTACCACTAATCATTGACCTCCACCCAAAACCTTACCACTAATCATTGACCTCTACCCTATACCTTGCAACTAATCATTGACCTCCACCCAAAACCTTTACCACTAATCATTGCCCTTCACCCAAAACCTTACCACTAATCATTGAGCTCTACCCTATACCTTACCACTAATCATTGACCTCCACCCAAAACCTTACCACTAATCATTGACCTCTACCCTATACCTTGCAACTAATCAGTGCCTTCAAGTAAAACCTTGCCACTGATCATTTCCCTGCACCCAAAACCTTACCACTAATCATTGACCTCTACCCTATACCTTGCAACTAATCATTGACCTCCACCCAAAACCTTACCACTAATCATTGCCCTCCTCCCAAAACCTTACCACTAATCATTGCCCTCCACCCAAAACCTTACCACTAATCACTGACCTCTACCCTATACCTTGCAACTAATCACTGACCTCCACCCAAAACCTTACCACTAATCATTGACCTCTACCCTATACCTTGCAACTAATCAGTGCCTTCAAGTAAAACCTTGCCACTGATCATTGCCCTCCACCCAAAACCTTACCACTAATCATTGCCCTCCACCCTATACCTTACCACTAATCATTGACCTCCACCCAAAACCTTACCACTAATCATTGACCTCTACCCTATACCTTGCAACTAATCAGTGCCTTCAAGTAAAACCTTGCCACTGATCATTGCCCTGCACCCAAAACATTACCCCTGATCACTGTCCTCCACCTGAAACATTTCCCCTGATCATTGTCCTCCACCCAAAACCTTACCAGATTATTGTTACTGTTCTACATCTTTCACCCAAAGCCTTGCCACTGATCTACTGATTTCCCCTATAGACAGAACTTGACTGTTGAACTTGCCCCGGGGGAGCAAGAAAGAAGATTGGTGAGGCACTTGATCGGGGGCCGTCTGTACCTGGTAGGACTCCAGGGCTAGCCCACCTATAGGTCCACAAACACTAGTTGCACACTACTATACCTTAAATCCAATTTATTAGAAAATAGAGTACATACACATAATACTACATACAAACAATACTACATACAGACAGTTAAAAAACATATAATAAAAACCCAAAAGTGGGGAGGAGCTTAGGGGCTGTAAGTATAACCAATCAATTATTCAATAATTCAATAAAATATATATCCAGATAATGATAAATTTTATACATCGTAATGTGCAATGGCGCTTATGGGAAGTGCTAAGTGCATAAAGTGCCTAGTGCCTAATATATAAGTGTCCTATCCAGAAGTGAAAAAATACACTGCTAAGAACTTGCAGTTTTCAAAATAATCAAAAATCGTGCATGTCAAGCAAAACCAACAACTCTAAAATAAGGTGCAAAGTGCAAAAAAGATGTGCATCTACCCTACTGCTATGTCTGTACAGTGCCCCTATGGAGTCCAATAAGCGCCATCCACATACAATATATCACACATTAACATAATTTCTCCATATATAGTCTACTTCCTCAAATGTCAGGCAAAGCCCACTATCCTCCCCACTTACCTCACCGACGCGCTGCGTGGTCCTCCACCACTTCGCTAGGGAGTCTCCGTCACTTGATCGGGGGGCACAGATTATTGCCAGTGTGGAGGGCATTTAACAATGGCTCTGTATGGGGGATTTAGGAGGATATACTCACCCCAATTGTGTGATCTAAGATGGTTCCCTAAAACTGTGCAGTCTGGGAGGGTCTACTCCCAATCTGCGGTCACCTTGGGGCTAAATAGGGATCTACTTGTACTTTGAAATAAAGCAGACCAACAGTCGAAAATGACTTAAACCAGATGATCATATGCATCCCGCCTCAGGGCAATTTTGATTGCTGCAAATAAAAATTAATGTACCTTCTTCTAACTCCTGCTGTGGTAAATTTTGGAAACAAAATGGCAGCTTATGTATCTGCAGGATGCCTTCAAACAGGAAGTTCTGCTGGGTTTCCTGTTACTGTGCATTGTCAGTTATCAGTTGAATCCAGGCAACAGCTGAGATTCTGAGAAAGGAAGCTTCAAAATGGCGGCTATCACTAGAAAACTGGTAAGGTGGCGTTTCAGTTTTCAGTATATGCAGGAGCAAATTTAAGTGCTGACAATGCTTCAGTATCGTGCATGAGGCAAGTGAGTTTGGGGGAGTTTTTTTTCCAACTGTGCCAGGCTGTTGGTCCGGTTTAAATAATAGGATGAAGCTTCCTTGGTGCTATCACAGTTTTGTGGTCGGGGTGGAGTGGGGCTCACTTTTTGCATCAGGGACCAGGACAACCATAATGAACCTGCCAAATAGCCATCATATAACTTGATTTTTATTTAACTATTTATAACTTTAAAGGAATAGACACACAGTATAACTGAAAAAACGTGCGGTCAAGTTAATGGTAAGAAGTACTAAAAGGCAAGTGCTTAAAGGAGCAGTATCGCAAATTTTTCTGGGCGACTTATATTTAAATGGTACTTTGAATGTAGGTAAGTGTTAGAATTACAAATTTAGAAAAAAATGATGTCGTTGTGTTGAACAGCTGGAGACTAATAGCTCATGTTTATGTCTTCTGATTGTCGGAGCCCGACACTCTGGCCTGTTCCATGCTGAGGAGAGGGGTGAAACAATGTATCAAAGTATCAGCTGTTCAGTGCTTGCAGCCATCCAGCATAAGATAACAACATTGCAACATTGCCTGACCAGAACCTATATATCTAAAACAGAGAGAAAAGCTCTAGAAGTCATTTAGCTGACTTTGACAGTTTTCCCTTCATGTTGGCTCTGCTGCAGAATCTTTCAGTTTACCATTTTCTCTCTTTTTTTCATATGATCTTTCTTTCAGCTTTGTGTGTTTTGAGCAAAGCCCAACCCAGGATTTTCACTATCTGGAGTTTTGTTTTGTGCCCCTAGGGGCATCCCGACTTGGGATGCCCTGATATGTGAAATCCCCAAGTTCGCCTGTGAAAACGTACCTTTCCCTGTCCCACAGCGCATGCGCGGGTCTCATCCAATCAGTGCTGTTTGCACACAGATGGGGAGCCTGAGCAGTAACCTTCCTGGCCGCCCGGCCTGTCTAAATGATTATCTGCGTGAGCGCGCCAGAAAAATGGGGGGATCTGTGGTTATCCAGGGGTCGTTTCACACAGTGGGCATCCTGATTTAGAATGCCCAAGGGGCAAGGTCAATGGCCGGGTCTTATAGACTTAGACTAGGGTCGGCCACTCAGGGTTTTGTTCCACTTTAATACCTTTAGATTTTCCTGCACAGTTATTCAAAGAAGAATTTCAGTTATTTTCAGTCAGTTTAGTTTATTTTGTATAGATTTTACACATTTGAGTCACCTGGTCTCATAACAAAAGCAGCACCTCACACACACACAGCCGTTACCACTGATTACAGTGTCAGCCTCTGAGGCAAAGTGTTGCTAGGAGACCAGTGGGCTAAACGAAGCAGCTCACTAAATACAACCCAGCAGATCCCCCTATTCAGCAAATGGACTGAGCCATTGTCATTATACAATTTAAAAGAAAGGCATATATTTTTTCCTTTTTCTATCGCCAGATTATTTATACACATGTTAGAAGCTATTGTGTGGCTATTTAATTATTTATCTTTTTTGATGCAAATTTCGCGATACTGCTCCTTTAAACAACTAAGAGGGTTTGAATGCCTTTCGGTAACCCCGCTTTATCAGGAGTGCCGCTACCAATTAAACAAGAGGAGGTTAAATCAAGCTGACCATTCCCAAGCGAGCCACAGGTTACCCGCTCATAAAAACAAAAGCAATGCAGCATTGCCAAGGTAATAAAATATTGCCACAATCTATAATAAACAAATAAATAGAATTTTTCAAAACTAATTTCATGAATCCATTTAAGACCAAAGTACAGTAATTTTCTGTTTTCAGCTCATCATCAGTTAAAATTCCAACTGTAGTCTATGCGCAAGCACCACCTACCTGGTAATAGCTTTAATTCTAGTGGCTGGGATTGAACAGTGAGGTATTTATGTGGTGATAGGGAAAGCAAAGACATTCGTCTTAAAACTGGTCTACACCAAAGAGATAGAAACCTGCCATTACCAGGTCTGAATTTGTCTGAATAAGGGTTACTGGCCCCTTTGCTTCTACAGCTGAAGAGCCTGGGTTAACTACTCCCTGTGGGATGTCCAGGCCTAAAACAAAAAAAAAAACTACTTACCTCTCCCCCCAGCTGCTTTGTCAAGCAACTGTTCTTTAAAACCCACCTGATCCAGAAATCAGGTTTGGCAGGTCTCCCTCATCACCTGCTGCAGTGGAGGGGAGCAAGAGAGTATCATTGCTGGTGAAAGGGAAATAATACCGTATATACTCGAGTATAGGCCGACCCGAATATAAGCCGAGGCACCTAATTTTACCCCAAAAACCTGGAAAAAGTTATTGACCCGAGTATAAGCCGAGGCACACACAGCACACACACAACATACACACAGCACACACAACACACACACAAACACAACACAGCACACAATACAGCACACATACACACACAAGGCGCACACATACACACACAAGGCACACACAGCACACAACACAGCACACATACAATGCACACAACACACACACTCACCAGTTCAGCTCCTGCAGAATCTTCAGCGAGGCTCCTTCCAGCGACGGTGCGGGAGAGAGTGAGGACGGCGCGGGACGACGGCATGGGTCCATCTAGACGCAGGGCAGAAGAGCCGCCTCAGAGGCTTCAGAACTCGGCGGGGAGATCAGTACACCCAGCGCGAGGTGGGTGTACCAAGATGGCGGCCGGCGCGCTCCGCGCCGCCACGTCACGTCACTGAGGCCCGGGCCGCCATCTTGGTACACCCACCTCGCGCTGGGTGTACTGATCTCCCCGCCGAGTTCTGAAGCCTCGGCGGCTCGTCTGCCGCCTCGGAGGCTCTTCTGCCCTCGCTCAGGTAAGTCACTGACTCGAGTATAAGCCGAGGCTGCTTTTTTCAGCCCAAAAAGTGGGCTGAAAAACTCGGCTTATACTCGAGTATATACGGTATGTTAGACCTACGCTGTAAATTAACAGGCTGATTCATCAGTAACGCCAGGTAGCGACAGATGAGCGTCTGTAGCAGGCATTTCAGAGCGCCTGCTAGTAGTCGCTGTGCTAGGCCGAGGGTCGCTAGTTCATAGCGACTAAGTCGCTGTGCAGCAATGATAAATACATTGTAAGGAGTCGCTATTTGACCAGTACAGCGCTGTATGGGAGCGCATGTTAGCGACTGGACAGTGCGACCGACTCACAACATATTCATTAAAAAAACATCCTCACAAAACTCCGGCGCTGAAAAATGCTTCTCTGAAGCCCAGAGCGCCGGAGGCGGTGTGTTTAAAGTCTGTTTTTCAGAATGTATCCACCAGTAACAAAGCGAAAACATATGGAATAACATTGTAATAACATTGTAACCTGAACACTTTAAAGTGGACCAACACCCAGGATTTTGACTATCCTGGGTTTTGGTCCACTTCGGCGGGGCACCCCGATCGGGGGTGCCCCGCTGTGTGAAACCCCCCAGAAACCCCAAAAAACTCACCTCTCAACGCTCCCACGTGAACGCCTCAGCCAATCCCCGCCAACGTCCAGGCGGGGTTTTAGGAACGTCCAAGCCGCTTCCACCGCCGCCGCCTCCCGCGCGTCACTCTTGGCGCGCGGGCGCGCGCACGTCTGGAGGGGCGCGCGGGAGGCGGCGGCGGCGGAAGCGGCGGCGGATCAGGTAAGATGTTTTTGGGGTTTCTGGGGGTTTCACCCCGCGGGACATCCCGATCTCGGATGTCCCGCGGGGTGGGAGGTGATCGGCCCGGGAATCTTATAGATTTCCGGGCCGATCACCCCTGGGTGTTGGTCCACTTTAATGCCAGACCTGTAAGGTCAATTCTGCATAAATATATAAAACTTTAAAAATATTTGAAAAAAAGGCTTTTTCGGTGCCAGAAGAGGTCACAACATTATTTGAGTTTTTAAAAAAAAAAAAAAAACCCTGTTTAAAGAAAAGAAAAGGATCGTCCATTGAAATGTATGGGAGAGCGACAGGTGGTGAGAGGTTATACCTGGTGCTGTGCAAGGCTGAACACCGGCGCTGTTTGCTGAGGCTGGGATAATGATGAATCGGATGCTACATGGCGTTATCCCAGTCGCTCAACAGATTCTGCTTGATAAATGTGTAATTGCGTGCCATGTCCGGCGTACACCTGTCGCTACCTCTCATTTACAAGGCACTACCTGACGCTATCCTTTCATGAATAAGGGCCAAAATGGCATTTGCATCCATTTGAAGATTTTCCCTCAATTCAGCATCATATTTAGCTGTGCAAATGTCATTAGTAAAAATTCTGTTGCTGAATCAACCGTAAAGTGTGTGCTAGTTGGCACATTATGAACAACACATTCTGCACATGCATCACTAATAAATATATCTGTGCCCAGGAGCCCGTGTGCTCCCCAAATACTCAGCCCCCTTCCAACAAAGTCAGGGATCCTCCACTAAACAATATACCACTGATGGGAATCTCCCCAAGTACAGGAGGTACAAGCACCAAAATGTAAGCAAAGAATGTACAATTTATTGGGTTATGTTACAAATCTAACTACGCACGATTAAAAACAATTAAAAACAAGCCATGGCGCTGCTCAGTAATTAATAATAGACATAACACCTATAATTCTATCTATATGCATACAAAATCAAAAATGTACGTAAGCTATATGTGATCTTATAAAATTAGCAATAACCAGGATGTCCACACCTGCTGCAAACAGGAATTAAAACCCTCAACTCACACCAATGCTGTCAAAAAACAACAAGATAATATACAATTAGTACAAAAAGATAGACACAGAGAGCTACATGCCTGTCATATCAGTTGTCAGTGCCGTCATACACGCAGACCCACGCGTTCCACGCTTGCAATAGCGCTTCACCAGGGCAGATCATTATGATTATTGAGCAGCGCCATGGCTTGCTTTTAGTTGTTTTTAATCGTGTGTAGTTAGATTTGTAACATAACCCAATGAATTGTACATTCTTTGATTAAATTGTGGTGCTTGTTGGTGCTTGTACTTCCCATTCTGGGGGAGTTTCCCATCAGTGGTATCAGTGGGGAATAGCTGCTCCCCCTGATAAGGAAAGAAATGTAAAAAACTACTCTTATGCTGGTGAGAAAAAAAGACACATACACACAGGGATGCATGCATGCATATACAATTCCCCACCTGCTTTCACAGTGGGAACAGAGCATTCCCAGTCGATTTCTCTCCCAGACACAGGAAGTTGCAACCATGGCTGGAGAACAAAGCCCAAACAGGAAAAGGGATCTCAGCGGTCTGGGGCTGGGAGTGAAGTGGTTGAGTGCCACGGGTCAGCCTGTTGTGAAACAAAGAAGTTTCAATTTGCTTTAACCTTGGTCACCACCCTATAGTCCTCATGACACACATGTATTACTTATTAACTCAACTTTTTTTTTTGGAGACCAAACAAGACGGGGAGGCCGATTCATTAATAGCGCCAGGTAGCGACAGATGAGCGTCAGTAGCGTGATTTTCACAGCGCCAGCTAGTATTCGCTGTGCTTGGCCGGGGTTTGCTTGTTGACAGCGACTCAGTCGGTGTGCGGTAATGTTGAATACGGGGTTAGGGGTCGCTGTTTCACAGGTTCCGCGTTGTATGGGTGCGCCTGACAGCGAATGGGCAGAGCGAACGGCTTGCTGCAGATTCATTAACAAATCACGCTCCAAAATTTCTCGCGCTATGAATTCCTTGTTTAAACCCCCGAGCGCTGGCGGCGATGTGTGTAAAGTAGTTTTTAACCCCCAAACAACCTTTTTTTTTATGTAAAAATTATACAAGTTTTTCTAAACATTTTGTAATATGAATACATTAATATCAGACCTGTAATATCAATTCTGCACAATTTTTAATTTTTTTTTTTTTTTTACTTAAAAAAAAAATCCTAACATTGCAGAAGTGGTCACAGAATTTTTGACATTAAAAAAAAAAAAACATTAATAGCAATTAATTATGATTATTTAAAGATTGCTCCATTGAAATGCATTGGACAACGCCAGGGAGCGCCAGGTCATACCTGTCGCTGTGATGGGATTAGCAGCGGCGCTGTTCGTTGCAGTCGGCTACATGATGAATCCCGCGCTAGCTGACGCTCTCGCCGGCGCTAGCCTCATTTAGCGTGATAAATGCGTCGTTGTGACCGCCGCCGGGCGTACTTGAGTCGGTAGCCGCCGTTAGCTGGCGGTACCTGGCGCTCGTCAGACACTACCTGGCGCTAGCCCTTGATAAATAAGGCCGTAAGACTAAGATTTTTCTTAACGGGGTTATAGACAGTCAAGATGGGACATTAAAGTGGTCCATATCCTTCTCTTAGCTTTGGTTGGAATTGGGTACATCACAATGACAAAACAATAGGACATAACTGGTCGATTCAGTAAGAGTATAATTCGCCTAGTAGTAAATAGTTCACTTTAGGTGAAAAAAGCATGAGAATTTCACTGCTGCAGAATCACCAACTAGTAATTCAATGAGAGTCAATGGCAAGTTTTGCTATAGAGAAAGAAGTTCACTAGCTTTTAGAATTAAAGTGGACCAACACCCAGGATTTTGACTATCCTGGGTTTTGGTCCACTTCGGCGGGCACCCCGATCGGGGGTGCCCCGCTGTGTGAAACCCCCCAGAAAGCCCCAAAATCTTACCTGTCCCCGCTCCCACGTGACTGGACGGTCCAATCCCCGCCAACGTCCAGGCGGGGATCAGGAACGTCCAAGCGGCTGCCGCCGCCGCCGCCGCCTCCCTCGCGTCACTTTCGGCGCACGCGCGTCCGCCTACAGGGGCGCGAGGGAGGCGGCGGCGGCCTGCCGCCGCCGAAGATCAGGTAAGCGATTTGGGGTGTCTGGGGGGGTTTCACCCCGCGGGACATCCCGATCTCGGATGTCCCGCGGGGTGGGAGGTGATTGGCCCGGGAATCTTATAGATTTCCGGGCCGATCACCTCTCGGTGTTGGTCCACTTTAAAATGTGCCATTGCCTTTCATTGTCTTCTTAAGAGGCCGATTCATTAATAGCGCCAGGTAGCGACAGATGAGCGCCAGTAGCGTGATTTTCACAGCGCCAGCTAGTATTCGCTGTGCTTGGCCGCTTGACAGCGACTCAGTCGGTGTGCGGTAATGTTGAATACGGGCTTAGGGGTCGCTGTTTCACAGGTTCCGCGTTGTATGGGTGCGCCTGACAACGAATGGCCAGAGCGAACGGCTTGCTGCAGATTCATTAACAAATCACGCTCCGAATTTTTTCGCGCTGTGAATTCCTTGTTTAAACCCCAGAGCGCTGGCGGCGATGGATTTAAAATAGTTTTTAACCCCCAAACAACCATATTTTTTGATTGTAAAATTATACAAGTTTTTATAAACATTTTGAAATATGAATACATTAATATCAGACCTGTAATATCAATTCTGCACAAAATCATTTTTTTTTTTTTTTTTGACCTTAAAAAAAAACCCTAACATTGCAGAAGTGGTCACAGAATTTTTGACATTAAAAAAAAAAAAAAAAAAAAACATTAATAGCAAGTAATTATGATAATTAAAGATTGCTCCATTGAAATGCATTGAACATCGCCAGGGAGCGACAGGTCATACCTGTCACTGTGATGGGATTAGCAGTGGCGCTGTTCGTTGCAGTCGGCTACATGATGAATCCCGCGCTAGCTGTCGCTCTCGCCGGCGCTAGCCTCATTTAGCGTGATAAATGCGTCGTTGTGATCGCCGCCGGGCGTACTTGAGTCGGTAGCCGCCGTTAGCTGGCGGTACCTGGCGCTCGTCAGACATTACCTGGCGCTAGCCCTTGATAAATAAGGCCGTAAGACTAAGATTTTTCTTAACGGGGTTATAGACAGTCAAGATGGGACATTAAAGTGGTCCATATCCTTCTCTTAGCTTTGGTTGGAATTGGGTACATCACAATGACAAAACAATAGGACATAACTGGTCGATTCAGTAAGAGTATAATTCGCCTAGTAGTAAATAGTTCACTTTAGGTGAAAAAAGCATGAGAATTTCACTGCTGCAGAATCACCAACTAGTAATTCAATGAGAGTCAATGGCAAGTTTTGCTATAGAGAAAAAAGTTCACTAGCTTTTCGTAATAAAATGTGCCATTGCCTTTCATTGTCTTCTTAGGTGGTGATTCAGGAATAGTGACTTTCTTTTTTCAGTGAAGTGGTTGGGTGCCACAGGTCAGTACACTTTAGTCCTCATGACACACATGTATTACAAACAAGACTGATTCTTCTTAAAGTGGACCATCACCCTCCCGTGATCGGCCCGGGAATCTATAAGATTCCCGGGCCGATCACCTCCCCCCCCAAACACCCCAAATCCCCTTACCTTGTCTTCTAGACGTGCGCGCGCCCGCCAAGAGTGACGCGCGGGAGGCGGCGGCGGAGGAGCCGCTTGTCCGCGGCTGTCAAAACGCTTGTCCATCGGCGCTGGGAGCGGGGAGAGGTGAGTTTTTCGGGTGATCGGGGGGGTTTCACACAGCGGGGCACCCCGATCGGGGGTGCCCCACCGAAGTGGACCAAGACCCAGGATAGTCAAAATCCTGGGTGTTGGTCCACTTTAATAGGGTTACAGACAGTCAAGATGGAACATTCAAGTGGCGCATATCCTTCTCTTGGTTGGAATTGGGTATTTCGCAATGACATAAAAGAATAGCACATAAATGGCTGATTCAGTAAGAGTTGAAAATAAATCTCCTGGTTGTAAATAGTTCACTTTAGGTGAAAAAAGCCTGAGAATTTCACTGCTGAATCACCAGCTAGTAGTATAAAGGGAGTCAATAGCAAGTTTATTTTATAGAGAAGTAGGGAAGTAGTAAGGAGTAAAATGGGCCATTGCCTTTCATTATCTTCCTAGCTGGTGATTCAGCAATAATGACTTTCTTTTTTCACCTAAAATGATTTTTTTACTACCAAGAGAATTTTTTCAGCACTTACAGAATTGATGCTTTAATGTCATAATTCTTACAAAAGGCCATTCAGAGGAAGGAAGTAAGGTAGCCTTGGAAAAGCATTGAAGCCTTCCTCTTGCTATATTTCAGTAAGCCTTTTGGGTAGGTTTAGGTCACAGGGGATACAAAGTGGTCCACATTTTTCTGAATCATTGGAAAAAGAATTTTTGGGTTTTGGGTGGAATTGGGCATTTCATCGTGGCACTAAACATTAGTACATGGGATGTCATAATTCCTCGAGAAGGCCATTTTAGAGGAAGAAGTGTCACCTTGGAAATGCATTGGGTTCTTCCTCTTGATATATTTTTAACAGGCATTTTTAAGTTAGTAAGATCAACAGAGATCTAATGTGGCCCTATGACATCTTTTAGATATCAAGGACTGCAAAAGGTTTGGGGTTTAACTAGACATTTCACGTTGATCGTTTTTGGGGGTTTTCCTATTGCTATACAGTATTTCAATACTGGTAAGCCTTTTTGGGTTAGTACCGGTCACTAGGAATTCGATGTGGTCCCAACCCTTCTCCTAGCTATCAAGTAAAACAACAGGGTATGTGATGTCGTAATGCCATGAGAAGGCCATTCAGAGGAAGAATGGTCTCCATGGCAATGCATTGGGTTCTTCCTCTTGCAATATTTCAATCTTTTTGTTAGTGCAGGTCATCGGTGGCCCCAATCCTTCTCTTTGTTGAGTGTCTGAGTGGTATCAGCTATTTCATGATGACACAAATAAAAGGACATGTGATGTCATTTAAGAAGGCAATTCAAAAGAAGAAGGGTCACCTTGGCAATGCCCTAGATCCATCTTACAGCTGTATATTTTAGTAGGCTTTTTCGACTTTGTACAGGTCACTAGGGGTGTCCCGCTTGTTCATGCCTGATCCCCTGGATGTGACTTGCATCTGCGTGTGAATTGCTGACAGCTTCACCAGCTCAGCATATCTGCCTGGTCCATATCCAAAAAATCTATAAGCTGGGACACTGTTATTATTGCTTCTCTTATAACGCAACCCCCATCCGAGCGGCGCTCCATCATGCTGTCCTATTCCTCCTGCATTTGCCTGATTTACATTTCGAACAGTATTACAGTGAAGACCCCTGGGAGTAGCTTTGTCAGCAATGTAAAGGACACTCATAATTTACACAGCTTCTGGGACTAACAGACTGGGAAACGGTGACCCAATGACCTGTTACCCCACCCTCAAACACTCCTGACTATGAAATCCTGGCGCTAAAAACACAACATGGCTAAATGTCAGCAACCCCACCTACCCAGTATAAATAATGATTACCAATTATATAGATCTGGATCTATAGGAGGACAGAAGGATACAGTAAGTAAGCAAATGCTGCTGCAGTATATTTATATATTAGAATCTTCATTGTTTCCTAAGTATAGGTTAAGTTACATACATACAAGTAATTGTAAAGGTTTTCACTTGGAATCTCTGCACCTAACCTAGAGAGCTTCTCCTCCTCAAACTCCAGTCAAGTTACACTAAGGCCCTTATTTAACAAGGGATAGCGCCAGGTAGCGACTGGGGAGCAAACGGTAATGACGGTCACCGCCACGAGAACGCCGGCTCCCCACCACAATCACACATTTATCAAGCTGATCCTACTTAGCGACTGAGATAGCGCCAGATAGCCACTCATTCATCATTATTCCAGCCTCACCCCACAGCACCAGCGTCCGACCTTGAACAGCGACAGGTATGACCTCTCGCTACCTGGCGCTCTCCAATGCATTTCAATGGAACAATCTTTAAATATTCATAATTAATTGTTATTAATGTTTTTTTTTTTTTTTAATGTGAAAATTTCTATTACCACTTCTGCCATGTTAGATATTTTTTTAAGGTATAAAAAAAATAAAAAAAAAATGTGTGCAGAATTGATATTACAGGTCTGATATTAATGTATTCATATTACAAAATTATTTAAAAAACTTGTTTTTTTTTGGTTTCCAAAAATATGGTTGGGGGTTAAAAAACTACTTTTAACCTTTTAACCCATCGCCGCCAGCGCTCTGGGGTTTAAACATGCATTTCACAGCGCGAGAATTTTTGGAAGCGTGATTTGTTAATGAATATGGTGGGAGCCGGTCGCTATGGCCATTCGCTATCATGCGCTCCCATACAGCGTGGAACCTGTCAAATAGCGACTCATCACCTTGTATTCAACATTACTGCACACCGACTGAGTCGCTATCAACAACCGAACAACGGGCAAGCACAGTGACTACTAGCGGGCGCTGTGAAAATACCGCTACAGTCGCTCAACTGTAGCTACCTGGCGCTATTAATGAATCAGCCTCTAAGCTTTGGTAAGTAACACCTATGTAAGGTGGAGATTTGGGTGCCTGTCTACTTTAATTCACCAAGAGGTTAAGCGGACCAATAACTAAAGTGCACCAAAACCCAGCTCGATCGGCCCAGGAATCTATAAGATCTAAAATCGGGATGCCCCGCTGTGTGAAACCCCCTTGGTCACCCCGTACACTTACCTTGCTTCCCGGTCCAACGGCACATGTGTGGGCCGCATCCGCTATCCCTTTAGCAGAGGGGTGCCCCGGAGGAAAGTACCAAAATCCAGGATAGTCAAAATCCTGGGTTTGGGTCCACTTGACTTAATGACTTAAACCAGACCAGCACAACAGTGCTCCTATGCATCCCTCCCCAGGACAATTTAGATTGCTGCACATACAAATGATTTTTACCTTTTTCCAAATCCTGCTGTGGCAAATTTTAGAAACAAAATGGCAGCTCATGCATTTGCAGGCCACATACAAACAGGAAGTGCTGCTGGGCTTCCTGGTACTGTGCATTGTCAGTTATGTCAGTTGAATCCAGGCAACAACAAGGCTGAGATGCTGGGAGAGGAAGTTCCAAAATGGCCACTACCTTTCTTTTCTAACTGTGCCAGGCTGTTGGTCCGGTTTAAATCTCTCAGCCTCCTGCGTTCTAGACCCATTTGCTGCAATGCTCCAATAGGGTGAGTGCATACACTGCTGCACTTAGAGCTATGTGCACCCACCTCCAGCTTATTTTGGGTTCGGTTGGGCTGCTGCTTCTTGCACCCCTACCTAATCCCTGACTCCCTAGTTTGCCTTCCACCCTCCCAGCCCAACTGCACCTCTTTAACCAAGAATCAATGTTACAGCATCATTATCATGGCTGTAGGAGCATAACCACCCGTGACGGGGGGGGGGGGGGGTGCGTTAGCAGAGATGTCATGAGCTGTTCATAGGCTGGTTGGGTCTGTAAAATCCCAGGTTTTTGGTACCAGTCCACCACTCGGTCCAGTAGAAAACTTTACATTTAAAGTGGACCAACACCCAGGATTTTCACTATCCTGGGTGTTGGTCCACTTCAGCTGTGTGAAACCCCCCCAAAAGCCCAAAAAAACGTACCTTTTCGGTGACGGACAAGCGGCGGACAAGCGGGCGCCGCCTCCTGCGCGTCCCTCTTACAGGGCACGCCCCGGCGCCGGCCATTCACAAATGTAAGAGGGACGTGCGGGATGCGGCGCCGGCTGATCCGTCGCCGATAAGGTAAGGTTTTTTGGGGCTTTTGGGGGGGTTTTCCCGAACTCGGATGCCCCGCAGTGAGGGAGGTGATCGGCCGGGAATCTTATAGATTCCCGGCCCGATCACCCCTGGGTGTTGGTCCACTTTAAATAACCAGCCAAGTGACCAGAAGTGTGAAAGACTTTACTTCCCCTATTCTATACATAATTCTGGCAGCATGGGGTTAGCATGGCAATCAGGACCTATACTGGGATCGGGGTTGGAATCAGTCCAGGCTGTATAAAAAAGGGGGCACTCAACCCAGACCAACACCCTTATAAGAGACAGTGCTCATATGCACCCTCCACCCCCCCCCCCCCCGCAGGGCAACTCAGATCACTGCACATAAAAAAATAATTGACATAAAAGTCAGTTTCTCCCACCTCAATGGCGTGCTATGGACCTGCTGGTGGCCTGCAAAGAGGAAGTGTCGCTTTGTTTATTGCCACTTTGCATTGTGGGTTATGTCCGTTAAAGGGACAGTCCAAACAGATGTCCCGTTTCTAAAGTGTCCCCCTGGCACTAAGGCAAGACAGGAGGGTTACATAGGTGGGCAGGAGTGGAGAGAGCAAGGCACCAGGTGCTCCAAGATGGCTGCAATCAGGAGAAAATAGTTGAGGAGGTATTTCAGTTTTGAGTGGATGAAGAAGTGAATGGAAACGATTTAGTATCATGTGTGCAGATGGGGCCAGTGAATTTTGGGGAGTATTTTTTTCAACTGTTCCAGGCTGTTGGTTCAGTTTGTCTCCTGTTTCAGCGTTGTCAGCTTCAGTGTCGACAACACACTTCTCTCCAGGCCCTGAGCATCCCAGGGGCCTCTGGCACTGGACACTGGATCGTGTCCTCAAGCTTATCACTTATGCATTAACATGTACTTAATGTGTCCTTTCACATATAACCTGTTATTACTCATCTCTAATCAATCAGCAGCCATAAAGCTTATGGTGGACCCGAATTCACGAAAGTAAAGCCCGTCAATAGGAGTCTGTGCTGCAGCGTGTGGTCCCCAAGCCCACAAATGTGGCATGGTAACCGTTGATGGTAGGAGTGTTGCTTTAAGCTTTCAATGTAAAAGCCTGTTCCATAGGGATATATTCCTTCTGTGAGAACAGAGGGTGTGGGTCCACTTTAACAGCCTAAATGAGATTAGCCGCTAACCATTCAAGCTCAACTCTATCCATTTTTATGCAAACCTAAATAAAGGAAACCATCCCAAGTGGACAAAAAACATTTTTTGCCTGTCCAGGGTAAATGTTTAAGCTGTTAACAACCAAAATATGGGCACTTTAAAAAGGATCTATTAGGGATTGGCCCCCCTCCCGGGGTTACAATCCAAATTAGCCTGACCCACCAGTTACCGAATTCAGATCTATTGTGCTGTATGGAAGATGAGAATGAACTGGGCTGATTGATGGGGTGGCCCCTAATAGCGTCATTGAGTATTGAGCATGGGAGTCATTGGACCTTCTCCCTTGACCTATCGGAAGGATTTATAAGGGGCTCACCAGGTACCAACCACGCCGTAATGGCAAAGATTAATGCATACCTAGATGTACCAATAATACAACCACTTTATTGAAACTTAACATCTACATAAAAATGGGGGTGAAACACCTCCTCTGTACAATTAGACAATATGCACAGATTAAAAAAAAAATGTTGGGGGGGGATATTCAATCATAAGCGAACAATTTCAATTGTATCTTTCTTCATCTACCTTGGTAGACTAGTTTCGCCAGGATGGCTTCTTCAGTACCCATTTAGGTTGATGAACATAACTAGGGATGAGCGAACGGGTTCGGACAAACCGGAATTCGCTCCGAATTTCAGGGAAAATTCGATTCGGCACGAACCCGAATTTTTTTTGGTTCGTGCCGATCGAATTTTCCCTGAAATAAAAAAAAAAAAAATGGCGGCATGGTGGGAGCGGGCAGGCCGGCTACGCTGTCAGCGGGCGGCGGAAGCTCCCACCATGCCGGCATTTTTTTAAAAAGCAAACACTTACCTGCATGGTCGGAGCGTGGAGGCCGGCGCCGCTCTCAGGCGCCCTCTGATGACAGCTGAGAGCGGCGCCGGCCTCCACGCTCCGACCATGCAGGTAAGTGTTTGCTTTTTAAACAAATGCCGGCATGGTGGGAGCGGGCAGGCCGGCTGCGCTGTCAGCGGGCCGGCTTCCGCCGCCCGCTGACAGCGTAGCCGGCCTGCCCGCTCCCACCATGCCGGCATTTTTTTTTTCAGATGAGCGATTCGTGAAAGTTCGATTCGGGCGAACCCAAATTTCTTGGGGAAATTCGGCGAATCGCCCGAATCGAACTTTCAAGAAGTTCGCTCATCTCTAAACATAACTATACACGATATAAAGATAAGACAATTTTATAAATCACCATTACATGTTATTGAATTTAGTACAAATTAGCCATATAGACATCAGATAAGTATTGTTATGGTACCTGGATCTGATGGGCAAATGCTCGCTATATGATTACCACTCATGAGGTTTGCCAATGTCAGTAACCGACCCGGTAGGGAAAAGTATCTGATTTCCCAGGGAAGTAATTGTATATGTTAGGGAAAAAGAACAATATATCAATGCGTTCCACGTTCCTAGTTATCTGAGTCGAGGGATTGAAAATGGTAATTAAAGCCCATCGCACATGCTTCCCCAGGTGCCTGTGGATTTGGGATGGTACTGGTGACTTTAAAAAGGAACAACGTCCAAGAATTTCACTTTCTTGTGTGTTTTTCCTCCCTGGTTTTTAGTCCAGTGCTCAGAAACCTACTGGCATCCTGGCACACTCCAGAGGTGGCATGCCAAGACCTGTGTCAAGTGCCTGGTACGCACCCTTTGTTACAGTGAATAAAATTAGGCATGCTTCAGTCACTGCGACTGATGCAGAGGTGGAGCCACGTCCACCATATTGGTTGTAAACAGTGGACAGGTGCCCATAGAATCTGGAATCTTCAAGGGTTCACTAGAGACGGGTATAGTCTCCGATTGTCTGAAGAACTCAGTCATCATTCCAGTCCCTAAGTCGTCATCTGCTACAGCCTTGAATGACTACAGACCCATCGCTCTGACCCCAGTGGTGATGAAGGTCTTTGAGCGACTGGTAATTCCATTCCTCAATGAAGCTATCGACTCACAGTGGGATCCACTGCAGTTCGCATATAAAGCTAACAGATCTGCAGAAGACGCGGTCAACCTTACAATCCAACTAACATTAGACCATGTGGATCGACCCAGCTCATACGCCAGACTCCTATTCGTGGACTTCTCGTCCGCCTTCAACACTATTGATCCCCAAATTCTGCGTGGGAAACTGCTCTCACTGGGCATCTCAACGGGTCTTTCTGGCTGGATCACCGACTTCCTCACAAATAGAACCCAGAGAGTCAAACTGGGCCCCTTTACCTCCTCATCCAGATCTACCAATATAGGCGCACCACAAGGTTGTGTTCTGTCCCCCCTCCTCTTCTCCATATACACAAACGACTTCAAGTCCACAGACACATCAATCAAAATCATCAAGTTTGCGGATGATACCACTCTGGTAGGCCTCATCAACAACACTGACGAGTCTCCCTACCGTACACAAGTAAAAAACCTGGTAACCTTGTGCGAAGAGAACAACCTCACCCTGAACACCCAGAAAACGGTCGAGATGATTGTCCCACCCAGCGCACCGTTCCATCTCCATGGGTAAGGATGAGGTTATCATCGCTACCAGCGCAAAATTCCTCGGCACGGTGATAACAGATGACTTGAAGTGGAGTAGGCAAGCCACTGTTGTTCTAAAGAAGGCCCAACAGAGACTATATTTCCTAAGACAACTTGCAAAATGCGGAATGTCTAAAAGGATCCTGAAGACCTTCTACATCGGTGCAGTAGGCTCACTCCTAACCTCCTCCTTCACCGCCTGGTACTGTAGGATCACAGCCAAAGACAAGAGCAGGCTGAAGAGGATCACCAGGACTGCTGAACGGATCATAGGATGTCCCCTACCTGACCTAGAGGAACAATTCAGGGGAAGGATCCGTTCAAAAGCAAAAAGAATAGTTGAGGACCCCACTCACCCAGGCCACCCCTTCCTCAAACTCCTACCCTCTGGACGGAGATACCGGGCTATCTCGTCCAGGACCTCTCGATACAAATACAGTTTTTTCCCTCTAGCAGTTAAAGCGCTTAATAATCAATTCTAAGAATCCTGCAAGAACTTTCGGTCCCCGGCGTATCACCAGTTAGTAGAATGTCGTATGTAACTAAGGCCCAAGTGTATAATATGTATGACTAGCAAACGTTTAAGCTCCAATGGTGTGTGTAATATGCATAACTAGCAATTGTTAAGCTCTATGAGTGAACCTCCCTTCCAAAAAGTATTCCTTGTACGTATTCTGTACCTACTTGGCGACCAATAAAATATTTGTATTCGTATAGAATCTCAGGGCGTGTGCACACCATGGAACCCGGATGAAGAAGCTTTAGGTGACAAACGGTGAGTATACTTTCAGCCCAGGGAGTTGCCCTTCTCTCCTCGATAGTGCCTAGGCTGCAGAGTACATACCAGTATCTCAGGAGTTTAATGGAAAGGCCTTTTCCCTCATGGACAAAAAAAAGCTTGCACATATAAATTTCCATTTAATGCCCATCCTGATTGGTGCTTTACTTGAAGCTACCCAGGCAATAGTTTACCGCCATCATTCACGTTTCCACGAAGGTCCTCCATTGTGTGGGGACGAGGAAGGTCGATGGGAAAGTTGTATATAAATAACGAGAATGGCTGGAGGTCGGGTTTAATTACACAAGGTCAGGACCGCAGCCATTGGATGAAAATCATCACACAATATTTACTCTCCTTGAGCATCCTTGAAGATGCAGCAGCTCCCTCCCGCCATCTCCCTTATCTATCTCAGCTAATGGCATGGCAGAGCCCAGGCCTATCCCCCCCCCCCCCCATATACACACACACACACTGCTGGCAGCTCAGGGTCATGACACAGGTCACTGCTCCCTAGGGATTATCAATCATAGAGCTGTGTCACAGGCAGCACCAAAGATGGCCGCCAGAAGGGTGACAAAGCTTCATTATTGTGCCTCTCATCTGCATGTGAAAGGAGCTCAGGGGCAGCCTCTATAACACAATAGCAGCCTCCTGAAACACATCATTAGGCAGTTTCTAGGACTGCTGAAGAATGTTAAAGTGGAACAAAACCCAGGATTTTCACTATCCTAGGTACTGGTCCCTACCCTTGGGGGAATCCCAATGTGAGATGAAGCTCAGTTGGTGGGTTATACATACATACTCCCTTATACATACCTCACAGGTGATCTCATGGTGCAGGTGTGGCTCTGCTCCAATCAGCTTTTTTTGGCTGTGCATATAAATAAAGGGCAAAAAAAGCTGAATGGGCGCTTAGCAGGATTTGGGATCGCAATGCATCACCTGGATCCCTTTATGGATGTGTAAGGCCATTCATATAGCGGGTGCGGACATGCATAGACAAGAGGGGTGCGGTATATGCCACTGGCTGCCGCACATGCATCCAGAAAGGTTTCACATAAATCAGGATGCCCTGAGGGTGGGTATTTTATAGACTCTAGGTCCAGTTCCCGGCCATGCACCCCTTGTAGCCCTTAGTAGCCTTAGTACCCTTAGTAGCTTCCTGAGGTCTCCTGTAAAAGCTGACAAAAACCCTCATAAGATTTAAATTGCTCTAAAGGTGAGTTCTGATTCTTACAATGGAGCACTCCAGGGCCTGCTCTAGGTTTGTGGGGGCCCTTGGGCAGGAAAGTCTTAGGCCCTTATTTATGAAGGAATAGTGACAGGTAGCGACTGGTGAGCGGCCGGTAATGACGGGCCCCGCCGCGAGAACGCCGGCTCCCCTCCGCAATCACACATTTATCAAGCCGATCCTGCTTAGCGACTGAGATAGCGCCATATAGCCACTCATTCATCATTATTCCAGCCTCAGCCCACAGCGCCAGTGTCCAACCTTGAACAGCGACAGGTATGACCTCTCGCTACCTGGCGCTCTCCAATGCATTTCAATGGAACAATCTTTAAATATTCATAATTAATTTTTTTTTTTCTTCTTTTTTTTCTTCTGCCATTTTAGATAATTTTTTTAAGGGAAAAAAAAAAAATTAATAAATTGTACAGAATTGATATTACAGGTCTGATATTAATGTATTCATATTACTAAATTATTTTAAAAACTTGTTTTTTTTTGGTTTCCAAAAATATGGTTGTTTGGGGGTTAAAAAACTACTTTTAACCCATCGCCGCCAGCGCTCTGGGGTTTAAACATACATTTTACAGCGCGAGAATTTTTTGAGCGTGATTTTTTGATGAATAAGGTGGGAGCCGGTCGCTAGGGCCAGTCGCTATCATGCGCTCCCATACAGCGCGGAACCTGTCAAATAGCGACTCCTCACCCAATATTCAACATTACGGCAAACCGACTGAGTCGCTATCAACTACCGAACAACGGCCAAGCACAGCGACTACTAGCGGGCGCTCTGAAAATGCCGCTACAGTCGCTCAACTGTCGCTACCTGCCGCTGTTAATGAATCGGCCTCCCAGTGGTCCCTAAAGTAGTGTGTCACATGATGTAACCTTTCAGTTCTACTGCTGATCGCCCTCCAGTCCTTTTCGCCTTCCTTATAGCCACAAATCGTCCTTGTTGCATTCTCTATTGCCATCAAGCACCCTTCAGCCCTTACTGCTTTCTCTGCTGCCACTAAAGACTCCATCTTTGCTGTAAGCGGCCACTTGGTTCTAGCCACCTTCTGAGCCTCCTTTAATTGCCCTCCATTGCATGCCACCTTCTCCAATGTTGCTGATCAGCCCCTGTTGCTGAGGCCAGCCATGAGCAGGTCTGCACACAACACCCGGCATTCGGTGGTTCGGGTTCACTGTAAAATAATACCATAGCCAAGTGTGAGCCTGAGTGGGCCCCTGAAGATGGGCCCTGGCAATTGCACAGGCTTGCCCTGTGTTTTGGTTTTGGTCCGCTTTAAGACGTTCCTGGAACTTCTGATGGCGGTTAATAATCAGCAGCCCCTTGTAACTAGGGCCCTTATTTAACAAGGGATAGCGCCAGGTAGTGACTGGTGAGCGAACGGTAATGACGCTCCCCGCCACGCGAACGCCGGCTCCCCACCACAATCACACATTTATCAAGCCGATCCTGCTTAGCGACTGAGAGAGCGCCAGATAGCCACTCATTCATCATTATTCCAGCCTCACCCCACAGCGCCAGCGAGCGACCTTGAACAGCGACAGGTATGACCTCTCGCTACCTGGCGCTCTCCAATGCATTTCAATGGAACAATCTTTAATTAATCATAAATAATTATTTTTTTTTTATTTTTTTTTTAATGTGAAAAATTCTGTTACCACTTCTGCCATGTTAGATAATTTTTTAAGGTAAAAAAAAAAAAAAAAAAAAAATTTGTGCAGAATTGATATTACAGGTCTGATATTAATGTATTCATATAACAAAATGTTTTTATAAACTTGTTTTTTTTGGTTTCCAAAAATATGGTTGTTTGGGGGTTAAAAAACTACTTTTAACCCATCGCCGCCAGCGCTCTGGGGTTTAAACATGCATTTCACAGCGCGAGAATTTTTGGAGTGTGATTTGTTAATGAATATGGTGGGAGCCGTTCGCTATGGCCATTCGCTATCATGCGCTCCCATACAGCGCGGAACCTGTCAAATAGCGACTCCTCACCCAATATTCAACATTACCGCACACCGACTGAGTCGCTGTCAACAACCGAACAACGGCCAAGCACAGCGACTACTAGCGGGCGCTCTGAAAATGCCGCTACAGTCGCTCAACTGTCGCTACCTGGCGCTATTAATGAATCGGCCTCTAGGTTTCAGTCTCCTGTAACACATTATTAAGATGTTCCCGAGACTGCTGTTAAATGTTAAAGAGGTTTTGGTCTGTGTCCATGGGGCATCTCCATTTTGGATGCCCGTGATGTGAAACCCCCTGGGATCAGCTGTATGCTCACCTCACCTGTGATCCCAAGGCGCATGAGCAGGCTGTTGCTCAGTCAGCGCTCTCTGGCATAAAGAATGAAGAGCAGTCGCATCTCTCTCTCGCTGGTGGCATCTGAATGGCCGGGCACTGGAGCGTGCATCAGAAGTGGAAATGCTTCCTGGGTTTTGGTCCACTTAACAGTGGTATTCCCCACAGTGTATATTCCCAGTAATGACCAGTAAAACTTGCTTTTCTGACATTACCATGGTGCAGGAGCAGGCGGGCAGTCAATCAATGCGCTGCCTGACGTAGGTACACGCCTAGCTAAAGGTACAGTGGGGCCGCCGCTCTGCGGCTAGGTGAGTATTGCTGAGATGGGTTTTGGGCCACTATAACCTGCATCTCCTTGTAAGCAGCTTCCAGCAGCCTCCAGAAAGCGCCGTCCCCTTAAGGAGGGCAGCCCACATGACTGGCCTGCGTTCCGTCCGGAGGCAGACCAGCCATGGGGGAAGTGGTCACTGGGGAAGTGACCTCAAAGGGGGAGGGGGAATATAAAAGGGACGTTTGTCCCCCTCCCCTTCCTCTTTGCCCCCCCCCCCCGGCGTGGATGGACGAGCAGTCCCACCCGCCCGCCCTGTTTTTGGTTGTGTTTGGGTTTTTGGCCACAGTCTGGGGGGGGGGGGAGGTTGGGGAGTTTTCGAATATGTGTTAAGGTTGTATGGTTATTTATTGTAAAAAATAAAATAAAATAAATAAAAAAAAAAAATTGAGGTGTTTTGTATTATGTCTGTGGGCACCTGTCGGGGGTGCTGCAGTATTCTGTTATTTATTTCTGTTGAAGTAGGTTGATTTTAAAAAAAAAAAAAAAAAAGAAAAAGTTGTCATACTTGTACATATGTTAATGTATTGTTATTTATCTTTGTTACCTTTTGGTTTTCTTTTCTGTGGAAATTTGGATTGTATTTGTCACAGCCATTGGGCGGGTCTCCTCTCGGGTTTCGGGTCTGAGGTAGCATTTCCATGGGTAGGGTATGCGGCTGTTTTGTGGAAACCGGCCAGGACGAGTTGGTTAAAGTATTTCAAATGGTTTTGGTTCTGGGAGGGAAGGGGATGTTTTTGGTCACTGGCGGTTAGCCCGATTAAGCTCCCTGGCCTAGGAGGTTTTGCGGCCGAGCTTATGTTGGCTTCCGCTTGGTGGGGGTCGGGATGTTAATTTTGTTCCCTCCCCTTCCCTTCATTCTTGGGATCCTAGGCTTCTCAGACCCGAAACAATAGGGGGGACTCTTTACTGCTTGTAAAAATGTTGTTTATATATGTTTGGGCTATGGCCGATTACATTTAATCATTCCAACGACATGGTGGTCTGGACTCGTTATTTGGTGGGTGAGAGGTATGACGCAGGGCATATGGAACGCTAGCTAGCCCAGTCATGTAACACATTATGAACAGGGGAAAGATGGATGATAATAAGAATCATGAGCTTTGTAATATACCAACAACGTCTAACAGTCTTCTTCAACAAATCCATAAATGCCTGGCCAGGCTGGAAAAAAAACCATCAAAACTCGCTTTCTCTCCCCCGCAGCATTTTTGTCTTACTCCAGTTAAATAATACTTACTAAAAACCAAGATCAAATCCTGGAGCAGCCACATTACTGGTAAGCACCGTAACAAATGGACACCACATGGAGTGGGGGGGCTGTGAGCGATGCGGGTGGGGGGGCACCTGTACGACACAGGGGGCATTCACTACTAGCGCCATGTATTGCCAGATGAGTGTCTGTATAGAGGCGCTTAGAGCGACCGCTAGTAGACGCTGTAAGCGGGTATCGGGCGCTGTAACCTAGGCCCTTATTTAAGAAGGGATAACGTCAGGTAGTGGCTGGTTAATGAGAGGTAGCGACAGGTAGCGACTGGTGAACGCCGGACACGGCACGCAATTCCACATTTATCAAGCAGAATCTATTTAGCGACTGGGATAGCGCCATGTAGCGTCTGATTCATCATTTTCACAACCTCAGCGAACAGCGCCGGCGTTCAGCTTTGCACAGCGCCAGGTATGACCTCTCGCTACCTGGCGCTCTCCCATACATTTCAATGGACGATCCTTTTCTTCTCTTTAAACAGGGTTTTTTTTTTTCAAAAAAATCACAAATAATTCTGTGACCTCTTCTGGCATTGATAAAGCAGTTTTTTTCATAATGTTTTCATTACGTTTACATTACAGGTCTGGCATTAAAGTGTTCATGTTACAATGTTGTTACAATGTAATTCCATATGTTTTCGCTTTGTTACTAGTTGATAGATGCTGCAAAACAGACTTCAAATACACCGCCTCCTGCGCTCTGGGCTTCAAACAAGTATTTTTCAGCGCCAGAGATTTGTGAAGCTGTTTTTTTCCTGAATATGGTGTGAGTCGGTCGCTATGAGCAGTCGCTAACATGCGCTCCCATACAGCGCTGTACTGGTCAAATAGCGACTCCTCACAATGTATTCAACATTACTGAACAGTGACTGAGTCGCTATAAAGTAGCGACCCACGGCTGAGCACAGTGACTACTAGCGGGCGCTCTGAAAATGCCGCTACAGACGCTCATCTGTCGCTACCTGCCGCTAATGATGAATCAGCCTGATTGTGAGGAGTCGCTATTTGACCAGTACAGCTCTGTATGGGGGAGCATGTTAGCAACTGGTCTGTGCAACCGAGTCACAACATATTCATCACACAACTACAGTGCTCAAAAATGCTTCTCTGAAGCCCAGAGCGCTGGAGGCTGTTTGATTAAAGTCTGTTTTTTAGCATGTATCCACCAGTAACAAAGCGAAAACATATGGAATTACATTGTTATTACATTGTAACATTGTAACATGAACATGTCAGACCTGTCATATCAATTCTGCAGAAATATATAAAACAAGAAACATTTTTGAATAAATGGCTTTTTCTAGGCCAGAAGAGGTCACAACATTATTTGAGATTTTTAAAACAAAAATAAAAGAGAAACAAAAGAACGTCCATTGAAATGTATGGGAGAGCGACAGGTAGCGAGAGGTCATACCTGGCGCTCTGCAAGGCTGAATGCCGGCGCTGTTTGTTGAGGCTGGGATAATGATGAATCGGATGCTACATGGCGTTATCCCAGTCGCTCAACAGATTCTGCTTGATAAATGTGTAATTGCGTGCCGTGTCCGGCGTTAACCTGATGCTACCTGTCATTTACAAGGCGCTACCTGACGCTATCCCTTCATGAATAAGGGCCTTGGTTAAAAAGGGCTCAGTCACCAGTCACAAATGAAGCCCTATTGAAATGTATGAGAGAGCACTACAGAGCGACAGGTACTACATGGCGCTCCTGAGCCTAGAGTGCCGGCGCTATACGCTGAGCCGCCTGTAATAATACATGTAACGCTCACCAGATTTACTTTTTTAAATGCGGTTTCCCGTACAGCGTCCAGCGTTCACCAGACGCTGCCTGCCGCTACAAAGCACTTCCTTTCTTAAAAAAAACCCTAAACTGAATTGCAGGCCTGCACACTGTGGGTCGGGGAGGCCGATTCATTAATAGCGGCAGGTAGCGACAGTTGAGCGACTGTAGCGGCATTTTCAGAGCGCCCGCTAGTAGTCGCAGTGCTTGGCCGTTGTTCGGTAGTTCGGTTTGCCGTAATATTGCCGTAATATTGGGTGAGGAGTCGCTATTTGACAGGTTCCGCGCTGTATGGGAGCGCATGATAGCGACTGGCCAGAGCGACCGGCTCCCACCATATTCATTATCAAATCACGCTCAAAAAATTCTTGCGCTGTAAAATGTATGTTTAAACCCCAGAGCGCTGGCGGCGATGGGTTAAAAGTCGTTTTTTAACCCCCAAACAACCATATTTTTGGAAACCAAAAAAAACAAGTTTTTAAAATAATTTTGTAATATGAATACATTAATATCAGACCTGTAATATCAATTCTGTACATTTTTTTTTTTTTTACCTTAAGTGGTCACAGAATTTTTCACATTAAAAAAAAAAAAAAAAAATTAATAACAATTAATAATGAATATTTAAAGATTGTTCAATTGAAATGCATTGGAGAGCGCCAGGTAGCGAGAGGTCATACCTGTCGCTGTTCAAGGTCGGACGCTGGCGCTGTGGGCTGAGGCTGGAATAATGATGAATGAGTCGCTATATGGCGCTATCTCAGTCGCTAAGCAGGATTGGCTTAAATGTGTGATTGTGGTGGGGAGCCGGCGTTCTCGTGGCGGGGCCCGTCATTTCCGGCCACTCACCAGTCGCTACCTGTCGCTATCCCTTGTTAAATAAGGGCTTCAATGTCACAACCTGGTAAAGGTTAATACAACCAAGCTACGACTGAAAGGCATTGAGGATGAAAAGGTGAGCATTATTTTTTTGCCTGGTCTGTCCCTTTAAGCTGTTTCTGGGACTGATGAAAAATGTAATATTAATATTCAGCAGCTTCTTGTAACATATTATCAGTTCCCAGTGCCCCCCCCCCCCCCCCCCCGGAACACAGGAAATCCTGAGAACAACCCATTATAACTCAGTAGAAGCTGTCAACAGTCTCCTGTAACAAGTAAATAAACTGTTCCTGGCATTGCTGATGAATGATATTAATCCTCAACCCCTTAACAACATATTAGCAGCTCCATCAATGTTCTGTGAAAAATGATTAGGCTGTTACAGGGGGAAGCTGGGTGATTATAATGAGCAGTTTTTGGTAAGATACAAACAGCTTTCTGCAGTCCCCTGTAACAAATGATCAGGCTGTGCCTTGGATTGCTGATGAATGTTAATAATGAGCATTAGCACATTAGCAGTTTACAGTGCTCTCTTGAAACACATTTGTAGTCTTCCAGGTAAAAGCTGGAGGATGCTGAAAGTGGACCGAAACCCCTTGTGGCCATGCCTGATGTCTAAGAGAGATTTGGGAGGCCTTTCTGTGTACAATCCCCTGTGATCGCTGCAAATCTTAGAGGCTGATTCATCATTAGCGCCAGGTAGCGACAGATGAGCGTCTGTAGCAGGCATTTTCAGAGCGCCCGCTAGTAGTCGCAGTGCTCGGCCGTGAGTCGCTACTTTATAGCGACTCAGGCCCTTATTTAACAAGGGATAGCGCCAGGTAGCGACTGGTGAGCGAACGGTAATGACGCTCCCCGCCACGCGAACGCCGGCTCCCCACCACAATCACACATTTATCAAGCCGATCCTGCTTAGCGACTGAGAGAGCGCCAGATAGCGAATCATTCATCATTATTCCAGCCTCACCCCACAGCGCCAGCGAGCGACCTTGAACAGCGACAGGGATGACCTCTCGCTACCTGGCGCTCTCCAATGCATTTCAATGGAACAATCTTTAATTAATCATAAATAATTGTAATTTTTTTTTTTTTTTTTTTTAATGTGAAAAATTCTGTTACCACTTCTGCAATGTGGTAAAAAATAAAAAAATAAAAAAAATTTGTGCTGAATTGATATTACAGGTCTAATATTAATGTATTCATATAACAAAATGTTTTTATAAACTTGTTTTTTTTTGTTTCAAAAAATTTGGTTGTTTGGGGGTTAAAAAACGACTTTTAACCCATCGCCGCCAGCGCTCTGGGGTTTAAACATGCATTTCACAGCGCGAGAATTTTTGTAGCATGATTTGTTAATGAATATGGTGGGAGCCGGTCGCTATGGCCATTCGCTGTCATGCGCTCCCATACAGTGCGGAACCTGTCAAATAGCGACTCCTCACCCAATATTCAACATTACCGCACACCGACTGAGTCGCTGTCAACAACCGAACAATGGCCAAGCACAGCGACTACTAGCGGGCGCTCTGAAAATGCCGCTACAGTCGCTCAACTGTCGCTACCTGGCGCTATTAATGAATCGGCCTCCCCGTCGCTGTTCAGTAATGTTGAATACATTGTGAGGAGTCGCTATTTGACCAGTACAGCGCTGTATGGGAGCGCATGTTAGCGACTGCTCATAGCGACGGACACCATATTCAGCAAAAAAACTGCCTCACGCAACTCTGGCGCTGAAAAATATTTGTTTGAAGCCCAGAGCGCAGGAGGCGGTGTGTTTAAAGTCTGTTTTTCAAGCATCTAACAACTAGTAACAAAGCGAAAACATATGGAATTACATTGTAACAACATTGTAACATGAACACTTTAATGCCAGACCTGTAATGTCATTTCTGAGGAAATATATAAAAAATGAAAAAATTATGAAAAAACTGCTTTGTCAGTGCCAGAAGAGGTCACAGAATTATTTGTGATTTTTTTGAAAAAAAACAAAAAAAAAACAAAACCCGTTTAAAGAGAAGAAAAGGATCGTCCACTGAAATGTATGGGGGAGCGACAGGTAGCGAGAGGTCATACCTGGCGCTGTGCAAGGCTGAACGCTGGCGCTGTTCGCTGAGGCTGTGAAAATGATGAATTAGATGCTACATGGCGCTATCCCAGTCGCTCAACAGATTCTGCTTGATAAATGTGGAATTGCGTGCCGTGTCCGGCGTTGACCAGTCGCTACCTGTCATTAACCAGCCACTATCTGTCGCTACCTCTCATTAACCAGGCGCTACCTGACGCTATCCCTTCTTAAATAAGAAGCTGAGGCTGTGAAAATGATGAATCAGACGCTACATGGCGCTATCCCAGTCGCTAAACAGATTCTGCTTGATAAATGTGTAATTGCGTGCCGTGTCCGGCGTTGAACAGTAGCTATCTGTCGCTACCTCTCATTAACCAGGCGCTACCTGACGCTATCCCTTCTTAAATAAGAAGCTGAGGCTGTGAAAATGATGAATCAGACGCTACATGGCGCTATCCTAGTCGCTAAACAGATTCTGCTTGATAAATGTGTAATTGCGTGTCGTGTCCGGCGTTGACCAGTCGCTATCTGTCGCTACCTCTCATTAACCAGGCGCTACCTGACGCTATCCCTTCTTAAATAAGGGCCTTATTTCTCCTGCCATCCCACGGCATATGCACAGGCCCCATCCTCAGCATCTCGCAGATGAAGCACATTCAGATAAGGCTGCAGACCGCTGGGAAACCTGGGATGCGGCTGCTCCCACAGAGCTGTATGCCGTGCAGTAATATGTATTGCAAACAGCGCTGATTAAATGAAAGCCCACACAAGGAATCAGGATGACCCAGGATACTTGATTGGCCTAACAGATCCCGGGGCTGGTACAATAGGGGGCCACAGCTGCATTCCCAGCCTCCCTGCAGCTAAGGCACTCTACTGCACCCAGCCATCCAAAAAGAATGGGGACAGGAGCGTGCTGCAGACTAGATGGAGACTGGGGATGCAGGCACTCCCATTTCTCTATGCCGATGCTCTGCCGATGCTATGCCAGTGCTGATTGGACGAGAGCCTGCTCATATGCCATGGGACCATCAGAAAGGTATGCCTTTAGGGTGAGCCAAGGGGTTTCACACAAGGGACATCCCAAATATGGATGCCCCAAGGACAAGGATTAAACCCCAGGAGTGTCAAAATCATGGGTTTTAAAGCAAACCTTTACCCTGAATTAGAGCATATCTTTTCCCACACCCTATACATACGTCTTCTGACTGTGCCGCTCTGCATTCTGGGATTGCTGTCCTTTCCCTGACCCCTGCTCTGCTCTGTCTGTGCAAGGCACAGCTATAACCCACCCCCCTGTACTTTATCCCGCTCCCCTCTCCTCAGTATGTGTGATGCTTCTGAGTCAAGATGGCGGCGCCCGTATCCTAGAGTCCTGAACAGAGTTGCAGCCAGTGGGGGAAAGAATAATAAGTAAGTGACTAAAAACTTAAAATATATTAATTTTAGATGCTGGGGAATAGTTTTTAAAGGGTTTTGGGCTTTTCATTAAATCATGCAGAGGGGGTGGTGGAAAGAGTTAAAGCTGACCAAAACCCAAATTTTTAACCAGCATCCCCTGAATTCCTCCCCCCACGAGTATCGCCTTTTCCCAATTTCTAGTGCTCATGCTTCACTCTAATCCTAGATAATGGCGTTTGTTTTTGCTGTAAAGCTCCACTTCCTCCATTCACTGACATTGTGTGTGGCACTGCAATGTATCAGTAGTCCCCTGTAATGTATCAGTAGTCCCCTGTAATGTATCAGCAGTCCCCTGTAATGTATTAGCAGTCCCCTGTAATGTATCAGCAGTCCCCTGTAATGTATCAGTAGTCCCCTGTAATGCATTAGCAGTCCCCTGTAATGTATCAGTAGTCCCCTGTAATGTATCAGTAGTCCCCTGTAATGTATTAGCAGTCCCCTGTAATGTATCAGTAGTCCCCTGTAATGTATTAGCAGTCCCCTGTAATGTATCAGTAGTCCCCTGTAATGTATTAGCAGTCCCCTGTAATGTATCAGTAGTCCCCTGTAATGTATTAGCAGTCCACTGTAATGTATCAGTAGCCCCTGTAATGTATTAGCAGTCCCCTGTAATGTATCAGCAGTCCCCTGTAATGTATCAGAAGTCCCCTGTAATGTATCAGTAGTCCCCTGTAATGTATTAGCAGTCCCCTGTAATGTATCAGTAGTCCCCTGTAATGTATTAGCAGTCCCCTGTAATGTATCAGTAGTCCCCTGTAATGTATTAGCAGTCCCCTGTAATGTATCAGTAGTCCCCTGTAATGTATTAGCAGTCCCCTGTAATGTATTAGCAGTCCCCTGTAATGTATTAGCAGTCCCCTGTAATGTATCAGTAGTTCCCTGTAATGTATTAGCAGTCCCCTGTAATGTATCAGTAGTCCCCTGTAATGTATCAGTAGTCCCCTGTAATGTATTAGCAGTCCCCTGTAATGTATCAATAGTCCCCTGTAATGTATTAGCAGTCCCCTGTAATGTATTAGCAGTCCCCTGTAATGTATCAGTAGTCCCCTGTAATGTATCAGTAGTCCCCTGTAATGTATTAGCAGTCCCCTGTAATGTATCAATAGTCCCCTGTAATGTATTAGCAGTCCCCTGTAATGTATTAGCAGTCCCCTGTAATGTATCAGTAGTCCCCTGTAATGTATTAGCAGTCCCCTGTAATGTATTAGCAGTCCCCTGTAATTTATCAGTAGTCCCCTGTAATGTATCAGTAATCCCCTGTAATGTATCAGTAGTCCCCTGTAATGTATTAGCAGTCCCCTGTAATGTATCAGTAGTCCCCTGTAATGTATCAGTAGTCCCCTGTAATGTATCAGTAGTCCCCTGTAATGTATTAGCAGTTGTGAAGTGAAGTCTGTACCACTTCCAGGGTGTAGGTGTGTGTGACACCTCCATCACTGTCACTGATCTCATCTAAAGTGACAAGGCAAGTCTGATGATTGTGAAGCCGTGGAAGCACGTGCCTCCTGTCACCAGCAATTGTGTTAATAAGTTATTGATCTATAACCCCTCCCCACTTCATTAACATGACAGATAAGGCCCTAGTCACGTCCCTTCTAAAAATATCTGATGTCCGACATTCCCCAAAATGCCATTTGTTGACTCTGCAGACAGGCAGATGTGTCGCTTCATTCCATGTTTTACCTCGCTCCTAAAATCTCCCCCTGTGTTGGCGCAGTGACAGGCCTATGATGACACGCCGCGGCACCGCGTGACACAACAGGCTTTCTTATGAGCCATCATGAAGGATGGGCCCTGCTCTGTGTTTCTACACTGATACTGTGTGAGACCTGTCATGGCAGGCATGGGCATCAGTCACACCCAGGCATGGATGGACTAGGTCTAGGAGGCAAAAATAAAATGATTTTAAGGAAGAAAGGGGTAATGGCTCTGTCAGCCTATGTGAAAAACCAGCACATATATAAACCTCCTAATGTACAGTTAAACCAGACCAACAGCCTGGCACAGATGGAAAAGAAATCTCCCCTAAACTCACTTGCCGTTTCTGCATGCATGATACTGAATTATTGTCAGCACTTACATTTGCTCCTGCATCTACTCAAAGCTGAAACCCCTCCTCACTGATTTTCTAGTGGTAGCGGCCATTTTGGAGCTTCCTCTCCCAGCATCTCAGCCATGCTGCTATCTGGATTCAACTGACATAACTGACAATGCACAGTAATAGGAAACCCAGAAGCACCTGTTTGGCGGGTGGGCTGCAGATTAATTTTGTTTTTAAAATAGACCACAGCAGGAGTTAGAGAAAGGTAAATGAGTTTTTAATCTGAATTGTCCTGGGGAGGGATGCAAATGAATTTGTTGTGTTGGTCTGGTTTAAGCCATTTTTGACCATTACTCCTTTTTAATTGAGGTTCCCTTCAAATTTATTTTGCATAAACACCTAACTTCAGACTTGTCTATTGATGCCAATAAGGTTCCACCTACTGCCACATGCACAGAAGCCTCTAACTGCCATTTTGAGCCTTCCTGGTGATAGATACACTGATAAACACACACTGACTATTTACCTTAGAGGGCCAACATGGTCAGGGGCTTCCCGCTGCGGTAATCCTGACACAGCCCTTGCTGAATGAAACACTCACTTATGCAAGCACAGAAACAAAATGGCCGTACCCATGCACACATATGCAATTTACCTCATATCGGTCAATGAAAATTATACTAATAGGACCAGGGGGTGCCAGATTTGGGAATTCTGATACATCCTTCTTGCTGAATGCAACACTCACTCATGCAAAAAGCCCCCAGCACAGAAACAAGATGGCTGTACCCATGCACACATATTCAAATTACCTCATATCATATCGTGAAGATTAATTATTCCAATAGGGCCAGGGGGCGCCAGCTACCTTAATCCTGGCACAGCCCTACTTTGCTACTGAATGCAACACTCACTCATGCCACAAGCACCCCAGCACAGAAACAAGATGGCCGCACCCTTGAACACATATGTGATTTACCTCATATCATATCAGTCAAGGTAAAGTATACCAATAGGGCCAGGGGGCGCCAGCTGCTGTAATCCTGGCACAGCCCTACTTTGCTACTGAATGCAACACCTGCTCATGCCACAAGCACCCCAGCACAGAAACAAGATGGCCGCACCCATGAACACATATGTGATTTACCTCATATCATATCAGTCAAGGTAAAGTATACCAATAGGGCCAGGGGGCGCCAGCTGCTGTAATCCTGGAACAGCCCTACTTTGTTGCTGAATGGAACACCTGCTCATGCCACAAGCACCCCAGCACAGAAACAAGATGGCCGCACCCATGAACACATATGCAATTAACATTATATCATATCGACCAAGATGAATTGTACCAATAGGGCCAGGGGGTGCCAGCTGCTTTGATCCTGACACAGCCCCCCTTGCTGAATGCAACACTCACTCATGCAAATAGCGCCAGCACAGAAACAAGATGGCCGGACCCATGAACACATATGCAATTAAACTTATATCATATCGGCCAAGATGAATTGTACCAATAGGGCCAGGGGGCGCCAGCTGCTTTGATCCTGACATAGCCCCTCTTGCTAAATGCAACACTCACTCATGCCATAAGCACCCCAGCACAGAAACAAGATGGCCACACCCATGAACACATATGTGATTTACCTCATATCATATCAGTTAAGGTAAAGTATACCAATAGGGCCAGGGGGCGCCAGCTGCTGCAATCCTGGAACAGCTCTACTTTGTTGCTGAATGGAACACCTGCTCATGCCACAAGCACCCCAGCACAGAAACAAGATGGCCGCACCCATGAACACATATGCAATTAACCATATATCATATCGGCCAAGATGAATTGTACCAATAGGGCCAGGGGGCGCCAGCTGCTTTAATCCTGACACAGCCCCCCTTGCTGAATGCAACACTCACTCATGCAAATAGCGCCAGCACAGAAACAAGATGGCCAGACCCATGAACACATATGCAATTTACCGCATATGATTGGAGCTTGCGACTCATTTGGTTGCTGATGGAGACGGGGTCGCCCTTTTTCTAAACGCCATCAATTATTAGACGTCTGGTAAGAGCATAAATTTGCCGGTGGTGGCGTCACATGCTTTTTAAATTGATACATGCACCGTGGGATACCGTGTTCAGATGTTATGCTCTGATTGAAAGAACTGCCTCAGCAATAGCTCTGTGTTGTTATATTATTTATAATTTACCGCATATGCTTTTGGTCAAGATGAATTATACCAATAGGACCAGGGGGCGCCAGCTGCCTTAATCCTGACACAGCCCCTCTTGCTAAATGCAACACTTCTTCATGCCATAAGCTCCCCAGCACAGAAACAAGATGGCCGCACCCATGCACACATATGCAATTTTCCTCATATCATATTGGTCAAGATGAACTATACTTATAGGGCCAGGGGGCAGCAGCTGCTGTAATTCTGACACAACTCACCTTGCTAAATGCAACACTCACAATGTACCTTATATCATATTGGCCATTAGGAAATGTACCAACAGGGGCCAACATAATGTATTTTTCACCCCCCAGACTGATGCCTTTCACACTGCCCCACTTGCTGTGTATGAGAAAAGTATTTTTTTTTTTATTTGAAAGCACTTTCATTAGTTCAAAATATCAGGTATTGGTGCAAAAATCAACTAAAGAGACAATGATTCAAATAGTGTGTGCTGGAAACTAGTGGTAATAAATACAGCAAGCACAGTGTAAGCAGGTAAACTAGGATAAACATGGATAATGTAAAAGTGAAAGCAAATGCCTGCGATCATGGGGGAAACATTTGGTAAGTAAAGCTCATAGTGTAGCAATATCAGGAAAAACACCACAATCCAGTATTTGTTACAATGTGAAATATATTGATAGCTACTACATTTATTACACTACAAAATACAATATACAAAAGAATACATTGTATGCATTTAGACACTGTATCAGTTGCCTGCAGGAGTGTAAGTACACCTAATAATAGCACAAAATCCAGTGAGGTAAAAATAACCTTACATGTAACAGCTATAAATACGATCGGTAGAAAATGCTTTACCTTATTGTACATTTTCTCATAGATATATTACCTTACTCCTGTTGCCCATAATACCATCTTGAAATCTAGAATTAAACTTCCTTGCACGCTTGAAAAGGAAAAAGTACCCGAAGCTCAAGCCCGTGCTTATCTGCATGCATGATACTGAATTATTGTCAGCACTTACATGTGCTCCTGCATCCACTCAAAGCTGAAACTCTGGCTCGCTGATTTTCTCTTGGTCGTGGCCATCTTGGAGCCTCCCTGAGGCATCATTTCCCAGCTTCCTAGCCATGCTACTGCCTGAATTTAACTGATGTAACCCACAATGCACAACGACAGAAAAAACCCAGCAGCACTCCCTTTTTGCAGGCTACCTGCAGCTCCATAGGACGCCATTGAGGGGGGAAAGTTGAATAAAAAAAAAATGATATGCAGCAATATGTAGCATGCATATGAGTACTGTTTTTTTGTAAGGGTGTTGGTCTGGTTTAAAGAGAACCAAAACCCATTTTGGGTGACCCTGGAATCTATAAGACTCCAAGGCCGCTTGATCTCCTCTCCTCGGGGCATCCCAATTTGAGATTCCTTGCTGTGTGACACCCCATGAGTCCCCAGTAAAACCTTACCTGATCCAACGGCGCATACGGCGCAGGACGTGGCAGCACTACACTATACCTTTAGCCTGGCACGCGGCAGACATTTGTGCATGCCCGGATCAGGCACTCCCCTTGCTAGATGCGACGCTTGGCTCCATTCATTTCCGTCTCTCCTTAGCCAAAAATGATGAATGCTTGATTGGCTGCATGTCCATGCATGTGCTGTAGGACCGGGGAAAGGTGGGTTTTTATGAGCGAGTGGGGCGGTCCCATAAAATCGGGATGCGCCAAGGTGAGGATCGAAACCCGGGATAGTCAAAAACTTTAAGTAGACCATCGATGTATAGCATGCTTAAGGAAGGAGCTGTAGGCCTCAAAGCATTGGGTAACAATTAGCGATCACCCCTATACTATGTGAGTTCTCTGTACCTCTAGCCTTGCATGTCATGATTTTGCTTGATATAGCGATATATAAAATACTGCTTCTTTGTATATTCAGCGTTTGGCTATATAATCGTGGGTTTTGGAATGATCTCTCCCTATGGAGTGTTCTAAAGGGAGGCTGGCAGCTTCCCAGGTGAGTAGCTCTGGCTGCATTGCATGTCCCAACTTTGGGGACTCAAAAATAAGAGTAGGGACCACACTAAACACAGAGTGCCTTGCCGGGGCAGTGTGGCTTCCACATGTATCTGCAGATATGTGCAACCAAATCTCTGTCTTTCCACATAGCTAGACATGTTTGGTGCTTAATACTTGGATGATGAGAGGGTTAAACTGGGAGGTAAATTGGTTCCCAGGCCCTGAATAATAATGATGATAATTTTGTATAAATAATAGTGATGGAGCTACTCCCACCCCCTTTGCTCAGTTTTGGAATGACACAATTTTGGAATGCTGTGATGGTGCATAGATTTACTGAGTCATGTGGTTATACAACAATGGTTTGTTTTTCTTAGCGTTTTAGTCCAAGAGGCTGCCTATATGATGTCCCACAGGAGTAAGATACTGTAATAAAACTATTAGTACCGGTATATGTATCATAAAGTGAAATCTTTTTAACCATTTGTATTTTGGGCTATTACATGTAAGGTTACTGATGTTGGAGATAAAAAACCTTGCAACAGCTTCTGCTTGTCGCTGAAAGTGATTTTGGGACTTTTTGATTTTTGATTGACTCCAGTTTGACAAGATATGACAGTAGATGGCGCTGTTACCAATGCTTATCTGTAGTTTCTCTATGCATTTCTTCTGATGTGATGTGCTTCTTGTATATTGAGCTGCGCTCTATGACTTCTTTTTCCTGTCTGTGTTAGCCACCGAGTTAAGGTGACATTCTCTTACTACATTCATGTTCCTGGTATGTCTATCTAGATTATGACTCCGCTGCACACAGTACTCACACTCTGCAACAACTGATTGCATTTTGTGATTGCTGGGTGCGTTCCTGATACTGTGAAGGTATGATTCAGGGGCTTATGGGAGTATCCTCAAGGATTAACAGCACCTTGCTAGGTTAAATATAGATGTGTCTACCTAACAAATCTAGATAATAGGAATAAATATGGATTTAGGTCCACTGAGCTCCCAGCTACTGTAAAACTAATACGGCCCCCATCAATCCCTAAAAGCACTGCTTGCTTGGGAAGCCCCAGCACAGAAACCAGCAGCACTCAGTGGCACACATTAGCAATTTACCTTATTCATTATGACAAAAGGGCTGAGGTCTGACAGGTTTTATAATGGTGATACAACCCTGTTCTGATACTAGATGCAATACTCACTCATGCAGAGATACAACCCTGTTCTGATACTAGATGCAATATTCACTAATGCAGAGATACAACCCTGTTCTGATACTAGATGCAATATTCACTAATGCAGAGATACAACCCTGTTCTGATACTAGATGCAATACTCACTCATGTAGGGATACAACCCTGTTCTGACACTAGATGCATTACTCACTCATGTAGGGATACAACCCTGTTCTGACACTAGATGCAATACTCACTCATGCAGAGATACAACCCTGTTCTGATACTAGATGCAATACTCACTCATGTAGGGATACAACTTTGTTCTGATACTAGATGCAATACTCACTCATGTAGGGATACAACCCTGTTCTGACACTAGATGCATTACTCACTCATGTAGGGATACAACCCTGTTCTGACACTAGATGCATTACTCACTCATGTAGGGATACAACCCTGTTCTGATACTAGATGCAATACTCACTCATGTAGGGATACAACCCTGTTCTGACACTAGATGCATTACTCACTCATGTAGGGATACAACCCTGTTCTGATACTAGATGCAATACTCACTCATGTAGGGATACAACTTTGTTCTGATACTAGATGCAATACTCACTCATGCAAGAAACAACACTGTTCTGATACTAGATGCAATACTCACTCATGCAGAGATACAACCCTGTTCTGATACTAGATGCAATACTCACTCATGCAGAGATACAACCCTGTTCTGATACTAGATGCAATACTCACTAATGCAGAGATACAACCCTGTTCTGATACTAGATGCAATACTCACTCATGCAGAGATACAACCCTGTTCTGATACTAGATGCAATATTCACTAATGCAGAGATACAACCCTGTTCTGATACTAGATGCAATACTCACTCATGTAGGGATGCAACCCTGTTCTGACACTAGATGCATTACTCACTCATGTAGGGATACAACCCTGTTCTGATACTAGATGCAATACTCACTCATGTAGGGATACAACCCTGTTCTGACACTAGATGCATTACTCACTCATGTAGGGATACAACCCTGTTCTTACACTAGATGCCATACTCACTCATGTAAGGATACAACCCTGTTCTGACACTAGATGCAATACTCACTCATGTAGGGATACAACTTTGTTCTGATACTAGATGCAATACTCACTCATACAGGGATGCAACCCTGTTCTGATACTAGATGCAATACTCACTCATACAGGGATGCAACCCTGTTCTGATACTAGATGCAATACTCACTCATGCAGAGATACAACCCTGTTCTGATACTAGATGCAATACTCACTCATGTAGGGATACAACTTTGTTCTGATACTAGATGCAATACTCACTCATGTAGGGATACAACTTTGTTCTGATACTAGATGCCATACTCACTCATGCAAGAAACAACACTGTTCTGATACTAGATGCAATACTCACTAATGCAGAGATACAACCCTGTTCTAATACTAGTGCCCTTATTCATCATGCGATAGCGCCAGGTAGTGTCTGACGAGCGCCAGGTAGCGGCAGCTAACGGCGACTACCGACTCAAGTACGCCCGGCGGCGGTCACAATGACGCATTTATCAAGCAAAATGAGGCTAGCGCCGGCGAGAGCGACGGCTAGCGCGGCATTCATCATGAAGCCGCCTGGACCGAACAGCGCCGCTGCAAATTCCCTCACAGCGCCAGGTATGAGCTGTCGCTCCCTGGCGATGTCCAATGCATTTCAATGGAGCAAGCTATAATTAATCATAATTAATTGGTATTATTTTTTTTTTTATATTTTTTTAATGTCAAAAAATCGGAGACCACTTCTGCAATGTTAGGATTTATTTTTAAGTCAAAAAAAAAAATTAAAAAAATTTGTGCAGAATTGATCTAACAGGTCTGAGATTAATGTATTCATATTACAAAATGATTCTAAAAACATGTATAATGTTACATTCAAAAAATATGGTTGTTTAGGGGTTAAAAACTAGTTATTACCCATCGCCGCCAGCGCTCTGGGGTTTAAACAAGGAATGGACAGCGACAGCACATTCGGAGCGTGATTTGTTGATGAATATGAAGCTAGCCGTTCGCTCTGGCCATTCGTTGTCAGGCGCTCACATACAACGCTGGACCTGTGAAACAGCGACCCCCCAGCCCGTATTCAACATTACCGCACACCGACTGAGTTGCTGTCATCAAGCTAACGCCGGCCAAGCACAGCGAATACTGGCTGGCGCTGAAAAAATCACGCTACAGTCGCTCATCTGGCGCTACCTGGCACTATTAATGAATCGGCCTCCCCGTGCAATACTCACTTGTGCTGGGATACAACCCTGTTCTGATACTAGATGCAATATTCACTAATGCAGAGATACAACCCTGTTCTGATACTAGATGCAATACTCACTCGTGTAGGGATACAACTTTGTTCTGATACTAGATGCCATACTCACTCATGCAAGAAACAACACTGTTCTGATACTAGATGCAATACTCACTAATGCAGAGATACAACCCTGTTCTAATACTAGATGCAATACTCACTCGTGCTGGGATACAACCCTGTTCTGATATTAGATGCAATATTCACTAATGCAGAGATACAACCCTGTTCTGATACTAGATGCAATACTCACTCATGCAGAGAGCCCCCATGCCAGCTTGCTGCATTCGTGGCCATATATTGGGCATCTACCTCCTTTCAGAGCCCTTCAAGTAAAAAGAATATGGCAATGATGCATAAAGCTGCCAGCTACTGTAATGCTGATGCATGACCCTGAATGTAACACTTCATGCGCTTCAGCACAGCAATCTGCAGCAATCTGCAGCAACTGGCACCCCCCCCCCCATATTGGTATACTATTTCCTGCTGTGATGAGGAAGGCCTCTGATGATGAGGTAAGTGGCCAATACCAATGTGGCCAGCCAGGAGGTAGCGGTGCTGTGTGAGCAAAGATATTTAGAAAGAGGAGGGCTGTGCACGCATTATAGCAGCTGGCGTCCCCAGCCCTGTTGGTAAATGTTTAAAAAAATAGGATGCAGGCCTTTCATGTAAGCTAAATGCCTAAAATGTATATGGCCTCTGATGTGTCAATTTATGGGTGTTGCCACAGCAGCTGGTGTCCGCTACCCCCACCCCTGCATTATGTACTAGCTGGCAGGCCAAGGTGTCTGGGAGGTGGGCTACTAGGCCAGGATGCTCACTGTGTTACAGCCACATTAAGGGACCAGGGTGGACTGTCTCAGCACCACAGGAGCTGGTGCCTTTCTTTCTCAGCCAACATGAACCTCTGATTTGAGGTAAATGGCCAATGCGCAATCATGAGTGTGGCCAAATAAGAAAATGCTTTTCTGGGTTTTTCTGCATGAATGAAAATTACATTTAGAGGGTGCTGTGCCACTACTGACACCATTTACGGACACCCTACCAGCCATGTCAGTACATTATTTTCCCTCCAGTGCAGACCTCCAAGAAATATATTTTCAACTTTCAACGTTTTCCTTTAAATTGGTTTTTCCTTCATATAATTACTGAGCATCGGAAATGTTATGCAATCGTTTTATCGGGTACTTTTATTTCTAATTTAATCTCATTTTTATTAACAAATCAATGAGCCTGCTGGTGGTCACACATACATTGAGTTTTTTTTCCTATTTAATCTGTTGTGTTTTTCGGTTACATTGGCCTTGTTTCACGGGGAGGCTTATTTATTAATAGCGACATGTAGCGACAATTGAGCGACTGTAGCAGTATTTTCACAGCGCCCGCTAGTAGTCGCTGTGCTTGGCCGTTGTTCGGTTGTTGACAGCGACTCAGTCGGTGTGGCGTAATGTTGAATACAAGGTTCCGAGTCGCTATTTGACAGGTTCCGCGATGTATGGGTGCGCATGATAGTGACTGGTCAGAGCGACCGGCTTCCACCATATTCATCAAAAAATCACGCTCAAAAAATTCAAGCGCTGTGAAATACATGTTTAAACCCCAGAGCGCTGGAGGCGATGTGTTAAAAGTAGTTTTTTAACCCCCAAACCACCATATTTTTGGAAACCAAAAATAAATAAATTTTAAATAATTTAGTAATATGAATACATTAATATCAGACCTGTAATATCAATTCTGTACAATTTTTTTTTTTAAATTATCTAAGATGGCAGAAGTGGTCACAGTATTTCTCACATTTAAAAAAAAAAAAAAACAAAAAAAAACATTAATAACAATGAATTATTAATATTTAAAGATAGTTCCATTGAAATGCATTGGAGAGCGCCAGGTAGCGAGAGGTCATACCTGTCGCTGTTCAAGGTCGGACGCTGGCGCTGTGGGCTGAGGCTGGAATGATGATTAATGAGTCACTATATGGCGCTATCTCAGTCGCTAAGCAGGATTGGCTTGATAAATGTGTGATTGTGGTGGGGAGCCGGCGTTCTCGTGGCGGGGCCCGTCATTATCGGCCGCTCACCAGTCGCTACCTGTCGCTATTCCTTCATAAATAAGGGCCTCAGAGTTTAAAAAAATTCTCATGGTAGTAAAAAATTCAATTAATGAGAAAAAAGCCTGAGAATGACACTGTTAGTGAATCACCAGATAGGAAGACAATGAAAGTCAATGGCACTTGAGCATTGAAAAATCATTGCGCACGTGGCTCAGTTGCACTGAGTGTTCGATCATTCAAGCGTTATGTTCTGCATCAGAATTGACTCGCTCTTTCTATATACAGCCCAAATTTCTCAAGCAGGAAACAGGAAACAGGAATCCCTAAATAGGCATGCTCTCTTCTTATATACAGCCCTCCTTCACTGGACAGTAGGACGCCTCAAGAGACACACAGGCTGATTCATCCTTAGCGGCAGGTAGCGACAGATGAGCGTCTGTAGCAGGCATTTTCAGAGCGCCCGCTAGTAGTCGCAGTGCTCGGCTGTGAGTCGCTAGTTTATAGCGACTCAGTCGCTGTTCAGTAATGTTGAAAACATTGTGAGGAGTCGCTATTTGACCAGTACAGCGCTGTATGGGAGCGCATGGTAGCGACTACTCATAGCGACCGACTCACACCATATTCAGCAAAAAAACAGCCTCACAAATCCCTGGCGCTGAAAAATGCTTGTTTGAAGCCCACAGCGCTGGAGGCGGTGTGTTTAAAGTCTGTTTTCAAGCATCTTTCCACTAGTAATAAAGCGAAAACATATGGAATTACATTGTAACATGAACACTTTAATGCCAGACCTGTAATGTCATTTCTGAAGATTTTTTTTAAAAAATCATAAAAATGTGAAAAAAACCCCGATTTAAAGAGAAGAAAAGGTTCGTCCATTGAAATGTATTGGAGAGCGACAGGTAGCGAGAGGTCATACCTGGCGCTGTGCAAGGCTGAACGCTGGCGCTGTTCGCTGAGGCTGTGAAAATGATGAATCAGACGCTACATGGTGCTATCCCAGTCGCTAAACAGATTCTGCTTCATAAATGTGTAATTGCGTGCCGTGTCCGGCGTTCTCCAGTCGCTATCTGTCGCTACCTCACATTAACCAGGCGCTACCTGACGCTATCCTTTCATAAATAAGGGCCTCAGAAGTTCCACTGGTCATACAGGGCTCATTGATGACTGGGGGGTGGATTAGGTTTGTAAAACTTCCCTGTAAAGCAGGAACCACCCCTGGCAAAGGTTTAGTGCATGGTCCTGGGAGCGTGGGATTGCAGGTGAGAATACCTCCCAAGTGTCCCTGATTTGGAGGGACTGTTCCTCTTTTGAGTCCATGTCCCCCTGTCCCTCATTGTTCTCATTTGTCCCTCTTTGAATTATAACATGTAGATCTGCATCAATAAATGATTAATTTGCCATTTAAAGTGTTTCTATTGTTTTAACTATTACAACCTATCTCGTGTCCATCCCTCAATTAGGGGGCATGACCTAATCTAACAAATGTCCCTGAAAAGTTAGTAGGTATGCAGGTGAGGCCTTGGACACAGGCTTCATTTCTGACACAGGCTTCATTTATGTATCCACTTTGAATAAACTTTTCCTCCCCAGTGACCAATGGTGACGAGGCAGGAAGTGACCTCCATAGCCTAATGGCACCTCGATAACAAACAAAAAAAGTATTGCATCAAGGCCTTTAACCTTTTTTAGCAAAAGCCTTAGTGGGTCCCCCTGGGAGTGCCCAGGACCCAAATGTCCCCCACGTCCAACTGAAGGCGTGTGCTGCTCCAGCTAGTGGCTGCCAGAGGACACCACAGAAATTCTCTACGAAATTCTCTATGCCATCATCTGCTGCTATCATCAGTGGGGGCCCAGTTACTATGGGACCTTCGTCAGCATCTTGGAAATAGAAATTCTTTAAATCAAGGACCTGGGTCCCCTTCTGCCAGCGGCCCGGGAGCAGTTACCCCCCCTTCTTCTATTGTTTATATACCAGTGAGTGTTGGAACCAATTTACTATTATTTTTTGCTGTCAGCATCCCCAATTCAAAGATACAACTGGCCACCAGCTTTTGATGGCACCTCTAGAATATGACTTTGAGGCCGATTCATCAATAGCGCCAGGTAGCGACAGATGAGCGACTGTAGCGTGATTTTTTCAGCGCCAGCCAGTATTCGCTGTGCTTGGCCGGCGTTAGCTTGATGACAGCGACTCAGTCGGTGTGCGGTAATGTTGAATACGGGCTGGGGGGTCGCTGTTTCACAGGTCCAGCGTTGTATGTGAGCGCCTGACAACGAATGGCCAGAGCGAACGGCTAGCTTCATATTCATCAAAAAATCACGCTCCGAATGTGCTGTCGCTGTCCATTCCTTGTTTAAACCCCAGAGCGCTGGCGGCGATCTGTATTAACTAGTTTTTAACCCCTAAACAACCATATTTTTTTAATGTAACATTATACATGTTTTTAGAATCATTTTGTTATATGAATACATTAATCTCAGACCTGTTAGATCAATTCTGCACTTTTTTTTTTATTTTTTTTTTTTGACTTAAAAATAATTCCTAACATTGCAGAAGTGTTCTCCGTTTTTTTGACATTAAAAAAAAAAATTAAAAAATTAATACCAATTAATTATGATTAATTATAGCTTGCTCCATTGAAATGCATTGGACATCGCCAGGGAGCGACAGCTCATACCTGGCGCTGTGAGGGAATTTGCAGCGGCGCTGTTCGGTCCAGGCGGCTTCATGATGAATGCCGCGCTAGCCGTCGCTCTCGCCGGCGCTAGCCTCATTTTGCTTGATAAATGCGTCATTGTGACCGCCGCGGGCGTACTTGAGTCGGTAGTCGCCGTTAGCTGCCGCTACCTGGCGCTCGTCAGACACTACCTGGCGCTATCGCTTGATGAATAAGGGCATTACTCAAGTCATCTCTATGTGTGACTGGATTTAGTTTCATATTTATACTAATGTGATGCATTTACTACCACTGCGCCTGTCTGAACCCCCTGGAAAGCGCAGATCTATGTGTCCTGCACTGTAAACTAATCTTCCTCAAATGTTTTATAAAAGCCTAACCAGCCTACAGTAGCATGGGGAGGGGGTAATTCACTGACCACATCCCGGTAACACAATTTCAGCCTACCCCCCTCTGGGCTTGTTCAGCTGAACATAATATTGATCATCAAGCAGAGGCGTGTGGAATGATTAAGATATTGGAAGGGAAAGGCTTCCTTCTCCGTTTGCATAGGAGCTTCACTGATACCATAACCAACCAGGAGGTATGCTGCTATGTGATGTCATCAAGATATATTAATCCAATACATTTACTATAAACACCCCTTTTACACCTATTAGGAATACTGCTATGCAACGGAATCAGAAAAAATCCTGTACATTGAAGTCAATGGTCACGTCTCAGTGTTGTGGCAATTGCATGCAACACAGCACAGTCCATGGAGGTCTATGTCAGTGGAAGCAAAGCACCTGAATTTTGCTTTACCAGTGCTGTGAAGTATTTACACTACAGAGTACTCACCGCCTCATTTGGATCCTCGCTTTAGGTCTCCTGGTTACCACTGATGACCCTCTGGTTCTCATCCTCACTACTGGGAACTTAGAAGCAGCAATACGCCAGAGAGCACTTGACAGCGGTAAAGAACATGCTTTGTTAAGGGACCAGGAAAGGGACGGCACCAGGTGGCAACAAGTCACAAAAAGCTCCTGAAACAATTGTGTTTTTGCATTTCCACTGCATCACAAGCAGCCCAATTGGAAAGAAAAAGGAAATGCAGAAAACCCTTTCTTATGTCCATGGGTATAATCTTTAATGTATTCGTATAGCCAAAACTAATGGGGAGGCCGATTCATTAACAGCGGCAGGTAGCGACAGTTGAGCGACTGTAGCGGCATTTTCGGAGCGCCCGCTAGTAGTCGCGTTGTTCGGTAGTTAATGTTGAATATTGGGTGAGGAGTCGCTATTTGACAGGTTCCGCGCTGTATGGGAGCGCATGATAGCGACTGGCCCTAGCGACCGGCTCCCACCATATTCATTAAAAAATCACGCTCAAAAAATTCTCGCGCTGTAAAATGCATGTTTAAACCCCAGAGCGCTGGCGGCGATGGGTTAAAAGTAGTTTTTTAACCCCCAAACAACTATAGTTTTGGAAACCAAAAAAAACAAGTTTTTAAAATAATTTTGTAATATGAATACATTAATATCAGACCTGTAATATCAATTCTGTACATTTATTTTTTTTTACCTTAAAAAAATTATTTAAAATGGCAGAAGTGGGCAAAGATTTTTTCACATTTAAAAAAAAATAAAAAAATTAACAATTATTTATGAATATTTAAAGATTGTTCCACTGAAATGCATTGGAGAGCGCCAGGTAGCGAGAGGTCATACCTGTCGCTGTTCAAGGTCGGACGCTGGCACTGTGGGCTGAGGCTGGAATAATGATGAATGAGTCGCTACATGGCGCTATCTCAGCCGCTAAGCAGGATTGGCTTGATAAATGTGTGATTGTGGTGGGGAGCCGGCGTTCTCGTGGCGGGGCCCGTCATTACCGTTCGCTCACCAGTCGCTACCTGTCGCTATCCCTTGTTAAATAAGGGCCCAAGTCACTAAGCCTGATCCTAAAATTTAAAGGGAACCTTCACACCGAAATTCTTCGGCCTTGTCTCTCCTTTGTCATCTGAAGGCCACTGCAAGGATATATGTCTACTTTAAGGATAACCTGTAGCCTAGCAAGCACCATTGCATCATCCAGCCTATGGCTTTCATCCAGTGGTGGTGATGCGATGGGTTACATCAATGACTGACATAAGACATAAGGATTCTCCTGCAGGAAGGGAAGTCCTGGTTGGAACTGACCACGGTGTTCAGGCAAGGGGCTCTTTAAAGCTGTTTTTAAAAGAGTAGAGAAGGGTTAGATCTACCATGACCTATTCATTGATGCCGGGGCAGCAGCTAGCAGATGAACCCTGGTCAGGTCAGGAGTGACCTTATTATATTCTTATAGACTCAACTACTTGCCTCCAGTGGGGTGGCCTCTCAGCTGATGTGCCTCTGCCCCCCTGCTCTTACTCACAGGACCCTGAAGCCTCCAAATAAAAAGGGTATTGAAACAAAGACAGCTCCTGCAACGTTAACCAATATAGTGGTGGGGAGGACCATCTAAAATAAACTCTTACTGGGTATATTTACAGGTTTTAAAAGAAGCCAGGCCGTATGAAGTTGGTCCCTTTAGCACCTCAATTCTCTCCTCTTGTATGTGTTACAGTGTGTGAGTGCTGTCTGCAGCAAAGTCAAATTCAGATAGACAATTGTGGTGTGACAGGACCTGGCTTTACTGGTGGATAACATAGATAGGAAAAAAAGAAGTCCTATAGATCACCTCAATGTACAGGAAATACAACATGCAGCAGATAATGTACAACCATATCTCTGTCTTTCCACATAGCTAGACATGTTTGTTGCTTGATATTTAGATGATGAGAGGGTTAAACTGGGCGGTAAATTAGTTCCAAGGCCCTGAATAATAATAATAATTTTGTATAAATAGTGATTGAGCTGCTCCCACCCAGTGGCGTTGCTAGGGCTGGTGTCACCCGGGGCGGTAGGAAATGGTGTCACCCCCCCCCCAATGGTGTCACCCCCACCCCCCCCCCAATGGTGTCAACCCCACCCCCCCCAATGGTGTCAGGCATGGTGGTAGCGGGCCGGCCGGTTCCGCGCTGACAGCGGAACCGGCCGGCCCGCTCTGCTGTCAGCGGAACCGGCCGGCCCGCTCCCACCATGCCGGCATTTTTAAAAAAAGCAAACACTTACCTGCAGGTCCGGAGCGTGGAGGCCGGCGCCGCTCTCAGCTGTCATCTGAGGGCGCGTCATCAGAGGCGCCCTCTGATGACGCGCCCTCAGATGACAGCTGAGAGCGGCGCCGGCCTCCACGCTCCGGACCTGCAGGTAAGTGTCTCTATACCGAGGGGTGACCGGCCGAGAGGTGTCACCCTCTAGGTCTGGTGTCACCCGGGGCGGTCCGCCCCCCCCGCCCCCGGGTCGCTACGCCACTGCTCCCACCCCCCTTTATTTATTTGAATTGCCATGAGCACAAGCAGGGAGGAATTCAGTCAATATGGATTTCTCCCTGTGACGTGTTCTAAAGGGAGGCTGGCAGCTTCCCAGGTGAGTAGCTCTCAAATATTTGTCTGCATTGCATGTCCCAACTTTGGGGACTCAGAATTAAGAGTAGGGACCACACTAAACACAGAGTGCCTTGCCGGGGCAGTGTGGCTTCCACATGTATCTGCAGATATATGCAACCAAATCTCTGTCTTTCCACATAGCTAGACATGTTTGTTGCTTGATATTTAGATGATGAGAGGGTTAAACAGGGCGGTAAATTAGTTCCCAGGCCCTGAATAATAATAATAATTTTGTATAAATAGTGATTGAGCTGCTCCCACCCCCCTTTATTTATTTTCCTGAGCCCTTTTCCCGAAAGTTGGGCTTCATGGGTCAATCTGAGGCCCAACGAATGAACAACCTCTAATACCCCATTTAATCACCATTTCCCCTTCCAAAGTATAAGAGAAAGCAGAACAGTACAATAGACAACATGGTTATCTTCAACCCAGTTCAGACTGACCCATAGGGAGACAGGGGAATCTGCCGGCCCCTCAAATTGCCTCCCATCCTCAATGCTTCTCAGACTGCTGCTGCTGAACAAGGAGTGGCGTAGGAGTCAGGCAGGCGGGGAGTCTTGACCCCCTGGCACAGTCTGATTTGAGGTATGCTGGGAAAGTTTAGGAATGTGGACTTTCCCTTTAAAGCCCATCAGTCTTTTTAGTTTATAATAACTGTGGCTGTCTGTGATACCTACTATTTGGTCACCTGAGATCACTGGAGACAGGATGCTTACTCCAAGCAAAATCTATGGATGTCAATAGGAAAGAAAGGTGGTGGCCAGGAAACACATTAATGGATTTAATGGACTCATTGTTTAAACCCCATGAGTGCCAACCCTGGAGTCTAAAATACTCCAGGGACAGCTGCTTGGTTTTTCATGGGGCATCACCAATTGGCAATTGAGATTAGCCAATCGGCAATTCTAAATCCATCACTAAGGCTTTCTAGCCATGGCATCGCCGCATTTACTCGGGTGGGGGCAATGGGTAGGGAGCATAGGGGGGTGATTTAGAGGGTTTTGGTCTACTTTAAACCGGACCTTCAGTGTGATTTAATGAAAAGCCCAAACTCTTAAAAAACGGTTCCCCAGCATCTAAAATTAATATATTTTATGTTTTTAGTCACTAACGTATTATTCTTTCCCCCACTGGGCTGCAACTCTGTTCAGGAATTTAGGATACGGGCGCCGCCATCTTGACTCAGGAGCATCACACTTACTGAGGAGAGGAGAGTGGGATAAGGTACAGGGGGGCGGGTTATAGCTGTGCTTTGCTCAGACAGAGCAGAGCTGGGGTCAGGTAAAGGTCAGCAGTCCCAGAATGCAGAGCAGCACAGTCAGGAGGCACTTCCTGTTTGCAGGCTGCCTGATAAGATGGCGGCTTCCATAAGCCGCCATCTTGGATGTTTAAAGGCTCATAACATGCAGTAGATGCAGGTAAGATGATTTTTAATGTGAACAATCTGTATGTACAGGGTGTGGGAAACATATAAGATAGACTCTTACTCAGAGTGAAGGTCCGCTTTAATCCTTTCTCACTCTCAAACTGAAAGAAGATTTAGCTGGTGGTTGGTTTTAACATTACACAGCACGTCTGTCAGCTCTGCTAAATAGACCTCATTCTGCTTCATATAAGAACCTGCCATATTCTTATACCTACAATATAAATGTCCGCCCTCCATGCTTGATGCACACACGCTGAGGCATCTTTCTATACAGGGGAGGTCATACGTCTCTGTAGCAGGTGATTACATTATATAAAGAAACCTGTCACAAAGCCAGTCAAATAAATCTGTTAACCCCTTCATGATGTGTATTGGAAGAGACTTCTTTTGTGGGAACAAGCTGGACTCTATCCAACCATCTATCTGTTTATCTCTGCATGTCTCAGGGGTTTATTTATGAAATGCCAGATGAGTGTCAGGTGAATGTCAAGTCCCAGTGCAAGAGGTGTATTTATCAAGTCAAAAATAACAGCGCCTGTGATAGTGCCAGGTAGTGTCCTATCTATCATCACCGCTGGCGAAAACATCAGTTCCCTGCAGTGCCAGATAGGACCAGGCGCTCACCCTGCACTATGTGGCCTTTTCCCATACATTTCAATGGTCTGGGTTGGTTATAATTATTTAGGCTACTTTTGATTTGGCTGGTGCAGGAGGACATCGGCAGGGGGTAGAGTGCATAGGTGAGTAATAGAGGACCTCGGTCGCTGTCCTCCACCGCTAACCTAATCCCTCCACCCCCTGCCACTGTCCTTCACCACTCGCCTAACCTCTCCACCCCTGCTGCTGTCCTCTACTGCTCACCTAACCTTTCCACCCCCTTCAGCTGTCCTCTACCACTCACCTAGCCCCTCCACCCCCTGCCATTGTCCTCTACTGCTCACCTAACCTCTCCACCCCCTGCCATTGTCCTCTACTGCTCACCTAACCTCTCCACCCCCTGCTGCTGTCCTCCACTACTCACCTATCCTCTCCACCCCTGCCGCTGTCTCCCACTGCTCACCCAACCATTCCACCCCCTGCCACGGTCCTCTACATCTCACCTAGCCCCTCCACCCCTGCTGCTGTCCTCTACTGCTCACCTAACCTTTCCACCCCCTTCAGCTGTCCTCTACCACTCACCTAGCCCCTCCACCCCCTGCCATTGTCCTCTACCACTCACCTAGCCCCTCCACCCCCTGCCATTGTCCTCTACTGCTCACCTAACCTCTCCACCCCCTGCTGCTGTCCTCCACTACTCGCCTATCCTCTCCACCCCTGCCGCTGTCTCCCACTGCTCACCCCCTGCCACGGTCCTCTACATCTCACCTAACCTCTCCACCCTCTGCTGCTGTCCTTTACTGCTCACCTAACCTCTCCGTCCCTGCCATTGCCACTTTACCACTCACCTAACCCATTGACCCCCTGCCACTGTCCTCTACTGCTCACCTAACCTCTCCACCCCATGCCATTGTCCTCTATCACTTACCTAGCCCCTCCACCCCCTGACAATGTCCTCAAATGCTCACCTAACCTCTCCACCCTCTGCCGCTGTCCTCCACCACTCACCCTCCACCCCCTGCTGTTGCCCTCTACCACTCACTTAGCCCCTCCACCCCGTCACTGTCCTCCAATGCTAACATAACCTCTCCACCCCCTGCAACTGTCCTCCAGTACTCACCTAACCTCTCCACCCATGCTGATGTCCTCTACTACTCACTTAACCTCTCCACCCCCTGCCACTGTCCTCTACCCCTCAACTAACCCCTCCACCCCTGCCGCTGTCCTCCACCACTCACTTAAGCCCTCCACCCCCTACTGCTACCCAAAAACTAGAGGACCAGACGGGGGCAGCAAGTACCAGAGGGCAATCAGTAGCAGAGAAGACTGGGGGACGGACAAAGATCAGGAAGTGGTGGAGAGTACTAAGAGGCTGATCCATGAAGGTAACTGTAAATGAAGCTAGTCCAGTGTGCATAAATGTGAGGATTAAAGAGGAACATTTACCGGGATTCTCACTATCCTTGTGATTGTGCCCCCAGCAGGGCATCCCAATTTGGTGTGAAACTTCCTCGGAATGCCAGTAATTCATACCTTGCTGGGGATCCCATGGTACATGCACATGCTCTCCTCCAATCAGTGCCCAGCAGGCTATTCAGCTTTACTAAGCCACTCTGACATCATTGTTGATGCTTTGTCCACAAGGGGACTATGAAATGACACAATGTACAGCCATTTCCAGGTCATCTTAGGCTTAGGGGTGTGACATGGGTATGACCAAGTGCGTGGATTAATTGCAAAAACACGTTGCGTGTGCCTATCCTCTTCTTTCTCTTTCCCCTTTTTAAAAAAGTTGAGAGGTATGCTTCTCGTGAGGTGCCACCCCACTTCCGGGACACACATCTGCATGCCCCACTGCTCTATGAATCTGGTTTATATTTATTTTCCTTTGAATGAATTGAATAATTGGTTGGGCTATACGAAAGGGGCTAAATCTCAACAGCAACAGCTTTATTCAGCAGCACACCAGGATGAATCCTCTAAAGCCCATATTTAAGAAGGGATAGCGTCAGGTAGCGCCTGGTTAATGAGAAGTAGCGACAGATAGCGACTGGTCAACGGCGGACACGGCACGCAATTACACATTTATCAAGCAGAATCTGTTTAGCGACTGGGATAGCGCCATGTAGCGTCTGATTAATCATTTTCACAGCCTCAGCGAACAGCGCCAGCGTTCAGCCTTGCACAGCGCCAGGTATGACCTCTCGCTACCTGACGCTCTCCCATACATTTCAATGGCCGATCCTTTTCTTCTCTTTAAACGGGGTTTTTTTTTTTTTTTTTCAAAAAAATCACAAATGATTCTTTGACCTCTTCTGGCATTGAAATAGCAGTTTTTTCATATTTTTTTCATTTTTTAAATATTTCCTCAAAAATGACATTACAGGTCTGCCATTAAAGTGGACCAACACCCAGAATTTTGACTATCCTGGGTTTTGGTCCACTTCGGCGGGGCACCCCGATCGGGGGTGCCCCGCTGTGTGAAACCCCCCAGAAAGCCCCAAAATCTTACCTGTCCCCGCTCCCACGTGACTGGACGGTCCAATCCCCGCCAACGTCCAGGCGGGGATCAGGAACGTCCAGGCGGCTGCCGCCGCCGCCGCCTCCCTCGCGTCACTTTCGGCGCGCGCGCGCCCCCGCCGGCCATTCGCAGACGGCCGGCGCGGGCGCGCGCACGCCTACAGGGGCGCGAGGGAGGCGGCGGCGGCCGGCCGCCGCCGAAGATAAGGTAGGTGATTTGGGGTGTTTGGGGGGGTTTCACCCCGCGGGACATCCCGATCTCGGATGTCCCGCGGGGTGGGAGGTGATCGGCCCGGGAATCTTATAGATTTCCGGGCCGATCACCTCTCGGTGTTGGTCCACTTTAAAGTGTTCATGTTACAATGTTGTTACAATGTAATTCCATATGTTTTCGCTTTGTTACTAGTTGATCGATGCTGAAAAACAGACTTTAAACACACCGCCTCCTGCGCTCTGGGCTTCAAACAAGCATTTTTCAGCGCCAGAGATTTGTGAGGCTGTTTTTTTCCTGAATATGGTGTGAGTCGGTCGCTATGAGCAGTCGCTAACATGCGCTCCCATACAGCGCTGTACTGGTCAAATAGCGACTCCTCACAATGTATTCAACATTACTGAACAGCGACTGAGTCGCTATAAAGTAGTGACCCACGGCCAAAATGCCTGCTACAGACGCTCATCTGTCGCTACCTGCCGCTAATGATGAATCAGCCTGCCCGTGTCAGGTGTTTTAACACTTGCGCTGAACAATCCCATTAGACAACTCAAGGCATAATCAAAACAAAAAGCTTACCTACAGCCAGGGGCGGACTGGCCATAGGGAGACCCAGGACAATGTTCGGTGGGCCGCACTGCTTTGGGGCTAGTAGGGCTGCTGCTTTTATGCCCCACATTTAATGCCAGCCCCCTGTACCCAGACCCACTGTACCCACAATCCAAGGAACCCCAGCTGCCAATGCTATAGCCCCATCACCATGGAGGGGAGACCTCAGCAATGATGTCTTGGGCCGGCCAGGATAAAAAACAGGGCTGATTTTTGGCCCCAGTCCGCCACTGCCTACAGCAAATGTGTTGAGGGACATGCACAATAGATCTGCTTTACCTTCACATTAACTTCACAAACAGCACCAAAAATTAAAGTGTATATTAAAAAAAGCAAATTAAAGGGCATATACAGAGTATGTACGCTCATGATCTCCATATAGTGTACTGAAAGTGGATGTACGGCAATCGCAATGTAAACACACGTTTGCTAGCACTGCTGTTGCACCGCTAGTTCCACAAAGCAAATGTAAAGTGCATCTAAAGTGCACAAATGTTAATAGAAATACATGTTAACTCAGAATCATAAGCACATCTATAGACTTTGGCCCTTATTTATGAAGGAATAGCGACAGGTAGCGACTGGTGAGCGGCCGGTAATGACGGGCCCCGCCACGAGAACGCCGGCTCCCCACCACAATCACACATTTAGCAAGCCGATCCTGCTTAGCGACTGAGATAGCGCCATATAGCCACTCATTCATCATTATTCCAGCCTCAGCCCACAGCGCCAGCGTCCGACCTTGAACAGCGACAGGTATGACCTCTCGCTACCTGGCGCTCTCCAATGCATTTCAATGGAACAATCTTTAAATATTCATAATTAATTGTTATTAATGTTTTTTTGTTTTTTTTTTAATGTGAAAAATTCTGTGACCACTTCTGCCATGTTAGATAATTTTTTTAAGGTAAAAAAATAAAGAAAAAAAATTGTGCAGAATTGATATTACAGGTCTGATTATTGTATTCATATTACTAAATTCTTTAAAAAATTTTTTTTTGGGGTTTCCAAAAATATGGTGGTTTGGGGGTTACAAAACTACTTTTAACACATCGCCGCCAGCGCTCTGGGGTTTAAACATGCATTTCACAGCGCTTGAATTTTTTGAGCGTGATTTTTCGATGAATATGGTGGGAGCCGGTCGCTCTGACCAGTCGCTATCATGCGCTCCCATACATCGCGGAACCTGTCAAATAGCGACTCGTCACTCCGTATTCAACATTACTGCACACCGACTCAGTCGCTATCAACAACCGAACAACGGCCAAGCACAGCGACTACTAGCGGGCGCTGTGAAAATACCGCTACAGTCGCTCAACTGTCGCTACCTGCCGCTATTAATGAATCGGCCTCTTTGTTGACAGCCCTCCACCTTATCCCTGCTTTACCTGTACCAAAAGTAAATGTAAACCAGATTTAAAGTACGTTAAAGTGCGTGCATATCAACAGTACATTAGCTTCACATACTAGTTTAGAATGTCAACAGACATGTTCATTAGCTCTGCCTATCTGTTTAAATTACACCAAAAGTGAATGTCAAGCAATTGTAAAGTGCATCTACTATAACAGACCTCCATTAGCTCTGCTATTGCTCCCCTTTGATGCACATTAGTTCAGTAAATGACATGAAAAGTGAATTTAAAGCTCAATAATTTTTCGATGTGTTAACAGCCATCTGGCTGCTCTATCTGCAGATGTAAATGCAGATATAACGCAAATGTAGAGTGTGTTCACAGATATTATTAAGCTCTGCTTATCTTCATACATTGTATCGAAAGTGAATGGAAAGCAAATGAAAAGTACATCTGCTATGTTCTGTACGTTAGCTCTGCTGTTGCTCCCGTTTCGATCTATAAACAAAATGTGAAGTACATTAGAAGTTAGTGCATGTTAACAAAAATGCACGTTAGCTTCCTAAACTGCATCAAAAGCAAATATAAAGCGGAATTATCATTTTGTGTGTTAACTGCCATCTGCAGTTTGTCTGCTTTATCCACAGATGTCAATGCAGATAAAAAGAAAATGTGGAGTATGTACGTTAACAGATACTTTAATTGCTTCTGTCTTTCCTCATAAACTGCACCACAAGCAGACGCAAAACAAAAGTACACCTGCTATGTTTAAAGTGGACCAACACCCAGGATTTTGACTATCGATCGGGGGCGCCCCGCTGTGTGAAAGCCCCGAAAACTCATCTCACCCCGCTCCCACGTGACCATTGCAGCCAATCCCCGCCACCGGACAAGCGAGAGGCAGCGCTGGACAAGCAGAGCGCGTCCGCCGCCGCCTCCCGCGCGTCCCTCTTACAGGGAGCGCGCCCTGCTAGAGGGACGCGCGGGAGGCGGTGGACGCGCAGACGCCGCTGGAACGTGGAAAAGGTAGGATTGTGGGCTTCCTGGGGGGTTTCACCCCACGGGACATCCCGATTTCGGACAAGATTCCCGGGCCGATCCCCCCTGGGTGTTGGTCCGCTTTAAAAAGGAACAACACCCCCCTTGAGTCTATAAGAGGCAGGGATGTGGCCAGTTGCACTCACTCCATTAACATTTTCTTGCCACACTTCAGTTCAGTGCAAGAAAAGGGAATCTGCAAGGGACAAGCACCTCTGATTGTCTGAGCGGCCTGTTCATGTGCTATGGGAATAAGGAAAAGGTGTGTTTATGGCGATCCTGGGGCATCCCAAATCTGGTGACCCCGCTAAAGAGGAACTCTGCCCAAGGAAGTCAACCCCCCCTGGGGGCATTACATGATCCCGGCGGGTGCTGCGACACAATCTCTGCCGATGCCACATCCCTGGTTTCTCTGAAGCTGTGCGCGCTCCACATGGGGAGCCGGGGGTGTGGCTGCGGGTGCACCTATGCCGGCACCAATTTCAGATCAGTGGCTTTATGCCACCCATTAGTATGCGTGGCATAAAGCGCTGATTGGGCTAGCACCTGTGCATGTGCAGTAGGAATGGGGAAAGGTGAGTGAAAGTGGATGATCTAGGGGGTTTCACACTGGGGGCATCCTACATTGGACAAGGACCAATTACCAGGATAGTAAAAATCCTGGTGATTGAACCACTTTAAGTTAACCAACAAGCACATTAGCTCTGCTGTTGCTGCCCTTTAGACTCATAAGCACACAGTAAAGTGCATATGAAGTGTGCGCATGTTAAAAAAAATGCTGCGTAAACTTCATCAAAATCAAATGTAACGTGCAATTATAGTTTTTATGTGTTAACAGCATCTGCATTGTTTCTGATTTATCTGCAGATGTAAATACAGATATAACAGAAATGTGGTGTGTATAAGTTAACAGAAACTTTCTTTTTAACTCTGCTTGTCTCCATAAACTGTACCAAAAATGCATGTTAAACAAATGTAAAGTACATCTACTATGTTTAAAGTGGACCAACACCCAGGATTTTGACTATCCTGGGTTTGGGTCCACTTCGGTGCCGTTTGTGAATGGCCAGCGCGGGCGCGCTCCCTGTTAGAAGGAAGCGCGAGACGCAGCCTCCAGCGCTCAGAGCCGCTGTGGTTGGACGCTGCTTGTACGTGCATACCACAGCGGCTCTGAGCTCTCTGATTGGACGAGCGCCCGCGTAGGAGCGTGGGGAGGTGAGTGTTTATGGGCGTTCTGGGGGGTTTCACACAGCGGGGCACCCCCGGGTGCCCCACCGAAGTGGACCAGTCAAAATCCTGGGTGTTGGTCCACTTTAACAATTACACACACAAGCTTTGTAAACTCTACCAAAAGCAAATATAAAGCACATGTAAAGTCTTTATATGTTAACAGCCATCTACGTTATACATGCTTTATTTGCAGATGCAAATACAAAGCAAATGTAGAGTACGTACATTACCAGATATATTAATTAGCTGCTTCTGTCCCTATACTTCACCAAAAGTGGATGTAAAGCCAATGTAAAGTCTACTGTGCGACATGCATTTGTTCAGCTTTAGCACCTCTCCCCACTGGCTCTATAAATTTCACCAAAATGAGATGTACAAAACAGAAAGCTATACACATGCACTGCCTCTCTTGAGTCATTCCTTCTTCAGTGCATGTCAGTGTAGACAGTGGAACACATGTATAGATCAGCTGTGTTTTGTACTTGCTTCTCTACGAACACATGACAAGCATCCCAACAGCCTAAAAAGAGAATTACTTGGCTTGTCAAGTGTCAGACTCACCACCCTGGAGGACAATAATCTCCACACAGCTCCCGCAGCCCAAACAGGCCCGAATAAAGGCAATTACCCCTGATGTCCCACCTCTACGACCATCCTTCATTTCATATAAAGGCCAAAACATGGAGAAAGACAGTAAGGGGTGCTTACTATTCCTGTTTAAGCTGCCTGCATCCCAGCAACATTGTAGCTTACCATCTTCACAGTCTTTGTTACAAGCCCAAACCTAGAGATGCTCAACAGTTCTCTTCGCCATTTTAAGGGGTCCCCTCCGTTAATGTATTTTTTTATTTTTACCCACTGGGACCTGGAATTTGTTTATTGTGTATATGAAGCTCCTTCCTGACTTCCCAGCCACCCCAGAGAAAAAGAAAAATGGACTCACAGATAGATGGGGATGCAGCAGCAGCTGTTGGAGAGCCGGGTCCTCTCTGCTCCCTGATTCCTCAGTACCTTGTACACCGTAGTAATGAAGGGAGGCTAGAGGGAAATACGATGTGGACAGAGGAAGGGGAGGTTCACACTCTCTTCCGATACCCCCCCAAGGCAAGCCACAAGGAATCCATTCCCTCATCTACACAATTCCGCGCTCTCTCCCTCTCTTACCCTCCTCAATTCCTTCCTCGTCTCCCGGAGATGGCACACAGGGGAAGGAGATTCCACTTCATCTGCGGAGGGGGGTGCAATCACATTCTTTTTTTGGGGAATGGAGGGGCAGGTAATACTCTCTATTACCCCAGCCAAGACATAAATGTCATTAAAGCACAATGTCCAATGGATAGAAGTCTTTAATTGATATTCAGGTTTTGCAGATCACCCTAAAAGACCCTCCTGTATTATTGGTCTTGATGAAATCTCCACAGATAGAAAGATTTCTTTAAGGCGAAGGTACCAAAAAACGACAGGGAAAGACCTCAAGACCCTCTTAGTGTATTGGCCTTTACAAAAGTCCCACAAGATAAGAAGCTTTAATACATTAATGTGAAGCTACTGGACAGTGCCCAGAAATACCCAGATACCTTCTTCCACACAGAATAGAAGGCTTCTACTGGTGTAATGTTACTGTAGAGTGCTCATAGAATATTTGTAAAAACCTTTTTGGTTACTGGTCTTCAAGAAAAGCCACAGAGAATAGGAGGCTTCCACTAATGTAATGGTACTGGAGAGCACCCAAAGAATTCCCCAAAACCCTCGTAGACTACAGGCCTTCAGAAAAGTCCCAGATGATAGGATTCCATTGATATAAGGGGACCATAGAGCCTCCCAAAAAGTCCCTGAGACCCACCTAGACCTGGCAAGTCTTCATGATAACCCTCCAGTGAGTGCAGAGATCTGAAGAATCTGTAGTCCCATAGAGCAGAACTGCGAGCAGGCCATGATGTTGGCCTCAACACCTTAGGTTAAGAAGGGGGCAAAACCGTGACAATGTTGGTTGAAGAGTCAAGATAGGGTTGACAAATTAGCAGATTCAATGGGTGCTGATGGGCAAAGGTTTTTGTCTCGGGAGGTAGTCAAAGATTCTCACAGCAGGAAGATGTAGCTTAGAATACGTAAAATCCTGGGAAACGAGGATGACACTCTGCAGGGTTGGTCTTAGGATGTTTCTTTCCTTTAGTTTACCTCGTTCGTCTTCTTTCCAAGGAAATGTCTATCTCCAGGAATGCTAAGAGTGAAGCAAAAGAGCAAACATCATCAGTCAGCATAAGCTGCCATCCGCAGACCTAATCCAATCTGAAGAACGACTCCCGGCTTGGGATGAGGGGGTTTAGTGGCAGGCCGGTGTGTGTGTAGAGTGTAGAGCCGGGTGTGTAAGAAAAAAGCAGCAGTGAGAAATAGGTGGTCATGGGCTGCATGCGTGGTGGTGACTTGCCACCAGAAGGATGCAGTGCGTCTGTGTCGCCTGCTTAGAGCTAGCTAGTGGGGGCAATGCTGCTGTGTGTGCGGAGCAGGTGCGGCATGCTGAAAGGAAAATCCAGATTTGCGGGGTCCCTCTCTATTGCCATTTACTCTGCCGGCTCCCCCCCTTTGCAGGAGTCATACACACTTCTCTCCATATCACTCCACCACGCCTCCTCCCTCCCTCTTCCTTTCATCCCTTTATTTTCTATCGGCTCCTGTCTCTGTCCCCCCCCCCCCTCTCTCCCTCTTTCCATCAACCGACCTTTCTTTCTCATCTGCTTAACCATGACACTTCATTCCCTCCTCACACCTTTATCTTACATTACTATTAATATTCCGTCAGTGTCTTACCTGATCCATGCTCAATCAATCCATCCATCCAGCCCTGCGCTGCCAGGATGAAGCTGGTGCTGAGGCTGCCGGCTCCTGCTGCCTCCTATCTCACCATAGACTGCTCCATCCCTCCCCCCTCCCCATTCATCTCTGACAGGGGGAGATGTGGAGGGTCCTCCGACCGCACCGTCACGCTTCATCAAATGACAGCGTCAAAGGTCCAAATCAGAATCATGCACACACACCAGATAGGAACGTGGTACACACCATACTAGCAACATGTGTGTGACATGCAACATATTTAATAAAATATAATAAATTTTTAATAAAAATTTAATAAAATATCTGTATTCTACATTTAAAAAGAAATAATCCAGACTATTACCACCATTACCCTATTGCAAGCCCTAACCTTAATTCCCCTAACAACCACAAGGACCATCATTTTCTTAAAACAATCTTTCAATCAAATGTCTGAAATGAATCAAATAAAAATCATCCCTTCTTTTTATCATCAGTTTCTCTAGATGGATTTTTTGTTTTTTGAATCAATGAAAAAACTCAATCAGCCCTAAACAAGACCTCAACCCCTAACCTTACTGCTCACACTAGGAGGCTGATTGATTAATAGCGACATGTAGCGACAGTTGAGCGACTGTAGCTGTATTTTCACAGCGCCCGCTAGTAGTCGCTGTGCTTGGCCGTTGTTCGGTTGTTGACAGCGACTCAGTCGGTGTGGCTAAATGTTCCAATACGGGGTTACGAGTCGCTATTTGACAGGTTCCGCGATGTATGGGAGCGCATGATAGCGACTGGTCAGAGCGACCGGCTTCCACCATATTCATCAAAAAATCACGCTCAAAAAATTCAAGCGCTGTGAAATGCATGTTTAAACCCCAGAGCGCTGGAGGCGATGTGTTAAAAGTAGTTTTTTAACCAAACCCAAACCACCATATTTTTGGAAACCAAAAAAAAAAAATGTAAATAATTTAGTAATATGAATACATTAATATCAGACCTGTAATATCAATTCTGTACAATTTTTTTTAATTTTTTTCCCTTAAAAAAAATATCTAAAATGGCAGAAGTGGTCACAGAATTTTTCACATTAAAAAAAAAAAAAAACATTAATAACAATTAATTATTAATATTTAAAGATTGTTCCATTGAAATGCATTGGAGAGCGCCAGGTAGCGAGAGGTCATACCTGTCGCTGTTCAAGGTCGGGCGCTGGCGCTGTGGGCTGAGGCTGGAATAATGATGAATGAGTCGCTATATGGCGCTATCTCAGTCGCTAAGCAGGATCGGCTTGATAAATGTGTGATTGTGGTGGGGAGCCGGCGTTCTCGTGGCGGGGCCCGTCATTACCGGAAGCTCACCAGTCGCTATTCCTTCATAAATAAGGGCCTAAGGGTCTGATTTATCAAGCACAATCTGCCAGAATTTACCACGTTGGTGCAAATCAGAGTAGCGCAAAAAATAATGTTTGCTTTTTTTCTACATGTTGCTGCAACACTAATGTTTTTGTAAATGCGTTTCTTGCAATGCTGCAAAATGCACCAGTGTAAAAAGAAAATTCTGACTTGTATTTTTCACCTCCAATTTTTTATATAGTATATTCTGCCAGATAGTTTCAAAAAGTCTCAAACCAAACAAAATACAACATAACCCCCCCCCCCCCAAATCGTATCTCAAAACCTAACCTATACCCCTTAAAGTGGGCCAACACCCAGGGGTGATCGGCCCAGGAATCTATAAGATTCCCGGGCTGATCACCTCACACACCGCGGGACATCCGAGATCGGGATGTCCCGCGGGGTGCAACCCCCCCCAAAACCCCCAAAAAACCTTACCTCTCCAGCCGCTGCTTCCGCCGCCGCCGCGTCACTCGCGCTCCGCTAGACGTGCGCGCGCCCGCGCCGGCCGTCTCTGAATGGCCGGCGCGATCCCTTGTCCGTCGACGGACGTCACTTGTCCGTCGGCGGGCATTGGACAGCGCAGTCACGTGGGAGCGTGGAGAGGTGAGTTTTCGGGGTGTTTGGGGGGGTTTCAGGCAGCGGGGCACCCCCGATCGGGGTGCCCCAGGGAAGTGGACCAATACCCAGGATAGTCAAAATCCTGGGTGTTGGTCCACTTTAACTTGAGTCTAATACTAAACATAACTAGCATTGTTTTTTCTCTTGGGATCATTTTTTCGATCAAACTTTGGGTCAAAACCAACCAAAATCTTGAATTCCTTTTTCCACATTCATCTAGATTTTTGGGATTTAATTGATCAAAAAACATATCCCCCTAAGTCCTTAACCAACTACCTTGAGCCTAAAACGTGGTCGTTTTTTACAACAAAATAGGTTCGATCCAATAAAAATCTTTCAGTATTTTCACATTCAGCTTCTCTAGATCAGTTTGTCAAGTTGAACATTCGGATCCTTTAGATCCAGGGTTTCCATCCTTTTTTCTATTTTATAAATATCTCAGGTACCACCTGGTACCATATGGGTTGTCAACCCCCAAAAACGTTAAAAACATGCAACACAGCCATATTAAGGCCCTAATTTATGAAGGAATAGCAACAGGTAGCGACTGGTGAGCGGCCGGTAATGACGGGCCCCGCCACGAGAACGCCGGCTCCCCACCACAATCACACATTTATCAAGCCAATCCTGCTTAGCGACTGAGATAGCGCCATATAGCGACTCATTCATCATTATTCCAGCCTCAGCCCAAGGCGCCAGCGTCCGACCTTGAACAGCGACAGGTATGACCTCTCGCTACCTGGCGCGCTCCAATGCATTTCAATGGAAAAATCTTTAAATATTAATAATTAATTGTTATTCATTTTTTGTTTTAAATGTGAAAAATTCTGTGACCACTTCTGCCATTTTAGATAATTTTTTTTAAGGGAAAAAAAATTAAAAAAAAATTGTACAGAATTGATATTACAGGTCTGATATTAATGTATTCATATTACTAAATTATTTAAAAAACTGTATTTTTTTGGTTTCCAAAAATATGGTGGTTTGGGGGTTAAAAAACTACTTTTAACCCATCGCCGCCAGCGCTCTGGGGTTTAAACATGCATTTCACAGCGCGAGAATTTTTTGAGCGTGATTTTTTAATGAATATGGTGGGAGCCGGTCGCTAGGGCTAGTCGCTATCATGCGCTTCCATACAGCGCGGAACCTGTCAAATAGCGACTCCTCACCCAATATTCAACATTACGGCAAACGTAATGAGTCGCTATCAACTACCGAACAACGACCAAGCACAGCGACTACTAGCGGGCGCTATGAAAATGCCGCTACAGTCGCTCAACTGTCGCTACCTGCCGCTATTAATGAATCGGCCTCCCCGTGTATGGAATGCACAAAAAATGCTTCTTCAAAATGCTTGTTAAAGCAGTCCTGTGAAGAAATTGAATGGAGTGAGCAACTAATGTGACAGGGTTGGGTATGCTCCCCCATAGCCTATAACATGGCTATAAGCATTCCAGTGCCAAAATATGTCCTGGGGTGTCTTGGCTTGAATGTACAATGGGGTCAGGTACCGTATATACTCGAGTATAGGTCGACCCGAATATAAGCTGAGGCACCTAATTTTACCACAAAAAAATGGAACAAGTTATTGACTCGAGTATAAGCCGAGGCGGCTTTTTTCAATTGGAATTGGAGTTGACACACAGAGAGACACAGAGACACACACACAGAAAAAGACACACACACACACACACACACTGTGGGTACCTGATGCCACCGCCGCTCTCAGATGCGCAGGTGTCGGGGGTCAGGGTTTGGCCGAGGTTACCCTGCAGAGGGGCAGCGGGGTCCCCCTCCCCTCCTCCTCCTGCCGGTCGCTCGGCACACAACACCCTCCATTCAGCTCCGCCTGGCAGCCGCCAGCCGCCGCCGTTCTCATACACACACCAGCACTTCCTGGCTGTTGCGCGCTGGTCGTCGGGCGTGCCCCATATGGCCGGCGTCCAATGAAAACATTGAACGCCGCCCACTGACGACCAGCGCGCAGCAGCCTGGAAGTGCCGGTCAGTGTGTGAATGTGTGTGCGTGTTTGTGTGTATGAGAGCGGCGGCGGCGGCAGCAGCGGGTACAGCAGGGACCCGCAGCGGCCGCCCCTCACCCTCCAGCATCTTTTGGGTTCAGGGTTGCGGGCTCCCCTGGCAGTCCGCCCCTGGGCTCGAGTATAAGCCGAGGCGGCTTTTTTCAGCCCAAAAAGTGGGCTGAAAAACTCGGTATATATACGGTATATGGGAGAGGTTGGGGAGACTTGGGAAGCTAGGAGCTGAGAATTGAATGAATTCTGGGAGAGGGTGTGGGTGACGTACCAGCCCAGGTGGCCCAAAATTCTCCATGTGCTCCCTATGGCCAGTCCACCCCTGACCCTAAGCCTAAAATGGAAAACAATGGAGCCAGCATTTTCTCTTTGGATCAGTTGTTTAACTGTATTTTTTGAATGAAAGTGTGTCATTTTTTTCCATTTTCAATTCCTTTAGATCGATTTTCACCTTGAATTTATGAAAAACCTTATACTGACAATTAGCATAAAGCAGATCTAAACCCCCAACCCAACCCCTTTAACTGTGCCTTAATCTGAACACAATAATCAATACACAATGAAACGTACAGAATAGAATAGATTTTTAGAATAGAATAGATTTTTTAGCAATCTATAAGATCAAGTCAAATTATGTGTAGCTAGCATAACCCTTTACCTATAAACCTACCCGACAATAAGGGGGTTATTCATCAAGGGATAGCACCAGGTAGTGCCTCATAGCGGCAGGCAGCGTCTGGTGAACGCTGGGCGCTGTACACGAAACCACATTTATGAAAGCGAATCTGGTGAGCGACTCTAACAGCGCCATGTAGCGTCACATGTATTAATACAGGCGGCTCAGTGTATAGTGCCGGCACTCTAGCTTCCAGAGCGCCAGGTATTACCTGTCGCTCTCCCATGCATTTCAATGGACGTTCATTTTCATTTTTTGTGTCGCCTCTCCTGGCCTAGAAAACGTCATTTTTGAAAACTTTTTAGATTTTTTTTGATTTTTATGCAGAATTGTCAGTCACAGTCACAGTCACAGTCACAGTGTTACAACAATGTCATTCCATGTGTTTTCGCTTTGTTACTGGTGGATATGTGTTAAAAACAGACTTTAGTCACACAGCGTCTGGCGCTCTGTGCTATAGCGACCAGAGTACAGACGCTGTGTGTGTGTAGTTTTTTGATAAGTATGGTGTGGGTCGCTGAGATTCGGTCGCACTGAGCTGGCGCTACCTTTCGCTCCCTGCAGAGCTTTACTGGTGTTAGAGCGCCCAACATACATCACATTCATCAACGCCGGGCAGGTTACTTCAGCGACTGGCAGGCTGATTCGTAGACGCTGTGATCGGCTATCGGGCGCTGTAACAGAGCGTCTCAGACGCTCCAGTAACCTGGCCGGCATTGATGAATGAGATGTATGTTGGGTGTTCTAACACCAGTACAGCGTTGCAGGGAGCGAAAGATACCCCTCGATTCAAAGAGCAAAAGTTAATTGATTTCGGATCGAGAATCGTAAGTTTGGGTGGGTGTTAGTAATTTTTTCCTGTTTTTTTGGCCATTTCCGACTCGCACGAGCCTACGTACGAATGCGTATATGCTCTTACGATCATCGCAAGTTCGTTCCTAAGTTTTAGGATCAAAACGTAAAACTTAGGATCAAATCCTAAAACTTAGGATAATCGAATGGGTTTAGGTGTGATTCAGAGAACAGTTTTCAAACCTCTAAATACGTTTTAAAAGAAAGCCACTGCCGACACCTTTTAGCAGTCGGATTGCTGTTCTTGAACAGGTTTTTTGGCTATGTGGAGGAGTCTGCGCGTCTTGAGCTCCAATGAACTGCATGTATCAGCATGGCCGAGGCCATAAATTGTATGGCAATGCATACCTGATTCATGTATGCCTTATAAAAGCATTTTAATGTGGACCTTAATTAGTCCTTTGCATGTAAACCTTTATTTTGCAATACATCCATATATTTGCGTTAATTAAAGAAACTTATGTCCTTTGGTATTTATTTTTAAATTGATGTACTAGAATAATATTTTTAGATTGAATTTATTGGTGTAGTTGTTTACCTTTGCTTTGTTTAATTATTTAAGCACATCTTTGGTCAGATGCATCACACTTACTGAGGAGAGGAGAGCGGGATAAAGTGCAGGATGTGGGTTACTGCTGTATTTTGCACAGACACAGCAGAGCTGGGGGCACGGAAAGGTCAGAAATCAAAGAATCCAGAGCAACACAGTCACAAGGCCCTTTCTGTTTGCAGGCTGCCCGATAATACCTGAGCCGCCATCTTGCCTGTTTCTAGGCTCATAACATGCAGAAGTTGCTGGGTGTTTTTTAATATTTGAGAGCAATCTGTATGGAGAGGGTGTGGGTAACCACACCCAAAATTTTAAGTTGTACCATTTGAAGCCAAAATATTTAAATTAAATCCTCAAGTAAAAAATGCAAGTTAACTAAAAATTAAACAAAGTAAGATTTACTTATGCAAATGCATTCATTAATGGTTGGTTACTACAAAATGAATGAAATAAAGAAAAAAAAAACCCCAAATATTTAGAATGCACTTTAATGAGGTAAGTTTGTAGTGCGCAGCCGCAAGATCAGAAGGATTTACGTCCAGACAAAAAAGGAAAAAGGGCAAAACCAATGTTGCAACCTGAGAAATGAAACAGAAAATTCAGGATGGAAACTGACATAGGTCTGATTCCCGAACTGCCATACGAACGGACGTATATTTTAGGATAGAAACGTATTAGCTTATAGAATCACTCGCAAGTTCATACGAACGCACGAGCGGACGGGAAAAATAGGATGATCGGCACCAAAATCAAAGCTGTTACATGTTTCTTTGAATCGACCCAATAGCGCCAGCTCATTGTGACCGACTCTCGGCGACTCACACCATTTTCAACAAAAATACAGACACACAGAGTGTAGGCGCTCTGGATCTGGTCGCTTTAACATAGATCGGCCAGATGATGTGTGATTAATGTCCGTTTTTGAACACATATCCACCAGTAACAAAGCAAAAACACATGGAATTACATTATTGTAACATTGTGACATTAATACTTTAATGCCAGACCTGTAATGACAATTCTGCATAAAAATGTAAAAAATCAAAAAACGTTTTCAAAAACGGCCAGGAGAGGAAATTATTCTGATAGCAAAAAAATGAAACACAAAAAAACCCTGTTTAAACAGAAGAAAAGGAACATCCATTGAAATGTATGGGAGAGCGACAGGTAGCGACAGGTAATACCTGGCTCCCTGGAAGCCAGCGTGCCGGAGCTATACGTTGAGCTGCCTGTAATGATGAATCTTACACTACATGGCGCTGTTAGAGTTGCTCACTAGAATCGCCTTCATAAATGTGGTATTGCGTACAGCGCCCAGCGTTCACCAGGTGCTGCCTGCCGCTACGAGGCACTACCTGCCGCTATCCCTTGATGAATAAACCCCATAGGCGCTCTGTTACAGCGCCCAATACATGTTGACAGCATCCACTAGTGGTCGTTGCTGATACCTGCCGTTAGTAATGAATAAGGCCCTTATTTATGAAGGAATAGCGACAAGTAGCGACTGGTGAGCGGCCGGTAATGACGGGCCCCGCCACGAGAACGCCGGCTCCCCACCACAATCACACATTTATCAAACCAATCCTGCTTAGCGACTGAGATAGCGCCATATAGCGACTCATTCATCATTATTCCAGCCTCAGCCCACAGCGCCAGCGTCCGACCTTGAACAGCGACAGGTATGACCTCTCGCTACCTGGCGCTCTCCAATGCATTTCAATGGAACAATCTTTAAATATTAATAATTAATTGTTATTAATGTTTTTTTTTTAAATGTGAAAAATTCTGTGACCACTTCTGCCATTTTAGATATTTTTTTTAAGGGGGAAAAAAAAAAATTGTACAGAATTGATATTACAGGTCTGATATTATTGTATTCATATTACTAAAGGTATTTTAAATATTTTTTTTTTTTGGTTTCCAAAAATATGGTTGTTTGGGGGTTAAAAAACTACTTTTAACCCATCGCCGCCAGCGCTCTGGGGTTTAAACAAGCATTTCACAGCGCAAGAATTTTTTGAGCGTGATTTTTTTAATGAATATGGTGGAAGGCGGTCGCTCTGACCAGTCGCTATCATGCGCACCCATACAGCGCGGAACCTGTCAAATAGCGACTCGTAACCTTGTATTCAACATTACTGCACACCGACTGAGTCGCTGTCAACAACCGAACAACGGGCAGGCACAGCGACTACTAGCGGGCGCTGTGAAAATACCGCTACAGTCGCTCAACCGTCGCTACATGTCGCTATTAATAAATCAGCCTCTTAGCCTCCCCTATAGGGGATTTCCATGCTTCATGAGCTATTGAAAATGAAATGTTTTCCCCAAAACAAGCAGCATTCTAATGTATAGTGTGCGTTAATCAGACCCTCCCTTTACTGTACCCACATTACTACATCAATGCTGCAGTATTAGAGGCTGATTTATTAATAGCGCCAGGTAGCGACAGTTGAGCGACTGTAGCGGTATTTTCACAGCGCCCGCTAGTATTCGCTGTGCTTGGCCGTTGTTCGGTTGTTGATAGCGACTCAGTCGGTGTGCAGTAATGTTGAATACAAGGTGATGAGTCGCTATTTGACAGGTTCCGCGCTGTATGGGAGCGCATGATAGCGAATGGCCATAGCGACCGGCTCCCACCATATTCATTAACAAATCACGCTCCAAAAATTCTCGCGCTGTGAAATGCATGTTTAAACCCCAGAGCGCTGGCGGCGATGGGTTAAAAGTAGTTTTTTAACCCCCAAACAACCATATTTTGGGAAACCAAAAAAAACAAGTTTATAAAAACATTTTGGAATATGAATACATTAATATCAGACCTGTAATATCAATTGTGTACATTTTTTTTTATTTTTTTCTTACCTTAAAAAAATTATCTAACATTGCAGAAGTGGTCACAGAAATTTTCACATAAAAAATAAAAAAAAATTTTTTAACAATTAATTATGAATATTTAAAGATTGCTCCATTGAAATGCATTGGAGAGCGCCAGGTAGCGAGAGGTCATACCTGTCGCTGTTCAAGGTCGCTCGCTGGCGCTGTGGGCTGAGGCTGGAATAATGATGAATGATTCGCTATCTGGCGCTATCTCAGTCGCTAAGCAGGATCGGCTTGATAAATGTGTGATTGTGGTGGGGAGCCGGCGTTCTCATTGCGGTGACCGTCATTACCGTTCGCTCACCAGTCGCTACCTGGCGCTATCCCTTGTTAAATAAGGGCCTTAGTAAAGTTTGCATTCTGTGTCAAAATCCATCTGAATAGTTTATTACACCTGCAGAGAAACTGATATATCTAAGACAAATCATTTTCAGTCACATAGGAACTGTCAGGGATCCTTGATTCTCTTACAACGTTAGGCCCATCTGGTGCATCTCCGGCAAGGACCAGTTTGAGGTTTATGTGGGTCCTTGTCCAAATGGTCCCATTCGGGGGTCGGTCAAGACACATTGTCCTTCAGCTTCACTATCATCTATTCTCTTTTGCAGCTGGTCACCCTCACTGCCTTCTCCACTGCCACTAATTGTCCAGTCTCTAGTGCTCACCCCCTTCTCTGCTGTCAGTGATTATTATCTGGACCTTGTCACCTTCTTTATTGCCGCCAGTGGCTTCCAGACATTTCTGCTTCCTCCACTGCTGACGATAGGTCTGCCAGGTCATCCTTTATCTTCTCTATTGCATCTGATCATGCTCAGGTCCTTGCCGCCCTCTCCACTGCAGCTGATTAATGTTTGATCCTCTCTGTGACGATCATGGCCTTGGTGCTGCCACTAAGGAGGATCGGTTGCAGTGGGGTAGAACAGGAAGCTAGGGAGTCTGTGGAAACCTACCACAGAGTACTGTGTTGTGTTTCACTTGCCTTTAAAGTGGACCAACATCCAGGGGTGATCGGCCCGGGAATCTATAAGATTCCGAGATCGGGATCGGGATGTCCCGCGGGGTGAAACCCCCCCAAAACCCCCCAAAAAAACCTTACCTTATCATTCACCCCTCTAGACGTGCGCACGCCCGCGCCGGCCGTTTGTCAATGGCCGGCGCGGGCGTGCGCCCTGTAAGAGTGACGTGCGGGAGGCGGCGGCGGACGCGCTGTCTTGTCCGTCGCTGTCACCCGCTTGTCCGTCGGCGGGGATTGGACGGCGCGGTCACGTGGGAGCGTGGTGAGGTGAGTTTTTTGTTCTTTCTGGGGGGTTTCACTCAGCCCCCCCGAAGTGGACCAAAACCCAGGATAGTCAAAATCCTGGGTGTTGGTCACCTTTAAGCCAAACAGTTTTGCACAATTAAAAAAAAAAATCCCCAAAACTCGCCTACCCTATCTGCCTACATGATACTTGAAGTGGAACGTCAAACTATAACCCCCTCCCCCCCATCCTGCCTCAGCACTAGGGTAGGGTGGCATGGCAGGGAGGGAGTTTTATAGGGGTTACCAAGAAAATAAAGACCTTATCCGGGGCCTGGAACGCTCCTCCGGCACTCCAGATCCTAGGCCCCTAGTAAAACACAGAGCCGCACCCCCCCCCCGGCTCTGTGTGCATTCCCGCCGCATTTAAGTGAATGGGCGGCTGGAGCATGCGCTGACCTGGGGGGGGGGGGGCAGCAGGGGCCCCAGTATAATATAAGGTTTTTTTTCTTTATAGCCCCTCATCCTGCCTCAGCACCAGGGTAGGGTGGCAGGGCTGAAGAGGTTACAGTTTGACTAATGTTCATTTTCAATACTTATATGGGAGAGCGACAGGTAGCGAGAAGTAATACCTGGCGCTCTGGAAGCTAGAGCACCAGCGCTATTTGCTGAGCCACCTGTAATAATCAGCATTATTACAGATGGCTCAGCAAATGGCGCCGGTGCTCTAGCTTCCAGAGCGCCAGATATTACTTGTCGCTACCTGTCGCTCTCCCATGCATTTTCAATACTTACATTTGCTCCTTCTATCTACTCAAAGCTGAAACACTCCCTCAGCGATCTTCTCCTGATTGCGGCCATCTTGAAAAACACGGGGGCTTCCTTTTCTAGCTGCCCAGCTGTGCTTCTGCCTGGATTTAACCAACATAACCCACAATGCACAAGCTCAATAAACCCAGCAGCACTTCTTCTTTGCAGGCTACATGCAGCTCCATGGGACACCATTTTGGTGGTAAAATTGACCACTGCAGAAATTACAAAAAGGTAAATGAATTTTTATGTGCAGCAATCTGATTTGCCCTGGGCATATGACGCCTGTTTCTTGTAAGGTGTTGGTCCGGCTTAATTACCCTTGTTCTTCCAGATACACGGGAAACCAGATTTGCCAGTCTAGTGGGTGGAGCCCACTGGAGGAGCATGAAAAAAACTGAGAAAGGACTGTCGGTTGTCTGTGGGGCATCTAATAAAACATATGGGACATCTGCTCACACCTGCAGGGCATTCACAATGGCTGGCCAGCAAGAGACACTTAAAGTAGACCAGCACCCATTCACCTGCTAACGGGTGTTGGTCCGCTAAAGACCACATTAAAACAGGATTGGGGGGGGCAGAATGCTGGAAGTCCCCCTGTACATTGCCCCCAGAGCACCCAATATTCTTATCTGTCCCTCAATCCCCTGCCAGGAATGGCCTCCCATTATTGGCCTCCGGGTGGTCATGTTCACCTCATAATTTCTCTTCTGAAAAAAGTGGATCTGTGATGTTGCATAATAATCAGCATAATGGGCGGGGTCTGTAAGATCCTCAAAACTTGCATAAAACACCCTGACATTGGAGCCTAAGCCAGCACTCCAAGACACACTCCCAAAAGCCCATGCGCGCACTCCCAAAGTGCATGAGCGGACTACCTAAATGCATGCGCGCACTCCCGAAAGCTCAAGTGCAAACTCCCAAAAACCCATGCACGCTCTCAAAAAAAGGCCGTGCACACATTCCCAAAAGCCCATGCAGGCACTCCCAAAGGGCATGTACACACTCGCAAAGCGCATGGCTGCACTCCCAAATTGCATGGCTGCACTCCCAAAGCACATGTGCACACTCCTAAAGTGCATGCGCACGCTCCCAAAGTGCATGCGCACGCTCCCAAAGTGCATGCGTCCACTCCCAAAGTGCATGTGTCCACTCCCAAAGTGCATGCGTCCACTCCCAAAGTGCATGTGTCCACTCCCAAAGTGCATGCGTCCACTCCCAAAGTGCATGTGTCCACTCCCAAAGTGCATGCGTCCACTCCCAAAGTGCATGTGTCCACTCCCAAAGTGCATGCGTCCACTCCCAAAGTGCATGCGTCCACTCCCAAAGTGCATGTGTCCACTCCCAAAGTGCATGTGTCCACTCCCAAAGTGCATGCATGCACTCCCAAAGCTCCAGGGAAAGAGGAGGAGGTGGGGCAGCAACTGCTGCGATGGGGCGTGAGTGAGCGGTAGTGAGGAGTGGCACGGAACGGCGGTGCAGCTCTCTTTGCTTTTGGCCAATGGAGAGGGTAGCTGCATGCGTGCATGTTTCTTCTCCCCCTGCTGCCTTTGTGAGGCAGCAGAGAGGAGGCTGAGTCTGTGTAAGCCCCTAAAGATGCCTGGGGCCCTGACGCTTGCCCCGGTAGGAGGTCTGCTGAGATACAGATCATGATACAGTACTTCCATAACTGTGTTTCACAAATAGGAGGAGTTTTTTTATGCTGAAATGCCTTCCTCCAAACATAATGTTTCTCATTTAACGCAAGAGCTCTACTATTGGTCTCATCCATCCACAAAACATTGCTCCAATAGTATTCCATCTTGTCTAATTGATGCACAGACGGTAGCAATGTATCTCTCCATGCAATTCTGCCATCCACATCATTGTTATTCAGTGTCCTAATAGCTAATGGCTAATGGCTAATGTAGGAAGGCCCTTTATTTGCCTTGTGGTTACCTTGGGTACCTTTGTGACCTGATGTGCTTTTATATGCTTTGATCTTTGCGTGATCTATGTTGGTCATCCACTCTTGGAGTGAGTAATAATTACATTGAATTTCCTTTATTTATACACAATCTGCCCGACTGAAGATTTAGGGAGAACAAATGGTTCAGAGATAGATTTGAACCTTTATTAGCTCTATTTATCTACTGTAGAATAAAGGGGGGGGAGCAGCTCAATCACTATTATTTATACAAAATTATTATAATTATTCAGGGCCTGGGAACTAAGGCCCTTATTTATGAAGGAATAGCGACAGGTAGTGACTGGTGAGCGGCTGGTAATGACGGGCCCCGCCACGAGAACGCCGGCTCCCCACCACAATCACACATTTATCAAGCCAATCCTGCTTAGTGACTGAGATAGCGCCATATAGCGACTCATTCATCATTATTCCAGCCTCAGCCCACAGCGCCAGCGTCCGACCTTGAACAGCGACAGGTATGACCTCTCGCTACCTGGCGCGCTCCAATGCATTTCAATGGAACAATCTTTAAATATTAATAATTAATTGTTATTAATGTTTTTTTTTTTTCGTTTTTTTTTAAGTGTGAAAAAAGGGAATAAAATGTAAAAAAAAAATTGTACAGAATTGATATTACAGGTCTGATATTAATGTATTCATATTACTAAATTATTTACATTTTTTTTTTTTTTTGGTTTCCAAAAATATGGTGGTTTGGGGGTTAAAAAACTACTTTTAACCCATCGCCGCCAGCGCTCTGGGGTTTAAACAAGCATTTCACAGCGCTTGAATTTTTTGAGCGTGATTTTTTAATGAATATGGTGGGAGCTGGTCGCTAGGGCCAGTCGCTATCATGCGCTCCCATACAGCGCGGAACCTGTCAAATAGCAACTCGTAACCTTGTATTCAACATTACGGCAAACCGACTGAGTCGTTGTCAATAACCGAACAACGGCCAAGCACAGCGACTACTAGCGGGCGCTGTGAAAATACCGCTACAGTCGCTCAACTGTCGCTATTAATAAATCAGCCTCTTAGTGAAATACTTTTGTACCTGTGAACTGGTAAGCAGTCCAAAGGGCCACTATCTGTCTTTTTACCTTGCCACAAGCCCACAGCTCAGATACGGATCTTCTCCAATAATGTACTTCTGTAGAAGCTGAATACAACCCCAGCCGCACAAATGATCGACACGTGGCATTACTCACATTCTTCTGCTATGCCCACCCGCGCACAGCCATTTGGTTGCGACGGGAAGTCTGTGCACAGCCAAATATAATATGAGTGATGCCTGCGCTGGCCAAGCATGCACTGTGGGCTCGATGGAGAGGTAAGCTTATTGGGCGAATGGGGGGTTTCAGTTTGGGATGCCCTGGGGAGATGAAATGAGCCAGCCCTGGAGTCTCATAGATAATCAGCTTCCATTGGTGCACTAGGTTTTTCCCTATAGTCCAGCCTGGCAATGAGCCTGTTTCCCTATGGGCCCTTATGCTGTATGTTAGATTGCCGGGGAGGCCGATTCATTAATAGCGCCAGGTAGCGACAGATGAGCGCCAGTAGCGTGATTTTCACAGCGCCAGCTAGTATTCGCTGTGCTTGGCCGGGGTTTGCATATTGACAGCGACTCGGTCGGTGTGCTGACAGCGACTCAGTCGGTGTGCGGTAATGTTGAATACGGGGTTAGGGGTCGCTGTTTCACAGGTTCTGCGTTGTATGGGTGCGCCTGACAGCGAATGGCCAGAGCGAACGGCTTGCTGCAGATTCATTAACTAATCACGCTCAAAAATTTCTCGCGCTGTGAATTCCTTGTTTAAACCCCAGAGCGCTGGCGGCAATGTGTGTAAAGTAGTTTTTAACCCCCAAACTACCATTTTTTTTTCATGTAAAAATTATACAAGTTTTTCTAAACATTTTATAATATGAATACATGAATATCAGACCTGCAATATCAATTCTGCACAATTTTTATTTTATTTTTTTTTTTACTTAAAACAAATCCTAACATTGCACAAGTGGTCACAGAATTTTTGACATAAAAAAAAAAACATTAATAGCAATTAATTATGATTATTTAAAGATTGCTCCATTGAAATGCATTGGACAACGCCAGGGAGCGCCAGGTCATACCTGTCGCTGTGATGGGATTAGCAGCGGCGCTGTTCGTTGCAGTCGGCTACATGATGAATCCCGCGCTAGCTGACGCTCTCGCCGGCGCTAGCCTCATTTAGCGTGATAAATGCGTCATTGTGACCGCCGCCGGGCGTACTTGATTCGGTAGCCGCCGTTAGCTGGCGGTACCTGGCGCTCATCAGACACTACCTGGCGCTAGCCCTTGATAAATAAGGCCGAAGGTGTGCTAACCTCCAACTTCTTGGGGCTGCATGCCATATATGTTAATTTTTAACACACAGAGTTATGTAAAACAATTAAATTCATAACAATTCATAAAAGAATAGCAGATTGCACACAAGTTATGCGTTTGCATTTTTGACGTTACACAAACTTTTTATGTATTTAGCCTTTCTTTTCATCACTTTTTCATTATGAAACACTTCCATACTTTCCCTACTATTGTGTTCTATGGTAGCTTAGGCTTCAGCGCCACTTATTACTGGTGTATCGTATACACACATTTTGAAATAGGCATAGAGTGGTACAAAAGTCAAATCATCGGCCGTGAATGGCACAGACACTTAAACCAGTCCCTTAGTCCCACTACTCTACCTTGAGGTTTCAGAGAGATTATCAATAGATTAGACTAGGGCCCTTATTTAAGAAGGGATAGCGTCAGGTAGCGCCTGGTTAATGAGAGGTAGCGACAGGTAGCGACTGGTGAACGCCGGACACGGCACGCAATTACACATTTATCAAGCAGAATCTGTTTAGCGACTGGGATAGCGCCATGAATAGAGATGAGCGAACTTTTGAAAAGTTCGATTCGGCCGATTCGCCGAATTTCACAAAGAAATTCGGGTTCGGCCGAATCGAACTTTTACGAAGTTCCCCATCATAAATGCCGGCATGGTGGGAGCGGGCCGGTAAAGCCGTCCGGCCCGCTCCCACCATGCCGGCATTTAAAAAACAAAAAAAAAAAAAAAAAAGCATTTTTGCCGGCATGGTGGGAGCGGGCCGGCCCGCTCCGCTGTCAGCGGAACCGGCCGGCCCGCTCCCACCATGCCGGCATTTCAAAAAAAAGCAAACACTTACCTGCAGGTCCGGAGCGTGGAGGCCGGCGCCGCTCTCAGCTGTCATCTGATGACGCGCCCTCAGATGACAGCTGAGAGCGGCGCCGGCCTCCACGCTCCGGACCTGCAGGTAAGTGTTTGCTTTTTTTTGAAATGCCGGCATGGTGGGAGCGGGCCGGCCGGTTCCGCTGACAGCGGAGCGGGCCGGCCCGCTCCCACCATGCCGGCAAAAATGCTTTTTTTTTTTTTTGTTTTGTTTTTTAAATGCCGGCATGGTGGGAGCGGGCCGGCCGGCTTTACCGGCCCGCCGGCCGGCTCCGCTGTCAGCGGAACCGGCCGGCCCGCTCCCACCATGCTGGCATTTTTTTTTTTTTAATTTCAGGAAAAATTCGATCGGCACGAACCACAAAATATTCGGGTTCGTGCCGAATCGAATATTTCCTGAAATTCGGAGCGAATTCCGGTTCGTCCGAACCGGTTCGCTCATCTCTAGCCATGAAGTGTCTGATCATCATTTTCACAGCCTCAGCGAACAGCGCCGGCGTTCAGCCTTGCACAGCACCAGGTATGACCTCTCGCTACCTGACGCTCTCCCATACATTTCAATGGATGAACCTTTTCTTCTCTGTTAACGGGGGAATTTGTTTTTTTTTTTCAAAAAATCACAATCAAAATTCTGTGACCTCTTCTGGCATTGAATAAGCGGTTGGTTCAAAATGTTTTCATTTTTTATATATTTCTTCAGAAATGACATTACAGGTCTGGGATTAAAGTGTTCATGTTACAATGTTGTTACAATGTAATTCCATATGTTTTCGCTTTGTTACTAGTTGATAGATGCTGAAAAACAGACTTTAAACACACCGCCTCCGGCGCTCTTGGCTTCAGATAAGCATTTTTCTGTGCCAGAGTTGTGTGAGGCTTGTTTTTTCTTGAATATGGTGTGAATCGGTCGCTATGAGCAGTCGCTACCATGCGCTCCCATACAGCGTTGTACTGGTCAAATAGCGACTCGTCACAATGTATTCAACATTACTGCACAGCGATAAACTAGCGACTCACGGGCTGAGCACTGCGACTACTAGCCGGCGCTCTGAAAATGCCTGCTACAGACGCTCTTCTGTCGCTACCTGGCGTTAGTGATGTATCAGCCTGCCCAACTGCGGTCAATCTCTGTGGGATCTTTATAATACCTTGCAGGCTACATAGCAGTTTGAATTAGATAGATTTACAGTGTTTGGGTTTCCAGGACCGACTCCAGGTTTATGTGGCTCCAGGGCAATAGGGTCTTAGGCCCTTATTTAAGAAAGGATAGCGACAGGTAGCGCCTGGTTAATGTGAGGTAGCGACAGACACGGCACGGACACAGCACGCAATTACACATTTATCAAGCAGAATCTGTTTAGCGACTGGGATAGCGCCATGTAGCGTCTGATTCATCATTTTCACAGCCTCAGCGAACAGCGCCGGCGTTCAGCCTTGCACAGCGCCAGGTATGACCTCTCGCTACCTGTCGCTCTCCAATACATTTCAATGGCCGATCCTTTTCTTCTCTTTAAACGGGGTTTTTGTTTTTTTGTTTTTTTTTCCAAAAATCACAAATAATTCTGCGCCCTCTTCTGGCATAGAAAAAGCATTTTTTTCACATTTTTTTCCTTTTTTATATATTTTTACAGAAATGACATTACAGGTCTGCCATTAAAGTGTTCATGTTACAATGTGGTTACAATGTAATTCCATATGTTTTCGCTTTGTTACTAGTTGATAGATGCTTGAAAACAGACTTTAAACACACCGCCTCCTGCGCTCTGGGCTTCAAACAAGCATTTTTCAGCGCCAGAGATTAGTAAGGCTGTTTTTTTCGGTCGCTATGAGCAGTCGCTAACATGCGCTCCCATACAGCGCTGTAGACCAAATGCACCACTAATTATTTCTTAATGATATATAAATTTAGGTGTGCCTTAAAGGAATCCCCAAAGAAAAGGGAATATATCCAAATACACATATACAATATGGGTGGCCCCAGCTACCACCAGGGAAATCCCCAGGCACCACCAAATGAATTACTAAATCAAAAATATATCATGAATCTTCAATATTTATTAATGATTACAAAAGTATCATCACAAATATATTAAAAACAAGATACTAATAGCAGGGACATAGATAATCATTCCTCTTCCTCCTTGTGAAAAATATATACATCCCTATCTCGCAATATATGATACAATATGAATAAAGTGACTAGTGCAATATAAAGGTGCTAAATGCTGAAAAATGCTAAGTGCTATAATATAACATTCAAAAACCTATATAAATTTATCCCATATAAAAAGAGAGAACAAATAACCAATCAAATTGCCCCAAACTGGGATAGAAGTAATAAAAAAAAGTGCATAAGATATCACCAAATCAGAAGTTAAGAGGTGTCCCTGCTAGTAACTGGCGTCCTGATCCCCCACGCGTTCCGTAAGACAAGCTCACTTCTTCAAAGGTGCCATACAGCGCTGTACTGGTCGAATAGTGACTCCTCACAATGTATTCAACATTACTGATCAGCGACTGAGTCACTATGAAGTAGCGACCCACGGCTGAGCAAAGCGACTACTAGCGGGCGCTCTGAAAATGCCGCTACAGACGCTCATCTGTCGCTACCTGCCGCTAATGATGAATCAGCCTCAAAGAGAACATACCCAGAAGGGCAGACTAGATAGACCATGTGGTCTCCTTCTTCTGCCAACCTTCTATGTTTCTATGACAGCTAGTAGATACTGTATCTGCCCATAGACATCAGATTATTCTGTAACCTGTTATGACCTGGATCAGCCCGGATCAGCAGGGTAACTACACATGGGCAATTTCAAATAGAGAAAACATGTCTGCCTTTCTGCTAAGAGGGAGTTTGTTGGATAATAGAGGAGAGATTAGTTTTATGAGATTCATCATGCTGGGATATGCTTAGATTGAGAATAATCTCTAAGTAATCTTATTAATGAGAAATCGATGAGCGTGTAATCTCCTTAACCTATTCAAGTCTACAACGGAACTAATTGCTAATACAATCTTCTGTGTAACTAGTCTGGGTCCACAAAGCTGTTCTTTCCATAAGGTACCAGTAGGACCTGCACCAAGGGGCCCCAACATAAGAGCGTCTAGAGGGGCTGAAACGTTGGAAAATAATTGATACTATTCTTTGTTTATTATTAAATGCCATATACCCTGAAGACAGGTCCTTTTAGTCATTCTAATTGGCTTAGCTAAAGGCTCTCTACTAGTTTCACTTTGTATAAGAGGCCGATTCATTAACAGCGGCAGGTAGCGACAGTTGAGCGACTGTAGCGGCATTTTCAGAGCGCCCGCTACTAGTCGCTGTGCTTGGTCGTTGTTCGGTAGTTGATAGCGACTCAGTCATTTGCCGTAATGTTGAATATTGGGTGAGGAGTCGCTATTTGACAGGTTCCGCGCTGTATGGGAGCGCATGATAGCGACTGGCCCTAGCGACCGGCTTCCACCATATTCATTAACAAATCACGCTCAAAAAATTCTCGCGCTGCATGTTTAAACCCCAGAGCGCTGGCGGCAATGGGTTAAAAGTCGTTTTTTAACCCCCAAACAACAAGTTTTTAAAATAATTTGGTAATATGAACACATTAATATCAGACCTGTAATATCAATTCTGTACATTTTTTTTTCATCTAAAATGGCAGAAGTGGTCACAGAATTTTTCACATAAAAAAAAAAAAAAAAACATTAAAAACAATGAATTATGAATATTTAAAGATTGTTCCATTGAAATGCATTGGAGCGAGAGGTCATACCTGTCGCTGTTCAAGGTCGGAACGCTGGCACTGTGGGCTGAGGCTGGAATAATGATGAATGAGTCGCTATATGGCGCTATCTCAGTCGCTAAGCAGGATTGGCTTGATAAATGTGTGATTGTGGTGGGGAGCCGGCGTTCTCGTGGCGGTGCCCGTCATTACCGGCCGCTCACCAGTCGCTACCTGTCGCTATCCCTTGTTAAATAAGGGCCGGGGAGGCTGATTCATTAATAGCGCCAGGTAGCGACAGATGAGCGGCAGTAGCGCTATTTTCACAGCGCACGCTAGTATTCGCTGTGCTTGCCCGTTGTTCGGATGTTGACAGCGACTCAGTCGGTGTGCAGTAATGTTGAATACGGGGTTAGGAGTCGCTGTTAACAGGTTCCGCGCTGTATGGGAGCGCATGACAGCGAATGGCCATAGCGAACGGCTCCCAGCATATTCATTAAAAAATCTCGCTCAAAAAATTCTCGCGCTGTGAAATGCATGTTTAAACCCCAGAGCGCTGGCGGCGATGGGTTAAAAGTAGTTTTTTAACCCCCAAACAACCATATTTTTGGAAAAAAAAAAAAAACATGTTTTTACAAACATTTTGTAATATGAATACATTAATATCAGACCTGTAATATCAATTCTGCACAAATTTTTTTTTTTTTTTTTTACCTTAAAAAATATATCTAACATGGCAGAAGTGGTCACAGAATTTTTGCCATTTAAAAAAAAAAAAAAAAAAAAACATTAATAGCAATTAATTATGAATATTTAAAGATTGCTCCATTGAAATGCATTGGAGAGCGCCAGGTAGCGAGAGGTCATACCTGTCGCTGTTCAAGGTCGCTCGCTGGCTCTGTGGGGTGAGGCTGGAATAATGATGAATGATTCGCTATCTGGCGCTCTGTCAGTCGCTAAGCAGGATCGGCTTGATAAATGTGTGATTGCGGAGGGGAGCCGGCGTTCTCGTGGCGGTGAGCGTCATTACCGTTCGCTCACCATTCGCTACCTGGCGCTATCCCTTGTTAAATAAGGGCCTAAGTCTACAAGGTGTGAGAGAAAGGCGCCATGTCCTTGAGAAGCCTGAAGTGCATTGTTAATGTAAACTGTTTGAACCTTCTGTGATCAAAACCCACCTATCTATGAGACTCCAGGGCAGGCATACTCCTCCCTCTGGTCTGTACCCTGCTGTGTGAAACCCCCCAGGTCGCCCGAAAACTCACCTTCATTCCCAGTCCAACGGCACATGTGTGAGCAGCGGCCACATCCCCGCTATACTTTTCGCAGGGCGCATGCCCGCGCTAGGCATTTGTGGATGTTGCTGCCAGCTCGCTCGGATCAACTCGCATTAGACAAGCCCCTGGAAGAAGGGGCTCGAGCAGATCCGAGTGCACTGATTGGATGAGCGGCTGCGCATGCACCGTAGTACCCGGAAGAGGGGAGTTAGTTCAGGCAACCTGGGGGTTCCACACAGCGGGGCATTCCCCCAGGGGCAAGGACCAAAACCCAGGATAGTCAAAATCCTGGGTTTTACTCCACTTTAATAGACGAATGCATATATTTATCATATATTTATCATTTGTTAGGAGACTCCCTTATGACAACAGGCCAGAGATTTATTTTGTGTATACCCCTAGTGGATTCCACTGTATTGTGAGATGGGAGATAAGATTTTCTTAAAGCTGACCAACCACGTTCTATGGAAGGTTACATTTAAAAAAAATAACAACCCTATGTATCAACTTCACATAGTTTCCTGGTAATGAATTGGATACAAATATTCACAAATGATTTTGGCTTCAATTGGGTGAAAATTAAAGGAAAGTTATATCTTCTTTTGGCTCTTATTTTCCTTCTAGCACATTTTCAATAGGCTCTAATTGCTCCCAGAATGATATTGTGAGGTAGGGGGTGCAGGGGGCGGGGGCTTAAACAGCTAGTTTAGAACAATGGCATCTTGTCAGAAACCAATGGCATACAAATGGCATACCTGGGGAAAATGAAAATGTAAATGACTAGAACAAGCATAGCAATACCAAGCAACATTGAGGACAGAAAACATCCAAACGGTAATGTATGTGGGGTGGGGGAGCAACATAGATCGAGGTGTTTTGGGGGGGTTGGTCCACTTTAAGGTCCTTTAAGGGACTATGTGGCCAAAATAAAAGAATCATCCTGATGAAGTGGGACGTCCTGTACCCACGCAACGCGTCGATGTGAGTTTGGCTGATCCAGAGCGGGACATTTCATTATGGTGATGTAATCTGTTTCTATACTATGCAGCCGCAGCCCCTTCTCTCATATTGACACCATTGGTTTCATTGATTCACTTTAATCGGTTTTGCACACAGTACCCTATAGATGTACCCACCAATGAGTGTGGGACTATAGGTTTTTGTCGGCACTTTTAATTTATTAGTGTATATATATATGTATTTTTCTGTAGCATTGGCACTTTGCACTTTTTCTGGAATTGAGCACAATTGTATGTTTATTTATTTTTTGTTAATTAGTAGAGATGAGCGAACCGGTTCGGACGAACCGGAATTCGCTCCGAATTTCAGGAAATATTCGATTCGGCACAAACCCGAATATTTTGTGGTTCGTGCCGATCGAATTTTTCCTGAAATTAAAAAAAAAAAATGCCGGCATGGTGGGAGCGGAGCCGGCATTTAAAAAACAAACAAAAAAAAAAAAAGCATTTTTGCCGGCATGGTGGGAGCGGGCCGGCCGGCTCCGCTGTCAGCGGAACTGGCCGGCCCGCTCCCACCATGCCGGCAAAAATGCTTTTTTTTTGTTTTTTTTGTTTTTTAAATGCCGGCATGGTGGGAGCGGGCCGGCCGGCTTTACCGGCCCGCCGGCCGGCTCCGGCCCGCTGACAGCGGAACCGGCCGGCCCGCTCCCACCATGCCGGCATTTTTGATGGGGAACGTCGTAAAAGTTCGATTCGGCCGAACCCGAATTTCTTTGTGAAATTCGGCGAATCGGCCGAATCGAACTTTTCAAAAGTTCACTCATCTCTATTAATTAGCACTACAGGGGTTAGATAAGCAATATATTTGGATTGATTTACAGGGCAGCGTGCAATATAACATTACTGTTTACATTTAGATTGTTACTTATTTAGTCCCACTACTCCAGATCAGCTTTAGTGTGGTTTTAATTGATTTTATTGTCTTAGTGTTATGTGTTGTATATTTTGTATGTGACCATTAAATATTGAAGTAAACATATACCCTGTTTAAATATCAAATTGGTTGTGCAGCCTTTTGTATGGGTAGTTACCACTTTTGGGCCAGTTCTGGTGGGCTCAGTTGTGTTTTATACCAAAATAAAAGAAATCTGTACCTCTGCTTCTTCGCAGCGGCTTCCTCAAGGTCTGGTGCTTATTAAGGACATGTTTGTGCGCCCCCCTCTGATTGATACAGAAGGAGCGTGACTTGCATCCCCCCTTTTGTTAAATAAAATGACATTGTGGACCAAGGCCTGTTTACCAATCTGCTCGTGGTGTAGAGCCTACAGGGAGTATAATTTGACACGCCAGATCCCAGAGAAGCTTTGTAGAGGAGGAATGCTGAGCTGCATCCTCCAACCCCCAATTCTGACCTGGGATGCTGTTCCTCTCTCACACCCTACATGACTGTTGGAAACCAGGCAAACAGGTATGCATGCCCACTCATTGAATCATTTTGGTAGCAAAACACTGAGTGGACTTAGAGGGGTATTTATTTTATTTTTTTTTTGTGAGGACAGGCATCTCAAGGCATCTCAAATTGGAAGATAATAAATAAGGCTCCAAGTAGTAAGAAACTTGTCTCAAGATCCAGTCTGGTGGCTTGTACGTCCAATAGCAACCTCCATGCCGAACACCTGCTCCCCCCCCCTTTTCAGTCACAGTGACATCAGCACTACATACATTTCAATGGAGAGACCTTGCTGCCCCCTCCATTACAGTAAATGGAGTGGGCATGGCCAGTCACTGTAACTGATGGGTGAGGGTGGCTGACCATTTCAATAGTTGTTGGTGAATGGGAACACTGTGGTATCCTGAGATTCGGTAAGTCTGAACTAGGAGAGAAGTGCTGCAAGGAACTAAAGACCAATATGTGTGTGTTTTGTGTGCTTCTGCCTGGTCAGAGCCTTTAACCCAGCGCCAGCCAAGTGGCCACATCAGCAAAATTTCACGTGGCTGGAATTTTCTTCCCTTTAGAGGTAAAAGGCCGGAGGTGTCCTCATTCCCCGGCAGACCTCCAATCTTCAGGACAGTGTCTTCTTCAGCGTGACAGAGAACACATATTCTCTGTCCCACACTGGGCTCCTCCCAGCTGGCGCCCCTCTTGCAGTGGGAGTGAAGCCAGGAGCAGGGCAGAGGACACAGATGCTCCGTCCCGCTCCCGGCTTCCAATGCTCACTCGTGCAGAAGACAGCAGAGACAGCAACCGGCGATTGAAGGGGTAAGTATTGGTTTAAAAAAAAAAAAAGACTTTTTGAAGTGTGTGTAATTTCACTTAAGACATTTTTGAGACTCCAATACCAGTTCAAGGGGCAGGAGGGGCCGGAAAGTTACCTGCAGGCAAGCAGGTCAAGCAAGCCCCCCCCCCCACCTGATTACCTGCTTTACCAATAGTCAGGGGGGTGCAGAAGAGATGGTGCCAATGTGGGCTATGTGGGCGGGTAGCCTTTTGGGCCAGGGGCTGGCTGTCCACATAACTGGCCTGGGCTGGTTTTGCTTGAAATAGGAGACCACACATCTTTTATTCTTTATTTATTAAGGGTCTAACTCTTGATCTTTATTGCATAAATGACTGCATGGTCTGCATAGTAGTTGTATTTCATTTAAGAAGCTCATAAAGTTCTTTTCCTGTCACCGATTCTCTTCATGCTATACACAAATGACTGCATTTCCACAGCGGACTCTAAGATCCTAAACTTTGCCGATGATATAACAGCCATTGGTCCGATCGGGAACGGAGCAGAAGATGCTTAACTAAACAACGTTGCCAAAACTGCAGAGATGATCATGAACTTTCATCAGGCTTCAAAATCTACCACAACAGCATTATCCGTACGGGGAAAAGATATACAAAAGGTTACAGACACACAACTCCTGAGTGTCACCATATCGAACAACCTCAAGTGGGACAAGTTCATCAACACAATACTAAAAAAGTTTCAGCAGATACTGTTCTTCCTGTGTCAGCTGAGGAAGGTGCGGCTTTCTAAGAGGATTCTCACCAATTTCTACAAAGCAACCATCAGCTCAGTCCTGTTCTTCTCCCTCTCTTGCTGGAGCAAGCAAGAAGGACGAGAGGATATTCCAAAGTATTGTTAGAACCGCAGAGCGGATTATAGATGCCCCCTAACACCATGTATGAAAGAAGTGTCATGGCACATGCCAGAAGGATCATCTCAGGTCCCCCCTCCTATCTGGGTCATGATCTATTTGCCCCTCTTCCATCCAGGAGGTGTTTCAGAATGCCACCATGTAGAACCACTAGAGCTAAGAGTGGCTTCTACTCCTCATCCGATTTCCTACGTGAACTGCTCCTGCAGAGCACCCAGTTAACATCTACCGTCTTAGTGATTTACTGTGATTAACATTAATACTTCCCTAGACCTTGAATCCCAATGCTATGTAATGTATGTATATAACATCTCTCCTAGTGTACTGTATATGTAATGGTGTAAACTGCCAAAAGAAATTCCTTGTGCACATGGGGTACTTAACAACTAAAGTATTCTTATTTTTTTCAGTTTGAATCTGCCCTCTTTCTTTTCTTTACCTTCTCTATGCACTGCGGGATCATGAAAAAGGTAAGATTACAGGTGTCATACGACCCAGGGAGGCACTTGTCAATGGCACTGATGCCTCCTGCCCTGTTCCCTGCTGTCTGCAGGAACAGCTGAGGATGGCACAGGAGGAATCAACGCCATTGACAAGTTTTACAGTAAGACGCAGGTTGCATACCAGCCCACATTTGCCACCAGAAAGGTGCACAGCACAAATATAGGGGTTCAGCTTCTGAACCCCTATCTCTGTACTGTGCTGCTTCATGGTGAATTTCAGAAAAGAGCAGGGCAGTGATGGGGTGCAACAGAGAACAGGTCAAAGATGGGGGTGCTGCAGGAAGCAGGCGGTGCATTGGGGGACAGGGTATAATGGGGGTACAACTTGGCAGCCTACAGTGAAATGCACTTCAAACTTCTGGGGCCCCTGCCAGGCAAATCAAAGAAAGGTAATGTGCTGGTAGGGGGTGCCATATTCATGTTAGAGAAGGGTATTGTTTTTATAGTGGGGTGTCATATTCATTTTGGGTTGACATAACTTTTTCATAAAGTGGTGTTATATTCATGTTGGGGTGGGGTATAATTTTCATGTTGGGGCTTCATATTCATGTTGGGGTGGAGTATTATTTTCAAAGTGGGGTGTTATATTCATATTGGGTGGGGTATCATTTTCATGGTGGCATGTCATATTTATGTTGGGTGGGTTATCATTTGTATGGTGGGCTGTAATATTCATGTTGGGGTATCATTTTCCTATTAGGGTAGGGAGGGTCATAGAGTGGTGTTATATACATTTGTTGGGGCAGGGTGTCATATTCATGTTGGGGTGGGTTATCCTTTTCAGAGTGGGGGTGTTATATTCATGTTAATGTGTTGGTATGGGGGTTGGGGTTAAGTTCCTTGCTCAAGGGCACTTCGAATCTGCAACCCTTCAGTCACTAGGCCAATTCCTTACCTTTAGGTTATGGCTGCCCCACAATATTCACAATAATTTTCATGGTGGGGTGTCACATTCATGCTTGGATGGGATACCCTCATATATGGTACAAGACTTCTGAGGAAGCCAAAACCAGAATGGCTCATTTTTGATTGCAGTGGGGGGGGGGATCATGTTTGTACAAGGTGTGTTAATACTGTATTTTGTTATACAAAAATGTTTGAAATAGGGCCCCCAGACACAACTTTGCATAGGGCCCCAAAAATGATAAGCTCACCCTTTGCATATTGCATCCCATTTCAGCATTTTACTAGAAGGAACGAATAGTCTGATGTACACATTTTGTAAACCATCTGTCAAGTTTTCTATCATCCTTCAGGATGACCTCTGGAGAGGTGACCACTCCCCCTAAGAAGAAACACAAACTGAACAGAGAAACCCCACCCCTTCCCTTCAGTCCAGTTTTTGAGTTTCCTCGCAGGAAACCGCTGGACAGTAGGCTATGTCCAGTTTTTATTTTATTTTTTCTTTAGCTCCAGGAGACCCATGGAGAAACCTGCTGAGCACTGGACCCCTGCACCGTCGCGTTACCGGGTGTTGTCACTTCCGGGTGCGGCCAAGGTCTTGTGGCTACAAGGCTGCGCAGCACAGGGAAGGATCAGTCAGTAAGTTCTGTTTACAGCTAAGGATGGGAGAGGAGTCTGCGCGCATGTTCAGATAAATGTTAGCCATGAGAAACTTTTACAAGGTCCAGAAGATCCTCAGTGCTGGGGCATCCACTTCAGATGCATTTTTCCCAGCACAGTCTGTACAGGAGTCCCGGTCTCCCATGTCTCTTACAGCTAGCATATCCTCTCCCATAGACTCCTAAGTCTCTGACTCTGAACAGACAGAGAAAGAGTCAGAGGTGGCAGGAGAAAGTCAAGGCAAACTTTCTCCCTTCACAAGGGTCTCTCACTAGATGGGGGGCAAACCTCTACCTGAGGATTTCACCGGCATGTTGGATGACATTTAGTACACTTGGGGCATTAAGAGTGAGGACGAGCCCTTGTCCATACAGGACATGTACAGAAAAATCTTGGAGAAAAAATCCAAGGCTTTTCCAGTACATGCGGCGCTTAAGGATTTAATTAGGTCTGAGTGGAATTGCCCAGGGATCCTGGTCCCTCAAACGCAGGTTTCTGTTTCAGGAAAGTAACATAGAGTGGTGCTTTGCACAATCCAATGGACCACAGAACCGAGGGCATCCTGAAATGTGGTCTCTTTTACATTCAGATCTACTCTGGTGTCAAACTGTGTCACCAAGAGTATGGAATTCTAACTCAAGTATCTCAAGGGGTACTTGGAAAATGATACACCTAAGGAAAGTATTGAAGAGACACTGCTTAACGCTTTTCAGAGCCATATCCTTTTTGTCAAATGCCTCAGAGGAGGCTATCAGGGCCACCGCTAAGGCTACGGTCCTATTAACCTGTACCAGGAAGATACATTGGCTAAAAACAGGGTTAGGAGATTTAGTATCCAAGGCCGAGTCAGTCCTGAAAAAGACTACCCTGGTTTGTAGCCGTCTGGCGAGCAATTTCCCAGTTTGTGCTACATACAGTGGAAAAGGGGGTATCATTTGGAGGTTTTTCCTATCCCTTGTCCTTCTTTTCACGTAACCAGATTGCCCAGGAATGTAAGGAAGACGGAAGCCTTTCCAGTAGTCCTACAGGAGCTACTCCAGAAGAATGTGGTAGAGCTCATGCCTGACCATTTGGGGGGCAGGGTTTTTTTCCAAAATGTTTATGGGTCAAAAACCCCCAGGCAAGTTTTGTATACTAAACCTCAAGAAACTAAACCTATTCATCAAATACAAAGAGTTTATGATGAAGTCTATCTGCTCCGTAAGTCGAAACCTGGTAGAAAAGGCGTCTCGAAAAGGCGTCTCGATCTACAGGATGCCACATTCCAATGTTTTCTTTGCACCACAAATACCTACGGAGATGGAGCTGGGCATGTATCATTATCATCACAGAGCATTACCTTTCAGTCTGGCCTCAGCACCATTGATCTTGCAAAAAGATCTTGGCAGAACCCATGGTACACCTAAGACTAGACAGAATCACGATCATTTCATATCTGGACGACCTCTTGTTGTTAAAAAGGTCAGAGGAAGCTCTGCATGACCAATTTGGAGAGAACTCGGCTTCTCTTGGTGAACCTAGGTTTGATCATAAATCTAGAGTAATCAAATCTAGTACCCAGTATTCATTGTGGATTCCTGAGTTAGACAGTATCTCCCAAAAGATTCTGTGCCCAGCCAAAAGGAAGACAGAACCATTGTAGAGGTTCAAGCATCACAAATCCTCAGGTTTCGCTGAGGGAAATCATTAGATTACTTGGGTTCATGATGACAGCAATTGGAGAAGTCTCATTGGCAAAGCTTCACATGAGAAGTCTGCAGAAATATATCTTGGCACATTGGGACAGAAATACAAAATTACTAAACCAGGTAGTCTCTTTGCAGGAGGATACCCTTCAGAGTCTCCTTTGATGGACAAATCCTAATCTTCTAAAAAAGAGGAGCCCACTTGGACAGCCATCAGGTCCAGGGCTAATGGCCTTCGTTCATAGCCAAGAGAGTTGAGGGCGGTAAAACTAGCCCTGCAAAACTTTTTTATTGATAATTGTAGGCTGAGATGTGCAGATTCGTTCTTACGATGTCTTTACATATTTAAATAATCAGTAGGGGACAAGGTCACCAGTTCTTGTGGAGTTGTCAGATTCTATTCTTTTCCCAATTCAGGGTCAGATTCTATCAATCTCAGAGGTTCACCTAGAAAGAACCCTGAATATACTCACAAATTTCCTGAGCTGGGTCAGGATACATGAAACACTGTGGTGCTTAAATCAGGAGATTTTTCTCCAGATGCTAGTGCTTTGGGGCACCCCCAAATAGATCTATTTACCAATGCAAGGAACTCCAAGTGCAGGAATATATATTCGTTGTTGAGGGGGGAGAGAGCTCTAGTAGTGGCTTGGCCCATCCCTGGAAATTCCATTTGGCCTTTGCCTTTCCTCCCCTCAGATTATTCCATCAGGTGATCAGAAAGATAGCTCTGGAAGAGGACAGCGTTCTACTAATAGCGCCTTACTAGCCAAAAAGGGATTGGTTTTGGGAGCTAAGAAGCATGGTAAAGAGGAGACCCAGGGAATTGCCGAAAGTTCAGAATATTCTTCATCAAGACCCTATTCTACACCCAAATCTCAACAGTCTTTGCCTCTCAGCATGGATTTTGAAGGGGCCCTCCTAGAGCAGAAGGGTTGCTTCGCAGCGGAATTGAGACTTTACTGGATAGTCACAAATTGACTACCAGACGAATTTATGCCAAGGTGTGGAAGTGTTATTCTTCCGTTTGTAAAGTTAGCTGCAGAAGTCCACTATTTCTGTTTTACAGGACTTTCTACAAGAGGTTTTTGATCATGAACTGGCAGTCTGTGCATTGAAAACGCAGGCCTCGGCTATATCAGTATTCCTGGACATTTAGTTGAGACAAGATCAGCTGATAGATAATTTCTTCAAGGCTGTCACAAGAAATAGGCCTGACCCCTTTAGGGGTTTTCCAGCCTGGGATCTAACAATCATTCTAAAAGGGGTGTTGCAGGCCCCCTTTGAACCTTTAGATGAGGTACCAGAGAAATGTTTTGTTTTTTTTTGGTCATCAATTCCGCCAGGCAGATCACTTGCTATGGAGAACCTTACTGTACAATTTTACCAGATAAGGCCATTTTGTGAACTGATTTGTTATTCTTGCAGAAGATTGCTTCATCTGTCAACTGATCTCAAGATATCTTGCTACCTTCTTTGCCCACTATGGGGGGAACTGAAGATATTCTGCCACTCCTGGACTTTAGAAAGGGCACTAATCATTTACCTGGAAAAATCACAAAAATTGGGCAAATCAGACCAGTTTTCAATGGCTAAAAAAGAGGTCTTGGGGTTTCCCAATCTACTATTTACAAATGGAATAAGCAGGCTATTGCCCAGGCTTATATATCCTGGTTTCACCAAGGGTGTCCACGTATTCCACAAGAGCAATTTTGACCTCTTGGGCAGAGAAAACAGGTTTGTCCATTGAAGAAATTACAGACTAGATCTTATGTCAGCCAGGCACCAGGCCTTTGGCATGCCAGTTTTACAAGCAACATCCCTCGCTTAAGCTATTTTTCTTGCTTATCCTCTCCAGTGGTTGTCCTGAAGTATGAAGGAATAAAATCCGCATTAGTCTTACCAGTAACTGTGTTTCTACTAGTCCTTCATGACAATCCCGTATGTACCCCCGCCTTGTTGTCTATGGATACTAAAAGTGGAAACAAAAAATGAAAGATATTTATTCATTCCAATTCAAAATTGCGAATGGAATAGTGGATTATTTTTGCACAAATTAGCAGGCACCATTTGATATGTGATATGTGGTGGTTGGGAAGGTTTGAGGCACTAGGTTGTGTTACTGTTGTTTTTATTGATTTTCTGGTGATTTTTTAACAATTTTCCAATCTCCGTTTTCACTCTTAGAAAAAGCAAAGAGCCATCACTGACTCTGAGAATCACCAGATATTGATTGCCTTAGCTGATGTTTCTCCAACCAATTCATTTTTTCATTACACCACTAAACTGAGTGGCTCAGTAATAAAATGCAACCAGTCACATCCTCAAAATGGTTGATTCAGCACCATATTTTATTACTCAAATGTGTTTTCTTATGTTTTTTTCCCTCAGTGCAGTGCAGCACCATATTTAGCTGTACAAATAAAAAAAAAATCCCTAGCTCAATATGGTGCTAAATTGCACTGAGGAAAAAAATAGCATTTTCTCGCAAAAAAACATAAGAGTAACATGAGTAAGAAAAATACAGTGCTGCATCAACCCTATAATGTTAAAATTATCTGTCCCACTGAAGACGCTGGCAGCATGCCAGAGGATAGAAACATTGGCCGGTGCTGGAACCTGGATAGAGGTAAGCTTATTTTTTTATTCAACAGTGATTTGTTCAAATTCTTTTCGAACGAACCCTAACTTCTTGCGGAAATTAGGTGAATTGCCCAATTCAGATACGCTCATCTGTGATGCAAAGCCCAACCCTCTAACAACAAGCATGGCCATAATCCCTAAATCTAGCGCTAGGGCTTTGGATTCAGGTCAACCGAACATTTGACCTGAATTTTGACAGTTTTGTATGGTTCAGCAACAAAAGAATATTTGCCAAATTTGGGTCAAATTCAGCTTTACTTTAAAAAAAACAGCAAATTTTCTGTAGATAATGGCAGGGGTCACCATTAGCCAACTAATGCCTTTAAAGCCCCGTGTCAAGGCACATGCTAACTTCCTCCAACCTTATCTCCAAAGCATCTCAAAATCTCAGCATAAATGTGAATACTGTCAGGATCAGGGTTGTTAACAGCAATGACAACTCTGGAAGCAGTCCATTATGGTGAAAGCAAATGCAGATTATTGTGCAATACGTCCAACAAATGTTTACTGCGTTTCGTTAAGAAAGCAAAGTGCAGGGTAAATACAACATTCAACATACAGTCTTTCCATTCGGGGTAAAATGTCAACAGAACTCAGTTTCCTCACCAAAACAATTAGATCCAGAATTTGGGCATGCAGCAAAATGTGTCTCTTTTACAGGTGCCAACTTTGCGACTGGCTGTGTCTCATCATATGGCTTCCCCACAGACTGCTTTTCCTAGCAGTCTTTGTAGCCCTGTCGTAAGCCAGTCCCAGGCACCTGTGCAGGTAAACTCCGGCCCAGAGGGAGGGGAACCGCAGGTCCCAATACCAACCTACTCGCCATTCCATAGAAATTCAGGCCCCAACAAAAGGCTTCAGTGCTCTAAAAACACTGAAATAAAAGAGCCTCCCTGATTTCTTATCTCACCCAAGCCATCATCCATGGTGAAATATACACCCCCTCCACCGTATAGCCAGCTGCATGCCTACAATACCTTATGTATTTTAAGTGAAGCCAATTTCCTTGCTTCAATTTTGGTGTCATGGCTGAGCTGGAAAGGGCATGTCATGAGTAGAGATGAGCAAACCAGTTCGTCAGAACCAGAGTTCGCTACAAATTTCAGGGAAAATTTGATTTGGCGCGAATGATTTTTGGGGGGAATTGTGCCAACTCAATTTTCCCTGAAAGTCACTGTCACTTACCTGCACCTTGGCTCTCTGGGACATAGCCTGTCCCAGCCACCGAACTGGAACGATGGAGGAGCCGGCCTGCAGGTAACTGACTGATACTTACCTCCTTCTCCATGACCCTAAGTACTGGAGTGTCCCTCGCCGGCTCCCCTGTCGCTCGGGTACGGCTGCGGGCACTGTGCGGGGCAGAAGATGACTTGCCCAGCTGACAGCACAGCCTGCTTCCCCCGCTCCCCTCCTGCTGTGTGTTTTGCGCAGCAGTAGGGGAGCGGCGGAAGCAGGCTGTGCTGTCAGCTGTGCAAGCCTACTTTTGCCCCGCACAGTGCCTGCAGCCGGACCGGAGCAGGGGGGGGCAGGAACTGGGACGGAGGGGAGTTTTTTTCTTTTCCGGAGAAGCCGCAGCCAAAAGCCAGGCAGAGAAAGCTGGGCGAGTAAAACCTGCCTCCCCTGAAGTTGGAACCCCCACCTGCCACTATAGTTGGATGAGGAGACCCGACTCCCCACCCACTGCCCCTGAAGCCTACACCCCCACCTTCCACCAGAGCTAGGCGAGGAAAGCCTACCTCCCCACCCATTGCCCCTTAGGCAGGCAGCCCTATGTGCCTCTGGAGTTGGGCATGAAAAGCCTACCTCTCCACCGGCTGTCGCAGAAGCTGGCACCCCAACTTGCCACCGGAGCTGAGCGAGGAAAGCGCACCGGAAAAGCCGAGCAGGAGATGCCAGCACCCCACGCACTGCCCGAGCAGCTGGGCTGAAAAAAGCCCACACCACCACCTGCCACCTGAGAAGCAAGGCCATAGGAGTCCTGCTGTCTCAAGTCATGAGTCTTGAGCATGATTTGTTGTAGGCAGAGTGGCTGTTAGATCGCTTTTTTGCACTGTCCAAGAAGAATGACATTGAAAGGATATTGGTCCGCTTTAAGGGGGTCAGTTCAGCATCACTGCAATTCTATTTTATTTTTCACCTAAATTGCATTTTTGCGACTCTTGCTGAATCAAACTCCACTTACGTAGTAGAATTGTAGCAGTGGATCAAGAACACAGTGGGACCTAATCTCTCTGATGTTTAAATGTTGTAAAAGTTACTTAAAGGAGCAGTATCGCGAAATTTGCATTAAAAAAGATAAATAATTAAATAGCCACACAATAGCTTCTAACATGTGTATGAATAATCTGGTGATAGAAAATGAAAAAAATATATGCCTCTCTTTTAAATTGTATAATTAAAATGGCTCAGTCCATTTGCTAAATAGGGGGATCTGCTGGCTTGTATTTAGTGAGCTGCTTCATTTAGCCCACTGGTCTCCTAGCAACACTTTACCTCAGAGGCTGCCACTGTAACGGCTGTGTGTGTGTGTGAGGTGCTGCTTTTGTTATGAGACCAGGTGACTCTTATGTGTAAAATCTATACAAAATAAACTAAACTGACTGAAAATGACTGAAATTCTTCTTTGAATAACTGTTCAGGAAAATCTAAAGGTATTAAAGTGGAACAAAACCCCATTCTAAATCAGGATGCCCACTGTGTGAAACGACCCCTGGATAACCACAGATCCCCCCATTTTTCTGGCGCGCTCACGCAGATAGTCATTTAGACAGGCCGGGCGGCCAGGAAGGTTACTGCTCAGGCTCCCCATCTGCGTGCAAACAGCGCTGATTGGATGAGAGTCCACGCATGCGCTGTGGGACAGGGAAAGGTACGTTTTCACAGGCGAACTTGGGGATTTCCCACATCAGGGCATCCCAAGTAGGGATGCCCCTAGGGGCACAAAACAAAACTCCAGATAGTGAAAATCCTGGGTTGGGCTTCGCTCAAAACACACAAAGCTGAAAGAAAGATCATATGGAAAAAAGAAAAATAAGAATATGAAAGAGAAAATGGTAAACTGATAAAAAAAAACTGGTAAAAAGATTCTGCAGCAGAGCCAACATGAAGGAAAAACTGTTAAAATCAGCTAAATTACTTCTAGAGCCTTTCTCTCTGTTTTAGATATATAAGTTCTGGCCAGGCAATGTTATCTTATGCTGGACGGCTGCCAGCACTGAACAGCTGAGACTTTGATACATTCTCCTCAGCGTGGAACTGATACATTGTATCTCCCCTCTCCTCAGCATGGAACAGGCTAGAGTGTCGGCTGTCGACACTGACAAGACATAAACATGAGCTATTAGTCTCCAGCTGTTCATCACACAGATCATTTTTTTCTACATTTGTAATTCTTACTCCAACACCTACCTACATTCCAAGTACCATTTAAAAATAAGTCACCAAGAAAAATTCGCGATACTGCTCCTTTAAGCTCATTACTTTTCAATCTAAAAAAGGTTATATTGTTTGGGGGTTGTTAATTTTAACGTTATATACAGATGTTATACTAAAATAAAAGATAATTTTTCCCACTCTAAAGTTACATTCTTCGGTTAAAAGTAATCTCTAGCATTACATAAGAGGTTTTAAAGGCATCAAGATTGTTCTTCCACACTAAAATAACATTATTTTGTTAAGGCCAACCTCTAGTTTTACATTCAGACATTTTTAAGAAGTGCAAAGCCTTGATTCAGTACGGATCCCCATCTTTATTAATCATGGTATCACACATATCAATACAATACCATTAATACGCATATCATTCTGACAACAGATTGACATGACCAAGGCAGCACTCCGCATTCTTGCAGCAGCAGCAAGCATCACGTAATAAGCATAACTTGTAAGTACTGTTTCTTATAGAATAACTGTATGTTTATGGGAACTACTGTACAATAACTGTAAATTTATGCCATGTTATCTCGCACCCAAAACAGGCCACTAGGCACGCTGAAGAAGCCGACAGGCGAAACGCGTCCGTGCGCTACATACTTGCTACAAACGAGGGCCTGCACCCTTGCTACAAACTGAGACTTTTGGGTTGATTCAAAGAAACATGTAACAGCTTGGATTTGGCTCACGATCATCCTATTTTTCACGTCCGCTCGTGCGTTCGTATGAACTTGCGAGTGATTCAATAAGCAAATACGCTTCTATCCTAAAATATACGTCCGTTCGTATGGCAGTTCGGGAATCAGACCTATGTCAGTTTCCATCCTGAATTTTCCGTTTCATTTCTCAGGTTGCAACATTGGTTTTGCCCTTTTTCCTTTTTTGTCTGGACGTAAATCCTTCTGATCTTGCGGCCGCGCACTACAAACTTAGCTCATTAAAGTGCATTCTAAATATTTGGTCTTATTTTTCTTTATTTCATTCATTTTGTTGAAACCAACCATTAATGAATGCATTTGCATCATAAAATCTTACTTTGTTTAATTTTTAGTTAACTTGCATTTTTTACTTGTGGATGTAATTTTAATATTTTGGCTTCAAATGGTACAACTTAAATTTTTGGTGTGTGGTTACCCACACCCTCTACATACAGATTGCTCTCAAATATTAAAAAACACCCAGCAACTTCTGCATGTTATGAGTCTAGAAACAGCCAAGATGGCGGCTCAGGTATTCTCGGGCAGCCTGCAAACAGAAAGGGCCTTGTGACTGTCCGTGCCCCCAGCTCTGGGGGCAAAATACAGCAGTAACCCACATCCTGCACTTTATCCCGCTCTCCTCTCCTCAGTAAGTGTGATGCATCTGACCAAAGATGTGCTTAACTAATTAAACAAAGCAAAGGTAAACAACTAAAACAATAAATGCTATCTAAAAATATTATTCTAGTACATCAATTTAACAATAAATAACAAAGGACATAAGTTTCTTTAATTAACGCAAATATATTGCAAAATAAAGGTTTACATGCAAAGGACTAATTAAGGTCCACATTAAAATGCTTTTATAAGGCATACATGGAAATGTATTAAATCAGGCATGCATTGCCATACAATTAATGGCCTCGGCCATGCTGATACATGCAGTTCATTGGAGCACAAGACGCGCAGACTCCTCCACATAGCCAAAAAACCTGTTCACGAACAGCAATCCGGCTGCTAAAAGGTGTCGGCTGTGGCTTTCTTTTAAAACGCGTTTACAGGTTTCTCTGAATCACACCTAAACACATCCAATTATCCTAAGTTTTACGTTTTCATCGTAAGTTTTAGGATTTGATCCTAAGTTTTACGTTTTGATCCTAAAATTTACGAACGCACTGCCGCTGATCGTAAGAGCATATACGCATTCGTACGTAGGCTCGTGCGAGTCGGGAATGGCCAAAAAAACAGGAAAAAATGACTAACACCCACCCAAACTTACGATTCTCGATACGAAATCAATTAACTTTGGCTCTTTGAATCGAGGGGTTTGACCCAACAGGAAGCTATAAATTTGGGAATAATCCCATAAACAAGCTCAATAAGAAAAGGACTTTACGGTATTTCTGTCAACCGGGCACAATCTTATACCCGGATATGTACAGCTATGATTAATTCAAAAGAACATATTTATTGTATATATGTATATAGATTTTTTGCACTACTAATAAATTAGGTATTTACAAAGAAATAGGAATCACACTGCACTTAATTGAGAGTAAAACTGGCACTTGGGAGCCCCTGACCAAAACCCACGGGAAGGAGCAAAATCATCCACACAGTGGACAGGGACTCCCAAAAATAAGTTTTTCTTCACCTCCTCAGCCCATAAAATTCTCTGACGTAACTCAGAGGTGCCAGTACTCGCCGGCCAACACAGGAAAGTATACTACTTAACATCCTCCCTTCCTGAAAATCTCTTTACCCACTGACCCCTTTCCCCCCCCCCCCTTCCCTCCCCAACCCCTCCCCATCCCCTACCCATCCCCTCCCCATCCCCTACCCATCCCCAACCCCTACCCATCCCCTACCCATCCCCAACCCCTACCCATCCCCATTCAATTTTTTGCCCTAGGGCAAACCACACTAAAAATAAAATTAGGACTGTTTCTTGTTTTATTTAAAAACATAGGCCTCTATTCAATAAAGGTAGAAAAAAATTATCATGGTAGTAAAAGAGTCAATTCATGAAAAGAAAAGCCTGAGAATGTCACTGTTGCTGAATCACCAGCTAAGAAAACAATGAAAGTCAATGGCACTTTTTTTACTCCTAAGCAAAGTAGGGAACTATTTACTCATTTCTACACTGTAGTAAAAGCTGTCATTGACTTTCATTGTCTATTTATCTAGTGATTCAGTAACAGTGACATTCTCAGGCTTTTTTCTCATGAATTGAATTTTTTACTACTATGAGAATTTTTTTCTACCTTTATTGAATCGAGGCCATAGAGTTGAAAATAGGTGCAATGCAGTAAAGGGAAGAATATAGAGCATGGAGCCTCATTTATGAAATGCACCATTTAGCACCAGTTTTGGATGCACTGCTGCTGTAATGTGGACCAAAGCCCAGGTAAGTGAAATTCCAGGGTTCTGGTCCACTTTAAACCTAACCTGGCCTCATCTTTAAAGGAAAAGTCCACTTTTGTGGAATTTCCCTAATACTCCAGCACCAGGCAGTCCTATGAGTGACTAGACCCCCAGACCCACAACTAATAAGCCTCTAGAGCAATGACATTTATAGCAATATTGAAATGTGCCTCGTGGATACATTTCACTGCATCTAAATGTCCTACCCTCAAACCCATAACATATAATCTATCCATTAACTTCTTATCTTACCCCTAAACTGGTACTGATACATACCCTGAAATCTGAGACTGAAACCTTTACATGATAAAATCACCTGGTTAACCCCAACTATCCTAATACAAATAGCACTAAGCACTTGCTTAGCTCAGGCTTTGTTTATTTTTGATTGGGGGGGTGTAAATAGGGTACATTGGACAGGGTATCCACTGCTTACTTTTTAGGCATGGCATTTAGGCATTTTGTCCTTGGGGGATGCCATCCTGCAGTCTACCACAGATGCCTTCTAACTTAAAGTGGACCAACACCCAGGGGTGATTGGCCCGGGAATCTATAAGATTCCCGGGCCGATCACCTCCCTCACCATCCGAGATCGGGATGTCCCGCGGGGTGAAACCCCCCCAAAAGCCCCAAAAAACCTTACCTTATCGGCGACGGATCAGCCGCCGCCTCCCGCGCGCCCGCGCCGGCCATTCACACGCGCGGGAGGCGGCGGCGACTTATCCGTCGCTTGTCCGTCGCCGAAAAGGTACGTTTTTTGGGGGGGTTTCACACAGCGGGGCATCCTAATCTCTGATGCCCCGCTGAAGTGACCAACACCCAGGGTAGTGAAAATCCTGGGTGTTGGTCCACTTTAAGGCCAGCCCTGCACACTCTAAAAATCTGACTCTAACACCAAACCTGAAAATCAAACCAATTGTAACCTCTAAAGCTGACACTAATGTGTAATCTAAGACCTAAACCTAACCCCCTAATGTGTAATCTAAGACCTAACACTAATCCAGTCCTAACACCCCTAACACAAGCCTTTCCAGGGAAATATCATAGCAGTATAAAAATACAGTACCTATAGATAAATATCACAGATAAAGTTCCTCAATCGAAACCTTGGAACTGAGATGTCAGCACAGTGTTTGAGTTTACTTTTTTATTCCATGCAGCCTTTTTGTACGTTGACCGGGCACTAATACATAGGAAAAAAGACTGGATGAATGCTGTGAGGTTACTGGATATTTATTCTGGATGGTGAGATGGAGACTTCATAAGAGACCTGGATAGTATGGAGGTGCTGATTAGTAATGATTAGCATAGAACCTTATTTAAGAAGCGTCGGATTTAACAACTGAAAAAATGCCAATACGCCAATGCGCCCGCTGGCTAGCGTCTTATTTAACAATAGTGCTGAAAATGATGCAGCGTCGAGTGCTCAGTTAGAAGCAGTGCCAGACCTGGTGCTGTAGCTCAAGATCCTATAGAGCACAATGGGCAGAACTGGACTGAAGCGTTTAATGCTTTCAATTATGTTAAACACATTTATTTGTACAGAACTTGCATTGGGACTTTTCAAGAATTGAAATGCAGGACCTAGATAGGCCAAAATGTTTTTTTGGGGGGTTATTCAAATTGATTTTATTGGTTTCTTTTGCTTAACACTGTGTAATTTGCACACAAAAATGTTGTCCCCTTAGTCCCCAGCAGTGATTTCTTGTAACTGTAATGATGAAACACTGACCAGAACTGTACACAATATTCCATATAGGATCTGTACAATGACTTATACAGGGGTAAAATGTTGATCTGGTCATGGGCACCTCTTGATGCATGCCATGTATGCTGTCCCAGCTGTAAAATTCCCATCTTGTTTAGTCGTATATTGTCTATTCAGCTTATTCCAGTTCACTTACATATATTTACAAGTCTGTATTCATAATGATACGTTTCTTTCATGCATTCTAGCTTTGTTTTCATGCTGTATCTCTGACTACATTTCCCATGATTCTTGTCTGCCTGTCTTTCCCCTTGTCTGACATCACTTCCGGCTTCTTGTGGCTGTCCTCCATCGTGACTGTGTACTGACACCCTTCTCTTCAGTCTGCATGAAGCATTGTGTTTTGACCGCATGGCAGCTCATTCTTCAAGGTAAAGCCATTAAAAGTACCTGGAATCACGACCATTGTATCCTCTCTACATTTAACTGGCAGAGCTGTGAATGAGTCAGTCAGTGAGTTCAGCTATCTGCTTCCAGCTTATATAGAGATTGCACTCACAACCTCTCAGAGACTTCTCTAACATATATCTGTGGCAGAATAGTCAAAACACAGCTGAATCCGCAGTCCCTGCAAGATCTACACACAGTCTGCAAGCAAGCATAGAGCTGTCCTCCATTTTAGGAGCACATCGCATCCACAGCATTGTGATTACACCGCAGCCCCATCTTAAAGAGACAGTACCACATAAACGGGGAGTAACATGTCCACAAAAGGCCATATAGATTCCTCAGTCATTGAACAAAGGGAAGTGAATCCTGCCACCAGAGACTCAGATAAACAGGGAACAGATTCCATGTTCCAGGAAGAGCAAATTGTAAGATCCAAGCGTGTTAGCAAACCCACACTAAAGATTATAGAGAACTATGAAGTGAATAAAGAAGAATTCTGTGATAATCTTGATGTTTTATGGCAAAGAACTGAACACTATATAGCAGCCATCTCACGCAATGACAGTGACGCAGCAAAAATAACCACAACATTAAATCGCTTATCTGCCGCCTACGAAGGCTACCAGCGCCTGTCTGCAAGGTACATCACATTCCTTAGTAACGCTGATTTTGATGACGCTACAGCAGAGCTAGCTGAGACAGAGACTTTACTCCAAACTAAAGATACCATAGTGAAAGACGCCAAAGATAAGGCAGAACTCCGCATCGCACACCTGCAAGAAGTAAGGTCTCACCAGTCTACCTCAACAAAACGTACACAATCATCTTCTAGAACGTCCCGCTCCAGAAGGTCAGCATTACATGACAGGCTCATAGAAATCCGTGCTGATGCAGAAGAAGCTAGCGTCAGGAGCGCCTTTGCCAAGAAGGAAGCAGAGATAGCACAAAGGCGAACAAGGGCAGAAATGGCGAAGAGGGAAGCAGAGATGGCACAAAGGCAAGCAGAAGCAAAGGCAGAAATGGTGAATAGAGAAGCGGAAGCCCAGCTAAAAATTCTCCAGATGGAAAAGGAGGAAGCAGCCGCCTTAGCCAAGCTAAAGGTTCTTGAACAAGCATTAGGCCAAGATACCGACCTAGACGGCTCCATTCCTGCCGGAATGGAAGTGGAAGACCCAGCTGACCGCACTGCCAACTACGTGCTGAAGCAATCATCTCCTACACCGCCCGCTATGTTGCCTACACCAGCACCACTTCAAACCTACCACACAGCCGTACCTGTGAAGCATCAGATGATGCCACCTACCCAGATAAAGGTAATTTCCAGCATCATACCAGCAGATCCTCCAGAGGCTAAACCTCAGCTTAACCCTTATGCTACATCATTTAACCCTGATTCATCTCAGCCCCATATGCCAGAGTATTTACACGCCCCAGGGATATCACAAGGTAATCTGGTGTCACGAGGTGGGAGATCAGACATGTCGGACTTTGCCAGATACATGATACGCAGGGAGCTGATAAACATTAGTCTCTCAAAGTTTGATGACCACGCTGAGAATTATAGAGCCTGGAAATCCACCTTTGAAGCAGTAATCAATGATCTTAACCTCACTGCCAAAGAGGAACTTGACTTACTTGTTAACTGGTTGGGCCCAGATTCTGCGGAACGCGTAAAGACATTGAGAGCAGTTCATGCGGGTCACTCAGGGGAAGGTCTTGCTGCGGCATGGGAGAGACTTGAACAGACTTATGGCAGTTCTGAAGCTATAGAAAGTGCCTTATTTAAGAGACTTCACACCTTCCCAAAAATCACCAACAAGGACAACCGCAAGCTTCAAGACCTGAGCGACCTTCTAAGGGAACTAGAGCTGGCTAAGATGGATCCACGCCTATCTGGGCTAAGTTACCTTGATACAGCTCACGGTGTTAACCCAGTTGTGTCCAAACTACCATATGGCATGCAAGAAAAATGGGCAGACATGGGCTCCAGATACAAAAGACAACACAACGTGTCCTTTCCACCTTTCTCCTATTTCTCCAGATTCATCAGTGACCAAGCTAGGAAGAAGAATGATCCCAGCTTTGACTTCACAGAATCTGCTCTACCAGCTTCATCATCATGCTCAAGGTATGAAAGCACAACAAGCAAACGTAGAGACTTAAGGGGGACAGTATCTGTTAGGAAGACAGACGTCCCACTCACTGCATCCTGCACCACTAGAAAGGACACTCCTGTCCCTAAAGACAAAGACCCTAACCGTATGTGCCCTATCCACAAAAGACCTCACCCGCTGAAGGAATGCCGTGGGCTTAGGGCAAAGACTTTGCAAGAACGCAGAGACATGCTCAAGGAGCTAGGAGTATGTTATAAGTGTTGTGCCTCTTCAGACCATTTTGCTAAAAACTGTAAGGCTGCCATCAAGTGTTCTGAATGCAATAGTGACAAACATGTTGCAGCCATGCATCCTACCTCTTCTTCTGACAACCCACAACCTCAAGCAGCATCCAAGGCCGTCACAGCGCATGGCGGGGAGCCATCAGCTCAAGTCTCAGCTACTACCACTGTCTCCTCCTCCTGCATGGAAGTATGTGGCAAAGAGAATGGTCCCAAGTGCTGTGCCAAGGTGTGTCTAGTGAGTGTCTATCCAGAGGGGCGACCTGAAAAGGCCATCATTATGTATGCCATAATAGACGAACAAAGCAACAGGTCTCTAGCAAAGCCCAAGTTCTTTGAGATCTTCGGTATAAAGGGAGAAGCAATACCATACACCCTTAACACTTGCTCTGGTCGCATAGAGACCTTTGGCAGAAGAGCCACTGGATACCTCATCTCACCAATTAACAAGAATATCCAGATATCCCTACCAACGTTAATTGAATGTGACCAGATACCCGATGATAGAGAAGAAATTCCTACTCCGGAAGCTGCTTATCATCATTCCCACTTGAGACACCTGGCTAAGGAGATTCCTCCTATGGACATGAATGCAGACATCCTATTGCTGCTCGGGAGAGACATTCTGAGAGTCCATAAGGTACGCCAACAATGCAATGGTCCAGATGATGCCCCATATGCACAAAGACTTGATCTAGGCTGGGTAATCATTGGCAATGTGTGTCTGGACAGGAATCTTGCACCATCTCAAGTGAACTCCTTTAAAACCTTTGTGCTCAATAATGGTCGCACAACCCACTTCAAGCCGTGCCCTCATCACTACGAGGTAAAGGAGCATCTTTCTACCATCAGTAAGGCAACAGACATCATTCCTACGCCTTACGATGACTTGGGAGGATCAGTGTTTCACACAACACAAGAGGATAATCGAGTAGCTTTGTCCATAGAAGATAAAGACTTTATCAAAATAATGGACAGTGAATGCTTCAAGGATCAATCTAACCATTGGGTTGCACCCTTACCTTTTCGGGCTGAAAGAGCCAGGCTTCCCAACAACCGGGAACAAGCATTATCCAGATTCACCTCCTTGCAACGTACGCTAGGAAACAAGCCTGATATGAAAGATCACTTTGTGGCCTTCATGGAAAAGATATTTCTCAAAGACCACGCAGAGCCAGCTCCACCTTTGCAAGAGCATGAAGAACGCTGGTATCTTCCTTCCTTTGGAGTATATCACCCTAGGAAACCCAACCAGATCAGGGTCGTATTTGACTCCAGTGCCAAGCATCATGGGGTATCCCTGAATGACGTTCTCCTCACAGGCCCAAACCTGACCAACAACTTGGTGGGAGTGCTTATGCGATTCAGAAAGGAGCCAGTCGCCATTACTGCTGACATTGAGCAAATGTTCCATTGTTTCATCGTAAGAAAAGACCACAGGGATTACCTCAGGTTTCTGTGGCACAGAGACAATGACACTGACAAAGAAATGGTTGAATACCGCATGAAGGTGCACGTGTTCGGTAACAGTCCTTCACCTGCTGTTGCAACGTATGGCCTACGAAGGACTGCTTCTGATGGTGAGTCAGAGTTCGGGAAGGATGCTCGTCACTTTGTCGAAAGAGACTTCTACGTAGACGACGCACTCAAATCCTTGCCCACGGCAGAAGAAGCCATAGACCTGCTCAAAAGGACACAAGGTATGCTGTCTAAAGCTTGTCTGAGGTTACACAAAATTGCCTCCAACAGTACTGCTGTCATGAAAGCTTTTCAGCCCACTGATCATGCCACAGAATTCAGAGACTTGAACCTAGGCATAGACAATCCTCCAGTACAGAGAAGTCTGGGTTTGAGATGGGTCTTGCTAAATGATTTACTTGGCTTTCAGGTCAATTGTACAGACAAGCCATTCACTAAGCGTGGAGTCCTCTCAGTGGTGAACAGCCTATATGATCCACTCGGATTTGTGGCACCATTGACTGTACAGGGCAAATTCCTACTAAGACAGCTCTCAGGGGCTATTGAGGACTGGGATACTCCACTGCCCCATGACAAGCAGCGAAAATGGGAGTCCTGGAAAGAATCCCTGCATGCCTTGGACGGGATTCACATACCACGTTGCTACACTTCAGCATCTCTCACCACAAGCCAGAGAAGGGAAGTCCACATATTCTCAGATGCATCTACTGAGGCCATCGCAGTTGTTGCCTATCTCAAGGTAATTGACAATTGCAATAACGTTCATGTGGGGTTTCTGTTTGGAAAGGCGAAACTGGCTCCTAAACCAGAGCACACCATCCCTAGACTTGAACTTTGTGGCGCTGTACTGGCTGTAGAGATTGCGGACTTTATACAACGTGAGCTTGATATTCATGTGGACGACATTCAGTTCTACACTGACAGCAAGGTCGTCCTGGGTTACATAACCAATCAGACTAAACGTTTCTATGTCTATGTCAGTAACCGCATAGAAAGGATTAGGAAATCCTCTAACCCTAAGCAGTGGCACTATGTTCCATCTCACCTCAACCCCGCAGACTGTGCCACCAGACCGTCATCTGTCAGTGCCTTTGCAAAATCTACTTGGTTGACAGGTCCAGAGTTCTTGCTGAGTGAGAGTACAGAAACATCTGATGAAGACAACTTCAATCTCCAAGATCCTGACAACGATCCCGAGATTCGTCCTGAAGTCAGTGCTCTCATCACCAAGTCTGAAACGAGGTACGGCTTGAGCTGTCACCGCTTTGAACGCTTTTCCAGATGGCTAAAGCTTGTACGCACCATCGCAAGGTTAGTTCACATTGCACATTGCTTTCACACCCAGGACAATAACTCTAGATGTCGTGGTTGGCACGTTTGTCACAAGCCCCTTTCCGCAGAAGACATTGCACTAGGTGAGATGTTAGTGATGCGTAGTGTACAGCAGAGTGCCTTTCACTTGGAACTGAAATGTCTTCGTTACAAACAAAACATTCCTAAAAGCAGCCCTATAGCCAACCTCAAACCTGTAGTTGATGACCATGGTATGCTGAGGGTGGGCGGTCGCCTGAACAGGGCCAAGTTGGAGATGTATGAGAAGAATCCCCTCATTATTCCTGGCCACTGCCATGTTACTACATTGCTTATGCGGCATTATCATGAAAGGGTCAAACATCAGGGCAGACATTTCACTGAGGGTGCTTTAAGAGCCGCAGGTCTGTGGATAGTAGGAGCAAAAAGACAGATCGCTCACCTAATTCACAACTGTGTAACGTGTCGCAAGTCAAGGGGTAAATTGCAGCAACAGCAAATGTCTGATTTACCAGCTGACAGGACAAGCACTGAGCCACCGTTTACCTATGTTGGCCTGGATGTCTTTGGGCCATGGACAGTCTCAGCACGCAGAACCAGAGGTGGTCATGCTGAGAGCAAACGATGGGCAGTCTTGTTTACATGCATGAGTGTACGTGCTATACACATTGAGGTCATAGAATCCATGGACACTTCCAGTTTTATCAATGCTTTAAGGCGTTTTCTTGCCATCAGAGGGCCAGTAAAGCAATTGAGGTCCGACTGTGGAACCAACTTCACAGGTGCCTGCCGAGAACTGCAAATAGACTCTAAGCCAGTTCAACACTACTTGGCCGACAACGGTTGTACATGGATCTTTAACCCTCCTCATGCCTCTCATATGGGTGGATCATGGGAAAGAATGATAGGCATCACCCGTAGGATATTGGACTCTATGTTCAGAGACTCAAGCACCTCAAGACTCACCCACGAGACTTTAGCCACATTCCTAGCTGAGGTGTCTGCTATTGTGAACTCCAGACCTCTTGCTCCTGTATCTGCGGACCCAGAGTCTCCTGCTGTTCTCACTCCAGCAACTCTTCTCACTCAGAAGCTCGGATCGGTTCCCAGTCCGCCTGAAGGTCCTTCATCTGGTAACATCTATCAGAAACGGTGGAAACACGTTCAGCATCTGGCCAATTGCTTCTGGGGCAGATGGAAGAAGGAGTATCTGGCTCTTCTTCAAGGACGACGAAAGTGGCAGCAGGTCCAACCAAACTTAAAGGTTGGAGATCTTGTTCTGATGAAGGACCAGAAAGTAGCAAGAAATGCGTGGCCCTTGGGGCTCATCTCACACGTTTTTCCCAGCGAGGATGGCAAAGTTCGTAAGGTGGAAGTGACCATCACTCGTCAAGGAGACTCCAAGGCATTCATCAGACCTGTATCTGAGACTGTCCTCCTGTTACCCGTTGAGGAATGAGTCAAGCATAACGAACTTTGCTAGTACATTGACTCAGTTGTTCATTTACTGGACTTTGCCAGGAACAGCCTGCAAACTGGGATTATGTACCATTGAACTGTTCCTGATCACCCATTTACCAGTTTGGTTGTTGCCTTATTGCATCTTTCTCCCTTAGGTTTCAGAATCTTCATTCTACCCCCCATGGACATTCATTGTATGTCGTTTTATATAGTGAAATCCAAGGATTTCAGACGGGGAGTATGCTGTCCCAGCTGTAAAATTCCCATCTTGTTTAGTCGTATATTGTCTATTCAGCTTATTCCAGTTCACTTACATATATTTACAAGTCTGTATTCATAATGATACGTTTCTTTCATGCATTCTAGCTTTGTTTTCATGCTGTATCTCTGACTACATTTCCCATGATTCTTGTCTGCCTGTCTTTCCCCTTGTCTGACATCACTTCCGGCTTCTTGTGGCTGTCCTCCATCGTGACTGTGTACTGACACCCTTCTCTTCAGTCTGCATGAAGCATTGTGTTTTGACCGCATGGCAGCTCATTCTTCAAGGTAAAGCCATTAAAAGTACCTGGAATCACGACCATTGTATCCTCTCTACATTTAACTGGCAGAGCTGTGAATGAGTCAGTCAGTGAGTTCAGCTATCTGCTTCCAGCTTATATAGAGATTGCACTCACAACCTCTCAGAGACTTCTCTAACATATATCTGTGGCAGAATACCATGATCCATTTGGACATTGTTCACTACATTTTACTTTAATATTTAATAAAACCCCTAGTTCTTTTCCCATTGTTGTTTTACCCAGTTTCCTATTTAGTGTGCAATTATGGCACCAGTTTCTCCTGCCCATGTGCATAACCTTACATGTATCTGTATTAAACTTCATTTGCCATTTAACTGGCCAAACATCCAATTTATCTAAATCAGTTTATAGCGGCATATTTTCCGTCAATTACTTTACACAGCTCAGTATTAGCCTCAACTATTGTGAATTCAGTGTTTAACCCTTTACCTATATCATTTATAAAAAAAAAATATATAAAAAAAAAAAAAAATATATATATATATATATATATATATATATATATATCCAAGAATTGGGCTCAGCACTGACCCCTGTGGTACTCCGCTAGTATTGGTGAACCAATCTGAGTATGTACCATTTATAACCACACTGTGTTTCCTATCATTAAACCAATTACTCACCCCACTCCAAGCATTCTCATCTTTTGTATTGTCTTTTATGTGGCACAGTATAAAATGCTTTAGAAAAGTCAAGGTTTATGATATCCAATGACTCTGATCCAGTCTTGAACTTACTTCCTCATTAAAGAGGGTTGACTGGCAGGAGTGATTCCTTATAAATCCATGCTGATAAGGAGTAATAGGCTCACCTTCACAGAGATATTTCACAATGGCATCTCTTAGAAATTCCTCACATTTGTCCCCAGGTTCCCCTTTAGACCAGTTCTGTGGAACAGCCCCCAACATTATGGAAATATTAAACTATTACTGTGTATAATTCCCCTAACACACGGGGATGAATGCCATCTGGACCTGGGGATTTGTTGATTTTAATATCTTATCTGGCGATACAGCACTTCTTCCTTAGTCAGACCAGTGATATTGGGGTGACATTTGGGTTATTGCTCTGCATTAAACATGGCAAATCCTGTTGCTCAATGAATATGGAAGCAAAGAAGAGGTTTAGTACATTGCTTTTTCTGCATCCCCCTCTATAGTTGCCCCTTCTTGCTTTTCAGACGGGGCACACTTTCAGGTTTGTATATTTTAATGTTTACATAGTTGTAAAATCTGTGGTTTACATTGTTTATTAATTTCTTTATAATTTTGCAATGCTTCCATGATACCTTCTTCCTTTAAATGGCAAATGTCATGTTTTTGGTATTTATTGCTCCTTAACCCTTTTGTTTAACCACATAGGTATACTCTTGTACCTACCCTTTTTATTCCTGTAAGGTATATCTAATGCATTGCAGATTAAGTATTTTTTTAAAGGTTTCCTATTTTGTGTCTGTGCTTTTACTTTTGAGGACATTTTCCAAGTCAATGTATATGGATAGTATGGATGTGATTAATAATATTGAGGTAATATTGAGGTAATGCAGGGCTGGCTGGAGGTCTATGTGGGCCCTTGGATAAGGAAGTCTCAGTGGGCGATATGTCACATTACTTGCCACATCACATCATGTCACCCTTCACATACGCTGCCACTGATAGCTCCTCCTCTGCCAGGGACCAGCCTCCAGTCTTCACTGACTATTCAGCTGCCGTTGACTGCCCTCTAATACTTTCTGTCCTCTCCACTGCCACTGATCGCCCTCTGGTCCTTGATGCAATAAACCTCCAGTCCTTACTGCTTTCATTGATACTGCCGATTATCATTTGGCCCATGCTGTCTTTGCGGTTGCTGCCATGATAATGTTTCTGGGATGCAAAGCTGCCCTTGTTGGCACGCCTCTTTGTGGCACCTCAAGTCTAAAGAGAGTAACAGACACTTTGCCTAACCCCACCCCAGTCCACCCTCAGAGCTAAATAGTGGGAGCAGGACTGGATTAAGAGTGGTGGAGGCCCCTGAGCAGAAAGTTTAGTGGAGTTTTTATTATAAATTGAGAAAAGACAGCTCTACTTCATTTATCCAGCTAACGCTGGGCCCCGATGCGAGAAATGCCCACCAACCAACTGTGCAAAATTCCACATTTTGAGCTCAGGGTTCGCTTGAATTAAAACCAGATTTTAACTATTGGATTCATATTAAAAGTGGCTCCCCCCTGTAAGTATCTGTAAATTAATGGCTGCCTATGTTAACAAGTCGTGGAAACTCCCAAGCAGCAAAGACCCTGGTTCGTCTCCCTTCCTTTAATCCTGCCATAGGTTCTGGAAGGGACGTGGATAACATGGAAGTGTTGGATGTTATAGATGTACTGGGCATTGGTTTTGGATGGTCTGGGGCCCGACCATAAATATGGGGCTGACGATTCTACAGCCCTAACACAGTGCAGCTAATACACAGTGCACAAAATTCCAATGTGGTGTCCTAAATATTATCACAGCATCACATAAGATCTAGCACCGAATAAAGCAAAACACTAATCATTTATACAAACAAAAGTGCATTTAAGGAGCACTTGGTCGGTTGGGTTGAAAGTCCTTTCCAGGGGCATCCATTCATTCAGAATAATTTGCTGGGTGTTTATTTGCACATTAATCTATTATGATTAGACAAGAGCCTGCACATGCCCCCTGGGAGTGTGGAGTGGTCTCAGGGGGGTTGACATACAGGGGCATCACAAATTTTAAGCAGATCAAAACTTGGAGGGACTGGGTTTGTTCTGCTTTAGGCAACCCACATAAGTCTCAATTAAATACTGTCACATACAAGAACTGTGACAATTCAAATTATTTTCCCATCTACAAATAAGTCATAGTGGAACAGTAGTGTATAGCAGGAAAACAGTAAACAAAATAAATAGCCTATCTATGTTATAACTTATAGTAATAAACCTAGAACTATTCACACCATGCCCAGGGGGGCTGAATGAGCCCTTGACGCGTTTCGCAGCAAGGTTGCCACATCTTCAAGAGTCACTTCTACAGTATTCTGTATGAACATTTTAGCAATGAGAAGTTCTTTAAAGGGTCTCGGATGGCCATGTTCTACTATAGTTTAGCAATCAAACACGGGACCTTCTGTCATATCTATGTAAGGTCTGCTCATGTTTGGCAAGTAGTCCTCTTGTTTATACTGGGTGACCCCTCCCCCCCACTGCCTCTTCATTAGCAGATTTGTATAATGACCCCTATTACTGAAAAGCACAACACAAGCACTAATCAAGCATGAAGCCTGCACACGGGCCGCAATTACCCCCATTTCTTCCATACAATCAAAAATCTAATGAAAGATGAAGACCAGCTGGTCTGTGAAATCAGCCTTTATGCCCAAATATACTGAGAGACTCAGCAAGCGCCCCCTAAATCCAATAATATATTGTGATTATATACACAGAGCTTTCAATTATACACACATTATGTCAGAAGCTTGTGTTTCAGTTTAATCTCGAGCAAGAACACTTCTCCTCCTCGGTTGGGCACAATGCCTGGCAGACACACATAGCTAGGGCTCACCTCCGGTGCCTGTGCCAGGCCAATCGCAGGAGCACCGCTTTATCAGCAGCATCCGTTTCTAGACCGTAAGCAAGAAAAAGGCTTATAAAACCCAATGTCATTGATAACAGAAACATTACACTGTGCGGATTAACGGCGCCAGTGACAGCGCACTATCGCAGAGGTAATAATGTGCAGGTTACTGGATTTCCACCATTGTCAATATTATTGGGATCCTTGATTCCACTTTGTCGGAAGCCTTCGAGCAAAACAATAGACAATAATGGTTATAATTAGAGCTGAGAGATGGCTGGAAAATAAAAATCGAGCTGGAACAATTGTGTCTCACAATAGCACCGTTAATTTTGCTACCGCATCATCACAGGTACCAATTCGTTTTAAAGGGATGTCACTGTGGCAGTGCCGATAAATAGTGGCTGATAGTGATGAGATTTAGCATCAGGAAATAATTAAATCTGGCTCATTCAGACCTAAATAAATACAAAATGCGGGTCAACCGTGCTTTATATATTTTTTTCCTTTAGCTACAGGGCTACTAACCTGGAGCACCAGGGGTTGGTATACCCAGGGCTCCAAACAGCTGGTAGGGGAGTTACGCCAGCCACTATGCCATCTATACAGGGTTCTTCCCCACCCCCTGGTCCAGGAAATTGGGTGGAGTATAGGCAACATATTCACTACATGTCGGTCAGATTGCTTGACAATCTGTGGTGTAACTAAATGTGATGCGGCCCTGGTGCGAGCATTAAATGAGGCCCTTTCAAGGAGCATATGAAGCTTGTTTCTCTAAATTATGCCAAGTGAGCACAAATATGATAAATAAAGTGGAGGAGAAATGATGATGAGCCCCCCTGACCTTCAGGGCCCCAGTGCAGTCGTACCCTTTGCACCCCTTCCTACGCCCCTGTTGACAACCCTCTCACCCTTTGAACTTATATACAGATCCTTAGAACACCTTAGCAATTTACAAGGAGTTTTAAAGCAAAATTCCAGGCAAAGGGTTAAATTGGCCTACTTTTATCTGCCCCCTGCTTCATCAAACACTGTCCCCTCAATAAATAACACTTTGTCAGGGATCTTCACGAAGCACAGAACAGCACAGGCAGAGTTCCATATGGAAAATGTAAAGCACAGCTGAATGAAACATGCAGTCCCAGGCAGCCAGCATGGGGAAAGCAGAAAGCGAGTAACATAAAAGACTCATATACATATATAACCACATTTAAGTACTAGCCCTTTCAGACATGGGGGCACACAGCCAGTGTCCATCGGTTTAGACCCAGTGTTCTCTTTTTTAAAGGAAGCCTGAAATCAGGTAAAACTAATTAACAATGCACAGCTCCATTGCTGGTGGCAGCTGCTACCAGGAGCAGTATACCAGTATTCAGACTGGCAAACCTCTAGTCAACCTCCAGGTTAGTAGTGACCATCTTAGGGGTTTATTTAAGAAATACTAGTGCCACGTAGTGCCAGATGAACATCAGGTGATTGTCAGGTCCCAGTGTAAAAGGTGTATTTATCAAATCAAAAATCCATAGCACCTGTGATAGCGCCAGGTAGTGTCCCATTTATCAGCAGCGCTGGCGAATTCATCCCTGCAGTGCCAGATAAAGCCAGGTGCACACCCTGCACTGTGTGGCCTTATCCTATACATTTCAGTGGGCGGGGATGGTTGTAATTTTTTGGCCAATTTTGTTTATTT